>LR990008.1:4843011-6044388 GCA_905147175.2 Nymphalis urticae
TTTTAACTTAACTTCTTTCCATGAAATAGACGTTAATCCTAACTTTGCCGAAATTAGTTATATATATATTTTGAGCGGTAATATCGACATAAATATTATTCGTTTGAAAGCCCATGAAATCAAAAGTACATCTCATTTTAATATACACCTAATACAAAATTTATTTTAAATAATTATTAATAAAACAAAATCAAAATAATATACCCAATAAACTTTTAAATAGTTTGAAAATGTTAATAATAATTACCAATATTTGAGTTAGTAAAGTATTATAATATAAATGACTTATATGTAAATAACAAGTTAACTATTATCGTACTAATTCACCAATAGAAACTGTCCACTAGCGAAGTTAAATGCGCAAGCCTATCGCGCAAAAACCGATATTGGATGTGTCAAGTGATGATTGATGCGCGTGCGCAAAAAGCATCGCGTCCAACGGAACGGCCGTCACGCGCGGAATCGCTCCCTGTGCGCACGTTTCATCATCTCAGCTTTGTTTACCGTAATATTACGATATTTTTAACTTATAACGAAAATGATATATTTAAATTGAAGTATACTTATACAAAGAATAAAAACAATTATTAGATAATAATTTGAAAACTGCCTGCAGCTGCGTAGAAGTGTGCTACACTGCGAACACATATTTAAATTATTATGCTGACTTATAATTTAAAATAAAACAAATTTTCTACTGCTTATTGTTTACATTATAAATATCTATAATAAAGTCACTTTGATTTGAAAGAAGTATTTCATTCGAAAATAGAATATATTATTTACAAAAACTTAGACATTTTAAGAAAAAGTTTGTATGTTATGTAAACGATTATGATATAAGTTTTAATAAATAGCTGTAAGCGTTGAGCATAGTTGAGAAGATAGTCAAAACTCGAAAGGAGATTGTACTAAAACATTATATATTATTTGAACAAGTCTAGTTATCTAAGTAGTTAGTTAATGTAGGTATTTAATATTTAGTTAAGAATACTCTATTATTTTAAGTCTATCTTATTAATAGGAGTCATTTAAAAGTTTCAATTAACAATTCGTGCTTTTTTGTGACATTATTTTTTTCAACTAATACAAGTAAGTTTTTTCATAAAATTGAGTGAATATATATTCGACTGAATCTCGATACAAAATAATAGCCACTGCTCCTGCTTTATTCATCAATTGGTTCAACAGCGTAACTAGCTGCACTGCTGAGCGTTGTACGAGAAGTCAGCAAGTCGGACTGAGCTAACACTTGACCTCCATGTTCTCTTAAAAAATAACATAGCTTAAAATTGGAAAGCATCTTTTTCTTTCTGACTTTTTTTAACATCGATGGACCACTTCGAAGAAATTTTGATATTAAAGAAACGTTTGTGGTTCTTGAATCAAGGGTCCAATTAATTGGATTACCATAACTACGCCATTCAAATGGATGTTATTGTTTTTAAATTTAAAAAAAATCTTATTTATTATGTAACATTTCAAATATTTAATGATTACATCAATATTAAATACATTTATAATATATAATTTTATAAGGCAGAATAATCTATCAGTTTGAAACGATTTTTATCGATAAGCTAATGAAAACAACGAATTTATAAAACAATAATTTGACAATCGCTCGAAGGAAACCCCAAAAACATCATAGATTAAACAAGATAGTGGACAGTGGTTAATTTGAATCTGATCGATACCACTTCACAGTCGACTAATGAGCAAAGCCAGCGGACTAAGCAAGTCATTACTGATGCCAGCTGTTATTTCGCACGGACTTTCCTTTCCCTATATTGCTATGTGAAGTGTCGTAGATATGTCGTAATGAATTCCTACACTAATAAAGTTTGGTTATTACGTAGCTTTGTCAGTTATATTAAGAATATAAAGAATAATTGGTAGAAGTGGTGACGTCGAACTTCAGCCTTTAATTCAGATTCTTTTTTTTTTTCTTTATTTAAATAAAGTTAACTCGAAATAAATATCGAAAATATTAGAGATACGAAAATATTAAGTCGTATATATTTCCTATATATGTACAAAGGTATCAAGTTATTTTTGCCATGGATAATATTGATATATATATTATAAACGTAAAGAATTACTACATATAGTAATATTTTCAATGATATAATTTCGTAGACATTTCTATTTTATATTTTTTATATATGATAAAAAAGCGTGGAGCTTGTATTCGATGAGATTCATAACTTATGAAGGAGTTGTTTTGTTTTTAAATATTTGTGTGTAGGTAACATTTCATGTTTATAGCATTTTTAAATATTGATTAATGATTATAATCTTGTCATTAAAATCACAAGAACAAAATGTTAATCGCAAACTGTTACTAAGATTAGATACAAAACAAAATTGAACAGCTTGTCTTAATTTTTAGCGCTATGTTTATTCTTTATAATTACATAAAAAATATTATTCACATAAAATTAAACTAAAACCTTAAAAAGTAAGGCAATTAGATATTTAACATTAAAACAAAAGAAGTAGATAGTAGGTACTTAAACTAAACATTTTTAGAATATCACTGACCGCCAGAAAATATTTTGACAGCAACGTTTCTGAACACATCACTCTAATTACAGTGTAACCTGTGAAACGCGCCCTTTCTAAACGCATAAAAAACAAAGCGGCTTTCAATAGTATCGATTGTGGATCTAATGGCGTAATAACTAGTTTCCCGCCAAAATTAACGCCTTGTGATCACGGTTGGTTCTTTAACACACTTCAATCCGAAAGCTACTATTTACACATTAATTTTGACAGGGCGGTTAAAAGTATTATAATTATTTAAAGCGTGCGTGAGGAAGTGAGATTTTGAAAATTATTAAAGTTATAATGGATTTCTGAACATATGGCTAACATTTTTTTTTATTTAGAAAAAAGTAGCAGTTGCGCTTTCTTTAATTAATTTAAAATACAATTATAATATGAAATAATATTCATATAATACTTTTTAAAGTACGATTAGGTATATAAAATGTACCATAAAAATATATACGAGGCGCATTTTAGTCATTACCTACTCGTTGCATTGAAATCTTAATTTCATTTCGACATTAAAAACAAATTACTTTTTATGTCAAGTAAATAAGACGTTTCTCGACAAACAGATGAATGGATTTACGTCATTATTTTACAGTCATTAAATAAAACATACCTACTTCTTATATCCGCCATGTGCATATGTTAATTGTGATTTTACGACTGAACAAGTATTGCAATGCTTAAAATTACATAGCCGTGAAAAATTGAATTTCTGATTCATTTTAATTTTTATTACTTCTTACTGATAATTTAGTTTGATTAATTATAATATTGGCCTTAACGGACTATTATTATACTACTTAAGTCCTTAAAACATTATTTTAAAAAAAAATGTTGTGATATATACTATATTTATGACTTATTTTTATGTCGTTAAACTAAAATAAATAAGTAAAAAAGGTAATGGTAAAGGTATTTATTTGCTTCCAATCCATGCGAACAAATTTGTCTTATCGTATAGGACTACTGTACTTATAACCTTATTTGTTGAAAATAAAATATCATATCGTAGAAAAATATCCCTATTTATCTACTTTTATTATTATTAGAAGAAATCAGAATTAAAATATATCTATCCCTTTCCAGCAAGTAGCGACACCAACAGTTGTTAAGAAAATTCTCCGCCTTAAACAAGAGAATCCAGGGATGTTTGCTTGGGAGATCCGCGAGAGACTTCTCAGTGCGAGAGTGTGCGAACCGCACTCCATCCCTTCTGTGTCGTCTGTGAACAGGATCTTGAGAAACAGTGGGCTGGCGTGGAACGAAGACGAGGCACGAGGTGGGCATGGTAAGTTAGATATAATATTTCAGTTACATATATTTTTATAATTTCATATTTTGTTTCTTTTTTAGTAGTTTTCAAAACGTTGTTAACCCAAATCGAGTGTTGCTCGAGAAAAATAAATCCACAACTAAAAACGCTTCTAAAAAGTTGTTGTGGGTCTGCGTCATAAAACAAAATTTTGTTTTTTTTCCTTGAAATATCTTTAAAATTAAGAACCATTATCGCAAATCATTAGAAAAATACTGAAATAGTATGAAATTAAATTAGCTAGTCTTTATTAAATAGTAATTTTAATAGTAATTTGTTTTTTAAAAAAAACACAATAATTCCGTTTTGTACCTTAACAAAATTATGCGTATGTTTGTATAGAATTAAATATTATTTATTCTAATTGGGTCAAACTAAACTCTATACCAAATTACTTTGGCTATAAAAAAAATTATAATAAAAATAAAAAGTCGATCTTATGATCTATGACAAATGAGTTGTAGAAAAATAGCCTTTATGACGTTTAATTTACGCATTATAATTATATGCATAATGTATTAACTAATAACAAACATTAAAACAGTCATTGCACCAGCCAGGTGCTTCGAGATAAAAAAAAAAACGATCAGTTCAAAAACACGGTCCTATGCATGATAATCAATAAGACGACATAAGGCGTTGCATTAATAGTTTTTACTTAACACTAAAAAAAAATTAAAGATGTCAGTTACACTAAGCTAATAATTATTAATTTGTGTGCTGTCGAATTACAATTTTTTTTAATTTTTATTACCCTAAAACATGTTTTCTAATGTAAAGAAAAAATTACCACTTGTTTTAAAATAAATTAGTTTATACATAATTACGTCCATTTAGCCAATTATGATTTTATTGATAAGTGTTAAAGGTATTATAGGTAAAAGCAAGGTGATAGACTAATAGGTAGGTACGTCTTTTTAAGATATGATAAAAATGCTTTATTTTTTAACAAAATGTGCAATACATAGAAACAAAGTTGAGACCTTCTAATGAGCAAAAGAAAATACTTATAAGAAGCAGTACAACTCTTCCATTATTCAAAGCTATAACTTATCATAGAATATAATGAATTGTTATTTTAAAACAGATGTGTCTAAGTGTAGTTAAACAGAATTTTTTTCTACATATTTCAGTATAGGTACATATTACAGCATTGCGTTCTCGTTTACTAATTTCCAGTAAGCAGCAAAGACGAGGTATTATTTTTTAACAGTGAAGGATTCCGTAGTATGGAAGAACGTCGTATTTGAAATGAAAGATCGAAGTTTATAACAATTTGTAACTAATTTATAACAACTTAGATATAGTTGAACTTACAATACGAATAGAAGATCCATTTAATTAGACGATAAAAGGTACGGTACAAGTGTTGGTTTAATAAATACTACTTGTATTAAGACCTACTTTGTTTAACTGCACTCCGAATTCTCTGTTGGATTAAGAATAGAACAAAATGTTTTTCTTTATTCCTTAATTTTTATTCACAGTAAAAAAAAACAAAGTTATTTCGTTTTTTTTTTAAGCAGAAGCTTGTCAACGAAAATATCCCACATTTAATTTAAAGTTATTTATGTATTATGGTAACAACTATTTTGCATTTTGAATGAAATTATTTTGTTATTAAATAAATCGACGTCTTTAACAACTTTGTTATAAGAGAAACAAAGAACCATGTAACATTCTGTTACTAGTATCTTATTTTTTTTTCAAATGGGTTTAAAAACAAGGCTTATGTTACCACATTCGCTACGAAACCTTAAAAATATTATTTAACGATCGAGTTAAATGTTAATTTGTAACAATTCAACTAAGTACTTACTAATCAATTATTATTTTTTTCTCAGACGGAAATATTCATGAACATAATTAAAATACCCAACTAATAGGTCTTTAAATGCTTCGATTATATCAGATTGTAAAATGATAAATATATTCATTAACTAAATTAAATCTTGATTTATCGTATAGATAAGTTTGTTATATTTAAAAAATTAACAACACTTCACTTGCTTTTTAATGATGTTAAACGATAAATCGCTAAAACAATGAAAACAGCTGTTTTATTACAGACACGCGGATCGATAACGTGTCGGTAATATTTCCTTTATTATGTTTTAGGGTTTTTTACATAACTAGGCTATTATGTTATGTCAACGTCTTTTAACTGTTTTTTTTTTAAATTTTACTGCTTAAAGAAAGACCACAGACCTACAAAGAATAACAACAATGGATGCCGACGATAGACCATTACAAGCGTTTGCCATTTACAAAAATACTGTTTATAATGATACTGTATACACCTTACAATAATAAAGATAAAGAAAAAAACATAAAATAAAGAAATTATACAAAATAAAACTAAAATACTATCTTAAATAATAACTATCATTAATAATGGTCGTAAGATGTTCTTACCACAATTTCGCACAAAACCGTTCATAAATATTTAAATAACCTCCTTTTTTTACAATAATTAACGTATGATGGTAATCTTAACACCTTCGGTGGACTAAATAACAATTGTTACAATACATAATTCGGAAGTTGATAGCAATCGCATCGGTAAAATATAGTTAAATGGATTATATAGCTAGATAGTGTTGTAGATACTCGAAATAAAATTAATATAATTATATCAAATTATTTAAGACATTTATTTGTTACGAAATTAGAACGTATATTTATTATAAAGTTACATTTGTTACGAAAACTTAAATAAATAAAAAAAATACACTATTGGATTTTATATATTTATCGTTAGGAGCAAGTTTGGCACGTTCATACTTTTGTTAACTAAGATGATCCAGTGATTATAACGCTTGAAACTTAATCGATGATTGCCGGTTCAAATCCAGGCAAGCACCACTGAATTTTCAAGCGCTCAATTTATTTTTATAAATAATATCGTAAACCAACCCGCACTGGAGTAGCGTAGTGGAGTAAAATCTCAAAGGAGGAGGAGGCCTTAGCTCGGAAGTTAGACAAAAATAGTCTGTTTTTTTAGTTTTTTATTTGTTTTCTTGAAATATACTACCTCACAAAAGAAATAACAAAAAAATAGTAACGGGTCAATTAAAAAAATATGTTAAAATAAATTGGTTCATTATTTTAAATTTTTATTAAAATTCTATTTCTTTGCAGAACCATTTCCGCCACCGGAGTTACCGCCCAACATGGTCGATTACATGACAATGAAAACATCGCTACCCACACCAATACCTCAACAAACACCATACTTCGCTCACACATCTGTCAGATTACCACAACCTTCAGAGCCACATGCATACGATCGAAGGCTCGCCACATCATGGCTCCTAGCAAACCAAGTTCAAGCCCAAGGACTCCTTAAACCTTATCCAATTTCGCCGTGGCAAAGAGTCATGATGCCTTACCCGGATTCGAAGAGTTTTTCCCCCTATGCATTAAACCTGCATAGCGACCTTCTGAATAGAATAAACCCTGAAGAAGTTAAATCAGAGTGTTCTGAACACATATCCGTTGAAGCTAGCGATGATAGCACCGACAGGCCGGACACAGACGAGCAAGAAGTAAAAAGGCCGAGTGAAAAAGAGAAGAAAAAGAATCCCTATTCAATAGAAGAATTACTTAAGAAGCCTGACAAAATTGTCAATTCACCGCCCGTGGCATTTCAGAACTATCTGCGTCAACCTAGTGGCAGTATGGTTGAATACAGTCAAGAAAAAAATTCAAGTGATAGAAGCTCCCCAGCCAGTTACTGTTCAGTTCAAAGCGGTATTTCGAATGATTGTTTCGCTGATTCTGCCAGTTCAGAAATTAAAGCGGGAAATTAAAACTATAAAAGTCTAGTCAAAATTTTATTAAAAATAAAAACAACTGCGTATTAATTTATTAAGTGGAAAATAAAGCTATCAAACATTTGTTGTTTTATTGTTGTGTAAGAGTCGCCATATTTGATGATATCAGAATATTGTAACAACCAGAAGTTTAAATACTTCAAGTAATGTATTTTTAAATAGTTGATAAATGATATAGAATAAGTTAATTAGATGTATAAAAACCATGTAAATCATATTGTCATAATAAATTAAAATCATAATTAGTTAAATGTATGTATTAATTTATTTCTTGTATGTAAAAATAGTTTTGTCCTTATAAATTTGAATCTTTGCCTTTCAAAATAAGCCAAGAAAAAAATATTTTCTTGATATTTACGTAATAGAGCATTAAAATTGTAAATATTGTATACAATAAAATTATATTAAGAATGTAATTCCTACAGATGGACTGAGACCCTTTCCATATAAAGCTATAATGGTAGTCCAACCAATAAAAGACTAAAAAGGGTTTTATTTTTAAGTTTTTCTAATTTTATATTTAAAAAAATATAATTTAGTAAATAGTAATGTGATTCTGTGATATTGTACATTATTAGTAACTTATAAATAATACCGGCAAAAATTGAAAATATCTGACGCCCTATGCAAAAATATTTAAAACTATAAGAAAAAATAAGAATACATTATTAAGCTTATGTAATTGTATAAATACATATATATGTACTATTATAATAGCTAAGATTCGTAGATAAATAAGTTGGTTTTATTCCACTTTATCTGTTAAAAAAATTGATCTTGTTTGGAAACAGTCTAGGTGTGTATCAAAATTATATTAATAAATAGAATTTTCATCACTAAGTAAATGTATGTAATTTAGTACAATATACATAATAAAAAAAATATTTAGAAATTAAAACGCCATATAATATAGATATGCACAAAATAGATAGTTGTTTATTTGAACGGCACAATAAACCAAATATACTTAATCTAAGTTCTTTTCTTAAACCTTTAAAATATAAAAATGTCAAAACTTGTAAGTTTACGAAATTAAAAAAAAAACTTACAAC
Source organism: Nymphalis urticae (assembly GCA_905147175.2). Classification (NCBI taxonomy): domain Eukaryota; kingdom Metazoa; phylum Arthropoda; class Insecta; order Lepidoptera; family Nymphalidae; genus Nymphalis; species Nymphalis urticae. Next base: position 4,851,771 of record LR990008.1, read on the forward strand.
GTACTGGTTATATTACTATTCGTTTCATACAATGCACAATAAAGGGCTAAATTAAAAACTAAGTAGTTCATATAATTACACTTTCGGTTCTTATCTGCGTTATTTCAAGAAACGTATGCAAATATGTCAGTAATATGTGCATTATGGAAATGTAAGAGAAAAGTCAGTAATTTAATGCAAAAGCTAATTCGCGTCATTATGACATGGTACTAATGAAAGCTTATAATACATTCGACTTTTAATTTCAACACTTGAAAGCAACTTTTTTTTTTTAAACACAAGTAAAGAATCAAAGGCTAAATAAATGTGAATAGCTATTAAATGATTAAAGTAATTTATGTTATGAGTGGTAATTTTTGTTATGAACTTATATAACGTACATTATACCTTAGCTGTGTTTGTTAAAATTTATGTTATGTTCATGAGCGGGCTTCAAACCCCCGCCCACCTGGGGGCGCATACACTTGTCGGGAGTGCGGCCGAAGGATCCTCTCTCGAATTGGACTCTTTAGTCATGAACGCAAGTGCCTTCGCGCTGCTTGAATCATCTGTCATAGATGCAGAGGCCTATGAATGTTATGTTTATATATTGACGTGGCAAGTGGCAAAAACTACGTAAGTTGTCACTGCAAATTTTACAATATTGATCAAAACATAATACCAATATGCATTAGCCATACATTAACTACAACACTAACCGAATTCGAAAAGACTATAAGTTGTTTTTTTTTCATCGGGAATCTCACACAGTCTTCACATGGAATTCGAACGAATCTCATTTTTTTTTAACGTAGACATAAGAATTTATTTTAAAATATAAATAAAAAATATTCTTTTAATTTAGCTTATTTTACCAATAAATAATCAAAATTAGAATTTAAAAGGTACATATACTTTAAAACAGCTCTTCGGAATGGATATTCTATCGTAATAAACCGACAAAAACACAGTGAACCCGTTCAGCAGTAGCGTAATGGAATATTATCCAAGATAAGCCATTTTCATCTTTAGTCAGAAGAGACACACTTGTATCTCGTATGTTATAATAAAAATACGCGTACATAACGGAATCTCCGTGTTCAACTAATAGTAGCGAAAAATACATAACAAGATTTTTGGATTCAACTAAACTATTGAAATCCAATATTAAACAAAACAATAATTTTAACATACTGCCGTTGGTCTAGTGGCTTGATGTAAGGCCGCAGGTCCTGGGTTCAATTCCCAGGTCGGGCCAATAAAAAGTTATAAGGTTTTTCTGTCAGAAAATTCTTAGTTAGTCCTGCGCCTCTCCAGTCGTGTCGCCTTTCCAATCGTGTCGGATTGCCGTCCCATCGAAAATCGGTCTAGGGGATATTAATTTTAACATACTAGATACACCATTTTCATATACATAACCCTCTTTGGCTACTACGGTCGGATAATTAAAACTTTTAGAAATATGGACGGGTTAGACAATAATTACCTTACCTACCTAATACCAATAATTACCTTACTTACCTACCTTACCTAATACATAGCCACAGAAGCCGAGATGGCCTAGTGGTTAGAACGCGAAAATCTTAACCGATGATCGTGGGTTCAAGCTCGGGCAAGCACCATTGAATCTTCATGTGCTTAATTTGTGTTTATAATTCATCTCGTGCTTGACGGTGAAAGAATACATCGTGAGGAAACCTACATGTGTCTAATTTTACTGAAATTCTGCCACATGAGTATTTTGCCAACCCGCATTGGAGCAGCGTGGTGGAATAAGCTCCAAAACCTTCTCCTCAAAAAGGAAAGGAGGCTTTAGCCCAGCAGTGTGACATTAACAGGCTGTTACTGTTACTGTAAGCATAGCAGTAAGCCTTTTGGCTGAGACATACCAAAGCTACTCAAGTTGAAAGTGACAATATTGATAACCTGTGGACTTACAGATCTTATTGTCAAATGTCAAATAAGTGTCATAATTCTACTGAAAATTGTAAATATTGCATATTTTGCACAATAATTATTAAATTATAAATAATAATTATTCTAATATATATATTTGTATCATTCTATTGTTAGTATAAAAGATCTGCGCGATGGATACTGATAATTTAACAAAACAGGTATACTCATTGGTTATTGTATTATCAAATCAATATATATTTTTTATGTGTTAAAGAACTTTTGAATCATGATTTTAACCAACTAATAAGTCACTTTAAGTTAACTTTCACTATAATACAAATTATCACTTATAGATAGAAGAAATAGAAGCACTGAGCTCAATTTACGGTGAAGATTGGATTATAGAGAGTGAAGCCACTAGGTCATATAAAATTGTAGTAAGAGATAACAGTAATGAAGTAATCCTGTATGTTACCTTGAATGAAGGATATCCTAGTAAAAATCCACCAAAGTATGAACTCTCAGCTCCTTGGATGGACAGAAAGGCAAAGGAAAATCTTCATTATTGTTTAGATGAAATTTATTTGTAAGTATTGAAAAGTATTGTATTTTAAAATGTGTTACAGCTACATGCAAGTACAAATACCCAGGCATTTTGGTTATATACCTCTTTGTCAATTATTATACCGTAGTATCAGTAAAAAATTAAACTCCGCATTTTACAAGCTTACTTTGAAACCTGTTCCTTAATGTTCAACATTTTTTTTAATGATTTGTTTGATTCCTTGAGTATGCTCAGGCTTGACAACAGACTGAGCATACAATGTCTTAACTAAATTGATTGTCCCCTTTTAGTAATTGTTTTTTGTTTTGTCTATGGTAGTATGGCAGTAAATTAAAAATATATACTGGTTCCTTATGTTATTTTCTGTTCTTCAGACTCTGTGCAATGCAACATTTCATGGTGATTGGTTAAAAATAATTAAGATATGAAATGGTAACCAACTCATTTCCACATTTATAATATAACAATATATGTTGTGATTTACATTGAAATCATTTCTTCGTGAATTTAAATAAATATATGTTATATAGTTGCTTGGTTGAATTTCAGAGAGAATTTAGGTGAAACAGTTATATTCCAATGGGTTGAAAAAATAAGGGAAGTTTTACAAACAATAAAACCCTTAGAACCAAAGAAAGATGTGAAAAGTTGTATAGAAAAAACATTAGATTTTGCACAGGTATGATTATTAAACTTTTTGTTTCGTTGAATAGAAATTACAAATTCTGTTATGAGATCTAAATAGATAATACATCTTGGCCTAGAATTTCAAAAAAAAGTAGATACATTTTGAGATATATACAATAACTCCCATTTTATAAACTTTGTATAGCGATGTTATAACTATAAATCATTTGTCTCATTTTCAAATGTCGAGTTACTGATGCCAGAAAGAGAAAAGTCTGTGTGTAACTATCCTATACTACACTTATACTACACAATATAAAAATGCCATCAGAATATAATAATTGGAACTAAAAAACCTGGGTAAAGTGGGTAAAGAACATTTCCTGATTTCAATCTTCTCTATATAATTAAAATAATCTATCATAAAATGATCACTCAAAATAAACACAATTCTGCTCATCTTTAGACTAATAAAATGTTTATAAGCTTTCTAGATAATATTAGTAATATCTTAGAAAACATTAAATAATGCCCTAATTGCCATTTCATGATTATTGTTTCAGCTAGAAATTAACTGCCCAGATATCACACATGGTGAGGTGATAATTGATAGGAAGAGTTCATTCCAAGGTCACGCGGCTGAAGTTCATAGCGCAGAAGATGTAAGGTATGTAAGAACAGTTCGCAAAACTAACCACCCTAAATATTCGTGTCGTGGCTAGCATATAATTATTTATATCCTTAACCTGTGTTAATATCTTATTATTATATACTATTATGTAATAAAATCACTACGAGTTGTGGAAACTGCTTTTTTTTACGTATCTGCATGATTTTATATCCAAGAATCATCATAATTATTATAATAATAAAAAATTGACATAATATTATATGGGCTCAAGCTCCAAATAAACAGAGAAATTAGAAAATTAAATATACTTTTCTTGAGAATAATATCCTCATTCCTTTATTTTGCAGAGATCTGTCAGCCACTTTTTGCTGAATCTGAAATTACTAAGGTTAGGTTTGAATGACAAATGAGTCGGTGTTATTACACAAACGAGAGATATAACATTTTAGTTCTCATGGTCAATTGACTTTTTGGCTGAACAATTTATCTAAAGCAGTAATTGATTTACACATAAATATATATAACTGTGATCATATTGTTTTTATTTTCAGTGCAGTGTTAGCAAAACTCAAACAGAATAAAAAAATATTAAATGCAACGCACAACATGTATGCATACAGGATAGAAAAAAAAACTGATAAGGGGACAACCATGTTGCAAGACTGTGATGACGATGGAGAGGCTCATGCCGGCGGCCGGATGCTACATTTATTACAGATATTGGACCAGAAGAATACATTAGTGGTTGTATCTAGATGGTATGTTTGTTCCTACGCTCTATTTTGTGTTTGTATGTATATCACAGCTTTTTTGGGCCACACGACAGTCGTCACCATGCCCATTAAAAAATATAATATTTGATATAACAGTTAAAAATAAGTACTTCAAAATATTGGTCGTAATTTCTAACTATAAAATTCTATACATTGGTAAATTCTATGCATGTCCAGTTGTTAAACCTGTTATATTGTATACAATAGCAAATAAATAACAGGAAAGGACATTAACATTTTTATTTTTGGTGGTAGGCCTTTGTGCAAGCCTGTCTGGGTAGGTATCACCCACTCATCACGTATTCTACCTCCAAGCAGCAATATTTAGTATTGTTGCGTTCTGGTTTAAAGATACGTGAGTCAGTGTCGCTACAGGAACAAGGGACATAACATCTTCGTTCCCAAGGTTTGTGGCGCATTTGTGATGCAAGGAATGGTTAATACATCTTACATCGCCAATGTCTATGGGCGGTGGTGATCACTTAACATCAGGTAGCCCATTTGCCCGCCTACCTATAACATAAAAAAAGAGTAACCAACATCTGCAACAAACCAGTATTTTATATTTTCTCTTATATTTTAGGTATGGTGGTATACAATTAGGTCCAGATAGATTCCGTCATATCAACAATGCGACACGGCAAGTAATTCAACAAGCTGGACTACTAAAGAAATGATAGATATAGGGCTACAAATGATAGCCTATAACATACAGGGAACAGATAATAAATAATCACATTACTTAACAAGAAACTTCTAAAATATTATACAATGTAGTCTACATTGTTGGTTTTTTTTTATTTTTATAAATTTTACCAAATAATTATTTAAATATCGAATGTTCTTGTTAATATTGAAATTATTTGTTGGTTAACAAGACAATAATATATTTAATATTTTTCATATAACTTAACATTTTACATAACATAAAATTGTTAGACCTGCCGGAGAATAAGTTCCTTATTCTTACATTCAGAATTCAATGAATGTATATAACTTTAAATAGTTTTTAATTTATTACTTCAATACCTTTGTATTTCAAATGTAAAATATTTTCTAAAGTGTAAATAAATTGTTTAAATAAATAAAAAATGTGGTAAATAGTAAAAAATATATTATACTTTAAAATCTAAGTCATGATCTATTCTAGGGTTAATGCTATGATTTTCTATTTTTTGAGTTATTATCTGTTGTTTTTACTGTTATGCACTTCTTGTCCATAAACCTTAGAAGATCCTGCAACAAAAATAAATATCTAATTTATTTACTCAACCAAATAAAAAATTTTTAAGCTGTACTATAAATGCGAAATCAACTGTCTGTCACTAAACAAATTTTGATAAAATTTGGTATTAAGTACACTTGAACCCCAAGAAAGAACATAGGCTATTTTTTATACGTAAGCATTTTCTCCGCATAATTCTGTTATATTTTTTTCTACTTCAAATTAAAAGGTTACTTAGCGATTTTTTTTAAATATTTACCTTAGGATTGTATTTATATCCGTAAGCAACGAGATCTTTATGTATTACATCGATGTTAACTGGTTCATATCGCAGTATCGCTTCCCTCAATAGTTGACGACATGACACGTAATTGTGAAAAGCAATATGTAATGGAACTTTACAAGAATGCATCTGAAATAGAAGCAAAATTAGAATAAAATGACTTAACCGATGGTTGCGTTTGTGATTATTAAGTGCTAAGCGGTGGAAAAAAACATCGTGTGGAAACCGGCATGTATGGGCATTGAAGTAGTGTGGTAGAATTAACCTCCTCCATATGAAATGAGGCCCTGACCCAACAGTGGAATATTTACGGACTTTGCAATAAAGCAGTAATTTGAATTTAAAACTATTTTTATTGATGTTCAAACATATACATATTAAATCTCGCTTACCAGAGACCCGATTGTCCCTGGACGAAAGCGGATTAACCCGAATGGAATAAAAAAACAAAAACTAATTGAAATTTAGTAATTTTTTTAATTATGTTTTGTTAACTGTATATTAGTTTGTACATTACAGAGTTAGATGAATCTTATTTTTTAACACACTTATGAAAAATTTCAAATCTAAACCGCAAATATGAATAGTTTGACAACGTACCTTTGCCTTCTCTCTCTTTTGGAACACCCACTCATCTGGGACACATTTAATTTCTCTTATATCGGGAGTTTCTTTTGTCATAGCGTACAATGTATTTTCTTTATGAATTTCTTCAAAACTAGCGGAGAGTTGTTTCCTAGGTGACTTTTTAGGTTTTTCTGGTGAATTATACTGTTTAGTTCCAATGTCATATTTTCTTTTCTTAGATGGTGATGAGCATTCTTCTATTTCACATGATTCTACTACTGGATGGGTTTGATTGTATAGATGTTTTAGAAGTTGTATAGCTGTAAAATAAAACGAAATTTTAATTAAACATTTGAAGAAAATAATTAGGGTCTACATTGAATCTTCACATTGAAAACATACAAAGAAAAATCTTATTTGACTTGGGCCAATCATCGAGTTTGTACACAGAGCAACTCACGAAAGTTTCATAACAATAAGATATTCATATTTAGAAAAACAAAAAGGACAAACATACACTGTTTATTTGTTAAGATTTAAGCGTTAGTCTCAGAAATTTAAAAACTCACAAAAAAAATATTTACCAAGCCACCTGTTTGTATGTAAATAATACAAGTATCTTACCTCTTTTTCTTTTAAATGGTTTCAGTCCGTATTTTTCTAATTCCCTATTCCTTTCAGGTGATGACATTGTTTCATAATCCAACATTGGAGTTACGTCATTTGTTTTTATTATGAATTCACTATTACTGGGAGTTTTTTGAACTTCTTTTATTAAACATTCATTTATCACAGGTGTACATGTTTGAGAGACAAAACTGCTTGATTTTACTTGTTTAGGTGTACAAGAAATTACCTTATTAACATTAATTGATGGTAAGTCACTGTCACTATGTGATCTATTTAAATTTGCCCCAGAATTATTACTCTTATTAATGGATTGTAGTTTAAAATCAGAAACATTATCCATTATTGATAGTCCACCAATATCAAAATTATGTCTTGACTGTTGCAAGGAATAGTTAAATTCTTTGTCTGATATTTCAAAACCATCTGATGTCTTACTAGGATTTGATAGTTCATTGTTTGAATTATCAGCTGTGTTATTTGAAGCTTGTGAGACATATTTACTTTCTGTACTAATAACATCATCAAACATTTCATCATAATCTATTGATATATTATCTTTTTTACCGAGGCTGTTAGGATCATATGTTTTTGGATGATACTGACTTAGAACTTCATTGGATGAATCAGATTTTTGAGTTAAATCAATGTTATCAACCTCATCTTCAAAAACTTTATCAGTATTGTGTATTAAGTTTTTGTGAATATAACTTGTTGAGGGACATGCGTTGTGATCGGGGTGCTGAGAATAAGACTGGCTTTTATCATGAATGCATTTATCGGACGAGATATTTTCTATGGGTGTTTTCTCTTGAGTTTCATCTTTTGGTAAACTGTTTTCATCATAAAAATCGTAAATGTAAGAATCATTGTGCACATGTTCATTATAACTAAGGTTAATATTATCATCATTGCTGCCGAATACATTTTTTTCTTGAAATTTATTACATTCATTATGTATAATTTCAGAATTATTTTGCAGCTGTAATATTTCCAAATTAACCATGGGACTTTCTTTGGATTCAATATCATCAACAAGCAGAACAGTATTGTCTATAGAAATTTTCTTTTCCTTCGCTATTTGTTCATTAACGAAATTTAAAGGCTGAGTTAAATCTATTTCTTCATATGTTTTACAATTATCATTTTCTTTATTTAAATAAAGCTGACCATAAAATTCAGAGAATAATTGATTATTTTTTTTATATTTAAAAGACTCAGGTACATTTTGATTTTTAATACTGTTTTTTGATTTCATACCCACTTTCGATTTAGTAAGGTCAACTTTATTTACTGAATCTTCTTGAATTGTTACAACAATGCTACAAACTGGATTTGAATTAAATTCAGCATCTTCAATAATATCAATTGTTTTGTCTATAGAACTAACCTTCTTTGTACCAACATTTTGTGACAGTTGGAATTCATGATCAGAATAAATGGATTGAGTTAAGTCAATTTCTAAATCATCAAGTTTAGCTGAATTATTCTGACATCTGGAAAAATTGTCTTCATTTTCAGTAGAACTATTTGTTAAACTGCAATTTGGGGCATTATCATTGTTAATATTTTGACTTAAATTATTTTTTAACTCATAAGATTCAATACTATCAGTTTTTGATGTAATTTGTGAGCTCAATTGGTCTTTGTTTGTTACTAGATTTGGAATTACTTCAAAACATTGATTAATAATGATGGTACTATCTAATGAATCATCCTTCTTGCCAAGAACTTTTATTGATGAAAGGTCATCATCAGAATTTGATTGTGTTAAATCCAATACTAAATGATCTTTAAATTTATTAGCCTCTTTTTCTTTAGTTACACAGCTCTGAGTCAGATCAATATTTTCTATAGGATATTGTTTATCATTAAGAACACATTCAGTAATTTCCATTAAATCATTTGATTTTCTTTTAGTTTCATTTATTTCTCTTAGTGAAAGTTTATTTTTATATATACTACCACTTTCGGGAACATGGTTAATACATTCCGTTAAATCCATGAAATCTATATTATCAATATTTTTTATACTTTGTTGTGTTACTTGAAATGGTTTCATGTCATTATCTGATATAAGAGATATTTCATCATCAAATATATCTGGTGATAGACTTCTAACTTGGGCGACAGATATCACCTCATTAACATTAGGCTCTGATCTATTAATTTTCTTAAAAACATTTTCACTATTTGCACTTTTCAGGTCATCTAAGTCATTATTTAATATATTTGGTGATTGACTTATAACTTGGGCGACAGATATCACCTCATTAACATTAGGCTCTGATCTATTAATTTTCTTAAAAACATTTTCACTATTTGCACTTGTCAGGTCATCTAAGTCATTATTTAATATATTTGGTGATTGACTTCTAACTTGGGCGACAGATATCACCTCATTAACATTAGGCCCTGATTTATTAATTTTCTTAAAAACATTTTCATTATTTGCACTTTTCAGGTCATCTAAGTCATAATTTGTATGTTTCTCTATATAGTCACCTTTATCTGAACACATGTCACTATCATTTGTATCCATGTTGCAACAATTGTTTATGAAATATTTGCTGTTAATAATATCTTGTGCTGCTTGTACTGACCCACTCAAGATGCAATCCAAATCATCTTGTGTACATTCAATATTCTCAAAATTAAAACTACTCACTTCTCTTTTAGGGCTTGCAGGTCTGCCTGGTATTTCTGCCCAATCTCTTAGCAAACAAGATTTACATAGAGGCTTTGTAAACAACTCTTTAACATAAAATACATCATTATTTCTCAGAAACTCATAACATATATTACTAGCTTTGTAAAATATTTCTTGATTATTATTGCTATTGAATGTATTCTCTTTTACAGGAGATCTATATATATTTGTCGCTAGAACTTCAGCATATCTATCAGAAATACCTTGACGTTTATCTTCGTCTGATACAAGTAGCAGCTTATATTGTTTTTTAGATCTTTTATTTTTCTGTGAGTCTTTTTTTATTTTTGTGTTTGGTACTCTAAAACCATACTCTTGTAAAGTAGTTCTTATCTTTGCTGTTTTTCCTAGAAGAGTTAAAGGTTTTGAGTCTTGTGAGACACTATCTGTTTTTAGTTCTGTTTCGTGAAGTGACTTAGATAAAGCTATAACTAACTGCAATTGTTCCGAATCAACATCAATGCCACTTTTCTTACAAACTTGATCAAAGTTTTTCGTATATGAAACTAATTCACTTTCTTTATTTTTCACCACAGTCCTAATATCTCTCTGACCTTTTATTTTCTTCAATTTTTTCCTTTGTTTAATTAATTTATTTTTGTGTATATTCTTAAGTCCAGTGTTAATTTTTTTTTTCTCCTGAAAGTCGGATAAACTATTATCCATCACAGTTTCCTTTGAAAAATATTCACTTACGACTGTGCATGACGAAAGAAATTCACTGGCAATTAAAAAACAAATTTTAGTAACTAAATAATTTATTTACACAGTATTTTATAAGTTCATACTAACGCACCTATTATTATTGTCTATATTCATATTATTTGTCTGGCAAATCGATTCTAGCTTCTTCGTCTAACAATTTTCTAATAGTGTCACCAGACCTATTGGGTAATCCCGTTGCGATTAATAGCTTTCTTTCTACTTCTTCTATTGGATCAGAATAAAATCGATCTAGGGCTTTTCTTAATTTGCTTGTAGCACTAGAATATCTGAAACAGTAGCAATTTTTTACATTTTATCTAACCTAACCTAACTTTTGTGGTTGTAAACAAATAGTTTATTACAGTGTATCGTTCAGTTCCAATGGGAAACTTACTGATAGAATGCACCACACAAAAGTCCAAAACTTAACACACATGCACCAAGTATATTTACGGCTTTAGCAGCCGGAGTTCCAGATAATTTTCTAGGTTTCCATTTCGACGAATCGATTCCAATCGCCATTTTTCCAGTTGAAAATTGAAAACTGCTGTCAATGTCAAAGCCATCATAGTGAAAGACGATAGTGAATAGGAATGCGAGAGTCTAGATCTTAGTCTTCTTAAAATTAGATTTATTGTATATATTAAAATATTCATAAGCAGCATTCCTATATCGATGACAGCGGTTCTCTAGGTTAAATTAAAATATCTGACATGGATTTTTTCGTACTACTATTTTGACTATATTTGTGTAGGTAAACATTTAATATTCAACTGTAAGTGATAATGAATAGTTCTTTTTTTCTCCCTTTTCTGGTATAACTTAGTTATTATATAGGTTATCTTTGTAGCGTAGACAGAGAATATAGACGCAATAATTTCCTTCTCACTTACACAAGAAAGAGAACGAAAATAATATTACAAATGGTTTAGACGGAGATAGAATTATCAAATATTTTGTCCTTTATCGCGTAACCAGTTTTGGTGTTTGTTTCGCTACTTGAGTAACTTGACAGTTGGCGCGTTCATTGTGTTTATTGTTCATGTTTTGCTTATTGTTATGTTAGAAAACGATTCTAATCCAGTGAAAATACCGAGAAACAATCCTTATATCATATCGAAGGTTATACAATGGTGCATTGTCGTATTATTTCATGTAAAAGCGACAGCAAGAAGAAAGTTGCCGGCGTATGTTTTCACGCGTAAGTACAACTGTTTCGTCCCTAAATATAGTTTCTCAGTGATGTTTATTTATGCCATAGGATGACGGAACCTTATATTGCATTAAAATCCTGAAGATAATAAGATTTTCCAGTTTTTATCATTCATAACCTATAATATATCATGTAAGTGCTACCAGCATCAGCTAAAAAATGTCCCGATTTCCGATAAAATATATCGACTCGTCGACAATGTAAACAAATAAATACGGAATCCAATAATAACCTAAAGTGCTTCGTTATATGTAAATATGTTATTTGAATGTATTCGTCCTACAATACAATAATTTCCTTTAATATTCTTTTAACATTATTTAACATTCTTCATGAATTTATAATATTATTAGTCAAGAGGTTAACATAGAAATATATGTGGCAACCATTCTTTATTAATAATTTAATTAAGTGTTTTAGATTTCAACATCTGAGGAGAATGCTAATCCAGTACCATATAAAGATACTGAAGTACTATTGATAACGGTAACAAAAAAAACAATGCAACGGATTTTTGGGTGGTTGGAAAACAAAAAAATATTTTATTAAAACAATGTATATTAAATATTAAAAAGTATAATTTAATAACCTCATTTTGTTTTAATTAAATCCTGAAAATTATTTATCTCCCAAAATGGGGAATGCAGTTACTATGGCAACAGTATACGCACAGATTGACAAACTATCTCAGTCTCAATCGCGGTTTCACGGCCCCTTGGTCGAATTGTTTCTCTGTCCACGGTGCTTACCGAGCAAAGTTGATTTAACTTGACATTGACAGTTGACACACGGACTTTAATATTGTAAATCAAATCATAAATGTAAACAAAATATTAATAGTAATAAAATATTCAGAAATGTCTCTTTTGCAAAAAATGTCCTATACAGAATACAAATACGCTTCTACATTTAGTATAGAAAAATGTGAAATCATAGCAAAATTAGCTGACCTGAAGTGAGAACACCAGTGAATATAATTAAAATAAAAACTTTTATGTGCATAAATTAATAATTTGTATTGTATAATTTTTCCAGAATATCCTTCAATGATAGTAAAAAGCCAGGTGAATTATTGATTAAATATCTTGATCGCTGTGGATGCTCATTACAACAATATAAATGTCTGGTCAACTCTGCCCTAAATACAAAAACAATAATTACATATTACCATCCACATTCAAAAGTAGCCATACTCATAGCAAATGAAAAATATGAACATTTGTCGAAATTAGCTACACCCTCAATTGATTGTGAATCACTGGCATGTAACCTAAGAAATCTTGGTTTTATTACAATTACAGTGAAAAACACAAAAATTAGCAATTTAAAGGATATTTTATCTAACATAATTATAACAATACCCGAAGACTCATACTGTAAGTCAAAAATTATAATTAGTTTTATTACAAATTTAAATAAATTCAATTATTTCCGTTTTATATTATCGTAAGTTTAAAAACACCAAAAGTATATTTAAAATGCTTATTTAAATTTAACCACAATAGAAACTATTGAAGGAATTATAAAAAATACATTCCAGACTTCAAATTTAATCTTTTTAAAATTAAGAGTAAATTTTTTTTTCAGGCTTCATTTTTTATGCAGGCCATGGCGGTGAATTATGCAATACAAAATGTATCCTTGGCATAGATTGTCCCACGGAAAATATAAAATTCAGTCACTGTCTTACTGAAAATTGGCTGTTAAGAGAGGTGGCAAAATGTAAACCGGAGACATGTATTCTTATCATGGATATGTGTAGGATGAATTTAGATAGGTAATTAGATATTGCAAGATAAAGAGAAGGTCTGGAATTCACATGCTCCAATGCAGTAATATGTACATTTTATGGTTATTGGGGATTTTGTTGTCATAAGTATAAAAACATCATAAAATTTATCCTTGTATTCATGCATCTAATACATATTATTATAAATATGAAAAAGATGGTTAAAACAAATATTACTTAATACCATACTTAAATATAGCACTTCTCTTTTTACTTTTGTATGACCTCTAACACATGAGTATATTCATTGGTTTGTTAGAAAACTGTGTGTTTATTTGTAAAACCCACATAATCATCAATTTTAATTTTTCAGGAATACAAATTTCAATATATATGCATCAATGACTGACTTAGAAGATTATACCATACACAATAATCTTTTTATAAGTTACTCTACACAGTCCTCTCAAGCAGCGTATGAGGTTCTACAAATTGAATGTACAAATACAATTGACAATAATGTTACATATGAATTAAAGACTGGCGATACTGAGAAAATTGTTCCTGTTGCAAGCCAATATGTAAACGCTTTGTGTACAAGATTGGTTGAAAATTTCGATATAAGTACATTATTAGATAAAGTTCATGGAGGTAAACAGTTATTTAAAACAAATCAAATATTCCATTTTTCTCAATAATTATCATTATATTATTAGTCTTATGGATTTAAAACATTGTAGTTTATTACAAACTTACATTATTGAATATAATTTTAGACTTATTTTTTTTTTTTTTTTTTATAGATGTTGAGAACTCGATAAAAAAACAGAGACCTATCAAAGTTCAATGTGGAGTAAATAAGAGGTCATTATATGATCCCGTCAAAGGTAAGTAAACCTACAATGTATTCATAAAAGAGTATTCAAGAAATAATAAAATGTTTGTATACACTTTAATTGCTGCCTTGAATAGTATGTTTCTGTAAATTGTAGCTTAAAAACCTGCAAGTTACTAAGCTATTTATTGTATATCTTGATAGTGATTCCCACTTTGACTATTGTCTGGAATATTATAACTTTATGTATAAATATGAATATTATTTTAGGTGATACTAAAGAACTCCTAACAAGGTTGAGAGATATTTTACAAAACCATAAAGAAAACTGTTCTGTATTTTGAACTGCAATGGTATATCAAGACAAGTGACAAGAAGATGAAACAGCTGGTGCTGAAAAAGTGATAAATGTAAACATAATTATAAATCAATAATAACAAGAACATTTTTATTTTATTTTAAGCATTTCTCCTATATTCTATAAACAGTATGTATTTACATTTAATTCTTCTTTAATGTGTGCGGTTGAAAGTGATTTACAATATTGACCCACCAGCTGTCTTCGACACCTTTGGTGAATTCTCTTATAAATCTATAGTTGAGGATAAATATTTTGTCTTGGTATTCAGGTTGTACTCTGAAAAAAAAAATAATGTCATTAATTAATCATTGAATTTATAAATCAATGAACTTCATAAAAAGAATGCGCTTTAGGATAAATTTTCATTGATCCAAAAATGTTTATAATTCTCTAGTGATTATAAGCGCTGTGTATTTTATGACATAATGGTGCTACCCAACTGCTGTTATAAAATGTTACAAAACATTATCAAACATATTTTGTTACTGATAGGAGAGAACATCATCAATGTTTTCATGATATGTTATGTTATTTAACATTTATTAAACGAATTACCTAATCGGAAAGTACATGCAAACTGATAGTTATAAGTTTTCATAAGGGTTGGGAAGCATTAACAGTTTATAAATCATAACAAAATACATAATAAGTTAATAAATGTTAGCATGTTAATGTTAAATAATGTTGAACATTTTACAACAGCAGCACCATAAGAACAGAAAATACAAATGCGAAAAGTGCATACACATGAAACATACCCTAATGAGATTGGCGGCAAATCCCCGGTTTCTTGCATTTGTTTCATACCTTTAAGAACATGATAACACATTGTGATTTCAACCCAACGTTTTTCTGAGTCATCAAACATTACTCCTACCTGGAAAAGTTTTATATAAATGAATATTTGTTTTTACAGTACACATGTATACTAGTATAACTTTATATGATAAAAATTTTAATATGAATTAGTTAAGACTGCCAAAAACAATTTTGTTAATTATATAGAAAATAATATTGATATTTGTAAAACAAAGTTGAAGGATATTGATACATACAACATTTTTGTTATTAATTTTAAACTCATTTGTATTCAAACAACAAAACAAAAACAATTATATCAAATTGTTTATTATTTAAATATTATTTGACCTGATAAGGGAAAGCATAGAAAATATCTTCCTTGTTAATAGCTAGCATCTGTCTTTGAGTTACAGACAGTTTAGAAACAGCCTCTTTTAAAGTAACAATTGCATCTTTCTCAACCAGTCCTTCAAGTTCTTTAAAATTACTTGATTGTAGATTTTCTGAAACAACCTAAGAAAACGATTTGTTAAAATAAGCAGTTAACAATTTAACTGCTGAGTATAGCCGTGAAATAAAGTTGTTTGTTTTGATGAATTTTGTAAATAACATAAGTAAAACGAAATATAGATTTAAACATAGAATATATACAGACCTCTACAGCATGCTTGGAAGCTTCAATAAAATCAGTTAAGTTAAATTCTGCTTCAAAATACGGTCTGATTATAAAAGTTGCATACATCCAATTCTTTATAAATTTTAAAAACGAAGGCCAAACTACAGGAGGGAACTCCATTAATTGTGGCAACCTTCTCGCTTCTGCTCGGTCTTCGCAATAGTTTCGATGTTGAACAATTGGACATTTCGTGGCTACAGGAACTTGTAAATATTTATACGAAATTCTATCATATAACCTAAATGACCGACTAGTCAATACTGTCCTAATAGCTAAATTCATATTTAGCTATATAAATGAAGAGCAATTTAAAAAGCCAAATAAATACAGTGAATCATGTAATTTACTGTAAATAATATATTCACATTAACAACAACTTTCGTTTCTTATTTTTCTTTCGTCTCTTTATTTTTATTAATGTCTGTTGTAAGCTTGGAACTGTCAGTTCAGTGTTGATAATGTTGATTAGCGTTGTGAAATTGCTGATTGGTCTTGGAAATTACTTTTCTTGCTATTTACTTGTGCATATTGTGCATTAACTATTATATTTATTCGTAAAAAGTTAAGTATATTTGTATGTCACTTGTAATTAAAATAACTGAAACAAAAGACAAAAAATACAGTAAAACGTATTTTACAAAAAATGAATGTAAGTTTTATTTTTGTTGTGCATATGTAAATTTGGATATAACATACGAATTTTATTTTGTTGGTTTCTATGATTTTCTTATTATTGTTTGACTTAAAATAGTGTAATTTAATAGGGATTTACGGTTTAATCATTTATCACAATAGTATTTTAATTACTACACTCATTACAAATACATTTCATAAGCACCTACAAGCTTTTGCTATTACTACCTCATTATTAAAAAATACATCATAATTATAATGAATTTTTTTTTGCGTAATAAGGGACATGTTAATTTTAAGTTGATTTTTAGCTATTTCCAAATGTCATTATCAAAGTGTCAAATTGCTACAAGTTTCATCTAAGTTGCTGAATTAAAAAGTTTTAATTTGCCGAAAACTATAGGGTCATGACAATAAGTACATAATTTTACTTGCTCGGCAGAAAAAAAATTATTGCAGCCATGGACGACCAAGCTTGTCCACGTTGTAAAACTACTAAATACAGAAATCCATCTCTGAAATTGATGGTAAACGTTTGTGGCCATGCTCTATGCGAAAGTTGTGTTGATTTATTGTTTTTAAAAGGTAATTTATTATTAAAATACATAAAATTATATAAATAAAATTATATAATTAAAAATACATAAAATTATATATGTTATATATATTTCAAATGCAGTCATTTGTATTTTGTTTGTTACAAGCTAATTACCATATTTTTTTTTATTTCAAGGTTCTGGTTCTTGTCCTGAATGTAATGTCCCTTTACGCCGAAGTAACTTTCGTGTGCAATTATTCGAAGATTCTATGGTAGAAAAAGAAATCGATATAAGAAAGCGAGTTTTAAAAGATTTTAATAAGAAAGAGGAAGATTTTGCTACATTGAGAGAATATAATGATTATTTAGAAGAAATCGAAACTATAATATTTAACTTAGCTAATAACATAGATGTTGTAGGCACAAACAAAAGAATAGAACAGTATAAAAAAGATAATAAAGAAATCATTATGAAAAATAAAGCCAAAATAGGTAAGTACAAAGCATAATACAAATTGTAACACATTCATTATTTTAAATAATATGCATAAATAATCAGGTGTGTGTGTTAACTAAGCTCTATGAGGAGTAAATTCAGATGGAATATTATTTGAATTTTGTTTCAGGTAGAGAAGAGTTAGAATTAGAAGAAATATTGGAAATAGAGAAACAAATGGAAGAACTCCGTAGAGCGGAAATTGTTAAAATGGAAGAAGAAGCAAAAAAGCAAAAGATAAGAGAGAAAGAGGCTTTGATCGATGAATTAATGTTTGCTGATGGTGATGCAAAGGAAATATTAAATACATTTGCTCAAACTGTTGCTAATAAACAGGAAGAAACTGTACCGGTTGTACCTAAAGTATGTAAATATATAAATATTTGCATAATATTAAAAATATATATATTTTTGTACTAATCTTCTATTCTATCTAATGTGTTCAGATAATTGTAGCAGTTATGCTTACTTAATCTTTAAGGACGATTGAGACAAAGGTGCTTGTAAGAATCCACTTTAATAATTCATTACGCTTTGTGTAAATAAATACTGGCATGCACTATGCAAATCAATAGTAAGTAAGGTCCTCCAGATCAATTTCGGCCACTGTGGCCAATCTCAAGAGGGATTAGCCAACTGTGCAGGACATATTATAGTGCACAAGTGTGTGCGCAAACACAGGTGCTCTCTCTATTCCCTAGCTTTCATAATCCGATAAGGCGGCAATCCAACACGACCGGAAAGAGATCAGGCACAGGACCAGCAGTACACACTTCTAACTTCCAGACCTTGGGCTGCTACTGAGAATTTTCTGACAGAAATACCCAATAACTTTTTATTGGCCCATCCTGATAATTGAACCCACAACCTCCGGGTCAGCGTACTAATATCTAGCCACTAGACCATTGAGGCAGTCGAATATGAAAAAATATTATATTATTTAATGATAACTACTTAAATAATCAATCACAAAAACTTTTCAGGTGACACAGTTCTCATCAGGAGTAAAGTTCACAAGAGGCTCAGGACAGCAGCCACTACCATTCATTGAAGAAGGACCATTGTATAAATATGAAGCCCCACCCGAACCGGATAGAGTAGGACCCGACCCACCATCTGTACAGGAAATTGTCAATAATGGGTATCTGCGTCATGTTAGGTGAGTTGTATGAGATTTATTCTGTTAAGTTCATACTTATGAGCTAATATATTAACTTAGTTTTTGAAAAAAAGAAAAATCTAATTCCAATTTGAATTCACTTTGTTAAGTTGGTAACTTGTAATATCACCAACATTCAATCCCTTATCTTATTTAATTTATGTAGGTTTAGTGAATAAACTATGTGGGAAGAATTCAGCAAACTATCCCTAAGACATACCTTCTTTTGAAATGGTTTTGCTTGTGCGTTGAATCCCTACCTACTAATGAACAACCCTGCTAGTTGATAAATTAATACAAACACATTTCATATTTATACTCTAGTAGAACAAAATAGCATAAAAGTACATAATATCTATAAAATTCAATAAAAACAAACAATAACACAGTAAGGTGCTCTTTGATTTATGTGAAAACTTATTCTTTACAGGGCAGAGACAGAAACTGAGAAGGCGGGTGGATACTCCTCGACATTACCTTGTCTACGAGCTTTACAAGATGCACTCTCAGGCCTATATCACGCTAGCTGACATACCAAACAAGTTGTGGATACTATTGTACTAGAATAGCTCTACATTGAAAGCGATTTAGAGAGTAACCTCCTATTAATCTAAGCTGAAAGCTTATTTTATTTGCATTATTTTAATGAGATAATGATCTGAATTGTTCGGTATTATTAAAACAGTATGGAAGCATAGGGAAGGTGTAAAATATTGATGTTACTTTCATTTGTTTCACTAAATTTGTTAATATATAATGATAGTATTAATAGTATAAAAATAATGCCAATAAATAAGACTGATAGGAAATTTTCTTTAAACACATTTGCTATTAAATCATCTGATCTTTTAAACAGTATGTCGCTTTTCATGTAGTATTAGCTTATATAAATATAATGTGTATATGTGAAATGTAAATATGTATGTTTATATATATAAAAATATTAAACTTAATTCAGGGTAGTAATAACAAAGTTCAAAAAATACTTTTCTTAATGTTTATGGTAGGAAAATATCTATTGCTCTATGGTTACTCACCCAAATATTAATTATTATAAACGAAAACTGAAGATTCTAAATCTGTCATTTAAATTTTGTTACATTTTAATAATTGTATACTGTTCTGATGCTTGAACTTAAAAATGGTTTGTTAAAGGTTTTAATAACATCATAATTGTTTTTTATGTCAAAAAATTAATTGCATAGACCAATATTTTTTTCTAATAAAAATATACATACCTCGCAAAAAGATACTTAGATGCGCAAATAATTGCTAAATATGTATTAATTTTATCGTTTTTTTTTAATGTTAAGGCCTTATTGTTATGATTGTGAGTAATGATTGTTATTTTGTGTATTAAAAGAAAAAAATGAAATATGTTGTTTTATTTGATAAGACGAAGAAATTTTGAATCATTTAATGTTTTAATTATAATAGTCAATTTTGGTAAAAACCTTATTTAAAGTAAAAAACCTGGTTTTATTGGTTAATTTGAATTAAACATTTGTTACAAACGTTTATATACTCAGTGCATCAGTATAAAAGATAGTATTTGCTTTCATTGCCAAAATTAATTATTTATATATCTTTTTAACTCATACATTATTGAACAAGAGTTGATTAGGGTTTAAGTATAAATCGACTATTGAATAAATATTAAATATAAAATAAATATTAAAATATATGCTGTGTTACAAAATTTGCACATATACTACCTCAATTGGCAGGTAGTGTCCGGTTGTTCACAGTATGTTATTTTCAGCAATAAAAGACGATGACGTCATTTAATGCGGAATGCGTGGCGTGTGTGTTCTTGTTGCTATGTGCTTAACGACGTACTGCTACACATATTTACGACTTTTAAAAAAGATCTCTATGTTTTAAGAAAAATAATTCTGTCATTTAGGGCTGTCTCGATATTTTTTAATTTAATAATTTATTTTTTGTATGACAATATAGAGCTAACATGACACTAAATAGATAATTAATGAAACAACACAAGTAAAACTAAATAATTTATTATCTACATATATTTATATTAATATTTTACAAATCTTGTTTAAATATAACTTTTCCTAATTTTCCGTTTGGTACATCGATAGAGGACAATGCTTCAGTGACTATTCCGGTTGCAACAGTCACGTTGTTCTCTCGTATTGTGAACGGCTGACCTTCTGTCATGACCATGCCTTCGAGAAGGGTCAGATACACCTCGCCGTGATCACCTGGCATCATCATTTCCATGGTAGGTTCTGGAAGGTTAATGTAAAATACATTTTTAAGAAATAAGGCAGTTAAAATCTTCGCAGATCTTATATGCGCACTTAGTATGTACAGTCAACGTTTTTGCATGCTGACCTTACACGGGGGTACAACATTGTCAGTCCCTAACTTGTTTTAATTAAATATTTTTTTGTTTCAGTAATCTAAACTAGTAATTGTGAAAAAAAAAATCGTAATACATATAACTCTTGGAAAAAGCGGCGAACGCTTGTGAAGCTCCCAGTCAGCATGATTTTTCCTGACATACTTAACAATCATCGTTATATTTTAGCTAAATCACACAAAAACTTATGTGTTGTTGTAAACTAATGAATTATACAACTAAACCTTCCTCATGAATCACTCTATCTATTGGTGAAAACCGTATAAAAATCCGTTCGGTTTATCGCGTTCAGATAGGCAGACAGACGCGGCGGGTCATTTTATAATATGTAGTGCTTTATAATAGTACAGTAACAGTCTGTTAATGTCCCACAGCTGGGCTAAGGCCTCCTTCCTTTCGAAGCGAAGGTTTGGAGCTTATTCCACCACGCTACTCCAATGCGAGTTGGTAGAATACACATGTGGCACAGTTTCAATGAAATTAGACACATGTAGGTTTCCTCACGATTTGTTCCTTCACCGTCAAGGACGAGATGAATTATAATCACAAATTATATACGATATACGAGATGAATTATGATCGTGGGTTTGAACCCACGATCATCGGTTAGAATTCACGCGTTCTAACCACTAGGCCATCTCGGCTTTTTTTATAATAGTAAAGCTTTACAAATTGCTCGGATGGAGTTCAGTTAGAGGACAGAGAGGTCTATTGAATTCTAACATTGGATGGAACTTGGAGACTTATAATGTATATAAAATGTTAAAAATAATTACCCAAATCGATCCTGCACGCAATATTCCAAGTACCACTGAACATTTGCTGGGAATACTTTGAAAATATCGGTTTCTTTCTGCCGCCTTCGCTTCTCGACAAGAAATATATCTTCGCCTTGTAGTGGTTGCTTAGTTTTATGCTTCTCGCGGCACAGAGGAGCATACCCGTTTCAACTGAACGTATCTTCATACCACGGAGTAAAACTCCGACATTGTCACCCGCCACGGCCTGGAAATATATTAATAGTAAAATAAAGGTTTGTTTACATTTTCAAGTTGGTATAGGGCTTCGTATATCAATCGTTTTGGAATAAATACAAAATAGAGAAATTGCAATGATTAATAAAAATTAACCGGCGATCCCAGCGATTGCTTCCGAAGCGAAATATTTAACATCAACATCCCCTGATGTTCAACTTCTCCAAAACTGGTTTGTCTTGCGGCTGGATTACGGCGGTGTATGGCGTCATTTTTTGTAGAGTCTTGGCAACATTGGCGAACGTTGGCAACATTATCATCAGCCATAGACAAGACAGTCGACAGAAGTAATCGTGTCGTTAAAACATTTTGGAGATATGTAAAAATAAAGAAGGCTCAGTATGGGTCTGTAAATATTCCACTACTGAGTAATGATTTCCCCTCCGGCTTTACTTGCTTTCCTGCAGCCCGGCTATTTTTGAGTATCTTCGACAGAAAAACCAAGTGACTTATTAAAAAGTCACTTAAAATCAATATGTAATGTGACAAAATGCACTCAAAATATTCATTATTGACTTGTAAATAAGAGATTATTTTCTTTCATTCTTTTTCTTGTATCTTAAAATCTAAAATAATAGTAAAGAGCCAATGGAATACAATATTCATTATAATTATAATATTAAGTGTCTTACCTCAGGGACGCTCGATCTAAAAATCTGTATATCAGACAATGTAGTTTTTATATTAAACCCAAAGCCCATTAATTCAGCTTCATCGTTTTTCTTCATAATACCGCGTTTAATAGTACCGACCACTACAGTACCTCGACCAGGTACTGTGAATGCATTGTCTATGGGCATTAGAAATGGCGACTCGAGATCCCTTATTATTGGCGGCACGTAATTGTCTATGGTATCTAGAAGTTGCCTTATTGAGGGCGCACCTACAAAATTGTTAATTGATTTAATTTCATGGATTAATGTAACATATGTTTTTCATTTCCAAAAAACAAATACAATAAAAAAGGTTATTATTATATGTGTTGTTATTTAATTAATTGTTCAAATTTACTAAAGCCATGCCAAATATATATATATAATACTTATAAGAAAAAAATATAATATACATAAGAGGCTTATTTTTTACTTTTCCACACATACTCCCAAGAGGGGTTTAAGGTCAGGCTTAATTTTGCCTCTACAGTTCTCACTGTAGTAGGAGGTAAAGCATTTTTTATTTATTTATGAAATAGTGTTGTCTAAGCATTCTATTCCAGTTCTGAGTTGGAATGTTTTAATTGGAAATTGGATATTAGTTCAGTTTTACAAAAATAGAAATCAAACTTCGCATTATATTTCATTAAAAAAAGGAGTTCATCAAACCATATTTAAAGATCAAAATACTAACCTATATCTGATTCATCATCATTCAAAGCTTTTAAAGCAGATCCAAAAATCAAAGGTACAGTACTTCCATTGTAGCCAAAGTCTGATAACATTTCTCTCATTTCGATTTCCACCAGTTCTATAATCTGAAAAATGGAATACAAAATCTAATACATTAATGTACCTAACGGACATTCTAAGGGTGCCTCCTGTAAGGCCGGACCTCAGCTTAGGATGCCGTTAAAGTAGGGGGGGGGGGGGAGGACAATACTTAAGGTATATTTAGTTTTTACCTCATTACTACTTCTGTTGCTATCTATTCAAACTCGAAATTTTGATAGTGGTAACACTGGAAGCCTGTCTGATATGAGATTTAATTTTAATGATTTTTTGATTCACTATTAGGATATTTTGAAATGGCAACTCACATCTGATTCAACAAGGTCCACTTTATTTATATACACTATTATATATTTTATCCCAACTTGTTTAGCTAGCAGCAAATGTTCTCTTGTTTGAGGCATAGGTCCATCATTAGCAGCTACTACCAATATTGCAGCATCCATTTGAGAAGCACCAGAGATCATGTTACGGATATAATCAGCATGACCCGGACAATCTGTGTGGGCATAATGTCTGTTTTTTGTGCTATAACCAACATGGGCTGCATTTATTGTAATACCTGGAAAAAAATTAATAGTGATATGAAAATTTTAGACCTATGTATCTTTATTTAGAAGTGCTATTTAGAAAAAAGTATTGTATTTCTTTTTAAGAAAGTAGAAAATAAACATAAATTTATTTTTTTATAATCTTTCAAATTTCCACAAAAATGTTGTCCATGCCTTAGCTGTATTTTTCTATCATTTTGATTTAATTTAATATTTGATTTCCCTTAATGTTTATGTATCCAGCTATAAATATAATTATATTAACTATTTTATATAATTTAAGATTTTAAGGATTTGATGATAAAAGTTGAATGAGTATTTACTTGCTTTCAGTTCTTTAAGATGAAACGTATATTTCAATGTGCCTGTGAATACAAGTACTTCCTATGCATGCTAAGATCATAAACGAAATAAACTTACCTCTTGCCTTTTCTTCCGGCGCCTTATCAATTTCATCGTAAGAAACGTATTTTGAAGTACCATCTTTGGACAAAATTTTTGTGATAGCAGCTGTTAGTGTAGTTTTTCCGTGATCTACATGACCTATAGTACCTATATTACAGTGTTTCTTTTCTAATGTTTTAGGTTTTTGCTTGGTGGAATAATTACGGATATCAGTAAAAGCACTGGCAAATTTGTAATTAGTTAAGGATATTGGTGTAAATGAAGTTTTATGTGGAATATTACGAATTATATAACGAATAATAAATCTTCCAGTCATATTTTGTTTTTAATTTGGATTATATCATTGCTTTTTGAGGTTATATTTATATGAAGATGACATTTGTCATTGTTATTTTTCACTAGGTATGAGTTTGTCGGCTGTCATTCATCGAAGTGACAAATGACAATGACACAGGCTATGTTGCCAATCTTGGCAATACAAAAAGCAGCAAATCCAACTTAAAAAAAATGTTTCCTAGAATAATCGAATTATTTAGTAAATGTAATTGTTTGATTTAACATATTTTTTTATAGCTAAATAATTACGAGATTATTAAGAAAACAACAAGAACTAGAATTATTTATTATTATTTCAAATATACATACAAAAAAATCACTCATCGTTATTAAAATGTATTCTATGGGAAAAACCCATAGAATACACAAATTTACACTTTGTTCCGTAGCGAAATCAAATAAGAAATGATTGAGAGAACCCGGTTTTACTTTCCAAACAGAAACAACAGATACCTATCCTTGTGTATGAACTATAAATTTAGCTGTTTTTTTTTACTATCTGCCAATGGCACTGCGTAAATAAATGGGAGAATCCCCAGAGTGTGCGGTTCCATAATCTGAGGAATTTGATCTTTGAAGTAAACTCGCGACACAAGCAAAAAACTTCTTCGTTGCATTGAGTTAAGGATTACTTTGGTTTGACAAATTGTGTATTAACTATTGCGTTTTAAGCTTAGATTTAATTCCGATACACGGACCCCCAAAAAAAGTAGAAATTTGTACTAAAACAGAATGTCTTATTGGAAACAGTAAATCTACTGTTAAAACAAAAGGCAACACAGGCCACAGGACACTAAGCATACATTTAAGAGATATTTTTTAGTGTGTGCAAAATAATATAAAGAATATAAACAAATAATTTTTTCGATTACATTGATTCTAAGCGTTAAAACATATTTTTCGAAAGTAAAATTTGATTTGATTGATTCCTTATCTAAAATAAAAAAAATTGCAAATGAAATTAGTGATCTTCTTATAATTCACGATTTTTTGTTAATTTGAGTAAAAAGACTTGAATAACAAGTTATAAGTTAATTACGCCCTATTCTTGTAATTTATTATACATACGTGAAAACACTATACGTACACCGACATACTCTGCTAAAATCATAACTTTTTGTTTTGCCAGAGTTGGATAATTATTGTTTAAGACTTTTTTATTAACGTTAAGAACTGTCATTGTCTACTGTCTTACTAGCAGTGCAAAATAGTTTTATCTTAAATTAAATCTTAATAAGTTTTACTAGTGTCTCGGTGCTTTGGTACATTTCTGCACAACTTGGTCCAATCCTACTAATATTATAAGGGAGAAAGGTTATGAGGATTGATAGATGGATCTTTGCTACCCTTTCACGCAAAAACAACTGTATGAATTTGTTTGAAATTTAGAGTAGAGATAGCTTATACCCTTTTTTTAACCCTGGAAAAACGCATTACGCCTTTCCCCCACGGGAATAGTGGGGGGGTATGTGGGGCTCGCCGGTGTCCAAGGCGCCAAGTGCGCCCCGAACATCGGAATACCCACTAAAAAACCAGCGGTGCCCATTTCGTCTTATCGAGGAGCGCCACGGGATCGCTTTCGCATGCTACCGTGACGCAAAAGATAGCTTATGCCCAGAGCAACATAGGCTAACATCTGTCCCCTCACCTCACCTGCCGCCGTTCACATGTAGCCGCATCAAAAACTAGTTAATAAAATAAAACTAAAATGTTAACAATATTTACTTTTATTTAAATATTTACCGTATATCAAACTGAGGTCTGTCATAAGAAACGTCTTTTCTTCCTATTATTTCAATTAAAACATTAATTGATAAAAGTCCGTTCGCATCGAGAATGCATTCCTGACGTCTATCAGTTATATCTAGTAGGCCATGGCTAGTGATAAACTATCAAACTCTGTGTATAAAGGCGCATTTTCATTGGTCGATAAGTCGGTAGTTAGCCCGATAGCGGGGAGTACCCGCATGCGAGCTAACAACCAATGAAATCCACTGGTCGATAACTCGGTCGATTAAACGTGTGCGGGTGATATCCTACTAATATTATAAACGTGAAAGTTTGTATGTGTGGATGGATGTTTGTTACTCTTTCACGCAAAAACTACTGAATGGATTTCAATTAAACTTTCCAATAATATAGCTTATACATCAGAATAACACATAGGCTACAATTTATAAAGATATTGTGTGAGCTGTTCAAAATATGACATTAAATGTCAAGTAACTAGGAAAAAACCTACCTTTCTGCGAGCTATTCTGGTGTGCGCTGCCATAAACGTTAGTTACACATTTATGGCAGCGATTTTTTAAAAACGGATTGTACTTCAAGTAATATAGGCCCAAGATTAGGTATTGGCAGTTTTTTTTTTGGTTAGGAGTTACACTTAAATACTTAAATACTAAAAACACTAATAAAAAGATACTTCATTTTTATTTAAATTAATAGATATAGGTTACTTACCTGTTAAATTTATATCATAATGTTAGTTTTTTTCTACGCCACGCTAATATAAGCTACTCCAAATACTAATCCTGCGTAGACGAAGTCGCGGGCACCAGCTAGTAATGAAATATAAAAATAATAAATCATTAAATATTTAGAAATCACCCGCACCCCGTATGCGGGCTCTGACGACCAGTGAAAACGATAAACTCTTTGCGGGCCCTATGGCATGCGTTACAGAAATCTCCCGCACCCCGAATGCGGGCATTATCGACCAATGAAAATGCGCCCTTATTATAATGTACTGTAACAGTATTTTCGCCACTTCAATGTTATAACGGACCTTTCTGGAATGCATTCTCATAGCAAAAACATTGCCAAACATTGAGGCGGCCTTCAGTAACTGCGTGAAATTGAGTTATGAAAAACTCAACATTGCCAACGCTATATTAAACCAATTAAAAATGTTGCCATTTGCCAATCGAAAGACATAAAGTTGACAGTAATATTTGGATTTTTATAAATTGACTTATCGTTGTTGAATTAATTTGACGTAAATTCGAAATTGGAATAACAAAACTTGTTTTAAACAAGGCTGAATTATTACAATGTTGCAAGCTATATATTACATAAAAAAATTATGTTATTATATTTGTAAATATGAATTCATATTAAATCACGTACAGTTTATTTCGATACAAATAGTAAAAAGATATACTACTGTACACTCATAAATCTTGATATTTTAAGTATAAAATATCAAACTTTTTCTCTAGATTCGTATATAAGCTGTATGATTTAATTAATTGTTAACATACCATACATACAATATTAATTCTAAAGTATTTGCGACATACGAAAAAACAAATGAATGTTTTCGAACCATTTGGCTTTAATTTTTTTATTTAAATATTAAAAAAGCATTGAAACATCTTCTTACATGTCAATACTTTGGCTGCTACTACAGCTATTACGAAGGGAACCCCAATTTACAATCATGTTGTTAAATATTTCCCAGGCCTTAACTACTGTAATGATATTTTAAGTTTCTTGCACATTTTTTTTTTCACAGATACAATAATTGGAGATGACAAAATGGTTGGGTAAACTGATTTTTTATTAAAATTGTCATAATTTATGTACAAGCCAAATATAGAAGGATTTTGTAATGTAACGCAACCGAAGCCCTAAGCTAGCCCTTAGGCCATTGAATCGCACATTGTCACTGAGCGAAAATAAAATTAGTGGAAAATAGTTTCAAAGTTGATTTATTTACATACTGTAATACGTATTAAGAACTTAGAATTATTTTTTATTTTATCAACAGATTAATAATATGAACGATTTTAATTTATTTACTAGTACTTTCCCTGCAAAATAATAAAATTATATAATATTACTTTTATTTTGGCCTTTTAAATACGACGCAGGAATTACTAGGAAAAACATTGATAGGCCTCAATTTATACAGAATGACAGAAAGAAACGATATTGAAATAATATACTTTATTATAAGTCTGTAATATGGCGAAAGACTATGTATACTAATCGTCGGCTGATCTTCATTTAGTATTTTTAATGATTTATCTTGCAAGCCTTGAATAAATATCGTTGAATATTACAAAATTCGTTTCATATTTTATAATTCTAAATTTATCTTTTTATTTCTTATTTTATATTCTTACATTTCTTACTCTGTTTAAATTACAATTTTTTAAATTTCTAAAGACAAGACTTTCTACATCTATGTTGCCAGTTCTTATATAAATTTACAATCGTATTTTAAAATATTAGCATATATCAAATTGTTGGCGTTTGCATATAATTTCAGGCAAGAGTATAGTATCGTTAATAATATTTTTTTAGGCACAAGTGATAACAAAAAACAGAAGTATAATATGTAGGTATATTTTCTACAATTTTATTAAGAGGCAACACTCATCAAGGAATGTCAATTAGAAATTTTATAACAAGTTTTTTTACACTTTAAAAGCATACGAAATATCGATATTAATTAATACTCATTAATTCTTATTTTTTATATGGATTAAATTATCAAATATGCAATATTTTTGTATTAGGAATACTATTTGTCACATATTTTGTATGAACATTGTTATAACCAATTATTTAATAACATTTATTAACGTATCGTTTTCGTGTATTCGTTTGTATTTATAAATTTAGTATTGACATAAATATAATTAGTCATTATAAATGTCTTTCTGTGTATAACTCTCTTTTACCCTTGTAATGTAATGGAAACACTTAGCACTTCACTTGAATATGTTTTGAATTGAACAACACTTTTTCAACTGTTTATTAAACTTCACAATGTATAAACCCGAATTTCATTGTTTCAAAACTCTGTAATGTAATGTAAATTCAACATTCGATTTCCAGATGAAGTGCCGGACGGTACGGAGGTCCATGTTGGGATCCAACACCTGAATTATAAAAATATTAAGATTAAATGTACAAAGACATATCAACCTTGAAACAGTTTATATAGAATATGAATTTAAAAATAATTAAATTTATATTAAAACTTTTTAGAAATGAAGCAATTTAGGTAAATTATCATTTCAAAGCTTTTACATATACAGATAACAAATACTTATATATACAAATGTGTTGTACATTGTTGTTGTTTCAACTTTTTGTCATATATCTATGTGTAGTATAGTATTGTGTACATATGTGTAAACTTACTAGTTTGTTTTTAATTAAAAGAAAAACTATTCTATTATGTGTTTGTGTAACATTTTTTAAAAATATTTATATACACATAGGCGGCGTTCTAATTGGGAGCGATCGTATGATGGCGCGAAGCGTTTTTCATCTCACGATCAAAGTGGTCGTGCGATGACCTAACAGGTGTCCTAATAGATCGCGCGATGTCCATCGTGTGATGCCGTCGCGTCCCTTGCGCTTCGACTCATCGCGGATTAGGACACTCAAAAGAGATCTGTTACTTTGATTACATGAACGCACGATCAAACGCATCGTACGATCGTTATTAAGCATTTCATGTGCTCGCACGATTACTTGCGATTCAAATAGGACACTCTGATGAAATCTGTATGTTTGAACTCATCGCACGACGAGAACGCATCGTGTCATCGTGCGATCTTCGCCAATTAAGACGACGCCATATGGTAGGATTCTCTGAAGGAAAATGTAATACACATTTTCCTTCAGAGAATTTGAGCAAATAAATCTATGAGGATCACATTTGTACCATTTTTTTTTATTCCAATACCCTAGATAATGAAGAAATTATAATCTAGTATTGAATTGTACTACTATCATTATGATTAAAACTAATTTTAATAAGTTGGACCTAAAGATTGGACTAGATTATAATCTATTATTGAATTGTACAACAACTTGTCTTCGAATTGTACAACACAAAACTTTGTCCTAATTATTTCTGAATGTGTATTTGTTTTGCATTATTTTTAAATTCTTAGGTATATACATGTATGGGGCGTCACGGCAGGATGCATACTAGTTAGAGAGAGAGTTGAATCTAGACACGCGGTAGCGTGTCAAGCCAAATTCAAGCTAACAGAACTGACGAGCAGCACCGTGTGTAATATTACACGAACTATTTGGAGCCCAGTTAAATCGTAATAAATACGAAAGTCGACTACACTCTTAGTTATAAGTACTAAAATGATATATTTGGATTAAATTATATGTTAATATTCTCGTTATACATTCACGTGAAGACCTTAAAATCCACATAAAGACCGGCTGTCATCAATTTTGATAATGAATTCTTACATTACAGGCACTATAAGTAAGTGTTCCTAATAGAATTAATTAATTGAAATTTATAACAAATAAAAAAAAAATTACTAGATAGTTTCTGTACAAAAAGTAATAAAGTAAGTAAAGTTTAATATTATGATTTATGCCTTGGTTGTTGACTTCAACATAAAAATAAGTGAAATGTGTGCCAAGTTCAATAGTCAGGCTTTGAAAGTTCTAAAGCTGTAAGTTGTTATTTTATTTAAATTAGTTTACTGGTAAAAACTAGCCATCGAACATAGGGCTCTTCCATGACTGTTTTAGTAGATACTTAATAATAATTTGTATATGAGAACTAGCCAAGTTAACATTTAACTGTAACTTGTGTGTCATTTAGTATTGAAGTTTATTAATTCAGAAGAAAATGATTCATTATTTTTAAAAATTCAATTTTATTAATTTTTCAGATGATTGTGTATAGGAGTTTTTTACTTTTTAATAAAAGTATAAACTCCTATTATATTTATCTCCTATTACATATATATTTATAGGAGTGATTACATTTTACTAATGTAAAATGTAATCACTCCTATAAATAGAAATTCACAAATCCATATCCATCCATCCATGTAAGAAACAATCTAAATGATTATAAAAGCTACTTGATTCAATCAACAATCAACATTATAACAACAAAAAGTTGTAATCTTACCTGATCACAGCACAGCAATTCCACCCTCTCTTCTGGAGAGTCATTGGTACTGTCTTCGCTGCTCTTACCAGCACTTGCTCCGTTGACATCACCACCACCAACTATTTTCTCGACGACATGCTCTGCAACCTTCCGGCACTGGATAAAGTCGTTTGCTACGAGACGGTCCTGATTAGCATGAATAAATTGGTTAATAAAATTTAATCAATAACATATCTATACTAATATAAATAAAAATTGGAATAGTTAACGCTGAACAATTAGTGTAATAAATATTGCACCAATTTTCTTCCCAAAAGGATGTTTTTGAGGGAGGTTCTTGTCCAAATAGTTACTAGTTGACATTTACAGGCTGTTACCTAATATATATTTGCAAAAAACGTTACATATAATATAATACTATTACTAAAATATATAATGTTATATAGGTGATATAGAGCCAAGATGGCCCAGTGGTAAGAAAGCGTGAATCTTAACCGATGATCGTAGGTTCAAACCCGGGCAAGCACCAGTGAATTTTCATGTGCTTAATTTGTGATTATAAATTATCTCGGTGAAGGAAAACATCGTGAGGAAACCTGCATGTGTCTAATTTCTCTGAAATTCTTCCACAGGTGTATTCCACCAACCCGCATTGGAGCTGCGTGGTGGAATAAGCTCCTAACCAAACCAGAATGAGTGAGCCAGTTTAATTACAGGCACAAGGGACTTAAAATCTTAGGTCCCAAGGTTGGTGGCGCATTGGCAAGAAGTTGAGGTGTCTATACTCCCATGCCTCGGAAAGCACATAAAGCCCTTGGTGCTGCACCTGAACTCTTTTCGGAGTTAGGGAATAGAGACAGCACCTGTGTTTGTGCACTATAATATTTCCTGCGCAGTTGGCTAATCTCTTTTGAGATTGGCCGCTGTGGCCGAATTCGGTCTGAAGAACATTATTATTATGACTACAGCTACTTTTTTTTAAATGTCGAAAAATTGTTTAGATTAGAAAAAAATGGTTAGATCCAATAAGTTGAATATTAAGATTTACTTGTTTAATTTTAATATAAATTAAATGGAAAAAATAACAATTTGAGGAACCTTTTTCTGTCTGTCCTGTTTGCTCTGACAAGTGGAGTGTGGCAGCAAGTAAAATGGCAATTTGTTCAACTTAGGGGCTGCCATTTCTATTGCGACATCAACCACCCACGACGGTACTGTCTCAAGAAGTAAATTGCCTTCCGTCTCCCCTCCCGCATCACCTACCTGGAAAATGTTAAAATATATAAATTAATTAAAAACCTATTACATTGATTTTTAATTAAATATTGCTACTGTTATAGTATATTTGTATAATACTTAAGTAAATAAATTATTTATAATACCAATGTTCAACATTTATTAACTTTTCTACATTATAAAATAACACCCTAATTTATATCTTATCATGTCTATATTTATTATATATATTATGTATATATTTTTTATTTATGACTGCCTTGTTGGTCTGGTGACTTGATGTAAAGCTGTAGATCCGGAGGTTTTGAGTTCAATTCCCAGGTTGGGCCAGTAAAAAGTTATTGGGTGTACACTCCCGTGCGTCGGAAAGCACGTAAAGTCATTTGTCCTGCACCTGAACTCTTTCTGGTCGTGTCAGATTGCTGTCCCAACGGATTATGACAGTTAGGAAATAGAGAGTGCACCTGTGTTTGCGTACACACTTAAGCACTATAATATCTTCTGCATAGTTGGCTAATCTCTCTTGAGATTGGCCGCCGTGACCAAAATTGGTTTGTAGGACATTATCATTATTATATTGTTTTATACACAAAATACGTATGTAGTATTAAAATTATATTTTAATTGTTTGCTGGTAGAAAATAAGCTTGGATATTATTAAGCTATTCTTTCTATCCAATAAAGTTTTTTAAATTCAATTAAAAATATATATAAAACATGGGTGTTATTGTTGTTAACTTAAATAGAAATGTTTCAGTGACATCAATTTATGAAAAATTCAATATTAGGTTTATGGTAAATCATGTAATACAAACCTGTAGCCTGTAAAGAGTTCTGCCACCCACTTCACTAAATATAAGAGGCGTGTGTAGGGGAACACTGAAGAAATTATTTCCTATCACCTTCTGACCAGCTTCGTTAACCCTATTTGGATGATTCCAGTGTTCCAACAAGGCTTGTAACAACAATGCCCCAAAGTTAACTTTTTGATCATTTTCCGTTGTCAAACCAGCTTCTTTAGCACTTACCCAAGCACTAAAACAGTCTGTCTCGTCTTGACCTAAATGTATCGTCAACATCCCCGTTTTTAAATCTACATTAAACCAGTTTGGTACATACACCATTTTAAAATGTTTTTTCAGTTCCTCCTCATAATCAATTTCACCTAAATCTTCAACTTTACTTGCTTTTAAAACGTCATATAAGACAACATTGTTTGTTGTATCTTTTGTTAATATGTGGCGTTTGTCATTTAGCACTGCGTAATGTTTAATGGCCTTTCCACCAGCAATATTATGTAGGGGTTGCGTTTGATATACATTATTTGTATTGTAATTATTTTGGTTATACATATCTGAGTTTAATGAATTAAGTGGTGGCAGCTTCCAACATCGAATATCAGAGTCAGATGTAGCTACCCATACACCAGATTGATCGGCTGTGAAACATAATTTAAGAATGGGTGCAGTCTCTTCACAAACAATCATAAATGTGTCTGGATTCCTTAACTCTGTTATAATGACTAGACGGTCTCTTCCTCCAGAAATAATATGGGTGAAATTTTCAGTGGCTAAAAGTGCCCAAACTGCTTCGGAATGTACACGTATCGTTGACACACATCTCTGCTGTGATAACAACCACAGTTTTATAGTACCGTCAGAACTCCCAGATACACATTGAGAGCCATCTCTACTAACAACTAATGCTTTTACATTGTCTGAATGGCCTTTTAATTTCATAAGGCGAGAACAATTTCTAGGATCCCAAACTCGAAGCACTTTTTCTGTTGAACCACTAACCAGAATAGTGCCTGGTGGGTTCATAGCCAGACTGTATATTGATTCTTTGTTACCGACCAAACTGGAAGTCGTTACGGTGTTGTTACTAGCAGTTAAAGCAGTCAAGGTATTAACATCCCATAGGAAAATCGCGCGGTCTAAACCGGCACTAGCTACTTGCTCCTTGTCTTTTGCATAAGCCAATGTTCGCACGTAGTCTTTATGAGTACGTAATGTCGACATGCAGAAACCTTTAGGTGCATTCCATACTTTCACAGTTGTATCGGACGATGCACTTATAAGGTTTTTTCCGCCGCAACATAAGACGATATCGTTGACCCAATCTGTGTGATGTTCCATGCTTTGGATGTACCTATCCTGTGTACCACCACCAGTGTGCCAAACTCGTATAATCCCATCTCTGCCGGCTGAATACAATCGGCCCTGTATTGGATCCAATTGTAATGAACTAACGCCATTTTTATGCCTCCTCTCCTCCTCGTCTCTAATAACAAATGATACTTGGGTCTTTTTACGCATGTTCGTGCCCATTTTCCGACATTTTAAATTGATAATTGAATTATATTTAAAGAATTTTAATGTAAAAAAGGTACTTGAGGCTAGTTGTTTCTCATTTGACGTAAGAGATTTGACGTTTTCGGTTTGACTTTTTTTATTGTTGTTATGATTTGAGATTCGTTTTATTTAGACTTATTAAAAATACATATATATATTTTAATAAATAAATACAAAATAATCTAATCAATAAAGGAAAAAATAATTTTACAATAAATTTATTTAATTACCTGTCACTATGATCTTACGTTATGGTGACATTCGAGATGAAAGAATCGTTTACGATGTTTGCGCCAGAGATTTGTCGATCCAGTTTAACTAACACGAAATTTAACTTCGAGGATTTCACAACATAGTGATATTTCAAAATTTAGATAATTTCTATTTACCGTATTCTTAAGCTTTTATGAGTGAAGCAGTCACAGGATTTATTCATTTAAAAAATATTAATGCTTTAACCGTGGCTTCGCTTGCTTCATAATTCAGAATAGCTAAATATTAATTACCATAGCTAGTTTTTTTTAAATGAAGGATTTTATACAAACTTTCATCCCCCTTATTCTAACAGCATGTAGTTTCCCTAAGTGTATGTGTATTGTGTAAAAGGAACCGTATGCAAATTTCATGGTGCTGGTCTCACTAGTATATAAATAATTTTAAATATTATTTTAATAACATATATAAGTTCAGCGTAACAAAGTAAATTTTAAAAATAAGAGTCAACCACATTTATATATTATTAAGTATACCTTTATATATATTATTTTATTCGAGAAGTATATTTGAACATTAAAATTAAAAATAAATAAATTTACTTCACGCAAGCAGAGATATTTATTTTTCATTATGTTACGTCACCGTCTATATCATCCAAAATCACTAAGCAAAAATATTATACTTTAATATAAAACAAAAAATATTACTTTTACCCTTAAGTCTTGTTTACAGATAATGTAAGCCAAATTGATTGAAAGGTTATCGACAAAATGTGAAAGCATGTGATAGTAATTGTTTTCGTAAAATCAATTGACTTGATTGCCTCGTCGCTTGATTTGATTGACTCGTTAGCCTAGTGGTCTATCTTTAAGGCCACTTATCCCGATATCGTGGGGGGAACCCAGGCGGGGTCGATAAAATTGGGTTTTTATTTATATCGAAAAATTCTCAGTAGCAGACCGGAGTCTGTAAGTTGAATTACAAGCCTGTACCTCGGAAAACATGTACCTAAATCTGTTGCTACTGCGCCAAAACTCTTGCGTCACATTAGATTATGTAATGAACCTGTGCATATGCACACATTAATTGTGCACTATGTTTATTTAATTGTTCTCTATCAAAAAACTTTTAGTCTAATCATAAATACATGAAGTCTGTACTAAAACCAATAAAATAAATTTCCAAGGGTGTTTATGCGACGATAATTTAGTTAATAATAGAATGCAATATAGAACTAGGAATGATTTTTTATGTTTTTCATTTGTGCAAAGAGTTTAGAGTTGTACAACAAAATATAAATCCGTAAAGTTTGTAACGTGTCCACGCGTCCCCAGATGGAGATAAGGAAAAAACTATCGAACAAAACGAAACAACTTCTCTAAGAGCAAAGGTTATGGGATGACGGATATAAGCTTGAATTAGTTTTATCGAACATTTTGTAGATAAATTAACTTAAAAAATATAATATAAAAAGGAAGGAATTCGAATGGTTTTCACGATCATTACAACAGCATATCAAAGGGCGTTACTATACCATCTGAGGTTCGTGGCAAATTCATTGTATATTTGATATGATGAAATTTTTACTGGGAGGCCTTAGAGGGCCTCCAGTAAAAATCGCCACGGAAAAATGCAATTTTTAAATCACTTAAGTATAAAGTAGTTTACCCACAGTATTACTAATATTGTGTGCATTTTAGTAAAATATCTTACATTTTCAAAAGCATACATGTTACATAATTTTAATAAAATGACAATTTTATATTAACAAGATAATTATGAATAAAATGCATTTATGTTCCGCAAGTGTCAATAAGATTATGAAAGTTTAAAGATCGAACTTATCCGCAAAATACCTTGCTTGTCAACTTAATGCTTATCAACAAAATAACGAGACAAAAAATTTAATGAATGCGATGAAATCTTAATAATTTATTTAACTTTGTATATGTCTTTATTTGAGTCTTTCATTGATTTGTATTAATCAATATTATGATGTATTGACGACCAGTCTGCCGGTATTATAGTGCAAATGTCAGCTGTCAATATAACTATGTCCTCCTGACAAGCAGTTTGTCAATATTACAGTGCATGTGTCGGCTGTCAATATTATGATATCCTCCTGATGACCAGTCACTAGACCATTGAGGCAGTCGAATATGAAAAATTATTATATTATTTAATGATAACCACTTAAATAGTCAATCACAAATCTGTATTACAGTGCAAATGTCAGCTGTCAATATTATGACGTCCCGACGACTAGTCTGTTAATAACAAGTACATCATTAGCTTGTCCGAACCACCAAAGTACCGCGACAAAAAAATTAATGAATGCGTTGAAATATTAATAATTTATTTGAGGCCCACGTCGGGTAATACCCGTCGCTTTTTGCCAGCTATGCTATCCTATAGTTACGCCACTGAGCATATTAAATAAAGATTTTATAAATTTTCATAGCAATGATCGTGAAATTATTTAAAAATACACGTAAATTTATTTCTATCTAATTACAACGTACTCACTTTCGCTCGCGACTTCATTATAATCCTTTAAAGTAAACAAATTAAATAGAAATGAGCATATTACTTTTCAATATATTTATTAGATCTTTGTGTCACTGTTATATATGTGACTATAGCCTGGAATAGGCCTGTTACATACAGCACCTCAGGGAGGATCGCTGACGCAGCACATAGCCGCGCAGTCGCCGCCGCGACCCAGTTAAGAGGTCAATACTTAACAAATTACACATTTGTCACGTACAGTCCCTAAAAACACGTAGCTGCGAAGTCACCACCGCGAGTCAGCTCCGCACGTACCGCCTAATTAATCTAGTAGATCAGCATTTTTAGCTCTATATATTAGGATAGACTAATTATATGCAGCATTCAATATGTGATCTAGCATCGATCACTATTGTTTCATAGGATTAAGTTATATATATAAGTTACCACTCAATATCTGCATCTAGCATCGAGCAGTATTGTGTCTTAGGATTAAGTTATATGTAAGATTTAGAAATTAATTAAAGTGTTAATAGAAACTTTGGTTTTTCTCAAATCCTCCGGCTACCGTAAACGTAATTGGCCACAAGAGGAGTAAATATAAATAAACTACATTCACATCGAATTGGCGTGGTATCATTGGTCGAGATCTTGAATAATCTATGATGTTTCCTTTGGGTTCGCGAGCAAATGGCGTTTTAATGTCAGCGAAGTTGTAATCGGAACTTTGAAATTTAAATTAAAGCGGTTATAACTAGTAAAGTGGAATAGTGTTGTATTATAAATAAAGGTACATTAATCAAGAACTGCTTGTAGTGCATAATACACCAGAATTATTAGTAAATTGCATGAAATATGTAAATCTAAGGTTTGTTTATCTTCATTCCTTTTTCGATTGGAATACTGTAAATGGTAACGCTATAGATATTGAAACTGTTTTTATCCTGCAAAAAAGAGATATCCAATCTATTTACAATTTAGGTGCCAGGGACTTGGGATGTATTTCATAAAGTAAGTATACTCACAGTTACATTACAATATATTTACAACATTATTATGAATATTCACAATAATATACATATAATTAGATCGTTTTGAAAGATTGGTTTTTACTGGTGTAGAGCTTTGTGCAAGCTCGTCTGGGTAGCTACCACCCACTCCTGATGAGTGGGTGGCACCTACCTACTACTATTCTACCGCTAAACAGCAGTACTTGGTATTGTTGTGTTTCGGTTTGAAGGGTGAGTGAGCCAGTGTAATTACAGGCAGAAGGGAAATAAAATCTTAGGTCCCAAGGTTGGTGGCGCGTTGGCGATGTAAGCGATGGTTAACATTTCTTACAGTGCCAATGTCTAAGGGCGTTTGGTGACCACTTACCATCACGTGGCCCATATACTTGTCCGCCTTCCTTTTCTATATAAAAAAAGAAAGAAACAGTGGCAATCATTGTATCATGTATAAACACATATGATCAATAATTATTTAAAAAGTTTATACTTGAAATATATACAGTCCTTAGACTTCTGTTAGACAAACAATAACAAAATTATTGTTTGTCTAACAGTTTTTGTGTCTGTAATTACACTTATTCATAACATCGAATGTTTTACAAGTAATCTTCTAAGTACAGTACAGTTGTTTTGTTTGTCGAATTCGATCAAATGTCAAAACTTATTACTTTGACGTTTTGTCCCTGTTTACACAAAGGAAGAAAAAAAAACATGATTACCAAAACGTACAAAAGAAAAATGTTCAAAAGTTATGTTATATTTCATGAACATTTCCGAAGATATTACAAAAGTATAATAGCGTATGTGAAATTTTGTTAAGACTGGATTACAGATGATATTTATAAAATCTGAACTATATCACTTGATAGACTATTAACGTCCGGTATATTCAAGACACGATACCTTTTAAACGGTATCATTGTCTTCGGCATAGTGAACATAGTGGTCATTCAAAAGTGACCCTATAAAACATGTATCATAAATATGAAAGTCGCAAGTATTTATTTGATGTGTAGGAACAACTTTAACGGTTCGCTGTTGGCAATTTAATTGGCTTTATAATAAGCATTCGTTAAATGCCTGACATAAGTAAAGTAACAGCCAGAAAATCCTCCCACTGATGGGATGCTTACGCCACCGCGATGTTTCAAAGTGGCTAGCGGGCTAGATTTTTATCCACCACGTGTAGGTATCCTCACGAATTTTTCCTTCACCTCCGAGCACGAGATGATTTATAAACACAAATTAAGCACATGAAAATTCAGTGGTGCTCGCTCGTATTGAGCCATCAATGCTGATATTGGTATAATCAACATACTGTCGAAAATCTTAGGACTCAATTTTAACAACAATTAAATTTTAACGTTGATGATTTCAATCTCAGATTGCCGAATTTTATCATTTGGTAAACCTCTAAATAAACAAAGTATTTTGAAACATACATGTATATGTCATGTAATGAGCTTATTCTACTTATTATATGTATCTGTGGTGAGTTTATAAGGCTGCAGATTCTGGCTTCGAACCACTGTACCACTGCCTCCCTCACCACCAACGTCATTAGTATCCAAGCGTTGCACTTCAACAACAAAAACAAAGAGCTACTGCGAATCTGATATAGCTAGAATTGTTTGGAAGAAAGGATTTAAAGTACACTTTTTTACTGTTTAAGTTAAGACTTTTAGCAAACTTGCAACAGGTCTGAGTAACGAGTTTAGTCGGATACGATTCAACTAAATGTAATTTATTGTAATTGCTTCGTATATTTTTAGTGTGTTAGTTGACTCTTGGTAAACATATTTTATTTTTCTTTCATTCTCTTCTCAACTTGTTTTTACGTTCATCCTTAAATATCAATATTTTTTAAAGCGTATTTAAAAAAAAATCTTATAATTATAACCTATCTGTGGACTTCAGACGTCAAACACACGTCATAGCTGACATGGTCATGTCACTTTTTGTCAGCAGTGGTATTGTATACCCTGTACAAGATAGCTTGATTTTTTGACAGATGTATTTTTTTCTGATCGACATAACTTTGCCGTCATTGCAAAGTTTTGTATTATTTTCTTAAAATAAAAAAATTAAAAAAAATCATATAACACAAAAGTCCCTAAAGATGCAAGCGTTATCCGAAAATTTTAAGGCTTTTTATTGCTTCAAAGTAAAATTTAAAATAAGGAATACTGAAAATAATAAACGCTTCTACAATGTTACATCGGTCGGACGGATTGGACACGAATAACAGGCAGTAACTGTTACAAATATCAATTACAAAAAATCATTATTAAAGATCATTGTTAAGTTATTGTTACGAACGGGGGCCTTTTTGTTGGGGTCTCTTTAGCTGGTTTAAGTTTTTTTAATTAAAATAAGGTAAAAAAATAAACTCAATTCTAATTTTAATTACGAAAAGTTAAAAAAAAAATTCGACCCGTGTTTCTTTGGGAAAGTTGTTTACTTTCATGGTCTGAACCACCTATTTAAAATTGGCGGGAGGTCCAAAAATAACCCTGTAATATTAAATAGGTACTTATTATGAATATTGACCCACCGTCGCTTATCTACCCAATGTTTTATCTGTCCAGTGCAATAAAGAATTTCACACATAATACACCCACACCATCTCGTCACAGTTACAAGTATTTTAAAACGTTATTTTTTGGACTACTATTTATAGATATTTTCTGTTTCCCATCACTAGCCCGTCTGTCAAAAAGATCAAGCTAACTTGTACAGGGTATAGTTTAGTTCTCAATATTGATATTTAGTCGTAGACAGAGAAAAACTAGACCAAAGGGCCGCGAAACCGCGATTGAAACAGAGATAGTTTGTCAATGTGTGCGTATAATGTTGCCAAGTAACTGCATTCTCTGTTTTGGGAGATAAATAATTTTCAGGATTTAATTAAAACAAAATGAGGTGATTAAATTTTACTTTTAAATATTTATTATACATTTTTTTAATTAAAATACTTTCTTGTTTCCAACTACACCCAAAAACCCTTGCATTGTTTGTTTTTGTTTCCCTTATCAAAAGTACTTCAACATTTATATATGGTACTGGATTAACAGTCTCCTCAGATGTTGAAATCTAAAACACTCAATTAAATTATTAAGAAAGAATGGTTATATATTTCTATGTTAACCTCTTGACTCGGAATCTAATAATATTATAAATTCATGAAGAATGTTAAATAATGTTTGCGTTAGGAAATTATAAATAAGAGATCGAATAATTAAAATAACATACTTATATATAACGAAGCACTTAAGGTTATTATTGAACTCCGTATTTATTTGTGTACATTGTCGACGAGTCGATATTTTTTATGTAAATCGGGACATTTATAAAAAAAATCGCTACTTTTTTTACTGACGCTGGCAGCACTTACATGATAAATAATTATAGGTTATGAATGATAAAAACTGGAAATAGATCTTCAGGATTTTAATGCAGTATAAGGTTCCGTCATGCTATGGCATAAATAAACATTACTGAGAAAATATATTCAGGGACAAAACCGTCGCACTTACGCGTGAAAACAAATGCCGGCAATTTTCTTCTTGCTATTGCTTTTACATGAAATAATACGACAATGCACCAATGTATAACATTTGATATAATATAAGGATTGTTTCTCGGTCATTTCACTGGATTAGAATCGTTTACTAACATAAAAATAAATAAAAATTTAACAATAAACACAATGAATGCACCACCTGTCAAGTTTGTTTCGCTACTCAAGTAGCTGGTTACACGATAAGGGACAAAAGATTTGATAATTCTATCTGTGTCTAACCACTTGTAACGTAATTTTCGTTCTCTTTCTTGTGTAAGTGAAAACGAAATTGTCATTGCGTCTGTTACTCTGTCTACGTATTTAGTCCATGACATGGACAATGATCATTGAAATGTGTAAATAAAAATTTGATTGAACGTCTAATTAAATTCCTTACTTTATTGTATTTGGAAGATATTTTGCGAGTTTTCAAGTATTTGGCAAAATTACCATTTTTTTTAAATGTTACACTATTATCTGATATATGTACTCGTACCAAATTAATTTACATAGAGTCGGTAGGCAACAAAACAAGTTTCGCGAGCATTAAAGTTGGTCCCAGTGGAAGAGAACTTATCACAATACGCAAAAGCAGAGAGCAACTGTTACTAATTTAATAACCAACAAAGTTTGTTATCTGGTTCTTATTCCAAGCTCTTTCCCGAGGACCATTTTGCGTGTTATTCTTATTAAGCTAGTTATTATATAAATATATATAAATTTTAGTGTGTATCGATTTTCTTCAATTAGCGACCATTCGATTTTATTTTTTATAGCAATATCATGTGTTTAAATCATGTATAAAAAAAGAGAAATCTAGTTTCAATATTTGGCCCTCTTTTGGAAATATGCTTATCGTATAATTGTACGCTTGTATTTCTACTGAACTATAAAATGTAACGGAAATAAGTTGATCGATGATTTCTTAATTATTTTATGAATACCGCGATAAAATAACAAAAATCGAAAATTGGATCGTGCTATTGTGAAGCAGGTGGGTACAATCGTTAAGTCCAGATGCTATTCGAAATTGGAGTATGATTTCAAACGATTTCACAGTTGCGAGTAATGTACGAAAATTTCAGTTTCATTTTTAGTTATCCCTAAAAAATACTTCCTATAATATCGTTCTTATAAGTCAACTGATGTAATTATAAGTCTGTTTTTTTTCTCTAAATTCTTCGGTTACTAGCTACGGTTTTACTTTCGAAATTCGAATAATAAAGGGTTGTCTGGAAGAGATCACCA
The DNA here is from genome assembly GCA_905147175.2 of Nymphalis urticae. Taxonomy (NCBI): domain Eukaryota; kingdom Metazoa; phylum Arthropoda; class Insecta; order Lepidoptera; family Nymphalidae; genus Nymphalis; species Nymphalis urticae. The sequence goes on from LR990008.1 coordinate 4,895,989, forward strand.
CGAGTGATAAGACCGCCCATTGCATGCATTATATTACAGTCCGCAATTATGTTTATATAGCATGATTATTCTTAAGTTTTAGTTTTTCTTTTTCTTTTTTACTTGTACCTATTTATCTTCAAGACAGTTCAAGTTTCTTGTGAGTCGCAATAAAGTTGTTTAATAATAATAATAAAGTAATAGTTTTTATGTATGCGGTGTTTTTTTTTATACAAGTTCAACAGTTTCGATTACCAACTAGGATTTTAAATTCAAAATTCGAATAAGTAGTTCGAATTCGAACTATTAGTTTTCGAAATCAAAACCATGTTTGAAGAGCAAGCCGCTATTCTTTGTAGTTTTGGATTTGTCTATCCACGCACTTATTTTTTATTATGTATATTTTTTAATTATAAATTTAGCTATATGACATTTAAAATATAGCTGAACTTTACGAGTCCGCAATTTTTAAATCATAATTATAAATTAAATAAATTCTGGTATTATTTTGTTTTCTCAGAGGATCTTCTCTTATTACAGTGTAACCTTAATTAGACCATACAATAAGGCCGCCCTCATTATAAGGCTCCGTTAAGCGATTAACGAATTTTGTCTAACGGGCCCCTCGTTTTGAATATAATAAAGACAATCAAGAAAATTTTATTTAGTTTATTAAAAAAAATCTTAAAATATATTAGAGATAAAGAACAAATATATAATATTGGAAGAGCGTGGTGGAATAACCTTCTAACCTTCTCCTCAAACGGAGAGGAGGCAGTGGAATTTTAACAGGCTGTTACTTCACTTGTATACTTAATAAATATAATTTGTATTCCAAGTGACTTATTATGTTCAAAATTATTATGAGCCGTTACATGTTATCATTATTTTTAAAATCTTCATTGAACATCACATAAGAACACACACACATAAGATAAGCCGAACAAGCCGAATCCAAAAAAAAAGTATATAAAAAAATATACGTACTTGGCCCGCGGCTTCACATGCGTCATAATTGAAAGTCCGGTTAAACGGGATAGAAAAGTCAAAATATTTTATGTTATTTTTTAGCCGTGTTTTTCACAGACAACCTTTTGTATTTATGATATTAGTGCAATTATTATCCTAGTAATTAAAGATAAATGGATATACTGAAAAAAAAAGCCGAGATGGCCCAGTGGTAAGAACGCGTTAATCTTAACCGACGATCGTGGGATCAAACCCGGGCGAGCACTGTTGAATTTTCATGTGCTTAATTTGTGATTATAATTCATCTCGTGCTTTAAGGTGAAGGAAAACATCGTAAGGAAACCTGCATGTGTCTAATTTCACTGAAATTCTGCCACATGTGTATTCCACCAACCCGCATTGAAGCAGCGTGGTGGAATAAGCTCCAAACCTTCTCCTCAAAAAGAGGAGAGGAGGCCTTCAGCCCAGCAGTGGGACATTCACAGGCTGTTACGGATATACTGAATTATTGTAATGCCTACTTATATACTATATTTATATAGTATTTCCATTTGCTAGGACAAATATATCTTTAGCATGACTTACAAGTGAACATGCTACATAGGGTTGCCTATGGATAAAGCAAGCAGCTTAATACATGTATAAGAATAAAACTGAATAACTTCATGAAACTTTATTAAAGCCTACAACTAAGGAATAGGTTAAAAGTAAAAATCTATTAAAATAAAAATAAAAATGAAGAAGTTAAGACTAATAGAAGAAAATAATAACCTTGTTAATAATTGCAACCTAAAGCCACAAAGTATTTTATATTATCAATGCAAGTTGTAATCATGAAATTGATGAAAAAAATTAAAACAATTGGCCGAAACGACGACAGAATAACGACAACGCAAATTTGAACCAAACGCGAATGCTAACATGTGTGGCAGTTACTCTACTGTGGAAAGTCTGGACACCTTCGATTCAGAAATTGTCGTATTTAGCCAATCGCCATATATGACCGCAACATAATATAACAACAAAAATAAGTACGTATGTACGTATTACGTACGTACGAAAACACGACTAAACGGAACGTTGAAATGCTTCTTATAATAATTCAGTTATTTCAATTTGTGATTTTTTAAAGATTACTCCGAACAAACAGACATACAGTCGAAAAAATATTGTTTTGGTTTTGGTAACTCGCAAATAGTAATAATAACTTTAGAAGAGACAGTTATTTTGAAATTGCAGAGATACCTTTATTTATTTGTAAAGACTAGGGATTGACAATCTTTGGATAAGTAGATTTGAAACGAAATTCGAGTGAGTGGTATTCATTATTATAATATAACAATTTGCATTTGAAATAGATGTCCCTATACTTTACTTTTTTTAGGCGAATTTAGCTTCACTGAATCGTAAGTGGTCACCACCACCCATAGGTTTTGGCACTTTAAGAAACATTAACCATCACTTATATTGTTAATGCGCTAACCTTGGGAACTAAGACGTTATGTCTTTTGTACTGTGCCCGTAATTAAGCTGGCTCACTCACCCTTCAAACCGGAACCGGGTGTTACCTACCCAGACAGGCTTGTGCAAAGCCGTAACATCAATTAATATAGTCTCCGAAATACATGAGTACGTAAGTGCGTAGTCTTATAAATTTTAAATTCGGAATAAAATTATTAAGAAAACAATAAAACCGAAGCCACGGACACACATGTCTGTGACTGTTATTACAATTATATTAAAAATAAAGTTGATATTTAACCATCGTACTATTATAATGATAGTTCTTAGATTAATTAATATAGCTTACGTCTATCAAATCAAGGTTGTATGAGAAGAAATTTCGTATATGTTATAAGAGAAGTCAGTTAACATCACTTTAATTCAGTATTCCTTGCTAATGAACGTGTTTCTAGTATTATTTCACTAGATGGCGCTATGCGCTCATTCTAGTAATATTATGAAATGCAGTCGTATGAAATAATAATAATTAATGAATCTTAATAATAAAATGAGAAGTTGTAATTCATACCAATTCAAATTTAATACAGAAGCTTTATACTTACCCAATTGATTGTCAAATTAAAATCTACTACTATAACTACCAATATGTATCTCACTATGTCTAATATTTTTATTCAATACTGATATTGTATGTAGAATCTTATATTTATAATTATATTTCGCCGTATTTAATTAATCTATTATTATAATATGTGTTATAAGTTTATACTTTTTCAAATTCTCCCCCGCTCTCATTTTATTCATTAAAAACTTTCTAACATAAAGATTGTCTGCAATTATTCATTAGTAAGCGAACAGCAGGACTATTAATATAATTCTAATCATAAACGAAAATCAGTGCAGAAAAAAGAAGCGCGCATCCAGCGCTCAAAAAAGGCTGTGGTCGTGGCCACCCGAAAATCAGCCAAGTGCGAGTCGGACTACAGACTCACATAATGGATACATTACATTCCTACTCGTACATAGGAGAAGTTTAAAAAATATATCACAACCCCGCGGACACCTTACTCAAGCTTAGCCCGAATGGAAATATAGGTACTTCTATCGACTCCAGGGTCTATTAGGGCGTCCATATCCGTGAACACGACATGGATGACGATACGTGCCTGAGAACAAAACAGAAATGTCTAAGAGTTGTGCTGTCGTTTTAACTACGATAATAATAATAACTGAAGTCGGTATAATCTTGAGTTGATTGTTTTGTATACGAAGTGAGTTTTTAAAGAATAGCACTGCAGACTTCCTTTACTATCGCTACATGTACCTGTGTTTATTTATGTTAAATTTAGCAGTCATTGTATGTTTATAATAATAAAAACGTTTAGCAACATAGAAATATAACTTGCATATCGAAGTATAATTTTGTTTCATGTTTCATATTATATCATTTCTAAAATGTAAATAATATATAGTTTAAAAATCATATTGTAATAAAATACGTATTATTTAAGAAGATTAATAACTTAATAATAAATATGACTTACTTATTGCAACGCTTATTTAGTATTCTGAAAGTTTTGTTTAGCAAATCAGTTTTGAAAGGAATCACTTAATGAATAAATTGAGCTTAGAAACATTTTTTTAAAAATTATGTGATATTCGTTAATTTAAATCTCTCCTTTACAAAATTACGTTATACCACTTACGGTGAAGATATTCCCAAAACAGAGAATTTTTGTATAACTTTTATGTTAATAAGACAGCATTTAATTCCCACGGTTGTATTAAAAGAAATTTAATACTGCAGATAGTCTGCGAAACATACCTCAGATATAGCTTCTAAGTACCGCCGTCAGAGGGCGACACAGCGGTGCTACGCACAGTCGTAGCCCCACTACGGACGTAGCACCACGTTGCTGTCGCTACGAAAATTACGCGGACTTTTCCGATACGAAATAATTTCGAATGTAGTACGGTGAAGTGAAAAAGTGCTCCTTTCAAAAAATAAGAGTGGTTTTTACGTTTTATTTTAAAACAAAGTTTCCTTATAAAAAATTTTGAGTGAGTTTTCGTAAGTGAAGAAAAGTTGTGTCTTTAAAAGAGTGGGGGGTTCGTGCGCTGAGTGTGAATTGAAGTAAGTAAAACTAATTTGGTAGAATAAAAAAAGCGATTTTACAAACAGCAAACATAGGATTTGATTTATTTCTGACATATTACAAAGAGGTTTCGAGTGTTGTTATCATATTATCTCTATACTTACATACATTTATGAATAAACCTGAAGAATGGAGTTCTAAATCTTGTCTTCAATTTCCTTAAATAAATTTTTACCATTATTTATATTTTTAAATTATTGATAAAAATTAATATAATATTTATTTAGATTTATGATTATAATCTTAATTTTAAATAATTTTATTTTGAATTGAAATATAATTATAAATATTATAGCTTTTGTTTACTGATGTGTACCCCGTTACCGTAACAGCCTGTGAATGTCCCACTGCTGGGTTAAAGGCCTCCTCTCCCTTTTTTGAGGAGAAGGTTTGGAACCCCGTTAAGGATTATATAAAATTATACAATTAGTAGATTTTATTCATATTAACTTTTTTTCGTATCGTTTAAATCAATAAAAAAAACTTACAAAAACAATGATGATTTCCATGATATTACTGAAAAAAAAAATTATATATATCTCATTAGAAGCTTGAATTATCGTTTTTTTTAAAGTATATTCTATAATAACAACTTATCCTGAAATGTTTGCGTATTTCATAGAGAAATAAAAAAGATTAAGATATTAAGCTAAATTGATATTATTAGACCTTCATTATTATACTTATCACTTTAAATATCGCGTATCAGTCGTCACTTAGAATTATTTACACCCAATTTCGTATAACAGAATGTGGCGTGGGCTTATAATGAAATTTCTTCTATTATTATTAATTACACTTGTGACAAGGAACATACTAATTTAGATAGTAAGATTTGGTTATTATAAAGATTGATACATTTTAAGCTTACCATATGATGATCCAGTAACTAGTATATATATTACATTTGCAAGAAATACTTTTAACAAAACACATAGAGAAAAAAAAAAATATCTGAGTTGATATTGAAGCACATTTGTCGTTAACGGTTCTTTAAGTACACGTTTATTTATATATTAGGTTTGCTTGCGATTTTACACTGGTCATTTTTACATACATACAATTATAATACAGATTATATAGAATCATTTAAAAGCAAATACGATATACTAACTACTATTAATTGCTACAAAAAGAAAAGTTAAGTTTGTACATGGATACATTTTTAAAATTTAAATATGAAGCTTAATACATTAAGCCTTTTCTTTTTAATAAAAATACTTAAAAATAGCAAAATTAAAATAATTTAAATTTAAAATGTAAAACAATCAACATAAAGACATAAATGTTGTTTAGGGGTTAATTAGCTAAACAATTGTCTTCTTCATTCCAATGTTTAATCAGTGATGACAGAAAGAGATAGACCTGTGCTTAACTAAATATCTGCTAAACAACGTTCACAAATAACGACATAAATGTTTAATTAAATTTCATATAGAAATCGGTATGCCGTGAAATGATGTCGTAGTTTTTATCAGATTATTTATACATATTGCTGGTGGTAGAGCTTTGTGCAAGCTCGTCTGGGTAGGTACCACCCACTCATCAGACATTCTGCCGCAAAACAGCAGTACTTGGTATTGTTGTGTTCCGGTTTGAAGGGTGAGTGAAGTGTGAAGGGCCAGTGTAATTACAGGCACAAGGGACATAAGTTCGTAGTTCCCAAGGTTGGTGGCGCATTGGCGATTTAAGGGATGAGCAACATTACTTACAATGCCAAGTCTAAGAGCGTTGGTGACGACTTACCATCAGGTGGCCCATATGCTCGTCCACCTTCCTATTCTATATTAAAAAATATATATGTGTTTAGCAGTAGTTAGTTTTTTTAATAAGAGAATTATGATGATATTTATAATCATAACTGATTTTAACCTACATAGGTTCGGTAAGAGCAGCTATAGGAAAGCCGGCTATGTACTTTTGTTGAATAATATAAAATAGAAAGAAAAAATTAAACAAAATATATTTATTCTAATTTATTAATATTAGCTCTGTGTATGTCTAAGGGTGTGTGAGTGAGTCTCAATATAAGGGGTTTGTAGCAGTCACTGCAAATGGTATTTACTGTCATGGAACTTTTCTTTTAAATTAAACAGGTATAAGTAATGTTCACAAAGGAAGGTTTTCTTTGTCTTTTTGTTTTTGTTTTGCGCGTAACACATTAAAAATAAAGATTGTTAGTGCGAAAGAGACACCAAATGCAAATAAAGTACATTTAAATAACTTCAAGAACGGAGAATGTTAAATTCGACGCGTATGTTTTTTTACTGTATGTTCATCGATTATTCGAAAACGGTTAAACCGAACATTCAAGATTTCGAATTTTTTGATGTAGTTCTTCCTTCGGTCCCCAGGATTGACGGATTGACGGTCCCCAGGTTTTGTAATATATATTTTTCGTATACATTAAACCACTTGGGTTACTAACACTGCTTATCAAAAAGTTGTTTTCGGTCGGTTTGAACAAATATCATGTTTTATATTTAAATCAATTCAGTCGATTCTAATAGTAATTGTATAACTGTGCAGATTACGTTTTCGTGCATTTTCTGTCATCTGCTCATTTCCTGGTAAGTTTAGGTTTGTTTGACACATAGTACAAATCTTTATATCAATTGTAAATGATTTATCCAGATGTAAATTAATGCATACACTTTAAAATTTTAACTAATATTTACAGATAGATACAGATGTATTACACGAAACTGTTTCGAAAAAACGCTAAACAAAAAAAGACGTGACTAACGCTAAGATCGAATAACTTGTTTGATTACCGTCATTTGCTTAATATATACACCTCGTATTGATTATCCAAATACTTATATGTAGGTCTGTATATTTATTTATTATACATTATATTGTAATAAATGTAGAAGAAAATATGTGGCGCGTTCAGTAAGATGCGAGGAGAGGTGCAAAATAGGCGGATAGATCATTATGATTATTTCATTTACTTGGTTCTAAATTAGAAATTGCAATGTCATTTAATATTTTCACAACTACAAATATAACAGCTATTTAAGCGTATGCTAAGAATATATTAAATGAAAAAAAAACTTAATTTCGTATTTTAAAAAATCCAAAAATAAAATAAAATGTAGGTTTTTTATAATAAAAGGTTTTATATGTATACGTTGTACAAGGCTATTTGTTTTATTGTTTTTTTTTTTATGATTTGTAATTTAAATTGTTACATTAATGTTATTATAAAATTTGGTACTGACATAATTTTTCTTTTTTAGTGCTTTTCCTATCATTACGAAAGAATAAAAAAGGCAAACATTTTATTTCAAAACTATATTAAACGTATTAAATATAAATGTATAGTTTTTATTTAATTTTTATAGTATAGGTTGGCGGACGAGCAAATGGGCCACCTGATGGTAAGTGGTCATCCACGCCCATAGACATTGCCATTATAAGAAATGTTAACCACCGCTTATATCACCAATGCGCCACCAACTTTGGGAACTAAGATGTCATGTCCCTTATACCTGTAATTAGGCTGGGTCACTCACCCTTAAAACCGGAATACAAAAATACCAAGTACTGCTGTTTGCGATAGAATATCTGATGAGTGGGTGGAACCTACCTGGGCTACTATGGGCTTGCTCAAAGCCCTACCACCAGTGAAATATGAAATATATTTCAAAATTATTTTTTAACGCGGAATTTTAAATGAATGTATAATTATAATATGATAACACAATGAATTATTTTCTGCTTCGAATACACTAAGGATAATGGCAGAATTATAGTGAAAGAGTAGAATTTTTACATTATACGAAATGATCTAGATTTTCTCCGCTACGTTTAAGTGTAATTTGTCGTATTCAATTTATCACATCGTCAAATAATCTTACAATTTTCAAGAAATCCTTACAGAATTACTCGCATATTCGGTTGCTTCAATCACCGAAAAATAAATTCACTCAAATAAAATTGATTAAATCTTTTATTCGTTTCGATCATAATAATTTTCAACGTTTGTATTCTGTGAAATTATCTGTAATTTAAATGTATTAATCTAACATATATATAATTTGTTGCAAATTATTTTTGCAATACACTCGAGATCGCAGCGGTTTGTGCTAGTATCTATGATATCACTTCATACATATGACACTTGAATACATTGGAAAAGACACGATGATACCCTTTTTTGATACGCATTTTTAAATAAGTTTTATAATTATTATAGTTAATGTCACAAATCCGAATTATCCAAAAAAAAAGTTTTACCAATATTAGTTACGAGAGATACTGAGTGTGAGTGTCTATATCAATAAATATCAATAAAAATGTCTATATCAATAAATGAAAAAGCAAATAAATTTCTATCACCTTAATGGTGGAATATTTCTCTGAGTCACAACTTAGTACTATTGACGAGATTAGCAAAGGTTTTGACCTTTTTGAGTCAGTGTATTGTCTCCGTTGGTAAAGCAGCACTCGATTTTTATTGATTCTTAAAAGGTATATGAAGAATTGGATCAACTGATGTCAAGTGAATTATTGGCGCTGTAAGAGGTTTTTCAATAAGTTATTACATATCTGGAACATGGTACACTAATTTAGATTATTTCATATCAGCGGAATACGATACGGGCTGAAGCCACAGCAGAAGATATTGAAGTGATCGAATAATGCACTAATTCTAAATGATATCTTTGGACCATTTTTTTCTCTTTCTTCGGGATGTGTGCCGGAGGCTTGGAGAAGAGCTAATGTGCAAGCGGTTCCCAAAAAAGGGGATCGGTCTGACCCGGCAAATTATCGGCCAATAGCTATCACCTCAGTACTTTGTAAGGTGATGGAACGGATTCTTAACAACCAATTGATCCATTACCTAGAAGATCACTGTTTGATTAATGATCGTCAGTACGGATTTCGAACAAAACGGTCTACAGGTGATCTTCTAGCGTACGTAACACATCTCTGGGGTGAAGCTATCGACAAGCATGGGGAATCGTTGGCTGTCAGCCTCGATATCTCCAAGGCTTTCGACAGGGTCTGGCACAGAAGTCTTCTCTCCAAGCTGCCGGTATATGGTCTGCCTGCTCAGCTTTGCACCTGGATTGCCAGCTTCCTACACAAGCGCAGCCTACGTGTTTTAGTTGATGGTTGCGCTTCACAATTCTATGTAGTGAATGCTGGGGTCCCCCAGGGATCTGTGCTATCTCCCACTCTGTTTCTTTTGCATATCAATGATATGCTCTCTCTCGGGAACATTCATTGCTATGCAGACGATAGTACAGTGCATGGTGGATACCACGGACGCGCAGCGGCTGGGCGAGCAGAAATTCAGGAGAGGCGGGAGGATCTTGTCATTGAACTCAATAGGACGTTAGAGCTTATCGCCAAATGGGGCTCAGATAATCTTGTTGAGTTTAATGCCAAGAAAACACAGGTATGCGCTCTCACAGCAAAAAAGTCACCATTTTCCCCTCTTCCCTCCCTTTGTGGCACTCCGCTGGTGATACAAAGCAAAATCGCCATGCTGGGGATGGACGTTCGCTGCGACCTTAGTCCAAGGGATTACATCGAGGCTGTGATGAAAACAGCTTCACGGAAACTCGGAGTTCTGAACAAGGTGCGGCGTTTTTTCACGCCACAACAACTGTGCCTGCTGTACAAAACACAGGTACGGTCTTGCGTTGAATATTGCTCGCACCTTTGGGATGGCTCCGCTAAGTACCTACTTGAGGCCTTGGACCGGTTGCAGCGACGTGCGGTCCGCATTATTGGCGACGTAAAGGTCACTAACACCCTCGAGCCTTTACAATTGCGTCGAGAGATAGCTGCGCTGAGCGCTTTCTATCGACTGTATCACGGCGAGTGTTCCGAGGAATTATTTTCCCTAATTCCTGCTTCCCCCTTCCTTCACAAGTCTACGCGTGCTGGCTCTCGATGTCACCGACTAACTGTGACATCAATTCCATCGCGCACAAAGAAATTTGGCAACTCCTTTCTTTGTCGCACTTCCAAGAAATGGAATTCCTTACCAGCTCACGTATTCCCCTCCTCTTACGACCCGGGTTCCTTCAAACGAGGCGTGAAGAGGCATCTTGCGGGCCGGCAAGGCGAGGGCGGCTAGTGCAGAACCTTCTTCCCGACTGTACTGGCCGTCCTCGCGTTTGGACTCTACTACCACTTAACATCAGGTGGAGTAGAGTCATTTGCCCTACCGGCTAAAATAAAAAAAAAAAAAAAAAAAAATTTACAGTTGAAATGCTTGGACCTGAAGCTAGTGAGAAGACATTGCTAGAACATATAATAATTATTTCTTCCACTAGTGACAGAAGAACTGGTTCATTTTTCACGAAGAGAATCGAAATTGCAAAATCGAAAAAATACTGCCACTATTTTTGTCACCACACCACGCGATCAAATTTGTGCAGTATTGATTTTTAATTTACAATTCTATATAGGACTTTAATGAAAATTCACATTATGAACATAATTTCATTTATCACTGATAATAATTGTGTTATCTACAATGCTCCCAAATGATACGGAACTAACATTAGTAGCTAATACCGTCGGTTTGTAACTCTTGTCTCTTACTAATTTTCCTGATAAGAGCTGTAAGTTCAATTATATATGAAAATGAGTTCACAATATAGCCACGTTATGTAACGCCATTATAACTAGCTTTATTAAAAAATATTTGTCTTCGTGAAGCTTCTTAATATTTTTGTTACATACAAATCTTTCAAATTTTATTTTAACTTTTTCCTTTCTATTTCTATTATTTTAGATGATTAGTCTTTTCTAAATGTCGTGGTTATCTATAAGTATGGAAATTTTTACCCTTAGACCTATTAGCTTGTAAACTTTTAATTTTATTATTAAAGTTTTTGTATTACTTAAACGTATAGGATACTAGGGTTTAGGTGATATAATAATGGTTGAAGCTATTTAATGCAAGACATATTAGAAAGAATATACAAACGGATCAAATATGTATAAGGTATCTCTGCTTCTGATTTAACCTTTTGAAAATAATTAAACTGAGGTAATATATTTTTTTACAAACAAATTAATTGATAAATATGGATTCAACAGTTCTAAGCAATATTAATATTTTCATGTTTAACTTTATTATAATTAGATTTGTAGTTACAGTATGCAGATTGGAAATTTTAAAATTCAATGTAATGTATTTTCCAAGGGAGTCTTAATTTATAAGGCGTTGTTTATTATAAAGTATCTATTAATAACGATAACACTAAAGTAAACTGTAAATATCCCACTCCTTGATTTAGGCCTGCTCTCCTTATAGAGTGCTTGGAGCCTATTCGACCATGATGCTATAATGCGGCTTGGTGGACGAATGTTTGACATATTCTTATTCGACATATGTATCCCTTACGCTTCACTGATAAGCACCAGATGAATTATAAACCGAGATGGCCTAGTGTTTAAAACGCGTGAATCTTAACCGATGAACGTGGGTTCAAACCCGGGTAAGCACCACTGAATTTTCATGTACTTAATTTGTGTTTGTTATTCATCTCGTGCTTGACGGTGAAGGAAAATCGTAAGGAAACATGCATGTATTTAATTTCATTGAAATTATGCCACATGTGTATTCTACTAACCTGAATTGTAGTAGCCTGGTGGAATAAGCTCCAAGCCTTCTCCTCAATAATGGGAGATGGCCTTAGCCCAGCAGTGGGACATTAACAGGCTGTTACGGTTACTGAATTAAAATAAAAAATATGCACGTAAAAAATCAGTGGTTCTCGCCCAGGTTCGAACTTGTAAACTTCGGTTAAGATTCACGTGTTCTCTCCACAGGGTTATCGCGGCCGATAAAAGTTTACTTAAATGTAAAACACTTAGATATATTTATTATGTTATTTCCAATCGGAGACAAACTCTACCATTACGAATAACATCGAATCGATTTTATTCATAAATGAACGAAAACTTTAAATTGGGACAAAAACGTTCAACCTCTCGTTACGTTGATAACAATGGCGTCGGTTGATCAATGATAACAGTGATGCCACAAGAAACTTCACGCTCAGAACTTGTGTCAAGAAAATATCCAATCTTAAAAGTTTCAAAAATACGACGTCCTTTATTCTTTAAGTTACTTAGGCTTAAAATAATTACCAACTAACGTTCATTACGTCCCCGGGTTTTATATTTAAGGCTGTAAAAGTAAAGATAAAATGTAGATTACTTACAGCTATAAAACACGAAATGTTAAGTGATCAATTTTATTGCTGATTAATGCAATTGAATAATTTATACGTTTATAATGCCGTATTTTATGAATTTATTAATATTTTATTTTTCTCTGGCTGTAGTTATCGAGGTATTGAGTTTAAACCCCGGGGTAGGCCAAAGGAATCTCAATTCTCAGTAGCAGCACAGTTCCTACCTCAGTGCCTACATTTGGTAGTGTTAAGCGATGTGCCTTGAGCATGTAAGGCTACTGTTTCCGCGTCATGTCTTTTGGGTATTATGAGATTGCCGTCCCATCAGATTATGAGAGAACTAAAATAGAAATACGTACTCGTACATATGTTGCTTAGGATTAGCTTTAGATTTAATTAATGATGAATTGAATCAAAAGTTATCATTATAATAAATATACTTGTTTCCAACTAAAACTCAAGACTTGAGGAATTAGTGTACTTGATTGTTAAATAATGTTCATCAGAGCATTCCTTATGAAATCACTTTGTATCTCACTCGTGAAATGGTATCAAGTGACTAACGTTGATACGCCATTTTGATTCGTGTATCTTTTGACTGTTATGGTTATTTAAAGTCAAAGTCGTGTAACACTGTGATATTTCACGATAAATTTCTGCGGTGAGTTTCAAATTTGTTCTTACAGAAAATATGTTGAAATCCAGTTTATAATATACATGAGAACTAAAACTTTATTACATTTCTTCACTGTACTTATCAAGTGCGACAATGAATGGGAACTTCAAAGACAAAACGTTAAAACTTTTGTCATTTTTCTTAAACCATTTTGTTTTCGGGTAATCGGATTTGTAGAAAACTTGGACCAGTTTTGCGAATATAAATACCTTTAGCTAAACTATTACCACACACATATACACATTTAATATATTTTTTCTAACACCAAGCATTTATTTTTATTGTAGGCATGTATATTTTTTAAAACGTGGACCAAATTCTTAGAAAAGTATTTTATTAGTATTTAATATATACGAAAGGCAATATAACTTATATATTTCGCCTACTTTAAATATGTAATAGCTGGATGAGAAAAGAAAAAAAATCGACACGAAAATGCAAATACCGATCGCACACGGTGCTATTATTCATAACATATTCATTTCAATTAAGACTTAAGCAAGCAATCAAATATTCATTTCGAATACAATATTCTCATAGTAATTAATTAAAATTAATATATGTATATGAAAAGTACGATTGCAAGTCTGCGGTACCGTCCATTAGTTGTTCAACAGTCTGATGTGAGCCAGTATAATTACTTATACTATGAAAATAACATCTTCATCATATATATATACACAACTTCACACGGGTAAAACAAGGATTTTGTGCTTATGCATCGTACAATACGTTCCGTGTATTTTTTTACTCATTTATTTAAATATTTCTTATATAAATTTAAGATTATATACACCAAGGCACGGATAACATGTTTGTTAAATATATAAGAAAAAAGAGATACATCTAAAAATATTCATGAAAGATAATTTAATGATGATTCTAACTCGCTGGCCTCAAACCATGATATTAGGAATTACTGATTATGTTACGAGTTTTCTAGTTCGGTTTTTGCACAAGAACCAATGTTCAAGTATTTACTTAAAGTCATCTATTTACTCCGGAATTTCAACTTCTCATTATATTTGCTTTTATCCAAATCGTTTGGAAATGAAAGGTTATTAAAATTTCAATTGATATTTATTTTTATGAAAACATTTAAATAATGTTTTTCTAAATGAGGGTACAAATTGTCCATTTATATTTATTTATGAAAGTAATTCATTAAAACTCAAGTAGTCCGTGAACGTCTTACGGTTGAGAGAGGACTACCTTTAGAAATAGATTTAAGCTTATTGCCCCATTCTGATCCACTCCGGGAAATTCATTACAATATACAAAATCGAATATATATATATTGAAAATAAAAAAGTGATTGTTTATGTAATTATTGTTATTTATGGTAGAAACTATAGAGTGGGTTGTACTACTACCAATATAACAATAAAACCTCCTTAATATGATCTTGCACTACATCAGTATTATCGCTACATCAGTATCATCGTATATTCTTCAAATATTTGATTTAGTTATTTATTTCGATTTTTTATAATACGTTACGAAATATTTCAAAGATCTTATGTCTTCCAAGAACCATAGCCGAATGAATTGTAAGCTCGGAATTGATTACAAGTCCGACTACATGTCCCAGCTGTATCCAAAGATCAAAATTTATAATAAGCGACCTCGTGGCGCCTCTCAGTAGACGAGTACCGCTGAGGAAGAAGAAATTTTAATAAACTATTTCAAGAATTCATTTTTTCTTCTTGTTTAATGTTTAATTTGAATATTATATGGTGACAGTAATAATAAAGAAATAATGAATTATTTCGCTTAAAATATTTCTATAGTTTCCACTAATTAGTGTTCTGAACCATCACGAACAAGATGTACATAATACAATTACCAAGTAATCCAAAAAAACAAACGCTTAAATCCCAACCGTCGCTGAGATTAACAAAGGCATTTTCCAGGTGACGTGGCTTAGAGATTCGACGTAAGATAAAAACTTTGCTGTGAACCGCAAGAAAACCTCAAGATAAGAAAGATTTCGTCCGAACTCCGATTTAGAAAGAAGTTGCTTATTGAGATTGACAAAAACAAATTTCTCAATAAATAGTCAAAATAATATTGGAATATATTGCATATGTTTTCTAAATTATTACGTAACAATTGTGTCCAATTTTTTTATTGGGAGATATAATCAGAAGGCAAAAAAACAAACGCATGGAGCATGTAGGCAGGCTATTTGTTTGACCGGGAAATTAATACCCATAATGTTTCATATTATGAATTTATTCAGAATTGATTACCTATAAATGTAAGATGTTTTTTTTTTTATAATAATAATATAAACTATGTACAAAGACTAATTAAAAGTACTTATAAGAACTTACTTGAATAAAGTATATTTGATTTTTAACGGAATGGTAGCAAAAGTCTATTCTCGCGACATTAAAAATATTTCTATTTTCCACTCCATTTAAGCGTTAAGCTTGTAGGAGTGTGTATGACAAGGACCCAAGAGGTTAGGACTGAACCGGTTATTTTCACATCGTTAGATCCGTACACCATTAAGGAACACGACAATAATATCTATATTGAATGAAAATTAACTCATCCATTTATTTTGAGAAATATAATTATATTTAATTGGCAGCATATCAGGTAGCACTATACAAAATTATTAGTAATTTTCATGTCAATATATTTAATCAATAATTTGTAAATATTGACAAATCTTCATCATCGAGAATTACAATTATGAAAAAAAATTTTTTTTTACATGTACAGAATTCCCAAAATCACATTTAGATTTCTATTTATTTAATCTATTAGTTTAACATTTTCATCACTCATTAAATCCGTACAATATTACACGAATAATGTTTGGTATACGACAGTCCCCTTTCCAATACTCTCTAAAAGTCTCCTGGGAGCAGCACAGTGTGACCTATCAATAATAATCGATCAGTAAGTCTACCCTAATAGCTGCATTAAATGTCCAAAGCGACGTTTAGTTGCAAAAGTGTTTTAAGTGAAAATAATCGCGATAGAATGTTCCATATAAATCCTTGGTGTTGCAACGTTATATACATTATCCTACGAAGGATTTATACCTTAAATTAAAAATGATGCTTCTTTTTATTGTAATTTATTCATTTGTGTAGCGTTGAGTAGCAATTTCGTATAGTTGTGATTTGTGTTTGCATGTTTCTTACATTTTATCTTAAACGTAAAATAGATGGTACGCTGTCGGATTATTCTAAGCAAAACAAATTTTGAGTAAAAATTAAAAAACAAAAGGTGTTACGATGACTATAGAATAGAGTAAAAAATAAAGTTTACAAGTTCAAATTCAATGTAAAATGTATACACAAAAAACCAATCCATACTTTACTAAATTACAATTAGTAGAAATGATGTTTATTTTGGATATGTCTGGGAAAATTCAATTCTAACATTGTAATACTGACTTAGTGATTAGACAAATGCGATTGATATTTTTGTTAGAAGATTTAGTTATCGCTCCGTACAATTAAGCAACTATCCACTTAAATGCTGATATTTCAGATGTAATTACGCTATTGTCACTAACAAAGCATTGTAAGCCATTCGATCAACAATACATTTCTCTAAATTTTTTTAATTCCAGAAATATAGGTATTAAGCTTATAATAACGAGACCATTATAACCATTTCAGGCATTGCAATATTGGGATTTAAATTATTTATTTAAAAAAGTCTAGTATTTAATTAAAATGTAATAAATTTATCATTTGCAAAATACATTAAAATGTGCTAATTAATATAAAAGAAACGTCGGGGTCTTTGTCTTGTGCTACGCATTTCATTACCTTCGTTGACTTTCATTTGATTAACCATAACTTCCAATTAACGTAATGAGTATTTTTTTTAATATTAAGAAAAAATAAATATTTTTAATAATGAAAAGATAAGAAAATGTTATTTATTAATGATTGATCTAGTCGAAAATGAATACAAAAAGGAGTAATAAGATGTAAATAATAAGATGTAATAATACATAAACGTATTTGTTATTTATTTTTTATTGAATAGGTAGACGGACGAGCATATGGGCCACCTGATAGTAAGCAGTCACCAACGCCTATAGACATTAGGATTGTAAGAAATGTTAACAGTCGCTTACATTGCCAATGCGCCACCAACCTTGGAATTAAGATGTCCCTTATGCCTGTAATTACACTGGCTCACTCACCCTTCAAGCCTGAACACAATGATACCAAATACTGCTGTTTTGCGGTAAAATATCTGAAGAGTGGGTGGTACCTACCAAGACGAGCTTGCACAAAGCCTTACCGACTTTGCGTCTTTAAATACAATTTGGTATTGTTAGAACGTAGACGTTATAAGCCGCATACAATGAAACACGTTCATAGCAGTTATGCTTTCTTAGCTCACGCCCGCTCTTTTATCGGGTTTTCTCTCTTTTCGATTCGCTTGTAATGAAGACGGTGTGAGCCAAAGCTGGGTGAGGCAAATCTATTTAAAATGAATTGTTTTTATTTCCTTGCCTTGACTCCAAAAGCTATTAGCAAACCTTTTCATTGTTCTTAATTTTATATGTATTTTTTTCAACAGATTAAGAAATTTTATACTGAGGTATACGTGAATGTTTTTTATTTTATTTTAAATATAAGTACTTTAGATGATAGATTGCGAGTGTGTCTTAGATAATTTGTTTAAAAGGGCGAGCCGACATGGCCCGGTGCCTAAAACACTTAAACCGAAAATTTCATCACGGTATTAACTTTAACCGCTGAGTACGAGATAAATCATTATAAACAAAAAATTTAGCGGTGAATGTCTGGGTTTGCACCCATAATCTTAAAATCACTAGGCCGTCTCGGCGAAATTACAAGATGTATTTACTTGCAATTGATTGTATGGAATATCAGTTGAATGTATCATATAATGTAAGATATAAAAAAATGCCTAGCATTACTGTTTATAATGGAGACTGTTCGAAATTAGTTTATAATTAAAGTGAAATCAACGCAAGCCAGCAATAAATTCGGATTGCGGTTCTGTGGTTTAGTGTAGGCGATTAACGTTCTAGCCTGTATTTTGTATTACACGCCATTGTTATTAGAGTTTGATTCAAACTTTGCCATAAGCACTGGTGGTAGGGCTTAGTGTAAGATCATCTGGGTAGGTACCACCCACTCATCAGATATTCTTCCGCAAAACAGCAGTATTTGGTATTATTATGTTCCAGTTTGACAGGTGAGTGAGTCAGTGTAATTACAGGCACAAGGGACATAACATCTTCATTCCAAAGGTTGGTGGCGCATTGGCGATTTAGGCGGTGGTTAATGTTTCTTGTAGTTGGTGACCACTTATGATCAGGTGGCCCATATGCTCGTCCGCCTACCTATTCTATAGACAAAAAAATAACATACTAATCTGAGTATCATCTGAGCGATAATATAAAACATTTAGTAAATTAGTTCCGCGTTCAAAGTTTATATTCAAAATGTAAATTACCATTCATAACTCCTTGAGACGATTTGAAATTTATTCAAACAAGCTATTCTAATACGGTTTGGTGAATATGTACCAGATTTTCATCCGACAAATGTAGATTTCCTCGCGATGTTTTCATTCAACATCGTGTATAATACGAATTATAAACACATTAAAATTCAGCGATGCACGCCCTGATTTGAACCATTATTGTTTGATTAAGATTCACGTGTTCTAAACACGTAAACTCGTCTTCTGTACGTACTATTTATGTACATTCCAATGATCAATAAACTTACTATAATATTGCATCCAGTTCATGGTGATCCAAAGTTACTCATTATCTTGTTTCGGTTTATATATTTAAAAATGGGAGATACGAACTGAAATGATCGTAATCATAAGCTGTTACGACACCTGATTGGTTCGTTAGTTTTTGTTTATTATAAAAACCGTAGTCAGTGACACAATATTTTTACTACATTATAATTGTGAGGGATTTTGTCGGCCGTCTTAAAATCTAATTCAATAGTGTTTCGACAATTCAACTATTCACTATTCAACACTTGATCCACTTTTAATTCTAAATTTGACTTATGAGCTAGCAATCTTAAAATTGCAATCCGCAACAGCTTGTGAATGTCCCGCTGCTGGGCTGAAGGCCTCCTCTCCATTTTTGAGGAGAAGGTTTGGAGCTTATTCCGCCACCCTGCTCCAGTGCGGGTTGGTGCAATACACATGTGGCAGAATTTCAGTGAAATTAGACACATGCAGGTTTCCTCACGATGTTTTCCTTCACCGTAAAGTACGAGATGAATTATAATCACAAATTAACCACATGAAAATTCAGTGGTGCCTGCCTGGGTTTGAACCCACGATCATCGGTTAAAATTCACGCGTTCTTACCACTGGGCCACCTCGGCTTTTTTTTTATTTGCAAGGTATTAAATAATATCCACTATTAAAAAAGCGACCAATGAAAATCCGCGAGATAAACGGGTATTGCTACAATTGATAATTAATTAAAATTCATATATCATCGAGAATGTATCCAGTGAAATTACAATTACGTGAAATTGATCTGCGATTTTATATTAAATAGCGATTGTAAAAAAACGTGCTATTTTAATTTGTAATGCCCCTAGAGAAATTATAATATCACGGATTTTACAATAGCCCTGCAAGAAAGATGCTAATTAAAGTGTTTACTTTCAGTCCATAAGTACCAGATGTAATTCTATTAATTAGTAGATGTTTAGTAATTCTTTTTTTAAATTCAAAGCTAGATTTCTATGTAATTTGCTTCTAATTTCTAGCCTTTATATTCTCGTTATGTTAAATAAAATTCACCGCGGGTTAATTAAGAGCTCAAAACAGGAAGGCGAATTTTATAAAGACAAAGTTCTTTTTAATATACTCCGCTGGCATCTCGCCACGTGAAAATATACTTTGTCACAATTAAAATAAGCCCTACATTAACTTACTAACAGCTTGGACTTAATGCAATTTTATATTTTAGTCAATTTATCGCAGAAGTTGCACAGCGCCCGATCTCTCAACTCCTAGGTTTTTTTTTCTTAGTCTTTTGAAAAAGTTTTTATTTATTTATTTTTGTCAATGGCATTTAGTTAGTGATTTATTTTAATACGATGTCTTGCGTCGCATCATTTGCATCTTACAATAGTAGGAATCCATTCTAACTATTCCCGTAAACCTATCTTGTTTTAGGGGGATAATAGATTGACACAGAGAGATTGCCTTCTGATCACAATGCTTTGTGGTGAGCCAGGCACACATTGGATTAAAACAATATGTATTTCTACTAGCTCTATAAAAGCAGCTTAAATACACGTAATATAAATTAATTGCAGACAAATCTCTCACATTTTACTTTAAATCAATGTTTGACAATCTGTAAATTGAATATAATATTCTTTTAAATTGTGGTGATATTTTATGTTTATTATTTTAGTCCAGTAGTCTTACAAGCATATTAAAATCGTCATATTAAAAGTTGGTTACGTGTTATTTGTTCGGCATATTTATTTTACTTTTAAGGAATATTTAAAATTGCGTAGCTGTACTTAATGATTTCATTTAAATATCAATTTTGTCAAAGTTTTATTGCGCTATATTCAACTAATTGCACTGCGCGTTGTTTCTAAATTTGAAAAATATAATACGTATGTTTTAGATAAATTTGTTGTCTGGTAAATTTTTAGAATTTACCATTATTATACTCGATTATTGCTCAAAACACAATTGAATTGAAATTGATATTAAATACTGTGTACTGTCACTGATATTAATTAGTAATAATTATATTGTATTAGTAAAGTTTTGTAATCAACATTTAAATTTTGATTTCTATTCTATTCTATTGCTCTTGAGCATTTGATTTTAAATAATTTATATTTTTAATATTTTTATGGCAGCCGTCTGTCAGAAAATAGCATTAATTCAAATTTCGCATAATTTATTTTACGGAGTTGAATAAATTTAGGAAAGTCGCTTGAATTTTGATTGCATGTATGTTGGATGTGGAAGTAGCTTAATGAATCCTTGGAAATCCCCTGGATCCCTAGGGAACCTTTTAATATAAAGTAGTAGTGTTATGAAAATTAACATATAATTTTAAGCTTTTGACGATATTCGTGTGATTCGAAAAAACTCAGAAATTATATACTTATAAATAGCAATTTTATCTTTATATCGCCCAATACCAGTTTTTTATAAATATGTTAAACATTATTTTTTATATAGTAAGAAGAAAAAGACAGGCTATTTGTTCGTCTGCAACCTAGTCATCCTCATTTCCCCTCATGTCGTCATCGAGCCGTTGTCGTCTGTTTATGATTTATTAGGTCAGTCCTTCTAAATCTTCGATTTTCTTAAGTTTAGCTATAAGGCCAGAAATTGTCACCCATACAATGTAGGTTGGACTGTCGAAACTCATATTACAATTTTATTGCAGTTACGGTATTTTCTGTAAGGCCAAAATGATCGTCATACTCGACTTTGTTACCATCTATATTTCATTCTATATACTTAGAGTTTTGGATATTAATCAATTATTCTGTTTTTGTTCTGTGTGTTTTGTTTCTTATTCTAATTTTTGCTGATACATTTACACGTAATCGATGGAACAAATGGTCTTCAATATATACATACATGAGTATAGTTGATTTCAGAGATATCTTCACCATTACTTCTTATAGTCCCCCTGCCAATATTAATTGCTCATTATTAGAACAAAGTAATTTCATTATCGTTAATTAAAGAGAAGCTTTGTAAGCTGAAATAATATTTATCTATAAGTATTTTGTGGTGAAATAATCTACAAACCTCTTTCCTCAAACGAATATATATCAAAATATATATGTATAGTAATCTTGTTCATTATAGTTTTTTGTCATAACCGTTTTGAATATAAAGATTTTATAACAAAAAATATGCATCATTATTTTTAATCCTGGCAACGTTTTTCCATCAATTGGCGCCGATAAAAAAAGTAAGCGTTAAAAAGTGAATGCTAGATGGAGTCGACGACGAGACTGCTAATCGAATCAATCGAGAGTGAATACCAAATTATCGAGCAGACTTGGATACTCTTCACTTACTAAACTCAATTCAATGTATTCTGTGCAGCCAGGCTTTCGGATTTAGTGCACTCGAAACAATCGAAAAATTCTCGATTCGATGTAAAACTCGGTTGCAGTTTTGGACAAAAGAGTGTTATTCGCTTTCTGTGATATATCTTTTTTAAATTTCGAAGTTTATTTAAATATTTTGCAACTTTTGAGAATGGTATCAATTGTTAAAAAAAAAAAAAACATATTCGTGATGACAAATAATGAGAACTGACAAGTAAATTCACTGATTATATTCTACTGGTGGTAGGGCTTTGTGCAAACTCGTCTGGGTAGGTACCACCCACTCATCAGATATTCTACCACAAAACAGCAGTACTTGGTATTGGTTTGGTATTGTTGTGTTTCGGTTTGAAGGATGAGTACCGTAACAGCCTATGAATGTCCCACTGCTGGGCTAAAGGCCTCCTTTCCCTTTTTGAGGAGAAGGTTTGGAGCTTATTCCACCACGCGGGTCGGTGGAATACACATGTGGCAGAATTTCAGTGAAATTAGACACATGCAGGCTTCCTCACGATGTTTTCCTTCACCGTAAAGCACGATGTGAATTATAATCAAAAATTAAGCACATGAAAATTCAGTGGTGCTTGCCCGGGTTTGAACCCACGATCATCGGTTAAGAGCACGCGTTTCACGCGTTCTTACCACTGGGCCATCTCGGCTTCGAAGGATGAAGGATGAGTGAGCCAGTGTAATTACAGGCACGATGGTTAACATTTCTCACAGTGCTATGTCTAAGGGCGTTGGTGACTACTTACCACCAGGTGGCCCATATGCTCGTCCGCCTTCCTCTTCTTCTTCTTCCTAGCGTTTTCCCGGCCTAGAAATGCCAGGGTCCGCTTTCCTACATCTTTGCCTCCACTTTGCCCGATCGAAAGCGTCTTTAGTGAGATCGTGCTCTCTCATATCGTCCCTCACAACATCGAGCCAGCGCTTCTTGGGCCTGTATAGCGGCTTCTTCTTTTTTCTGTGGGCCTCGGTCAGTATCCTTAGGGCGAAGATGGGGTCTATGGTTCCACAGCCTGGGCGAAACCCATATTGACACTTCGAGACGGTACATTCTTGCCGAAGCCTTGAATCGATTACGCGTTCGAAGAGTTTCATGGTATGGCACATAACTTTAATACCGCGGTAGCTTTCGCAGTCCTGTACACTACCTTTGCCTTTATATACTGGAGTAATGATACTCAATCTCCAAGAGTTGGGCATCTTCCGGCTAGTAAGTATTCGGTTAAAAAGGTCAGTAAGTAGGTTCACACCATGAGAACCCATCGCTTTCCACGCTTCAATCGGCAAGTCGTCAGGGCCTACGGCTTTTCGGTTCTTCATTGTACGAAGACATTTGAGTACCTCGTCAGATGTTACCGGTGTAACAAGTCCGAGATTAGGAGGCAGTTCTGAAGGAGACACATTAGCGTGTTGTGTGTTAAGCAACACGTTAAAGTAGCCGCGCCACCTCTCCTTCACCTTAATTGCATCGCAAACCAAAGTGCCATTAGAGTCTTTGACACAAAGACATTTTGTTATGTCTTGTTTCGCTTTCTCCCGAGCCTTTGCCAAACGGAACATAGTCTTTTGGCCCACGTTTGTCTCGAGCATGTCATACAGAGGTGACAGCGTCTGGTAACGGGCTTTGGCAACTGCTCGTTTGGTGGCACATTTAGCTGCTTTATACGCGTCCCGGTCTTCAGGAGATTTGGTCTCCTGCCACTTCTTAAACTGTGTCTTTTTCTCTCGAACTGCCTCCTGTACTGAGCCATTCCACCACCACGTCTCCTTGTCGATGACGCGGCCTCCCTTCGAAGTGCCAAGCACCTGTTTTCCAATGGTGTTCACTGTTGACTGGATCGTAGACCATTGACTATCTACTGATTCCTCTGTGTCTGTGCTTAACTTGGAGCTAGCTACGAATTTACAGAATTCATGTTGTTTTGGTCCATTCAACAGCCACCATTTAGTTTTAGGTCTGCTTCGTTCAGGCACTTTTTTATTTGGTACTACCAGCATGTCCATGACAAGGATGCGGTGTTGTGTTGTGAGGCATTCCCCAGGAATCACTTTGCAGTTAGTCACTCTACCAATTTGGCTTCTTCTTATGAGCAAGTAGTCGATCTGGGTGGAGTGCGGCCCACTTTTATAGGTGATGAGGTGCTCGGGTTTCTTTTGGAAGAAAGTGTTAACAATGGCAAGGTCTGATAATAAGCAGGTGCTGAGAATTGACTCCCCCTCTGCATTCTCACGACCATAGCCGAAGCCGCCATGTACACGTCCATATTCACGTGACTCCTCACCAACATGGCCGTTCAAATCTCCACCAATCACGATGCTCTCGGTGTTCGGAATGCAGCGGAGCATATCTTCCAAGTCATTCCAGAAAGCTTCTTTCTCCTATGCAGAGCCACCGACCTGTGGAGTGTAGGCGCGAATGTAGGCGCGAATGTAGGCGAGTGTAGGCGTATAAGATGAGTAATTACTCCTTCTATCAGCAGCTTCACCCGGAGAAGTCGGTCGCTCAGTCTATCGACTTCTAGAATACCGTTCTGGAGTGCCTCAGACAGTACTACGGCCACACCGTTCTTCCCTGAGGGGGAGCCGGAGTAGATCAACTTGTAACCCAGTCCAATATCACGGGACTTGTTGCCCTTCCAACGGGTTTCTTGCAAGAATGCAACGTGAACCCTGCGCTTCGTCAGTACGTCAGCCAGTTCAAGGGAGCGACCTGTGAGAGAGCCGATGTTCCAGGTGGCAAAGCGGAGCTTCTTTTTAGGTACTTGCTTTTTTAGCCGTGCCCGTACTTGACACGGTAGCCCTTTCCCACTTGTCGCAGGTTTAGGGCGATGTGCCTGCGCGTCGTTTTGCGGCGACGCCCTACCCATTGTACCTAAAATCCTTTTTTCCTTTTCCATAGTAAATGGCGGGTACTGGTTTTATAAGGAGCGACTACCGTCTGACCTCCCCAACCTAGAGTAGGGAACCAGTTCAGGATAGAGGGATGTTGAGGAAATTTGGTGGGAATTCAAGGTATAAGGATACTTATGCCACGGAAGACACAGGGTGTAGCATAAGTATGTTTACATACGTACATACGTGCCCGTATGTTTATATCACTTATACCGGACAGGTACAAAGATACAAACACCTCCTGCCTCGTCCGCCTTCCTATTCTATAAAAAAAAGTCTTAATATCAATCTTCGTATATTTAAATATTATAAATATGTCATTAACACTGTGTATGTGAGCAACATTTTACTTACAAAAATAAATTATAATTCATTTTAACAAAAAATATGTACTATTTTTTGTTAAATATTACTCATATTACACATATGGTAGAATAATATTATGTTCATAAAAATATCAATAGAAATAGATATAGATAACTATTAAATAAATGAAAAACTTTATTGCATTGGCACTTGAAATTTATTAAATGAACTTAGTATTGCGATAATAGTAGAATCAGGGCATCCAGTTAAGTAAACGACGCGAGATTAGTAACGCACGGCCAGCTACAAAATGGCTGTCTCCGTTAATATGGCTAATCTGGCTTTTGTATTTCGCTTACTGTATTAAATGACACGAGTTCATTTAATACGGAAAACAGGATACTAAAGTCAGAAAGCCCCACGTGACTGTAGGACTTTGTACAGACTGGTTAGCTACCACACTTTCATTAAATATTCCACCTTCAAACAGCATTGTATTACTATATTCGAATTTAAAGATGATTGAGCCAGTTTAATTCCAGGATTAAGAATCATTGTATTATTTGTCATGGTTGGTGTAAGGAATGGTAATATCAGCTACTTAAAGGCCGGCAACGCACGTCCATGGGCGGTGGTAGTCACAATATATCAGGTGAGCTACCGGTTCGTTTGCTGCCCTCTTACTTAAAATAAACTCATTTGTAATTTAATTGGTGGTAAATAATTTTAGCCCTTCGTTTAATTTAATTCTGTTACTTGGTGATTCGAAATTGTTTATTAGAGATAATTTGGAGGAAGTTTTTTTTTTGGTGATTTTTCATACAGAACCAATGGGCGACGGGGACTACGTGACCGCTCTTTTTTTCTATTTTAAAAGAATAATAATATGGCTCGTTTTTAAGGAATTACTAGAATTCCTTTTTACCCCTCTAATTAAGCGTACAGCTTGTGTCTGGAGTAGGACGACAGAAGCCCAAGGGGTTAGTATAGAACCTGTGACTTTTACATTGCTAAGCAGCCCGTAAACTTTTGCGCTATAACTTTAATAGACCTATTTACGTGTTACGTTCCAATTTAAAATAAATAAAAATTATATAAAAGCCAATGACATAACAGCTCTCGGCAATTCTTTCCCGTGTAAAATCTAAGATATTGACTACGTTCCTCAATCTCCATACATCATACATGTCATGTGATCAATCAGTGTAAGGTTTCACGTTAACGCAAGTATTTTAATCATTGTTGTTATTTCTATGTATGTGTAAAAACCTATCGTCAATGGTATTTCATATTAGATGTGAATTAGATAAGATAAAAAATATTTTGCTAAAAACTTTGCAGGTATATCATATTTATTAAGTTGATGTAGCAAATACCCTACCGGACACTTATATAAATTCCTATGTACATATACATAACACACACAAATACACTACACATATGTATTGACGTGTCATGAACACATAACGTTAAACCTTATAAGGCATGGTCGCTCGTAACCATATATAGAAACATAACATGAAGTTAAGCTGTCATTACAAGACACTGTCAGTCCAAAGTCAAACACATACACAAAATAAGCACACATACACATATCACCAATGGTTTGTATCAATGTTTAATAAAGGTTTATGAAATTACTTGTGTTATTAAGTTCTTTGTTTAGGAAAGCAACTTAGGCTGCCGAAGGCTAAATATGTCGTTTCCTTGACCTGTAAATGCTCTGACTCACTTGCTCTCCAGTCTTACTTAACGATGTCTCTCATTCAATCGTGTCCCACGCCTCGTATTTTTTTATACAGTAGATAGGGTTTTTGAACATCTAACCCCTAAGATAAGTTATAAAGCGAATGAAAGTTTCTATGAAAATCCTTAATTTGAAGAAAGAGCAGATATTTAACCGTTGTGTATTATATCGTTATGTTTCGGCCAATTTAGACAAAACCTTATTTATTCTATATCAATACTTTCCTCATGAACCACTTTATTTATTTATTTATTTTTTATTTATACTTTATTGTACAGCACAAAAAGAAAAAGAATACAAAAACATGGATACAGCCTAAATAAAAGTAGCATACAATTTTGGCGACCTTATCGCGCTACATAGCTCTCATAATAAATTATATTATCAATACATATAGAATTACAAGTATACAATATAAATACATACTATAAACAATAAGAACGAATAAAAACGATAAGTCCTCAAACGTTTGACTTGACGGAGAGACTTTGTTATATGATATGTATTTATGTATTATGCTGTAATTTATTTTACTTATATTAATTTATTGGTTATCTTTAACTAGAAATCATTTTTATAACTATCAATTTCAAATATTTTATTTCCTCCAGTCCTTCCTTGACTGTCAATTTTTTATAATAAAACCAAGGGAAACAAGCCTGTGATCTATTACACCGATACTAAAATTATAAAGTGGATATTAAAAATCATGATATTTTATATTATCCTTCTGAAGTTTTCTTCGACGTAAATACAAGTATTATTATTAAGGTTAAGGCTTAAGTGTTCTCAAAGATATGACACCCCGTCTTATTGCCCCCACTGTTAGGAGGACTAGTTCGTGTTTGCGGGTAGAAAATCAGAATTGCAATTCAGCTGAGAAATGTTGCTAGTATTCTTGCCATCATATCTCGTAGTCAGGCTTTGTTCAGTAGCCATTTTTAATTCTGTTTACATATTCATAAATATTCTAAATTTTCTTAAAAATATTAAGTGTTCTCTCTTACGTGCCCCGTTATCAAAGATGTTTGGCGCTAAGTGTATTTTTTTACTATTAAATGTTTTAATATTAGTATCCATCAGGATATGTAAAACCAACCAAACAATTATGAAGATCATATAATACATATCTCACATAGAAACAAAAAGAAAAGGCCGAATTCTTTAACTCATTATTTTTGACGTCGGCATAATTCCAATGTGCGCGTTCCTATTGATTCATATTTTAATGCTTTCAATACTAGATACTCTATTAACCTTTTCTACATTAAAAAAAAAAAAAACAAAATATACTTTATGCAACCACTTTTGTATCTTTATTATATAAAATTTGATGTTAGCATTAAGCATTTACTACGACAATTGATTTAAAAAGGTGATTAAATACGATCGAATTATTTATTCTGGGTGAAAATCAACGACTGCTTAATCCACGCTTTTTTAATCATATACAAATAAGCAAATACGAAATATTTCTGTACATTTTTCTTCTTTGTTCGGAAGAGAATTTTTTTTTGTTTGGAAGAAAAAAAATCTACGAAATATAAAATTTCAATCTATATTAATCTAATTCTTCCTAATCTAATCTAATCTAATTCTTCCTAAGAATTTCAATAATGATTACGGTCGAATTTCGATCACTGGGTGAACACTAATGAATAGATTACCGTCTATATTGATTCAATAATTCTACTACTGATATACACGTGCATGTGTAGGGAAAATATACCAATTACTTGATGATTGGGCATACGCGCAATACTGTTCGAATTGATAGTGATCCGGTTGGATCCGGTTCACTCCAGTACAAACGGTTTATTTTATTATAAAGCTAATCCTTATGACAGTAGTACTGATCAGTTTCGATCTATTCACGAGTAACAAAAAAAAAAAATGTTACATAATATTATGCTTAAAGAAATGTACTTTCCATACGACATTGTACAGTAAAAGATTTGAATCCCAATACGAAAGTACATTAAATTAATTCGTTTGCTTAAATTGATCGAAGGCTAAATGTTGTGCTTGGTTAAAAGCGCTGAGTGCATGCGTTTTACGTCTGACGGTTGTAAAGCCGTGCTCCTATAAATTTAATAAGCTAGCGCTTCTGTTACTGCATCTGCTAACCTGGTGAACTTTAGTAAATTTGATGTTCGTGTATTATATTTAGTAGTATCGTAGTTTATTTTTATAATATTTTACATATAATCTTCATTGTGGCATGAAATGCTTAAGAATGCCTAATGAAATGCCTAATGCTAATGCTAACAAATTCACTGTCAACATCTTTTCGTCATCAGGCGTGTTGTATTATAGCAATATCATCTACATATTAATACGTGAAGAGGAAACTATGTACCCCATTTTTAAGTACATTGGGTGCACGCGGGAGAGTGATGTTTAGCAAAGTTAAAGCTTATATAACGAAGAGGCGGAGAAAGTCAACATATGTATAATATGAGTTACACATATCAAATACAATAAAAAATCATAGTATATGTTGACATTACCTTTCAAATTTTATTGTAATAGTGATAAGATTTCAGCCTCATTTTTCCTATCAAATAAATCGAAAAAATTAAGAAAGTAATATAAGATTTGTAGCAGATAAATTACCTCATAGATTGAATAGCAATTAATTACGATCGCATTTGGATCAATGGGCGACCATTAGTAATTAAATAATAGTTTTATTCATTACTAAAAATCAAGCAATAAAAAAGTAAGTAACTTATACGTCTGTCGATTTCAAAATAAATTTCAAAAATTAACAATCTTTTGTTAAGATTCACATGTTGAAAAATCTCACCTTGAAATTACAAAATTAATAATGAATAAAATTGCGTCATGCAAACGCAGCCTTACCAGTTATAGTCTTGTATCATATTAATTGGATTTAAAATTTCATTCAAAATCTTTTAAACGCGTTTAAAAGCGCATAAAGTACTTTGTGTTATAACCTAAGTTTATTTTGTACATAAAAGTGGGTATCAGTTTAAAAATCTATCCGTGAAATAAGCTTTTTATGTCTTTTAATTTTCTTGACTCTGCAATTGCCCTGGTTTGCTGATATTATATATCGTGATTCCGTAGTAGAATAAAAATCTATGATGTCCATAAACTTCACAATGCTGGGCGTATTCCTCACGCTTTTAACTATTGATTAATGATGTATGTTTTTTATTGACCATTTAATTAAAAAAAAAATTGAACACAGAGAAAAGAGCCTGAGCTTAGTGGTCAGTCGTTTAAAATATCTACACGTGTTTTCCATTAGATCGTTTTCTATATAGACGAAGTATAATAATAATAATGTCCTCCAGACAGATTTTGGCCTTGGCGGCCAAACTCAAGAGAGATTAGCCAACTACGCAGGAGATATTATAGTGCACAAGTGTGTGCGCAAACACAGGTGCACTCTCTATTCCCTAACTCTCATAATCCGATGGGACGGCAATCCGACACGACCAGAAAGAGTGCAGGCGCAGGACCAACGGCTTAACGTGCTTTCCGAAGCACGGGAGTGTACACACTTCCAACTTCTAGACTCCGGGCTGCTACTGAGAATTTTCTGATAGAAAAACCCAATAACCTTTTATTGGCCTATCCGGGGAATTGAACCCAGGACCTCCGGGTCTGCGGCCTTACATCAAGGCGCTAGACTAATGAGGCAGACGAAGTATAATATATAGACGAAGTTAATACTCTTGATGTAGGATAGATATTGATATAGTTGAGCTTTTCCAACTACAATAAGGGATCAACTTATACGTCCAGCTTTTATGTATGATGTATATTGACTTAACTGCTCGTGGCTTCACCGCTCGTTGGACGATAATATCGCCTTCAATTTTAAAGGAGGTCACATTATATGTCGTTCATGTATTTATAACGATTTCTTGTACAGATAAAATACATTTTACAAGATTGTACTGACACAGCGGGTGATCATGTTTCCTAGAGAAAAAACTTCGTCATAATAAACTAATGAAATCATATTTTCTTATAAATTACGTTTCATTTTATTTTAATTCAATCTTCAGCTTTCAGAATAATTCATTTAAATTATTCACTTAGAATGAAGACGGCTGTGCTAGCAAGTGTGTTTGACATAATTCATTATAACTGAAACAAATTAATTGCGTGGATTTATTACAATGTTTTGATTATCTGAGAATTATTTATAGACACAGAGTAATAGTACAGTACAATTTTTAGTATTACATACATGATATATATTTATAATAACATCATTTTTTTATAGTATAGATTGGCGGACGAGCATATGGGTCACCTGATGGTAAGTCACGAACGCCCTAGACATTGGCATTGTAAGAAATGTTAACCATCGCTTAAATCGCCAATGCGCCTCCAACCTTGGTAACTAATTACACTGGCTCACTCACCCTTCAAACCGGAACATAACAATAAAAAGTACTGCTGTTTTGCGGTAGAATATCTGATGAGTAGGTGTTACCTACCCAGACGGGCTTGCACAAAGCCCTACCACCTGTATTACATCATATTCCCATATAACGTTATATAGAAATATAGTTAGTAGTATTATGTGTAGCGTATTTTTTTAAATTTATGACTCTTTGTTGTCAGCGCCAGCCAAAGCGGTATACATAAGTTACAGATTATATTCCACTGGATTATACTCGTAGCATAAGGTTTAACCAGCAATGTAGGTCAATCATATGATTTTATGTCGTGTCTCATGAGCCCGTTGCGTTAGTTACATTTCTATAAGTTTAAGAGATGATCTTTAAATATTAAATTTAGTTAATAAATAATAATATTTTTTTAACTGTATAATCTTTTCTTATTATAAGTCAGAATCCTGACTTATATTACCAACGCGAAAGTGAGTTTGTTTATTTATTATTAGTTATCGTTTTGCATACACGTTGTTAGAAAGAGACAAAGGGTATTTGAACCTCACACACGGGCGAAACCGTGGGTGGAAATTAGTCATTAATAATTCGGAATGCTTTATTCCAATGTGAGTAAGTGATATACCAGTATAATAACTGGCAGCGTATTGACAGTTTAGACAGTGATTATATTCGAGATGATTAAGTGGAAGACGTGAATCGTAGCCGAAGTTTACGATTTGAAACCAGAACTAGTGTAATTGATTTTTTGTGTGCTATGTATATAATACGTGTCTATAATTAATTACGTATTCCGTGGTGAAGGAAAACACCGATAAACCTGCATTTGTCGAATGAATTACTGGGATATATGTACCCATCCATCAACTCACATTATTCAAGGCTCCATCTTCCCAATTCCCAAAGAGATCTTTGCTCAGCAGTGGAACATTTACAGGCTGTGATTGTCCAGTCTAGTGTGATCATTGGCCCATTTACTCATAATGAAAGGAATTCATTTCATAAAATTCAAAGAACATATGAGTATGTAGCTTGTATATGAAAGTTTGCTGTCACTAACTTTCAATCTTGTTATTGATGTTCGGTTCTGTTCCACTTACGTAACTTGAGAGTGACAATTACGATGGTTGGGTGGTTCCATATTGTTTAGTAGGCTGTTATTAAAATAAAAGCGCTCCTACAAGTGATGTAAGTCGATATCGTAAAAGAGCCTTTGAATTTGTACTTTATTATCGTTTATGTAATTGTTCTTATACTTTAAGGTTTTTTATAATAGGTGGGTTATATATATTTAAGGAATATTAACCATTTTACATCCTAAATCACCAATGCGTCATCGACCTTGGGAATTTAGATTTTATGTCCTTCATGCCTGTAGTTGTTGTCCCATTCACCCTTCGAACTGAACTGAATCATACTAAGTAGGGTTTGGCGGCAGAATATGTGATAAGTCCCTCGCCATTCCAGTCCCTCGAAATCTGCAGCATTATAAACTAAACATTAGATCAGCAAGGTGACTTGACATATATTAAACGAAAACCTTAAGTGATCTGCGATCTGAAATATTCAGAGTCAGGATGAACGATTGACTGGACGAACGATTGGTTGTGACTCAGCCGAGCGAATGACGCAATGAGATGGATCGCTCAATTGGCCTCCAACATGGCTGATGTTTGAAAGCACAAAGAGAAAATTGTGGAGCAATGATAGCCAAAATTTTCTCCAATATTGCAAGATAAATAACATTCGGTATATAAATTGGTGTAAATGATTAAAACAAATATTATGGTGTGATTTCTGTAATAATTGCCAATTATTTCGTTTGTGTTTTCACAAAAAGTTTTCAAGGTTATTTGGAAATTGTTTGTGGATCAGTTGGAGAAAATTACTACAAGTAATTTTTATTGTCAACTTAAGGTAATTAGAGTATTAATTAGTATTATTAGAGTATTAACTCCAATTATCCAGATAGGCTAATAACTGTAATTTGATAGCCAATAATTAAGGTTTCTGGTATAATAGAGTCCTAAGATATTAAGATGTGGGTCAAAGTCATCTAAAGATTTTGATAGGCGGTTCCATATACGCTAAAATCCATTAGCACGCTAAAAGAATTTCCAAGGAGGTTAGGTGTTACCATATCGGCAATCTCCAAGCAACATACGGTTAAGTTAAGCACTGAGTTCGCTCGTTATCACAGGATTGAAGCTAAATTATATATATATATATATATATATAAAACTTAGATATATATATAAAATCAGATGACCACGGGTGCTAGGAGCTATATATATATATATATATATAAAGATTTCACTTGTATTATTTACATTGTACAATAAAACCAATCGACGGAAATCATCCAGCCCGAAGTCGTCAGCGTCTGCAGCACACAGCGTGATCTTCCTTAACACAAAGGTATTTTGATGCTTTCTAGGAGATCTCAAAAATGATTGTTACTAGCTTAGTAAGACCTGAAACAAAGATATATTTCATTTAATCATTATTACTTTTTTTTTAACAATTTTAAGCAAGAAAAACATATCAACTAAGTTAATTAAAGGCAAGCCTCATAAAGCTATCTGATGGGGATGATGAACAAGTTAGCCACATATCAATAATTTCCAGCAAAACAAATTGACACGACAAAAGTTGCCAACTGTCAGTAAAATGTTATTTATTTAAGTAGTCAAAATTTTATTATTCAAATATTTCACATGCCTATGACCGCCAATACAGTATATAAGTATATTTCTAGTAAGTAATTGAACTGACATCGGTATAACACTTAAAATCAAAAATCTCAATAAAAAAATTATCATATATTGAATAAAGATTTTTGATTATAAATTCAAATTGAATATATATTTATGCTTACTTATTAATTGTCATAAATCTACCACCGTGTCGGAAATAAACACGTCACCTAAGAAGAACCGGCGAAAGAAACTCAGGAGGATTTTTTTTTATATCTCGTCCAATACAATTGCACAAAATATACAACAATAGAATTGTTTTTTTTTTTTTTTTATTTGAAATGGCCTGGATGCAATCGTTTTATTTCCAAGGTGTGCAATCGTCTAAAACGCTTTAGGTTCAACCTGTAATGTGTATTTATATTTTGTAAATAAATAAATAATCATTGGTTGTGTAATATCCTTTAGCATAGAAGCGTTCTATAATGATTCTTTAGAATTTCACAATTGACTATCATATTACACGTGCTTAAATATTGTTTACCATATATGTGATAGACAAGACATCATATACCTGGTCCTGTCAGCGCCAAATCGAATGGCAATTGCTATCAATACTCTCCAAGTAACACTTAATTCAGGGCAATTTATTTCTTATGTATAATGTTATAAGAGCTACATGTTGTTAACAAGTAACGAAACATTATGTCGCCCTAATCTTAATTAAATCTATTCAGGCCTATACGAGGCCCGTTTTGGTCGTGGTTACCACAAATTGGGCGCTCTGTGAATAGGCCTTTATTTGCGAACTAACATTTGCGTGGGGCGGAGGATCAAATATTACTTGATCTCTAATATAAGGTTTAACAGTAGTAACAGAGATCAGGATTTTTGGACTTATAGTTTGACTTAAGATGAGAATTTAAATTTCTTGATTTCAAGACAACTTTATGGTATTTTTTTCTAAAGAAAAATAAGTTATATATTAATTTATTTTCTTTTGTGCAACTTTTCTTTTCTAACAATGTTTTCTATTTCATATATCACTATCAGATCAGATGTTACGATTAAAAAAAACAGACTGTACTCGTATAGAAATACGAACTATTTTAGGTTAAAAAGGAAAATATCAGGAAATAATGATGTGTATGAATAAAAGTAATACTTGGTGTCTATTCTATTCGAATACTGGTTTTAAAAAAACTATGTAAATTTCAGTATAATGATGTTCATGTTCATAAGTATTATATTTAAAAAATCTTTTTCAAAAATATATGGCCGTCACGGGGCTCCTGGAAGATGTGAAAGATATTGATAGATATTAAAATATTTTTTAATTTAAAAATACCCATTAAATGTATGTAGTAAAATAAATAAAAACACATAGTATATTCGCCACGCACACACTAGGGGGTCGACATCGACACCGACGGACATGACGACACAAGAGACGTGTGCACACGGTTTAAGGGTTAATAGATATTTCACAACAAAAACTCGAACCATAATAAAAAGTAAATTAAGAATCTAAAGGTAAATGTCCCATTTCTCTTGGTGGAAGGGCTTTGTGCAAGCCCGTCTGGGTAGGTTCCACCCACTCATCAGATATTCTACCGCATAACAGCAATATTCAGTATTGTTTTGTTCCGGTTTGAAGAGTGAGTGAGCCAGTGAAACAACAGGCACAAGGGACAACGTTCACGAGGTTGGTAGCATTGACAATTCAAGAGATGGTGACCACTTACCATTAGGTGGCCCATTTGCTAATCCGCCTACCTATTTCACAATAAAAGCAATCCGTAGGCGGAAGGAGAAGGCTTGGAGCTTTTTCATTAGGCTTCGCTTGTAGAATTTCCGCCGACATGCAAGTGTCCTCACAATTTGAAGGATCATAACAATCAATAATGCGTCAAACGCATGTTTAACGTGCTTTCGAAACGGACTTAATTGTAATATGGAGGATATTCGATTCGAAACAGACTATTGAGTATGTCGTAATTCAACCCACAGAAATGGTAGTTTGAATTCATAGATATACTATATGCATTGGTTGTGTAATAGTAATCTATGCTCTTCGGAATTTACTGTGTTATTATTATTATTTCGTACTTCGATATTTTCCTGTTTATTTTGATATAAAGCTGAAGTCGTTACAATCGAATCACATAAATATTTTTAGTCATTTTCATGTATTTATTTTGTGTTTATAATTCATGTCGTACTCTGTGGAGAACGAGATGTATAAGAGGATGCCTTAGACTAGTAGGCTGTTACTTTGGTTTTTACATTTAATATTAGTAGAATTATTTTGTGATTAATATTTTACTTCCAATCCGTATTTGAAGAATCAACTTAATCAATATGCAATTGTGCAATGTTCTGCAAAACCAACCATGGGATATAAAGTCTAATCTGCAAAAAGTAGTTATATTTCTTATACTGTCAAAATCAATGGGCGAAGATGCCTCCTTCAAATATCAAAGACATTATCAGTGGAAACTTAGCAGATGTATGTATTATTGTATATTATTTTCTTGTGTCATTTCATTGTATGATTTTCTTCAAGTATCTTTATTGTTATTTTTAATATGTACATATATTAAAAAGGGCTGAGAATTAGTCACATTGCAAAGTCATTGATGCTTAAAATTACATATTTGATGTGTAATTCATTTAAATTCTGAACTGCACTTATGTGAAAACGGCATAAAGAGTCGGACAGATATTCTGCTATCGAAATTTTCGACATGATTAAAAACCTTAGACCTTAAGGTATAAATTAATAAGGTATATGGTCTGAATTTATGCCTTTGCGTTGCTACTATAATATTTAGTACTAAAGTGTGCTAGTGTTTTAATTACAAATACTTCAGATGTACAATTAACGTGTCAACCATTCCATTCTTTTATATAGAAAAATGTATTCGCAATATGCGGACTAAAAATCCTATAATATATAATATAATATCTGGGTACATTATTAACACGGCCATCTGATCCCAAATTAAGCAGAGCTTGTATTATGGAAACCAGACAACTGATATACTACATATACTACTTTTCTTTTATAAATACATACTTATATAGATAATTACTCAGGACAAACAGACATGTTCATGCACACAAATGTCTGTCCTGGGTGGGAATCGAACCCACAACCATCGGCGTGAAAGACAAGTATCTACTAACCACGCCATCCGGCTCATCGGCCTATGGCAATTGGTGCAAAGTAACAACTGAGTTTCTTACCGGTTCCAGGTAGAATCTACAATCTTGTAGTTTTACATATTTTAATTCTTACTTTAATATACTGATTCTATTTGAATAAAGAATGTTTTGATTTGATTTGGTTTCATTTGATCAATGTCACTCTTTCTTCTCGAAATCCATGTTTCTGTTCTATGGGGTCATTTAGATGTTCCCTAAAGCGTTACTTGGAGAATCCGCCTTTCGGATGAAGAGGATGGTTGTAACATTATTGGTGACGGGATCTAGCAACAATTACATGGGATACGCGTTAACTACCTTTTTGTTGTTAGTTGTTAGTGGATTAAGAGAGAAACAGATTAATTTAGTCTTTTTCCATTGTGAAAATGATTTTAGTTATTTTTTTATTAAAGATATATTGTTTATTAAACCCATATATTATATTCGCACTCAATTAATATTAAGATTATTATATAATGTAAACTTGTTGTATTTCTTCAATTCCGAAAAATAACATGGCAGTGAAACAGGCAGGCAACCTGTCGTAACACAGATTACAGGCAATATACATTTTATTTCGTTTAAAATGTGTTGATTAAATTCCAATACACAATAAAAAGGCAATTTTTTCCATTTTTATTGAGATCCCTTTTTCATAAAATGGCACATTTTAATGGGTACAAGGAAAATCATTTTTTTCTCTCCTACCAATTACCACGGATTCGGGAACAAGGTGAATTAGGGGTTACGATGCGGAAAAAAAGCGTTTTTATTTTTTATATACCTACAAGCTGGGGCTTTATGACTGCGGACGTGTATGTAGTTAGTTGGCCGCTTAAAACAATTACTGATACATTTTTTTTTATTACTGAATAAAGTTCCTTTGTTAAATATTAGTGCTCAGTCCCCGTGAGACGTATGATGTTAAAATATATAAACCATTTTTTTTGGTTTGCTAGTGATTTTTACAAAAGTTATAACTAAAAAGACATATAATATAAAATTAAAAGATGTTACAGAGTAATGTAAAATGATTCAAAAGCAAACAAACCTTGCTGGAAATAAATTAGTGTATACAAAATTAGTGTAAAGTTATAGTATAGGTATGCGGACGAGCATATGGGCCACCTGATGGTATATGGTCACCAACGCCCGTAGACATTAGCATTGTAACCATCGCTTACATCGCCAATGCGCCACCAACTTTGGGTACAAATATGTTATGTCACTATGTTACGTATCTATAGAATATCTGGTGAGTGGGTGGTACCTACCCAGACGAGCTTTAACAAAGCTATATCACCAGTAAGATGCTATCATAAAAAAACTTTACGCAGTTTATACTTGTTAGCTTAAGTATAAAAGTATGTAGGGAAAAATATCTTAATACAATAAATGTATATAAAACATTTGATTCTACAATCCCCTTTGATAATTTAATTATTCGTTATACTAAAGTAGCTCTTTTCAGATATCAAAACAATATAATATAACAAAGACTTAATCAGATCATGTTAATTATTTCTTTATTACAAAAGAATGTTTATCTCCGCTCCGAGCTTCTGAAACAAGTAATTTTATACATTATATAAGAGGATTATAAAAGGAGTGGAATAATTGTTTTTTTTTCAAATAAACGGAGATGTAGACGTATTTTTGTGTTTTGTTTTCTAGAATATTAAATGTGAATCAACCAAAACAATTTGACGGGTCTTTGCTTTGATATTTTAAAAAAGTCGTTTCTTAAAATATACTTCACGTCGTAACTCATAATGACGTATGACATCTTCTAGAAACGTCGTAACTCTTGTCACCTATTAAACGTTACTGTTTTTTTTGTAAATATCTAGATGATTTATAATATTTGACATAGAATGTCTTAATTATTTACGAATTAAAGGAATTCTGATTTGAAAAGTTCATATGTAAGCAACTTCAAGAAATATTATGATTAGTTTAATAGAAATTAATTAATAAATTAATTCTTTAGGTAATACATGATGCTTGGACATATCCACCAATCAGGGGCATTAGTAAGGATTCTAGAATATTGATAGTACTTAAATTTGAAATTTAAAAATCCCCGAAACCCTTCGCCATAACTAGCCCCCTTCCCCCTTCAACCAACCAGTTTTGTAATATACAAATTAAATCCTTTCATTTGATATCCCACTCGGATATATTCGCTTACTATCGTTTGTTCACCCGCTCTTCCACTCTCCAAAACTATTAAACAACTAAATCAATTTTCTTCAAACATAGCCTAAAACACTTCACTAAAAAATCATTAAAACAAAAGCAACTAAATGAATATCGATTCATCCTTTAATATAAGTTAGCTTAAGTACGATTAAATGCTATTTTTGACTATATTTAGTTTGCCGTCTATATATATTAGGTCCTTACATATGAAATTGGCGTTTTGTACGGGAGGAATATAAAGTCAATTTTTTTTTTGTAAAATATATTTAATTAATCAAATTATGCACCGCTGTTATCTATGCACTTTTGCTATCTCATAGGTAGTTCATTGATCCCTTTACTAAAAAAACCATGGGGGCGAGAATCAATAAACTCTTTGAAGGCGGTTTTCGAAATTTCCAGAACGAAAACGTTGAAACCAAAAACGTACCATGCTTTCTTTTGCGACACCAGCGCCATACACATCATTAATCCTTCGAGCTGTTCTGCAGCACTGGTGCCACGGTAAAACTTGTACTCGTAAATATACCGATATTTCATGTTTTCCATTGTGCGGTAATAAGCGACTCCAGAGGAAAAACCAAATGAATCGAATCGAAATCGAAAAGACTCGAAAATAATGAGGAAAAACCAAATGAATGACTGTTTTCAAAACTCAAACGTACCAGCTAAATGAATTTATAAATTTGAATTTGGAATTCTTAACCAAAGAGGAGATATTTCAGATCAAAGTGGTCAGTACGAAAAAACGCTAATTTCATATGCAAGGACCTAGTATCATATTATGAAATGTATGTTCACAATATAAGCACATAAATGTATATGTTGTCGAATTAAACTTTAGATATACAAAGTTTATACAATTAACTAAACGTACATGACGTTTACATTTGGAAATCAAATCATGTTAAGTAACTACCTGTTAATGTCCCACCGCTGGGAAAACACGGGCACTACATTGCTCCGCAGGTTGGTGTACACACTTTTAGCAGATTTTCATTAAAGAGACACAGGATTCCTCGCGATGTTTTCCTACGACGCCGAGCATGTTTTTCGTGTTTAACCATTGACCATTTTAACTATATTGTTTAATATTTTTAAAGAAACAACATTTTTTTTATAAATACTAGTTTTTACTAATAACAAATGTTAAGCGTTTCTAATAAAATTGAATATTCAATTCTATCATAAAAATATCTCTAATAAATTTATAGTTATCATTTTATTCTCATAAAATTTAATTTCGAAAGTCATTTTATAAGGATTCACTTATAGGTTTGTGAAATATTAAATGTAATATTTTTCCATTTACAATTGATATTAATCGCATAACATATATTTTGTAATTTATGAGAATTTATTACTTAGTTTAAGATAAAGTTTGAGACTGCGGTAAAAGTGTATATTTGTTGTCAAATACTTAAAAAACGCAGCATATAGAGGTTATTAGCTCATTTGTGTGTTGCCACACCAATAAGGTTTCGTTTGATATGAATTGCGCATCGAGAATATTCAAATTACGTAATTACGGTAAACGGTAAGCTTACTTTACAATACCGTTTTTCTGTAAACTATTACCTGATACAATACTTGCCTCAAAATATAATCCGTGCATACAAATTGTTATGGAGGTTTAAATGGTATACGCGTTGATGTCTTGTAGCGCCATCTAGTGACGAGTTAGTATAAACTTAGTTGTAAACTTTCTCTTTGAAAAAATAGACATATTTGCCAAGTTTCGGCTATTGGTTAAACGGTGTCGTAGACTAATAATCTCACCTATTCTAATATTATAAATTTATATTTAGAATTACTTTCATTCTATCTGTCACGCTTTCACGGCTAAACCACTTAATAGATTTTGATGAAATTTTGTATGAAGCAAGTTTAAGCCCCAAGAAAAAAAATTTGGATTTTGTTATACGTAACACCTGATCACCCCAACACGTGAGCGAGGCCGAAAATTATTTTTTATACCACCTCAGACTATATTTAAAGATTGATTTTAGCCTCTGTATTTTCATCATTATGTCATTTAGAAAATATTTAAAACGAATTCGATACTATTACAGTCATCAATAGTAGAAAAGCCGGTAATATACAATACAATACAATAGATTACTGATGAAAAAAAGGAATACGAGAAATGCTAAAAAAAGTTTTTATATAAAAAGAAATAAAGTACCGAATAAATTGCCGTCTCCGTTTCGTAATCCGACTTTATCTATATCAATAAAGCCGACGGGCCGTCTGTTTACATTGTTTTCGTTATCACTTTGAGAAAATATAGATTTTCGTCTTTATGATTCGAAAGTAGTTTTTATTATTGGGAATATATTGCTGTCAGCATCTTGGCGACTTTACTACCTGCCAAGACAGTCTGCGCTAGTTACCAGAGGGTGCCGCTTGAAGGACAAGAAATGCATTGCATGTACTATTTAATGGGTGTTAACTTACATTCCGATCCCATGTGTTTGCGCACACACTTGTGCACTATAATATGTCCTGCGCAGTTGGCTATTCTCTCTTGAGATTGGATGTCGTGGCCGAAATCGACCTGGGGGACATTATTATGATTAAATATATTTGATATTCTTTTTAATAATCTTATAATTGTCACCTTATCCAAGTAAGGTAGAAGCATG
The DNA here is from genome assembly GCA_905147175.2 of Nymphalis urticae. Classification (NCBI taxonomy): domain Eukaryota; kingdom Metazoa; phylum Arthropoda; class Insecta; order Lepidoptera; family Nymphalidae; genus Nymphalis; species Nymphalis urticae. The sequence goes on from LR990008.1 coordinate 4,938,603, forward strand.
TCTGAACATCAACAAATACTAACTCCGAAGATTTTTTATTATCTATATAATCTTGTGTTGAGTAATATATCATATTTATAAAAAAAAATAACAAAAGATTTAAATTTATTCATTAAGAAAGTAACTGCCGTATCACTAAAGTAACTATTTCATATAATAAGTAATATTTGTTTCGTAAGCACTAAATACGCAGCTACAGTTTCATTATTGTCTACACGAATATTGCTCTCGCAAATGTTATTTCTTACAGCTATTTAAGTTAGTCAAATAATAAATCGTTGCAAGCTGTTTCAACGAGAATTACTAAGTGACCGATATTTTGACCAATTTCGTAGTGAAACTGGGATATCTTCGAGCTTTGATTGTAACACACTTAAGTTTAATAGTATTTAGTTGAACTACATTTATAGTTTTGCTGTATGATTTGGTTTTACAGCTTCCGTAATGGACAGATGTGTGATAATTGTTATAGTATTAATTGGAAAAAATATATCAAAATTTAAATTATATTTACATAAAAATATGATAATTAGGTTTTAAAATATAGTTTCTGAGTTTATCTTGTTAAAATGGCACTTAAATTCTTGAATGTCATAAACATTATTAAGGTTGAGTTCACATTGGGATATAAAGTTGCGAATATTTTTACATTGATTTAATAAGTCCAAATTGAGCCGAGATGGCCCAGTGGTAAGACCACGTGAATCTTAACCGATGATCGTGACCCGGGCAAGCACCACTGAATTTTCATGTGCTTAATTTGTGATTATAATTCATCTCGTGCTTTACGGTGAAGGAAAACATCGTGAGGAAACCTGCATGTGTCTAATTTCACTGAAATTCGGCCACATGTGTATTCCACCAACCCGCATTGGAGCAGCGTGGTGGAATAAGCTCCAAACCTTCTCCTCAAAAAGAGGAGAGGAGGCCTTTAGCCCAGCAGTGGGACATTCACAGGCTGTTACGGTTACGGTAAATTGAATTGTAATGAATGGCAAACTCTGACCTTTCATATCTTTGAACTTATTTCTTGTAAAGAATATTAACAATGCCCAAAGGAATGACTAATATTTTTATTTACTCCTACAATTAACCGTACAGATTGTGTTAGACGACACATTTGTCTAAACATTCCACTGTCCATTGGAGTAATGGATTAAGTTCCGATTCATTCACCTTATATATTTACTAGTTAGAACCGGATTTTGTTTATATAGTATGAGACCAATTTATTTGTTATACGCTTTCAACGTACACTTATTCGTGTGTGTAGGTCAATTTGTGCAACTAAATTTTAAGCCAGTTCCACCAAGCCAAACATTTGATTTGCTATTTTGGCCACATTTTTGATGCTATTGAAAACTTGTTTTGTAAATGAGAGAAAAAAAATTGCTTTGCTTTTTCTAATTTTTTTTATTAATAATTCACCGATTAATTCTCATATAACAGTCTATATATCTCATATAGCTGAATGTTCATCTTACAATGAAATCGCCCATTTGTTGTCTTGACGCAATTCATAACTAAAGACGCATCATAAATTTTACGATGTGAACTAATCTTTGAGATCAACTTCATATAACCTTTTCGAGTTTTTCTTATTAAATATTTCGTTCAGTGATTTTTTTTTGTCTTAGGAGTTGGTCTTGGGACGATGTTTGGTTGTTGGTAAAAAATATTTATTAAGAAAACGATCTACGTTGTTCGCTTGCGGCTAAATGTGAGACAGTTTTTTTTTATATTGTTTAAATATTTATAAATTTATATAAGCATTTTTTATTATATGAGCGATGAACCAATTATTGACGCCTGAAGGTTTTGAAATATTTGGAATTTCATTATCAACAAACGAAAGGTATCTTCTAAATTATTTTGCTCGTAAGATTTTTTATTTAATAATAAATATATTTGCATACTTTTGTTGACAATTAAATATAATTTGAATTAAGATTGAACCCTGGTCTCTATTTATTTGTACAAATAATTTATAGATGAAAATTCGAACTTAATAATATTCAATTTAAATTTTCAGATATAAATAATCATAACGGCCTTGCTTATAAAAGATATATAGCGAGTGATTGGTTATACAATGCTGTGTCACGGGCTTTGTCTTCTTCTTTTGAATGTCAAATAAATGAAAACCGAAAGAGATGTCAATGTTTAGCTAAATAGCTTCTTAGCAACGTTTATAAGTACCTAAGGGCGTAAGTTTTTACATGTTTAACTCATTGTTCAATATTAGCGTTATAAAAAATTAAATGAAATATAGATAAATATTTGTTTAATATATACATAATTTTGACGTTATTTTGAACATTTATATATTAAAACTGTTGCTAATATTAATAATAACAGTTCCAGTACACGATAGAATTTAAGGTTTATTCAAAAAAATATATTTTTGTTATGACAAGGAAATTATATATTTTTTCCAATTTAGATTCCATGTCGGGGAAAATATATATATAAGTTTTTCGTCTGGTAAAATAAGCAGTATTATACTCTTCCTCCAGAAAACACGAGAAGCTGTTGGTCTTTATATATACCACTCTGCGAACTGTAATATGAGCCGCCCAGTTTGCAAGTCACCTTTTAGAATGGCCTTCATACGGTGTTGCTATAAACGAACGTAACTTACTATTTAGTAGCCAGTTTTTTCATAAGTTTGTCTAACATAAATTTGATTTTTGATATATTTTAAGCTATATATTTATTTAAATATTTAACAGGAAATAAAAACGAATAATTAATTTATGAGACTATATTGAAATGTAATTTCATGGAATAGATGTTTTTACTAGGTAGATTTTTTTTGTAATACTTGCCGCAAGGAACAATTATAGAATCATTTTCGAATGCGAAATATGTTTTTATAAACGAAAATCAAATTATTTTATTTTCAGTAATAAGTATAACCATTTGAATGTTAAAGTAACAAATTACAAATCGTATTTAGATGAAAGTTATTTTTCATAGTAACTATTTTTATTAATAATAACTCATATTATGTTGACCTTGACGAATTAATCATATTGTATGGAAATATTTTTCGATTTATTTTTACGATTCGGTTCTCGAACGAGAAAATATTTTTTTACTGGAGTCTTAAGAAGGATTCAAGGAAAAGCCCATTGATTCTGAGAGCTACCATAATATGTAACCAAAAGGTCAGTTCTGTATTACATAAAGACAACAACAATATAAGGATTTATAAGTTTATAGAATAATTCAAAATTTCAGTGAGCGTATAAAAATATATCGTTTTATTAATGGAACAATTATCTACTATAAAACTTTTTTAATTTGTATAAGTGTAACTTAATGCAAAATATAACATCTTAGATTCAATAATTGATGGTGTATTTGTGTAAGCGTTTTGCAGTGTAAGTCTACAGGTTACTTATGAATTAGTAGTTTACCTTTCTTACATAAATAAGAAACAATTTAATTGATTTCAACAATTAAGAGTAATCAGACTTTAATTACATAACACTGAACTGGACAATTGACTTCTAACTGTCAGTGTTTTATGTAAAGCTTTTAATAATTTCCTTTTTGTTCCAACTACAGTTATACTAGGATTAGAAAACAAAGCGGGTCAGAGACAAGCCTACGTTGTGAGTCGCCACTCAAGCCTCGAGGCTTCTACAATTTAAAGCCCCTCTTGTTTGAAGCTATTGTCTGATAAATTGCCGGAACAACGGCCGTAGCTCTATCTGTTCTTACATTAATACCGAAGGTAATATGACTATATAGTGTAATATGTAATATTCTTACATATATTCATTGATTCTTGTTTATTAGTTAGTTTTGTTAGTGCATCTCAACCAAGGGTTACGATTTCAAACATCGGAAAACATCCACAAACAATTTGGTAGGATTTTTTTGGAAATCTTTAACATTTCTATCCAGCTTGCACTGATCACCGTTTCAAGGGGAGAACTAGTCAGCTCAGCAGCCATGTAATTGTTAATATTAACTGTTACAGTAACTATAAGTGCTCATATTTAAAGTTACCTTGCTTGTCTAAAGGCATTTTTGAATCAACACCTCTGGAAACATATTATGTCAATTTTCATCGAAGATCATCATCGAAGGCTTGAGTTCTCATGTGTGTCGATAATAGCCACAATTATCCCATTATGGTTAACATTTCTTACAGTGGCAATGTCTAAGGGCGTTGGACCACTTACCATCAGGTGGATATGGGCCACGTCCGCCTTCATGTTCTATAAAAATAAAAATAAAATTATCCTTTATAATAATGAGACCAATCGTAGAAACAGTAAATAACAAATAAAAAACAGGGTAAATTATTAAACTATTACACAATCTAAGTAGTTATTATCTATTCATAACACATTTTATCGACTCGGACCTACACTACCTTCTCAGCCTAAGGTTTCCTAATTAAAAACATTATTTAAATATAGAAGTATAAGGATTTCGTATCCAATAATATCCAGAGTAAAAAAGAATTATTGAAAAAGCTTTAGTCGGTCGCGTCTACCCTAAAGGGTTTATCCTGTTCCATCTAGTATAAACTGGTTGAAAATTTTAGTTATTTTACTTTTACTTATAAAATCTTAAGGATAAATTATTATTTTACTGGTGGTAGGGCTTTTTGCAAGCTCGTCTGGGTAGGTACCACCCACTCATCAGATATTTATCGCAAAACAGCAGTACTTGGTATTGTTGTGTTCCGGTTTGAAGGGTTAGTGAGTCAGTGTAATTACAGGCACAAGGGACATAAAATCTTAGGTTCCAAGGTTGGTGGCGCATTGGCGATGTAAGCAATGGCTAACATTTCTTACAGTGCCAATGTTTAAGGACTTTTGGTGACCACTTACCATCAGGTGGCCTATATGCTCGTCCGCCTTCCTATTCTATAAAAAATAAATTATAATTTTTTTTTAACATTATTTTTTTACAAAAATTGTGTCATTGAAACTATTATTCATAATAACTTTAATAAATATAACCTCATTATCGTATTATTTGTTACATATTACAATCGTGTCAAGTAAACATAACACAACCAGCACCGAAGCTTGTTGCTAGTAACAGTTGCTAAGAAGTTCTTGTATTAGTCTATGGCGTTATACTGAAAAGTTATTCAATTATTATTAAAGATTATCGTTCCCGAGCGCTGAGTTCACGCTCATATGTAAGGATGACGTCATTATCGTGGACTAGATTTGTATTATCCAGCCATGGGATCTAAGATGTTATGTCTCTTGTGTCAGCTCACTCACTCGTCTAAGTAGAACATAGCAATAAAAAAGTATTTATATTTGGCGATAAAAATTATTGATAGTTTGTATTGTACAGACGAGCCTTTGGACAAAACCACTTACTGAAAGTCATTAAAGAAGCAATATAATTGGTACTGACACATAAATGACTCTATTTGGAAAAAATAATTATATAACGTCTTGACTGTCTCGTTGGTAAGGCCTCAAACCCAGGTCGGGCCAGTAAAAAGTTATTGAGTTTTTCTGTCAGAAAATTCTCACTAGCAGCCTGGCAGTAGGAAGTGTCCCGTACCTCGGAAAGCATGTAAAGCCGTTGGCCGTTGGTCCTGCGCCTGAACTCTTTCCGGTCGTGTCGGATTACCATCGGATTGCACATCAAATTATGAGAGTTAGGGAATAGAGAGCGCACCTGTTTTTGCGTACACACTTGTGCACTATAATATCTCCTGCGTAGTTGGCTAATCTCTTTTGAGATTAACCGCCGTGGCTGAAATCGGTCTAGTGGACATTATTATTATTATATTATAATGTCTGATTTCTCTACCATTACCAATGCTTTCGGTCTATCGGCAGGGGCGAAATTCTTTATAAGGCCAAGTAGGTTTGAACCTGGGATGGCAAAACTTGATATTTTTTGTAGTAGTCACGCAATTTGTGAGCCCACACGCGTTATCATTAAAAAATATAAAATTCGGCAATACCCAGATTGCTATTTCAAATTATTAAAAGTGGGTATGTGGGCGGCAATCTTCCATAGACTTAGGATAGACAGTATCCGCTCCTGCTGTCTGAGACATCTAATTTCAATAACTAGTAGACTAAATAATTAATTTCTTATGACTGTGTAGTCGAGTCTTCGATTCTCATTCGATTTAGTTTTCATACTCTTAGTAATTTTATACTCGTACATAATATGGTATAAAGTATTGGTTTTGAAACTAAAGTTTAAGATCATCCAATTATGTCAACATAGTCGGAGAGAAAATTGTTCATCTTGTTATGTAGCGAACGTCGGTCGTTGGCTAATTTGTTACACAGCCATTTCAACTTTGTTGAAAAATTGTATATCTCAAAGACCTCTATATGTTTCGTCATTACATTAACTCTATTATTCATTTCATTGTACTTCCATTGTATCTTTTGTGGTTTCATTCGATTACTTTTTAGTGTTTTTTTCAAAATACTGTTACAGTAGGAGATGAAATAGCCCACTAACTCTCATATTCGGTTGTAACCGTTATCGAAAATATTTGGGAGAAATCAAGACAATCGTAGTACCAATATGATATGTTCTTCTTATAGGCTAAAAATTTTAGTAAATGTAAATCAGCAACCGATGCGATAATTAATTTTACTATTTTATTTTTAAATTAAATATTTTTTCACCGGTGACACTAAAACACCCAAAAAAAAAAAGAAAAAGGTACAGAACTGTTTTGTCTTATATATATATATGATGATGTTCAAAGTATAAAACTTTAGTAGTAATTTGGTCTTCCAGACCAGAAGATATACTTATTAAGTTCGAAACTTGAATATTCTGTTAAGAAACTTAAAGTTTAGAGCAGGTATTTAATTAAGAAGTTGCAAGGAAATCTTAAGAGGCCCGCTACCAATATTTTTAACGTGAATGTAACTCAATTATGCGTTGAAGTACGTTATTAGGATACCGTACTTATTATTTTCAACTTCCAACGTTCATTATCGTTTTAAAACCAATCTATAAAGTAAGAAGCTTAAATATCATTGCTTTATTGAAAAAAAGTGCCAATAAAATAATTTTATCTTTTGACGTAAAAATTCTGATAAAATTGTGTCGGAAATATAAATTAATTTATTACATATTTTCTAGCTTAGTTTACGGTTCCATAATATCTTAAAATGAAAAGAAAATAGCCATATAAAATTCGTATTCACTCACTCATCAGAAAAGCTTATAAATAATAATATTTAACTGATTACGATCATAAAATACAGAATGAAGGGACAACAATAATTCGTAATATATTTAATTATTTATTCTCATAATAATACATAGTAATATAATAAATATGAAGTGCTATAAGAAAGCAAAGCCATTTGTCTCAACTCTTTATATTTTCAATATATATATATATATATATTTATAACTTGAGCAAGTCCGTTTAGATAGGCGCAATACATTTATTAGGTATTCCACTGCTAAACAGCAATACTAAGTAATATTGTGTTCCGGTTTAAAGGCTGAGTGAGCCAGTGTAACAGACACTAGGGACGTAATGTCTTATTTTACTAGATTGGTGGCGGTGGCAATATAAGAGATAGTTAATATTCTTACTGTGTCAATATCAGTGAGCACTGGATACCGCTTACAACCAGGCGGTTCATCCATTTATTTATTTTATATAATACAAGTAAATATTAAGCAAATTGTGTTTCAGTATAAAGCTGATAATATTACGGAATCCCATGTGCTCGATAAATTCTTTCTTAACTTTACTTGTGCTTACAAATTAACTAAGGCACGGGAATTAAGTAAGAACTCTCAAAGTTAATTAATTTAAGGGTTTTCTTTTAATAAGTTTCGGAGAGATGGTAAACCGAGTTCTCGTTTGTGTGCGTGATATATTGTGTATTCCACGAAGATTATATACATACATAGACCTTCATAAGACGTGCTAATAGGCTTAATGTCTATTTGTCGAAATTATTGTCATTTTGCAATTCCTATTTATATTATAAATGTAATCGTGAGTTTATTGGTTTGTTACGCTTTTACGTATTAACTACTTAACTGATAATTATGAAATTATTAATATAAATACGTCACAGGTACAGAATGAGACATAGTGTACCTGAAACCATCCCCCTCAAACTCGGGGAATTCTATTCTTATCTTTACAGAAGACGATCGTATTCTTTTTTACAGAAGAGAAGGTGCTTTGCGTCGGTATATTTATATAAATAAAAAATAATGTTTGTGTATTTTTAAATCATTTATCCGATTGCAACGAATCTTCGTTCTTTGCTTTTCGTCTGAGAAGGTTGCTGACCCAAAAAAAAAACATTATTTTTTCTTTGTATGTTTCTCCTTCAATAAGTTCTGTGTAGACCACTATGCTGTCCGTGCGTAGACTGGACGGGCAGCTTGTATCATAAAATTGTCACTTGAACGATTTTATGACATAATATATCGATCATATTTTATTATTTTTAAGCCAAGGCTTTTATATTAAAGGTTAATATTTTACTAACTATGAAAATATTTAAAAAAAAATCGCGTTTTTTGTTATTTCTTTTTAATTTCATTGAGTTCTTAATCCAAAGCCTCTTTTACCGGCCATTTTAAAGCACTCAGTAAATAAATTTTCTACAGCTCGTTACCGCGAATTTTTCTTATATCACCTTCAAGTTTTAATAATTTAAATCGACCTTAGCTTTAATTTTTCACACCGTCTTTTACGGGCTTAACGTTTTTTATGATTATTTAAGAAGTTGACATCTAGAAAGATATTTGAGACGGCATTAATGAATATAAATATATTTTTTTAAATAAGCTAGCCAATGTGCTTATAATGGCGCCCCTTGGGGGGCATTATAATTAACTTGGAGGTAGAGCTTTGTGCAAGCCCATCTGGGTAGGTACCACCCATATTATTATATATTCTACCGCTAAACAGAAATCACACAAAGAAGACATTAAGTAACATAGTACGTGTATTGCTGTTTTATATTATTAAATTTCTGATAAATTATGATTTTTATTTCTGTCATGAATTAAATCATAAGTGTAACTTCAACTGGTCAGTCAAAAGGCATTAAGTTTATGTATATTTTTAGATTATATATTTTTATTTTTAGTTATGTACATGTTCGTGTATTGATTGTTGTCTAATTGAATAATACTCGTGTAGGTAGTAAAGTTATTTTAAGATGACTTCTATCGACGACCCAAATACTGAATCAATTGTACTGAATAGGTTATCTTTCGGCGTTCTATTTAGACTACGTTGTCCCGTCCATTAGATTTCATGTCGATCTGACTATTCAGAGTAATGGAAATGAGATTATACAAGTTCACTATTATAGTCATTAGTAGTCCAAATGGGTTCATTCGCATTATCAATTTTACACAACGGAATCTAATTGGTGATAATGACTTAATGCTTTAACTAAGTAAAGTAAATGTCCCATTTGTTGTAATACCTCTTTTCTCATTAAGAAAAAAAGTTTAGAAGTTTATCTACGCTATTTCAATAATAGATATTTATCTTAGATAAGGAAACACGTGTGTCGGAATTTGATTCAACGCATGTTTCCTCACGATGTTTTTTTCTAAGCGCCAATCACGAGATTATTAACACATGTAATCCCAGCTGTGCTTGTTTTCATATACAATATAGCAAATATGAACTGTATTAATATTATCATATTGTTTTTTTTTAATTATTATTATAAAGAAATACTTTATTTATTTATTTAGTGACTAATATATAGTTCGTTTAACAATATATATATGAATACCCTATAAATACTATAGAATAATTTGTTTAAGTTCTCAATAGTTTAACGGCATATATGCTATTAAACATTGTCAAAGTTATAAGTTCGAAATTCAAAAATTGAATTTGGACCGACTTTATATAGCCTTGCAGTAAAATATTAACCTTCCAACAGTACACATTAATCAGTTATTTTTCATTTATTAGTGTATTATCTATTATTTTTGAAGTCGGTTAAATATTTAAAAAAAAAAAACTATTATTACAAAGTGAAAGGAAAATAGTATTATTGGTAATATACTAAAAGGGTCATTCAAAAAATATCCTTCCTTAACTTTAGTACAATTCTGTAAATGAAACGGACAAAGGAATCGATTGACACAGCTTTGGACATAACGGTTATTGTAAGGTTTATAGGTACGGCCTTTGTGCCTGTATTACATTTGTTAGTGTAATGGTTAGATTATAAAACCCCAATGAAGTCCTGGGTTCAAGCCACGTGTCATTAAAAATATTTTCGGGTGTTGTTTAAGAAATTCTCACCAGCCTGAAGTTGAAAGTCGGCACTCCCGTGTCTCGGAGAGCACGTGCCATTCACGTTTGGTCCAGCACCTGAACTCTTGCCTATCAGGTCAGCTTGCCGTCGTATACGACTATAAGAGTCACAGTATTTGCGCAAATAATTAATTACCATAATAAACCATTTTATTCTTCGTCGAGAATGGTCGCCGTGCCCAATATGTGTTAAAAAATATCACTCCCACTTACTAACTTATTTAAAAATGAATTGATAAGGTAATGATTGATTATACAATGTGAATGATTTCGTATGATAAGCGAAGCTGGACGAACCCAGCTTTGCTAGCCCAAGAATTCTTTAAAAGATTTATAAGATTTATAAAACAACCAGCTTTTTCAGGATTCAAGTTATAAAAATGACCTACTTAGTAGCTCCAACACAATCAGCGCAGAATCTAACTGAGTTTGACCGATTCGTGATCCAATTTTCGGACAAGGAGTGGTTTATAAGCATAGCCTTTTATGATGAAAAGTTGAAATAATGTCTGTAAATAAATTTTATTACCAAGTGTTATCTCACAGTGGGAACTGTGAAGAACTATTATTACTATAATTCCTTATGTCCGTTTACATCTTATAACAATGAAATTTAGAGGATTTCATTGCCATAGCTTACAAGGCTGAAGTAATAACCTGGAGTTTGGAGACTGGAAGTGCTTATAATTTGGGTGTTGCAGGTGTCCATGGGCGGTGGTAGTCACTTTCCAATAGGTGAGCCTCCTGCTCAATTGCCCCCTCTAACATAAAAAAATATTTCGACCTTGGAAGTTGCCTGAATTTGGCAATTGGATTTTTGACCTGAATTCTTTACGGTCCGTTTGAAGGAATAAAAAATGCACTTGTGTTTGCATAATACTTTTGTGCACTATAATATGCATAGTTGACTAGATATTGTAGTGCTATTCTCTAAGTACTAACTTAATTACTCATGCGTAAAATAATGACAAACGACATGGTGATATACTATTCTGATGCGTATGTTCTTGAACTGTTATAATAAGTTTGGTCAATATTGCATATCACATCATATCACGACCGAGTTCTGCGGTGAGTTTCAAGTTTGTTCTTACAGAGTAGGCTTAACTTAATTAGGCTTGAATAGGACTTCATTTTGTAGAAACACTTGGAGAGTCATAGCTCATTTTGGTAAATTGAAATTATCAGAATATTATTGGTAGACGGTTTTTAGACGATTTTTTTTTATAAATTAATGCTTTCCAATATTTACATATATTTTCAGTAGTTAAGTAAGCTGGTATGCTTATATTCTGCTGATAGTATTTTAATATTCTCACGTAACTCAATTTATAAATACAATAAGCAATGTAAAACATATGTTTCAAGTAATTTTTTTACTGTAAATAATTGTTTCCTATCTTAAAGTTGTTGTTGTCTTGTTTCTTAGTTAAAGCTTATGTTATTTCCAAGAGGCCGACTCAGATGATGATGAGTTTACAATACTAACGATCCCTTATAACAACTCACATTAATAGCATCTGTTTCCACTTTTTTTGAAAACTTTAACACATAAATTCATCATTTTGGTTTGCTATATTAAACCTAAAAAAACGAAGCGCTTATTTGCGTGTATATAATATTTATATACAAATTTTATTTATTACAAACAGCAAAGCTAAGTTGGATTTCCTAATCGACCTACTTTGAAGTTTTACCACACTCAGTGCAACGTCTGACTGAAGCAAGAATGTAACTAAGTTAAGCTGACTCAGGTTCAAACTTGGAGTTGATTTCTACTATTCGAACGTGTCCTTATTGAAATGTGTCTTATATAACGTAGAACATATATGTATATAATAGTCTAGTTTATTACTTTTGAAAAAAAAACTAAATATAGTCCAAGAGGCAAGTATAATTTTTATTAAAGACACAATTGCTTAATTTTTATTTGTTATAATTTATGGTTTTCTGAAAAAAATCTCCAGAAATTAATTTGGAATGCGCCAACACAGGTGCACACTCTTCTGCACGGATTAGAGCGGTCAAAATGTCACCGGATTCCCAAATCCGGACTGATACTGAGATATTGTTGACAGAGAAACCCTTAAACCTTTTTATTGGTCTAATTCTACCCGTGCGAAGCCAGAACGGGTAGATACCCTACCCGGGTAGATACCCCAGTATACTAGCTGTTATACGATATGATAACTTATTCATATTACCTGTATATTATATATCACTAGGGTTATATCTGGCTACCCTATAGGTAGTAAAATCCTTTAACTCTTATACATTAATCTTCCTTGTCTGTATTCTATGTTTAAGCAAATAAAGAGTATTTTTTATTTGCTTTATTTTGCTTATAACTAAAAAAAAAATTAACAATACCTATTAAATGCTTTATATTATTTATGTAATCGTATATCTAATAATTATTACGACGGAGACGGAGAGCTAAAATAATTAATAAAAAGAAAATATTTATTTAAGAATACAAAAATATTATTAAAATATAATATCAAAGCTAATATAAACATTTAGATGAGGTTTTATTTATTCTTTTTAGCGAGACGGGAAAGGTCACCTGCCTCGTTTATCATGAATACCTGTATCTTGTATGACGTCATGTTTAATAATAGATTTATTATTTTAACGACATACCAAAACAAAATATATGTTTTTTGTATACATTTTCATGTTTTTGTTAAATATATATAATACTCATGTTTCTTGGTTGTTATACTCTACTATAACTAATTGGTGTGGTTATTTGGGTATTAAGTTAAAAATCCAACCTGTGTAAGGTTGTAAGCTTCCCTATGTAAATATAGCCATAGTTTAGCCAATTTTCACAAAATCTTAATACATAATATACCCAAACCTTCTCCATGAATCACTTCATCTATCGGTGAAAACTGTATGAAAATCCGTTCAGAAGTTTTTGAGTTTATCGCGTACACACAGACGTCTGTCTGGACAGGGCGGGAGACTTTTATTTTGTAACATGTAGTATATATACACACATACACATAAGGGAATATATAGCGACTGCGGAGAGGAACATGACGGTATGAAAGAACTTCATTCTGATTACCTTCACAGTATACCAGTTTTACACTTTAACCTAACATAAGCGGTAATGGATGTTTGACATCAAAACACATTTACATTATGAATATCTGTTTCCGCCCTAAGTATTATCGGGGCGATCAAGTAATGAATCAAACAATGGATATTTTTTCTACCGTTCGTATCATTTTAATTAATTTGCTCCCTAAACATTAATATTGTTCCAGATAATATACCCAGTAGAATATCTAGCCTGCGCGATTCAGAAACGTGACATATTCAATTAGCGCCATCTATCGGCTGTAATATACGTAATTGAAAAATAGCTTTGTGTAAGCCCGTTTGGATATGTACACCCACTATTTACATATTCTCCCGCCAAACAGCAATACTTAGTATCAGTTGTGTTCCAGTTTGAAGTTTGAGTACACCAGTGTTCAGGCACAAGAGATATAACATCTTAGTTCACAAGGTTGTCGCGCATTTGCTATGTAAGGAATTGTTAATGTTTCTATCAATTTCTATGAGCGGTATTGACCACTTACTATCAGCACTCCCATTTGCCCGACCACATGCATGTTTTTTATAAAAAAACAGTTTTAGACAAGTTGATTGGATTTTACTGACTGGAACTAAGAATTTTCCATCTTAGTAAATATGTAAAAATTCACGTTAAAGAATTCATAAATCTATTTAACCCAGACTAATAGAAGCTCCTCAAAGCCAAATAAAATCTGAAGGCGATATCGGTTCACTTGAATAGTGAATAGGAGGGACTGAAAAGGGATGAATAAAGGATCGAGGCTTCAATGCATTTCATTGTAATGTCGATTTTAAATCGTTCCTTTCATTTCTAATCCTGTATTCTATTTCTATCGTTTAGAAATCAGCTGCTGGTTATAATAATGATGATGATGATGATACTCGATGTTTGATCAAAAATACAAATCTATAAGAACAAACTTTTTATCAAACGTTCGCAATATAAATGTGTTTGTGATTGCGTCAGAAGATATAACTCCTATTAAAACTTTCCTTCGTTTTCTGACTAATAACTTAATAAGTTGATCTTTTTGGCGTTAATAAGATCAATAATAATTTTCACAGATTGTCGATTTCAAATATACTGATGTTCTCTTTTTAAAATATATATTTTTAGCAAATATCTGTGGACAATAACACTGGTCACATACAGATCGTAATTGTCGTCTTTTGTTTTTTATTACTCTTTTAGGCGGGTAATTGTTATCCGTCAGTGTGAAATATCGATATGATCTGTAAATGATTGTTATCGCATAATTAGCTAATTTGAATTGTTCCTTTCGTGAATGGATAAAATGTCGTTGTATTCGTAATTTTGTGATTAATTATTTCTTTTTCATTGATATTTCACTACTGTCTTAAAAATATTACATATAATACAATAATTAATTGCATGGTTGCAATACTATTTAAAAACTATTTTGAGATTTGATCGTATTTCTGTCTGGTTATGAGAACCAATTTAGTATGATATAAATTATTTTCTTTAGAGTATAGCAGTGTACCCACTCAGGATACAAGTCGGTACATGTTAATACTGTAGCTAGTTCAGACAAAACATTTTGATAATGCTAATTTCTAATTAATATTAAAAATGCGAAAGTGTGTTTGCTTGTGATACTTTCACGGCTTAACTACTCAACCGATCAATGTGAAATTTTGCATATATCTTGTCAGGGGTACTGAAAAGGAAATGGAGTAGTAAAATTTCCCCCACCCCCTCTTACACGCATGCAGAAATTTCTTAAAACAGTCGATGAATACTTATTCCAGGAATAGTTTCAAACAAATGTAGTTACATTACTTACCTCCAGTATTGTTATCGTCATCATCAATATCTGAGTAGTACGATAGATCGAAAATGTATTTTTCACTATCAGAGCTACACTTGAATAATGAGATGTCATGAGGTTTGATAAACTAGAAACGTTTGAAAGTGTTTGAATCGAAAGATATCAAGAGGAAATGAGTTTCGACTCAAGGGATATAAGAGGTCGTTTAAATTTCCTTTACAATATTTCCTTATAGGCAACAAAAAGATATACATAAAAAATAATTGTACGTTCGATGACAGTGACTTGCAGTTTATAATATAAAAATTGATGCAATACAGATAATATATGAAAATATAGAAGAATAAAGGCGATGTTAAAGTTATGTGAACAAATATGAATATTTTGTTATCATTGGTTACCGAAATTCGTCACTCTTGTTTAAATAACTGTGTTCCAAAAAGGTTATAAGAGCAAAAACCATAACAAGTGACATAAGGATTTACTTAAAAAGGGCAATACGTGGCACCGTGATTGAAGAGAATTTGTAGCTGGGAAGAGAATTTCTATTGCTCCCAAAGTAAAATGCATTTACAAAGGAAATCTTTGAACATTTGAAATATTTCTTATACTAATAGTTATATTAAAAATGCAATACAGTTAAAAAATGGCCCACTCCCTTTCTTATGTTTTGTTTATGGGGTAGTTTTATAAACGGTTCATATATTGGTTCGATAACTTTTGAAAGTGCGTATTCAAACAACGTAATGTAAGATATTTTCCATTATTTTCAATTAAATCAAAATATTTTAATTAAATAGACTTTTACAAGTACGTTTGAATCGTTAAGCACCAGTTTGAAATGTGGATTCTACAAATAATTTTTAAAACGCACGACGACGGACAACGGACGCGCCATTTGGGCCACTTGACGATAAATGATTACCACCACCCGTAGAAACTGGCGTTGTAAGAAATATTAAACATCGCCAACGCGCCACCAACCAACTTGGGAACTAAGATGTTATGTCCCTTGTCCTGTTACACTGGCTCACTCACCTTTCAAACCGGAACAACAATACGAAGTATAAATTGCTGTTTTGCGGTAGAATACCTCATGAGTGGTACCAACCCAGACGAGCAAGAAACTCACTTCTTACTATCTAATCACTATTTAACTCAATCGAACAATATGTGCCGTTTATCGGTCCCACAAATTTATTTCTCGTTTCATTTTGTCATATAATGGCTTCTTTGTATTTATTTCCAATATATTAACAGACAAAACATAATATTCATAGTATTCAAACGATAACACAATTAGCATAATGAGTACGCTTAACTCATCAGAGTCTGATTCAAAAGTTTCAATACATTGACAGTACCCCGAAAGAGAGTTTAAGATAAATCCGTTACAAATGATATAATTATTTGATGAAAATAAATAGAAAACAATAGAATAGAATTTATACAGTCGTGAAAAATATACGACCTGTCGCGATTAATAACAATATTAATTGTGGTCATTTATTTACATTCGAAAAAAAAATTATTAATAAAGAAATACAATGTAACCGTAACAGCCTGTGAATGTCCCACTGCTGGGCTAGAGGCCTCTTCTCTCTTTTTGAGGAGAAGGTTTGGAGCTTATTCCACCACGCTGCTCCAATGCGGGTTGGTGGAATACACGTATGGCAGAATTTCAGTGAAATTAGACACATTCAGTTTCCTCACGATGTAAAGAAAGAAATACAATGATTAAACAAATTTCTAATTGTCAATACAAAGTCTATGTAGTGGTATATTAACTAACTGGATATCGTTTTTATAGGTATTGAACTGATAGATGCGTATTCAAAAACGCAGTAACAATTAACCCACGTTTATAACTAATATTATAAAGAGGTAAAGTTTGTGAGTTTGTGACTGACTGATATAACTGGCAGTCTCAAGTGTTTAAAACAAAAGACTTTTCCCTTTTACTGCATATGATTTGGACGAATGGTTAAAGAGATAATACGACATAGGTATAGAACCGCGACCGTGTCGTATTATATTGAGTGATATTTCTACTAGACGGTTGTTTTCATATACAACATAATACAATCTATTTAGGAATAAATTTCTTTATCGCCAAGGAAATTTTATTAATATAAAATCCTTTGTATACAATATGTTTAAAACATTATGTTATATTTTTTAAGTTTTGAATAGCTTAAGAGATAATTTAAAATATCAAATCCGCAAGACAATTTTATTAATGTTGGACTAACGCGACTTTTGGCAGTCAGGAAATAAATCATAGCATTCAGTACTAACCGAACCACACTCATAATTTCATCTCAAGTAAAAATGTTTACCGCCCAACGAAATGGGCACGGGTCAGCTAGTGTATTACATAACTTTATTGAACCAATAACACAACACAAATTATTTAACTTAATTGCCCAAGCATTGTATGGTTTTAAAATCGTGTATCTATATATAAGCGAAATACCACTCATCACGAGATCTCCTAAATTATCCGCCCGATTGATGTGAAATTTGTCACAGTTGCTGAGAGACAACTGGAGAGGAGAGTTGCCCGAGGCATACGCTCACTAAGCAACGGATTTTACGCAAATCCTATCCAAAATACATTTTCTTCTTATCTATTCGTGTGAAACCGGGACGATTAGCTTGTGTGTATATTACGTATCTCGTAAGACCAAAACCAAAAAATAATTGTTCTAAATATACTATAAGATAGGACATTTTGGAATGGAGCTGATAGAACATTTTGGAATGGAGAACTGAACCCTGTAAGGACCATTACAAGAGCTATCGAGGTTATTTATATTCGCATTGTATTAATTTACAGAATATTTCTGAGAAAATGAGAACTAAAAGACTAAATGAGCTAGAAAAATAGGCGTGTGCTGTTAATTACATTCCTTTTTTTATATTTCTAATTGTATGCATTAGTTACTAAAAATATATCGCTATTTATAAAGGAAAAAAAATCCTTGTGGGTTTGTACTGTCCACCCATAACTTATTATACCGCTAAACAGAACCACTTAGTATTGTTGTGTTCCAGTTTGACGGGCAATTGAGTCAGTAATAGGCAAAACTGCCCAAGGTTAGCGGTATATTGGCGATTTCATTAATTTTTAATAGTTGTTACAGCGCCAATGTGCGATAGTGGCCAATGTGCAGTCCGTCAAAAAAAAAGAATTTTAATTGTGCCAGCAGTGCATATAGATTGCTTCGAAAGAGTTTTCAGGTTACAGAAATAAATCTACTGTATATTTTATTAAATTCATTCGATGATATTTTTTAAACAACAAGTTATATTTCACGTCAAAATATATGAGTTAAATTTAATCTTACTCTTCGTTCGGGACAATTGAACAAAAACAAAACTGGTGTTCGTTGTTAGTTTAAAAATGAAAATTTACATACGTAATTATTCTTCCCAAGAAAGATCGTCTGATGATTTTGGTATGAAATGCAGGAGTTATTTTTAGTTACAGACTTATTTGATTTATAGAGCAAGTGGCTTGTATACATTTAGGATTAATTGTATTAGATTATCTACGTGACTGTAGGGGCGTTTTATGTTATGACGTTGTATTTTTCTTTTATTCGTTTTACGTTAATAGATCTTATGTTGGTAATATAGTTTTTGTCTATACATAAGGTGCATATTTATGACTGCCTCGTTGGTCTAGTGGCTATAGGTAAGGCCGCAGACCTGGAGGTCCTGGGCTTATATCTTAGGTTGGGCCAATAAAAAAGTTATTGAGTTTTGCTGTCGAAAATCTTTAAGCAGCCCGGTGTTTGAAATTTGGAACTGTGTACAGTCTTATGCTCAAAAAGCATGTAAAGCCATTAGTCCTGTGCCTCAACGCTTTTCGGTCATATCGGATTGCCATCCCATCGTATTACGAGTTGAAGTGAATAGAGGGTGCACCTGTGTTTGCAAAACACACTTGTGCAGTACAATACGTCCAGTTGGCTAATCTCTCTTGAGATTATCCGCCGTGGCCGAAACCGGTCTAGAAGACTATTGTTATTATTATCATTGAAATAAATAATATATATTAAAAAAGAAACGTAAAATATAAAAAGCCAAGAGTGAACGGTTAGCTTGGTCAGTGGTTAGAACGTGTTCTTGTCAAAGAGATCGGGCGGCAGCGTGAGGAGTGGAGAGGAGGAGTGCTTTTTCTGACTCACTCGCCGAAGAAGACCGGGGAAGAGGCGTCGGCGCTTTGCCCGTCTTCTCCCCTTGCTTCTCCCCTAGCCTCTCCCCTAGTTCGCTAAACCCTAGGAACCCCCCCTAAAAATGAAGGGTCGCATAGTCGGTCTAAACCTTGGAGTGACACTTCAGTATGCGCAAGCGATAATGCGACACCAACTGAAGAGGATACCGTTGGCTATTTGTAGGTATTCCGGTGCATTCGGTGCTGGGAATCCCACATACGCCCCACTTCATGAGTGGGAAACAAATGCATTTTTAAGTGACAGTATCTCCATGGTCCTCTACTACACAGAGTATGAATCAGAAAATAAAATAAACAGACAAGCATTTATGAACTGGCTACCAGATAAAAATTTTATAAATGTTAATATTAATTAAAAAGTTGAATCTGTACTAATAAGCGCAGATTAAAAACAGTTTTTCAATTTGTCATCTACGAGTATATAACCATATTAAATACTCACTTTTGTTTTTTTTTTTAACTATATTAAAGTGAACAGTATCGTGATTTTTAATAAATATAATTGATAAAACCTTGGCAGGCAGGCCTGTCTAGAATAGGATATCAATTTAGTTTTTATTAAAAGCGATATTTTTAAAGCGATAGAAATAGCAGTCTAGGAATCAGTGAGCTGCCGTTGTGAAGTACTCTGACAATATTTGGTCTGACATTGATAAATTTCGCTTTGTATTTTATACCGAAGCTACTAAAGCCTGCTCTGGATTTGGATGTTTGTTTATTGATGTGTGTTCTGCTGCTGAACAAATTCGTCTTGAACGATACGATTTGTAATTTCATTAAAATGTACCGGCTTTAAATATATTTTATTTCTACCTTTTTAGGTTATGTTTATGAGTATTATTTATTTTTATTTATAAGTATTATTCATTTGTGCTATTAGCTAAATTATTCCTTGAATTGTATACAAATGATATCAGTAAAAAATCAAGTATATTTTTATTTTAAGATAACAAGGACAATCTTTTATCTGACATGTACAAATCACCATTATATTATCAATTATCTGCAATTCTTAAATGTCCTTTCATTTTATTACAGGAAGTTTTATATATATTCGATTTCAATGACGCCCTCGTGATCGGTTTCCGACACGACCGGAAAGAGTTCAGAGGTAGCGTAAATGGTTTTTCGTGCTTTCCGATGCACGGGAGTGTTCACACTTCTAACTTACAGATTCTGGGAATTTTTCGTATAAACCTATCTTTTTACCGGTTCGACCTAATATTTAAACCTACTATTTACTAAAACTATCGAGGCAGGCAATTTCGATCGATTTCATTAACAAATTTTAGAATGCAGGCAAGAAGCGTGCTCGCAACACCACTGAATCTGTGTACTGTCGGTATAATACAAGCGAATTGTGTTGTGCCGTTAACCAATATGAGTGAAGGTACATTGATACAAGACAAGTAGTACTACAATTTACATTTTACCACAGCCAACACAATTCGAGCCAAATAGGTACAAAGTGAGCACAATCTACTAATGGCCAAACTTCAGCAAATGCGAACATACCCAAAATTATACGAGCCATTTGTAAAGAAACACTGCTTCGAAGTGGAAAAATCGTATCCTGAAATCAGTGGCAAGATACACATACCAAACCACATTTATATCGGTGCTCGATTACACTAACTAGGCAAGCGACGATGAGCCATTGCTAGGCTATTTGAGACAATTGGACTGCCGTGTGGAGGTCTCACCACTCGGCAAACTCCAATCAACAGCCTAACTTTATATCAGAAGTGAACTCTGCACTATTGCAATGTGTAAAGTTATATCTTTATAAGTATGCGCATTACAATGTACATTTTGACGTATTTATTTGTATCCTGGGACATTATTCACACAGGGCTATCTGATCCCAAATTAAGCAGAGCTTATACTAAGACAACTGATATACTACATACACTATTTTTATTTTGTAAATACATAATTATATAGATAATTACACCCAGACTCAGGACAAACAGACATGTTCATGCATACAAATGTCTGTTTGAGGTGGGAATCGAACCCACAACCATCGGCGTAAACGGCAATTATCTACCAACAACGCCAATCGGCTCGTCATTTATTGATGTAATGCTCGTTTATGAGTTGCACTACATGCAAATGCTCTTAGTGTGTATCCTCTATAAGACGAATCGAGAAATTTGGTATACCTACCTATAAATAGTATCTATATAAATGTATATAATCTTGTTTATTAATAAATAGCAGATATTTATAAAAAAAACATGAATTGCGTTACCTTGTTAGGTTTGAAAATAGATTATATTATATATAAAATATAAATGAGTAGAATGAGCCAGTGTAATTACAGGCACAAGGGACATAACATCTTAGTTCCCAAGGTTGGTGGCGCGTTGGCGATGTAGGGGATGGTTAATATTTCTTAGAAAGACAATGTCTATGGGCGATGGTTACCGCTTACCATCAGGTGGCCCATATACTCATCCGCCTACCTATAATATATATATACATACAAATGAGTACGATTGGGTGCAACGACGTTCGCGAATGTTTGCCAAGAGTCGTGCATACTTGTTAACGTACTCGTATCAAACGCAAATATTCAGTCATTCAGTCGACCTATCAATTACACAAACCCACCAAATAGAACGAAATAGAATGAATGTTTAATGATGTATGTAGAGTATGCTTGCTAGGTTTAATGAACTTGTCAACGTTTCTACATTTTCTTATAAATAGGGGTACGTTCTGTTGTTTCATTCTCATAATTATTATTATGATTTAAGTGGTGTTGCTTATCTGCGCAGATGAAGGGAATCAGAACCAATAAAATTATTGGGTATTTTCTATCAAAAAAATCTGAGTAGCAACGTATGGTTAAGTAGTTGGTATTATATTATACTACCGTGCCTCAGAAAGTTTGCCTTTCTTGAGTCATATTAAATAACCATCCTATCTGACTATAAAAAAACGAAATCATATATAAGTTTAATTATATATCACTCTAATTTGTTTTTTCGTAACAATATAATATTCATTTTTAACGTAGTGACTAAAGAAAATTTGAACCATCCAAACGAGCAAGTATTCACTTCAAGCGTATAGAATCAGGAAACTGACCTTAATAGCAAAAGCATTCCAAAGGTGAATTGGCGTCTGGCAGGAGGTCGACGGTAAAAGTCTACCAAATTCTTTCCTTGCAGTTTAAGCGCTGTATTTGCCGATCGCAAATAAATGGGTCAAGGGCGACGGAAAAGTATTAAGCGATGTAAAATGGTGTTTTTTTTTAAAAAGCGCTTCATTTTTTTTTAAACAAATACTCAGACATTTTTACAAACAAAATTCAAATAAACAACATTTGTCAAGTAACGTAATATTATGCTTTTTGCCTGTTTCAACTTAAGTCGATTTGGGTTAAGCTACAAAATAAGTATAGACTTGTAAATATCCACTGCTGAGCAACAGTTTAATCAGCTGCTTTAGAATTTATGTAGGTTTCCTCACGATGCTTTCCTTCTCCGCCGAGTACGAAATGAATTATAAACACAAATTAAGCACGTTAAAACTGAGTGCTTAGTGCTTTCGTTCTATCCACTGAGCAATGTTGGCTTGAGGCCTTGATATAAACTTATTTTTTATGTGTAATATCAACTGGCGCGACTTGAGGTATAAGACTGATTCGAATGCCATGACGCCAAACAAAATGACGCTCTTTCACGCTATACCTTTTTCCGCTTTTCATGGCGCGTGTACTATATTCTTTGTTACTATATATTTTTACAATAAAAATAATATATTTATATTATTAAAGAAACTTTTTTGTTTATAGTCTTTTTTATTATATATCTTATTTTCAATAACCATAAATTTCGATGAGCCGAGATGGCCCAGTGGTTAGAACGCGTGAATCTTAACCGATGATCACGATCATCGGTTAAGATTCACGCGTTTGGATTCAAAGTGCCATTTCATTCATTGGATTCAAAGTTCAATTGGCAAGTGCCATTGGATTTTCATATGCTTAATTTGTGATTATAATTCATCTCGTGCTTTACGGTGAAGGAAAACATCGTGAGGAAACCTGCATGTGTCTAATTTCACTGAAATTCTGCCACATATGTATTCCATCAACCCGCATTGGAGCAGCGTGGTGGAATAAACTTCAAACCTTCTCCTCAAAAAGGGAGAAGAGGCCTTAGCCCAGTAGTGGAACATTAACAGGCTGTTACTTTACTTTTCTTTACTATAAATTTCGTTTAAAACATATTTTGCCGGAAGTACCGTGAATCCACATTTTTTTAAAAGTGTGTTATAGTCTACATTTTCTTAAGATGGCTGAATGTACCGATTATTCCTTTACCGAGGTAACTTATGAGTACTCTTGGGCCAGATTCCATTGAACCTCTCGAGTTCAGTTCGAGTACACATTTAAAGTCGAATGTATTTTATCTTGATTTATTTCGCAAGTGCAAAAGTCGTAAACGCTGATGTGACATACCGATAGCGTGAGCACAGCTTATAGTGCCGGTCGACCTGATATCTTCGTTTTGACTTCGCGTTATGGAAATAGCCTGATGTGATTAAAGCTCCAAACGAATTTGGTAGACGACGATTAAGGGTTTGTGCCAAGATAATAATAAAAACATAAATCTTTAGTTAACATGATTAGGTTGGCAATATTGTTTCATTTTTATTTTATTTTCTTATAATAAGTATAATTAACGTATCTTTGATTTAATATGTTTTTTTAACTCTTATTTTTGTCTTGATTTAAATTTTTAATTTAAATAAAGAGAGTGGGATGGCCAAAAATGGAATACCTAGATGGAAATACACTAAAACTGACGTTAAAAAACATTTTAAATGTCAGAAATTGAATTTCCAATGCACTTAAACATTGGATCGCCATTTTCATTATTTTGAGTTTAGAATGCATTCCACTTTTTGATTAATCTTCTCTCCGATAAATTTAGACCTTGAGTTTTTGCACGAAAACTTTCTAGTACACGCAAAATAAGATAGTATACATTTTCGTGTCACCGTAAATGATTACGTTTGGCTGAGGACATGTGTATTGTAAGACTACGCCATATAAAGTCATTGTAAAAATGATGAACTCTAAGTGGAAATGAAAAGTCAATTGTGTATTTAATTTTCTATCAGCTGAAGTTCTTACATAACAGGCGCTCCATTACGTCATCACTCGTTGACTTGTTGTAACGTGACACTGCAGATTGCGTCCTATTTTTCTTTCCAATGTCGCCGATTCATTACTCAAGTGTTATATCAGTTGACAGTTGCAAATATGTTTTCTTCGAAATAGCTCGATTGTGTCTATTTCATGACGCAAAAGAAATCGCGCAATGAGGGCTTACGTAATAAAGTATCGTATCGCGTCGTTGAATGCGTAATTTTGGAGGGGCGAATTCGTTTTTGTATAAATATTTTTGCCAGGACACTCGTAGAATAAATAATTGAATTTTCAATGTCCTTTCAAAGTTTTTTCAACTTTGACTATTTCCTTATACTTTACACTTATTTAATATTGTGTTTGTGTTTGTATAGTTAGTATTATTGTTTTGTATTATGTAAGAATTCTTACTTTCATCGATCTCTTTGTTTTTCAAATATTATCTTACCCCGTCAAATAATAAACGATAAATAGATGTCATCATATTATGTTAGTCAATACCTAGTAACCAATAAATGTGGTGTGAAAGATATATTATGTCTATCTTTCTTTTAGATCTATCTTTTATATTCCATGAAATGGATGTCCTCGTAACGTGATGATTATGGATGTCTAATGAGACTATCGTGATCTCGATTTTCATCACGAACTATAGCAGTAGTGGCTAGTATCCTATTAGACTAGCCAACTGTGCAAGAGTTTATACTACTCGAGTATTTGCCCAAATATGCATTCTTTATTCCCTCACTCTCAAAATCCGATGATATGTCAATCAGACACGACTGATACTAAAGAAAATTTCTTGTCAGCCCTTTTTTGGATTCAGAACCTTAGAATCCGCATCTTTATGAGTTAGCCATAAGACTAACGAGGCAGACAGATTGACACAGACGTATGTGTGTCTATGGTGATAGTATATACAATGGAATTCCTTTATAAATTTAGGAAATCCCCAAAACTAATATATTACATAGTGGTGTCATAAAATAACGATATATTTATACAAATGTAGATAAATTACTTGGCAAAAGAAATTGGGATACATATAAAGCTGTTACTGCTTGCCAGAAAGTTAATTAAAGATACAAAGATATATTAAAATAAAAACATAGCGATTCACTTAATTTCGTAATCGAAAAACAGAAATTACAATAATTTAGACAAAATATTTAATGACGAATAAAATATTTAATATATATGCTGCTATGGCCCTGTGGTGAGAACACGTGAATTTTAACCGAAAATTGTTGGGTCAAGCTCGGGCCAACACCACTTATTTATTTATGTAAGTTGTTTTTATATTATAGGTAGACGGATGAGGATGCGGACGAGCATATGGGCCACCTGATGGTAAGTGGTCACCAACGCCCATAGACATTGGCATTGTAAGAAATGTTAACCATCGCTTACATCGCCAATGCGCCACCAACCTTGGGAACTAAGATTTTATGTCCCTTGAGCCTGTCTAACTAAAAAAATAAAACTAAAAAATGCAGCGCGTTTCGGAGGGAGGTTTAGTATATAACATTAGTATATAAGTACCTGCGCCTCACCCGGATTAAATTTAGACTATTGACGTGACAAGCATGATCATGATTTTATGTTCTTGTAACTAAATAATGTTAATACAAAATAATTAACAACTCCAAGTTTAATAGACGTATACAGATAACAATGAATTTCTTATTTACTTATTAATAAATAAAGTATTTTTCAGGTACTGGTCAGCAAATTGCATTAGGATTTTCCTCATTTCAAGGTAAGTCTTTAAAAATATTATCAAATAATTTATTACCTTTCGTGAAATATAGTTAAGAATTAGAAGTTTTTAGGACATGTATAACAGGGTAACTAAATATTTAAGAAAACAAGAAATTTAAATATAATTTTAAAGTTTTTATTTTTTTTCTGAAGAGAAAGAACACACTCAAGAAAAACTTCGAATAGAATAAGCGATTCAATTTAATTTTAATCTTCATGTATAATTAATTAAAATATTACCTACAATAATTTTGATTGATTTTGATTAAAGGTATGAAATGTACGTGTATATTTTAATGTACAGGTACGTAGTTCCGTATCAAATTGAAATTGGTGGTAGGGCTTTGTTGAATCCTGTCTCTTAGGTACCATCCACTCATCACAGATTCTACCGCCAAACAGCAATACAGCAGTAAACCAGTGTAACTGAACATAACACTTTAGTTCCCAAGGTTGGTGGCAATGTAAGGAATGGAATGAGCGGTGGTGACCACTTACTCAGGTGGCTCATTTGTTCGTTTAACTAATTGTTTTAGAGAAAAAATTGACTACGAGTCAATTACAATAGAATAATTAGAACGAACTATTATATGTCGTTGTTTGTAAACACCTATTACTTGAAAACATAATTATTTAGCACTCTTGCACTTAAATATGCTGGAGTAATTATTATGAAGTACAATACGCTTAGCAGCCGAGATGGCCCAGTGGTATGAACGCGTGAATCTTAACCGATGATCGTGGGTTCAAACCCGGACAAGCACCATATTTTCATGTGCTTAATTTGTGTTTATAATTCATATCGTGCTTGACGGTGAAGGAAAATATCGGGAGGAAACCTGTATGTGTCTAATTTCACTGAAATTTTGCCACATGTGTATTACACCAACCTGCATTAGAGTAAAGTGGTGGAATAAGCTCCAAAATTTTCGTTAAAAAAGGGGGAGGAGCCCTTAGCCCAGGAGTGGGATGATCACTGGCTGTTACTTTACTTTCGAAACGCTTAAGGACATTGATTATTTAAAGTGGACCCTACGACTATATATGTACTTTTACTCAAAAAGATAAAATAATCAAATACTAATTGTATTACTTGTGTATCAATAGACGCAGAATATCACTTGTATGATATTACCTCTGTTTCTCAAGGAGAATACAGTCAGGCCAAGACTTCGAGATTCAAGGCCCCTTGGCACTTTAACATTGGAGGTCCTCGTATCCGAAGCAGTTGGAGTAAAATTATATTATTTTTGGCTAGTGCTGAGTACAATAGATTTAAGCAACCTAGTATCCGTCTAGGGGTTCGAACATATTCATCATTGAAAATTGAATGAAAATGTATAAATTAGATAAACTATATATACATATATACGAATGGATTTTTATGTGTCGAAATTTTTTATTGTACTATTTATTTAAAAAAATATTATTGTTAACACTAGAGGTTCTCAATAGCTACCAAACACAAAAAAGAAAATCGGTTGACGAACGAAGGTGAAAAAGTTACTGAACTGGTCTGCTTGCCTATATATACATAGGTAGATTCGATAGGTACGATTCCTTAGAAATGTTATTCTACGAGATTGAATTAAAGTACGAGCAGATCGGTTCGGAAAGTAGATTCTCCGTAAACCCGGTAAGCAGCTCAGTAACTTTTTCTTACAAATAAATAATATAATAATTCAATTCTTAATAAGAATGTCATATTAAAAGATAAAATAATACTAATAAAAGAATTAAATTACAGACTAGTTTTCAGACGCGGTTTCGTCCGCGTTTTGATACGTGGCATTGGTGTTTGGCCTTTGCATACAGTTCAAGCTTTCTTCATAACAAATTCAATCAAAATCAATTCAGTGGTTTAGCTGTAGAAGTGTAACAGACCGACGAAGTTACTCTCGCATATATAATATTAGTATATATTACTCGTAGATAAACATTTACTTTTTAAACGACATTATAAAAAAAAATATTATGCTTTAGAGAAAGGGATAATATTTAATGCAGATATTATCTTCATTCCTTTATTTTAATTGATATTGTTTGTTAAACATTTTGTGTACGTGAAAGGGGAGCAAATATAAAAGCGAATCTTAAGACAGGTTTTAAGATAATGAGTACCCCAATTTTAGTAAAATTACAACGTATTTTTCGATAAAAGCAGGAAACTACATTTATATAGTATTTATAAGACTTTGTCTTTAAATTTTTTTATTTATAAAATAGAGAATAATTAAAAGTGTGTCTTAAATTAAATTTATGCCACATAGCTTATTCATTTTTTCTCGGAATGTATTTTTTTTTTGGAAAATTTCGTCATTGTCTTACGTTGTTAAATTAATTAAATACTGTTACTTTTTATTAATTTGTTAATTACTTTTAGTACCTGCAGTTCGTGGTTGTGTTATATTGTCGTACAATGGTCTTGCAGTCATCTTTATCTGGTCTGAGGGAAATAGTAAATGCACCCGTGTTCGTTCTTGTGACTATAATATTTCTTATAAAGTTGACCAGTTTAAGTAAGCCGAGATGGCCCAGTGGTTAGAACGCGTGAATCTTAACCGATGATAGTAGGCAAGCACCCGGGCAAGCACCACTGAATTATCATGTGTTTAATTTGTGTTTATAATTCATCTCGTGCTTGCTCGTGATGGAAAACATCATGAGGAAACCTGCATATGCCTAATTTCATTGAAATTTGGCCACGAGAGTATTCTACCAACCCGCATTGGAGCAGCGTGGTGGAATAAGCTCCAAACCTTCTCCTCAAAAGGGAGAGGAGCCCTTAGCCCAGCAGTGCGACATTAACAGGGTGTTATTGACCAGTCCTAAGATTGGAAGCTGCAACAGAAATTTAATCAGGAGGACTTCAGATTGGCTCCAATATAATAAGCTTGCAATATTAGCAGATTAAAGTAGCAGTGGGTTGGTCACGTATAGCGATAGAGACCGTGGTAAACACAGCGGAGAGCATCCTCTAAACAGGTGGATCTCTGACCTGAAGAAGGTGGCGGGACCAGACTGGATAAAAAAATACATTAACGCCAATAAGAAAATGTAAACGGTCTGAGTTGAAGTGTATTCAAACGATGGACCAACATCAATATTTTATATATATAGATAAGCTTCTTCTTAATTTATAAGGTTTTTACGACACGCCTACTTTTCGTTCTTTTTTTCGCCTTACAAATTAATATTTCACTGTGTATTTGTGGCGTAAGTATTTATATTATTATATTGATTTTATTTCTGACGTACTCGTTGTTCTGAGGACAAGCGGTTATAAAGATATTACTATGAGAAAGAGGCGACGTGCGTCTTGACACATTTGCGTCTCATGAATACATGTCGCTTATATTCGAATAATGGTATTATGTATCTGTGTCTGCGTGGACTTTTAATATACTCAGTTTTTCGATTAACTCCTAAGAATTGGTTTAAAAGAATTCATATAAAGCGTAAGCTATTAGTTTTTAACAGTTATACTGTTTAATGACAAATCAAAAAAGTAATAAATTAAATTATAATAATACGTGACAGAAATGAAACTTTACAAATAGAAACGTCGTAATTTATTTCAACCTTGTAATGTAAAAATGTGCATGAATATAAATATTTATTAATATTTACTGGTGGTAGAGCTTTGTGCAAGCTCGTCTGGGTAGGTACCACCCACTCATCAGATATTCTACCGCAAAATAGCAGTACTTGATATTGTTGTGTTCCGGTTTGAGGGGTGAGTGAGCCAGTGTAATTACAGGCACAAGGGACATAACCCAAGGTTGGTGGCGCATTGGTGATGTAAGCGATGGGTAACATTTCTAGCAGAGCCAATGTCTAAGAGCGTTTGATGACCACTTACCATCAGGTGGCCCATATGCTCGTCCGCCTTCCTATTCTATAAAAAAATATATATATTCATGCACATTATTTTTAATATAAATATTTGTATGTATTTGTAATTAAAATTGATTTATTTTTTAAAATTATTTTAAGAATATATTTGAATTTGTCACAACATTCACTAACATACTTGAACCTACTAAGGTTTTCTTAAAAAATGAAATAGAAGTTGTTTTTGTTTCGTTGTCTTCGTCGTCTTTCGTTTCCTCTTATTATTCTTTCACGAGTATAAGGTTTTAATATGAGCCGTCTCGTAACATCGTAAAGCTTGTCATTACTTTGTTAAGACAAAGATTTATACATCTGTCTAAAGAACATACATCATAATAGAAATTACATTAGAATTCTGTGAATCTTAGGGTTTTTAGAGGTTATTTTATATTTAAAATAGGAAGCCAAATACCTTATTTTATAACTTCAAATTTCTTAGTAATAGAAATTCAAATGAAGACAATATATATTTTTCTAAAAAGATTCTTGTAAACAATGTTGAACTTGGACGTCTTTTTGATATCTATAGAAAAAAAAGTGCAAAATAAGATAGAGATAGAAGGCAGAGAGATTCGTGTTAAGAACCAGACGAGAACAATTAAGTACAATTGTTTGACAATAAGCTCGACCGTGTGCTCGCGTTAGACAGATTGCGGCTATTTTTTTAGCTAAGCTTCATTAATAATATTCAATTTACTTGCAATATGCTGGTCGTAGGCAAAAAATAAAATAAAAAAAATACATTCTAAATAAGAAGTGAGAAAATAAGAGAGATAAAATTTCATCTTGTGGTACGCCAGTTGATCGATCAAGCCGCTTAGAAGGAGATTGATCCTATCTTGCCTCTTGCTATCGACCTTGAACATGTGAAGAAAACCATTTCAAAGCAATTTATAAAGACGTTAGATGGTTGAATATCAAAAATGCTAAGCGCACAAGATAGTTCAAGATCTTTCTATTTTCTGAGCCGTAATTGTCCTATCCGATCGAAAGGCAGACTAAAACGTTTTACTTAGTTAAACATTTTATTCAGAATATTATATTGTGTAAATATTATTTTTATAAACGGATTTTCAATTTAGTTTTTAAATACATGTAGGCAAGTTATTCAAATAACACACTCTATTAAGAGTGTGTTTTATTAAAAAAATATTTGTAACATAAATAGTATTATAAGGATATAGTTCTAAATGATTAAGATGGATAGGGTGTCAGGTACACCTTTTGAAAGAGAAATGACATATGATATGCGCCAAATAGCAGGGAACACTCCAATATAGAAGAAAATGATACATATATCACAGAATTAAAAAGATCGACCAATAGATGCCATTGATTCAAAATTCAATTCACAAAACAATTCATCATAAGATATTACAAAATAAATAAATCAATAGTAAGATAAATTATGGAGTCAATATGTATAATATTTTTGGAAATGTACGAACAAAAGTGCAGTTTTTATTTTAAATGTTAGAAGAGAAAGCAACAATTTTGTCATTGTGCTTGTAACTTAAGTTTGAAGAGCACACACAAGCCGTAGCTTAATCAGAAATGTTAACATGATAATAGTTGTGCTTAGCTGTTCTCAGCATCATAATACACCTGTTACGAGCACATGTTTCCCAATTAATTTCCGACTAAATCAACGACGTAATTTTGACGCGTCCGCTTCACGATCATGAGAACCGTAGTATCTCCATATATGCCAGGTATTTGTTCGTTAATAATTGCTGGCCGTTGCGTTGCGTTCCAAGGTGAGTGAGCCATTGTAACTACAGGCACAAGGGGCGTAGCATCTTCGTTCCCAAGGTTGGTGGTGCATCGTAAGGAATGGTTATTTTTTTCTTATATCGCCATGGTCTATGGGCGATAATGACCACTAAACATCAGCACATATGTTGCCCGTCTGCCTAATTAAAAGTGAAATATATAATAGTATGTTGTTTAATAATAATAATGTGTCTTTCTACACTTTCTATTCCAACTCCGTGTATTACGGCATTAAATTACCGTATTATTTAGAAAAAAAAAATAAGCAACTTTCAACTTTCCAAAAGTGGGGGAGATTTTAATTAAATACAGTTATCCAACCATACCGATAAAAATAGCTTTCGGTTGAAAAAAAAAACCAATTGAAATCGGTTCAAATAAACAGACATGGGGTCAAACTTGTAACTTCTCTTGTTTTTCGATATAGGGTAAATATACTGTCTATTTGTATTTTAAGTCGGTTTTTTGTATTGTTTTATTACGACAGTTATAATTTCCTCTTTTATTTACTAATTTGGATCTATTTGAAGTCTTGTTGATAACGCTTCATCTATTTCTTAAAAAAAAATGTAAGCTTATGTACCGACCTTACGCACAAATTAACGCATTTATATAATAACAAATCTTACGCTGACGTCATCTGACACTCGAGCTCTCAGTTAGCCCTTACCGTGTACCGAGCGGTCACATGTTTACACATTAATAAGTATGTTTATTTAAAGATATTATATAATAATAATCTCCTCCAGACCGATTTCGGCCACGGCGGCCAATCTTATGAGAGCCAACTACGCAGCAGATATTATAGTGCACAAGTGTGTGCGTAAACGCACAGGTGTACTCTATTCCTTAACTCTTATAATCCGATGAGACGGCAATCCGACACGACCGGAAAGAGTTCAGATGCAGGGCTAACGGCTTTACGTGCTTTCCGAGGCAAGTGTACACACTTCCAACTTCTAGACTCCGGGCTGCTAGTGAGAATTTTCTGACAGAAAAACCCAATAACTTTTTATTGGCCCGACCTGGGAATTGAACCCAGGACCTCTGTGTCTGCGGCCTTACGTCAAGCCACTATAAGAACGAGGCAGTCGTTATATATATTTGTCATATAACGACAGTAAAACAGGCAATCAAATATTGGGGAAGATATTATATAGAAAAATTAAATATGATAGAAATATAGAAATGAAAGCACATGTGTTTTTTTTTATTTTAGCGTCAAAATTGCTACAATTTCTGCATTCACACGATTGTATTTCTTTATTATCACCGATCTTACTTGACGCTTTGCGATGAGCGACTTATTACAAAACGTCAAAAAACATTCCGCTTATGAGTCTGCAAATTGCGTGCGCTAGTACCATATCATCATATCACATAGTAGGCCTATTCTGTAAGGATAAACTTAAGACTCATCGCAGAAATTGGTTGGGAAATGTCAGAACGTGATATGCGAAATTCACCATAATAATTATAACATTACGCATCACAATAGTATATCACTAAATGGAAACCGTTTCGTACGTGTCTTAAATACGTCAACTACGTACGGGTGATCTTTTCGATGCCTCGCAGTTCTGTGGTAAAAACGGGTGAACCAAATATAGCACACCTATTGCCATATCACCTGGAATACATGTTTTTAAATTTTAAGTTTGTCTGTCCTTACGCCTCTCGAGATTGGATTATATTAGATATACGAAATACATATTTGCCCTTTATTAAATTATTTAATTTCGACTAAATCAAAAGCATATTCCGTAACAGCCTGTGAATGTCCCACTGCTGGGCTAAAGGCCTCCTCTCCCTTTTTGAGGAGAAGGCTTGGAGCTTATTCCACTACGCTACTCCAATGCCGGTTGGTGGAATACACATGTGACAAATTTCAGTGAAATTAGATACATGCAGGTTTCCTCACGATGTTTTCCTTCACTGTAAAGCACGAGATGAATTATAATCACAAATAAGCACATGAAAACTCAGTGGTGCTTACCTGCGTTTGAACCGACTATCGGTTAAGATTCACGCGTTCTTACCACTGGGCCATCTCGGCTCATAAAAGCATATCCAAGCATGTTCAATCCAAACATATAATATTTGTACATTTCTTTTTGCTCCTTGGAAGACGTGTAATGTAATGTGAGAGCAAATATCGCATTCCTTGTGAAATATTTATGTCGGATAATCCAGCTTCAGTATTTCGTACAATTGAAGTCATTTGATATTATTGTTTTCTAGACAAATAAGGATCGGATTTTCTAATACTTGTTAAGACGTAGAATAAATTTTATCCGTATTTAAATACACGGTACAATTAAAAATATTTACTCGTAATCATATATATATGAGTTTGAAATCAAAGGGTAACTTTCCGTGTTTTTTTTTGTTCCAAATTTAAATTATAATACATTATATACATATATGTCTTCATATACAAATACGTTTAATAGGTAATTTCTTATTCTAAAACATTATTAATATCCTTTTATTAATAAATATTATAGATATCGTATTATTGTTTGTAATTTTATCTATTGTCAATCATGGATAAAAATTCGATATCCATAAGACAATATATGATTACATACATACAAAATATATCATTCAAATCAATGATAATAAATATTCATTATTATATTAAAAAACAAAGGAGTTATCTTCTTAAATGTACTTAATATCCAAAATACATAACAAATCGATACGTTATATATTTAAACTGCCCGTATCGCATGCCCCAATTCGATTGACACCGCCCAACGCTATAATTCCTGTCCATTAGAGCCGGTACTAAAACGAAAAATACTCCCCATAATTGTATAAACGTTGAAATCATAAACTGTACAAAGAAGTTCAACTTTTAAACCAGACCGCTGTTAAAAACAGCGAGTAAGAATGATGGACTATTAAGTTATCATGATTTGGTACATAAATTTTCGACTGCGCCAAAGCCGGTTCGAATTTACAATATTCATGCGAATTTTGGCGTGAGTCCAGAAGATATTTTACGGTTCAACATTGCTTTTTGTCGAACCCTGGTTCACGGTGAATATATGAGCTACTAATAATTAGAGAGCGTGTAGTTGTATACTTTTGGAAGCGATATAAAAGGCGTTTTTTTAATACTTGTTTCGACCCGTGGCTTTGGCTGCGTGTGACGGGGATGAGGTAGGTATACTTGGTTATGTATAACTCATTCATAATATCCTTAGCAATATTATAAATGCGAAAATAAGTTTATTTACTTGTTGGTTTGTTACGTTTTCACGTCCTAATCAATCAATCGATCATCATTAAATTTTCCATACACATTTTAAGGGGTATAGAAAAGGACGTAGGGACCTAACGTTTGCTCCTATTGCACTCGGGTGAAGTCGCGGGCAGAAAGTAGTTATTATATAAATGCGAATTTATAACATACACATGGGTTTCAAGTAATATGTAACATTAACTAATGGGTTCTGGCCAACAAAGAACTTTCTGTAATGCTTATCTCAAATATATTTTGTTATCACAAAATGAGGCTCTGCACAATTATGTTAACGTTTGTACGAGCTTCTGTTTTGTCTGAACACAAGTATAATAAAATTATGTAAACTTTCGGAGACGAATATCTAAGTGACACCTCCAGATTGCTAATCTGTTCTTATGTGTGTGTACCAGGTTAGGTCTTTATTAGAACAAAGAAACATATTACCATATTTTTACAAAAGAATTTATCTAACAAGCGCACGTGTTTCATTGACAGGGTACCAGCCATTACCTACTATCGTCCAATATGAGTCGAAGTAGTTCATATACATTTTTCGTAAATCACGAAAGCTTTGACATATATGAGTCTTCGTTGAACTTTGTTGGACTTTTCAAATGTCTGACATTTGTGTTATAATTTTGTACGGTTTTGTGCGCCGCGTCATATATTTTATAGTGCAATTTCGGTTATTTTTCCATTCTTATTTTAATTACAATATTTAATGCATAATATATAACAGGTCTGTTCAGCAAAATATTTCGTCACGCAATGACTTATTAGGCGACAGGTGTTGCGCCACGATTAGTGCGCATCAATTATAAAAAAAAAACTTGAAAAAAAGATGAATGAGATATCGCAAAAAAAAATAATTAAAAGTTGTTGTAATGTTCACCCTTTAACCGTGCTTTAACTCAAGTCGTCAGATCGGTTTTACAAATTAAATAATTCATATTATATTTTATATATCAACTCGCTATGCACACACACCGTCTTCATTTCGCGCCAATACCAATATATATATTCTATTTCCCGCGCTCCGCGTTGTGTGTCATACGAGATGAGAGATGGATAATATATATTTATATTATAAAATACTAATTAATACATTATTGTAGTTGTGTGTACACTACAGTTGTATTATTTAATATATTGATGAAAACAGAGAGCACCCTGCTTATTAATTGCTATTACGATAACAAAAAAATTGAAGCGAAATTGAAATATCAAACATACTATTTTTATTTATTTTTTCGATACCAATTACCGCGAAAAAGATTTTAATGCAACTCGCTTTACAGAAATATAAAAAAAAAACTTATAATTAAATGAAATATTAATAAGCTATACATTCATTAAATTTGCTAACAACATGGTGTTCATAAGTAAAATGAGACCTTTGTCTATGGCTCTCCAGTGTAGGTGTCAAAGTTCAACGAACTCGTGTGTCAGATATTATTATCCTACGTAACATTCTTGAAATAACCTGCGCCCAACTACTAAAAGCTTCTAAACAAAGGATAAATTAATTAAATAAATATCGGCTTAACTATGTTTTTTTGAAATATAAGAATATGTATACATATTTATATCTCTTTAGTTATATGATTTATATCATATTAATTAATATAATTAATAATTGGGTTTTAACCGACTTTAAGAAAAGATGATTTTTCCAAATTATCTCTATACATTTTATATTTAATAGTACTTTTTTATTTATATGTATTTAATTTATCTTTTCTGACAAATTATAAAGTGTACACAGATAAGGCTGGCTAGTTAGAGAATTAAGTGTGTTCTAAGTTTAAGAAGAATATCTTATTTCAATCGAAATACGCTCTCGAAAGTTCTCGAAAGAAGTAGAGAGACTGGCAAATAATTTTGCTGATGATAAATTGTCACTTTTCATCTACAAACATTAGCACTTTAAAAAATATTATCTGTCCCTTACATCGTCAATGCGCCACCAACCTTAGCCACTGTTACACTAGCCTTTAGTTACACAAGCTCATTTACTCTTCAAACCGAAACACAACAATACTAAGTATGGTTGTTTGAATATTCAATATATAATGAGCGAGTGGTTTCCATACAAAATTGCATAAGCCTTATCGAAAATTTTATTCTATTTATGTAGTTTAAATTACTTGCTGCTCTTAAAAATACCATTACATATATTTATATGAAAACGTAAGATCGTTATTAAATTACTCATAAATATTGGGCAATGATGAATTTTGTAATGAATTTCATGGAAATGGTAGTAATCAGCTCGATATAGCTCGAAGCACTATTATGAATATAAGTAACACGAACTTCCCTTAACCGGGTTCATTTTAATTATACAAATTATTTCTGAGTATTTGTCTACATTAATTAAACGACTTTATTAAGCCGTAATTATACTTTATTCAAGAAGGCCTTCACAAGCATTTATGAATCGATCATTTGAAAGGTTAATTTCAATAAAAAGCTACCCCCGATTTAGCGTGTAAATAAAATTGTTTTTTTTAATCTTAAAAATCGAAATATATACAAATGTAATAATTATATCGTAAATTTATATTTATGTATCTTTTATGAAATTCAACGAATTCTAACTTCAAGCTATGTAAATATAATAACGGTTATTTTTTTTAAATAAATTATAAATTCATTTTTTGGTAGATATTGTGTTTGTAAAGACAAACGCGAAATAAAAGACAAAAATTAAAATTAAAAAAAAAATCGCAATATATTTCTTCTACGAAACTCTCTGAAATGTTTCTCCAAAACTGAAGAAGATAACTCGCTTACTATCCTATCTTAAACATAATTTTGTCTCCATATCTTATTACATCCTATTCCGCTTAGCTAGCCGGCTAAATGCAGCTAGCCTAATTTACTTTAGCCAACCGAATTAATTAGGCGAAGCTGGCTATTATTCTGGTTTATCCATCTAATAGTTGTCTAGCTTGATGAGTTTTATGCAGCTCGCTTGTTTAGGAAAATTCCATTGTTTGCTAAATTATTTTTGCTTGATAATCTATATATGTATACAAAAGCACATACATCATTTTTAATGTAAATTATGAGGCTGGGATTTTCATAGATACGAGTAGAATTTGGACTCTCGAACTAACCAGAAGTAATTCTAAGTACAAAAGTATAAGACTAAGAGAACATTAAGTATATTCATCAATCGAGTATATAGCTACATAATATAGGTATTTTGTACTTCGGTACACAACTCTTTGAAGCAACGTGGAATAAGGTCCTTCTAGAGAGGAAGTGGTCTTTGTTTAGCAGTGGGATATACAATCCGTTTTACTTCCATACGTTTTAAACTGATTCTAAATAAATAAAATAAGAGCAGGCAAATAATGATGATGATGATAATGACTTATTATATAATAGTACCCAAAGTAAACTGTTGTGATATTTATTGAAAGTGAAATCTTTGCTCATATCGAGTTCTAATATGTGATGTATACGTAATTTACTGGTGGTAGGGCTGTGTGTGTCTTGGTAGGTACCACCCATTCAAATATTGTACCGCAAAACAGCAGTACTGGGTATTGTTGTGTTCCAGTTTGAAGGGTGAGTGAGCCAGTGTAATTATAGGCACAAGGGACATAAAATCTTAGGTCCCAAGGTTGATGGCGCATTGGATGGAAAGGATTGAAATTGATTGGACATTTCTTACAGTGCCAATGTCTAAGGGCGTTGGTGACCACTTACAATCAGATGGCCCACATGCTCGTACGCCTTCCTATTCTATATTAAAAATGTTTTATTGATATAAAAGCATATTATATTGATGTTTTTGAGTCTTAAGTAATTAATGATTGTTTGGTTGTTAGTATGCTGAAGTGGTGCCGTGAAGAACACTTTATTCTTAACCGAAGATTGAGGGCTTAAACACAGACAAGAATCACTGAATTATCCTGCGCTCAATTTTATATGTGGAGCTGCGTTTATATATTTAAGTGAAATATCAGTCATCACGAGATCTCCTAAACTATCCGATCGATTGATTTGAAATTTGTCACAGTCACTCCTTACCTTACGTAGACGCTCACTAAGAACGGATTTTATGCAAATTACATCCAAAATACATTTTTCTTCTTATCTATAGATTAGCAGATAATTTATAGCGTGCTTGGGCGTTGAAGCAGCCGAAAATGTCACGTGTCAATCTACATTGGGATAGTTTGGTAGAATTAATTTCTTACCTTCTCAATCGGAGAGAAAACTTTATCCCAGTAATCGCTTAAACGATTAATATAACATTGACCTAACTTTTTTTCCTTTCTAGCTCATCCCTTACTTTATAAATTATACTTAGGTATCTATTTATTTAATTCAGTTTTGTTTTCTTTTTTTTTTGTATAAAAAATATATCATACTATTACCATTATATTTTTGTTAAATTAAATTTTGTTTATTTTATGTTTGCATTGAACAAATAATAAATAAATGTGCTTTCGAATTGGAGGGCATTAGTAGCTACGACACAGTTTATTACTAGTGTAGTTACTATCGTATATATTGTTTATGATATGTATTAATTGTTCAAAATAAAGAAATAAAAAAATAAAAATTTTTAGTATGCAAATAAAAATTTAGAATAGATCTTTATTATTACTAGAATTTTATATTTGTCTTATATAAATCATTTACGCGTGTGATATTTTATTGTATTATTATTTGTACGCTTACATAGCGTTCGTTATACGTTATATTTGACAGTAAATAAGATTTATCGAAACCAAATTATGACAATGTTAATTTACAATGCTACTTTTGTTGTCATATTTATTTCATATTCACGATAACGCGACTTTGTTATTTTGTTTTGGGAAAACAGCAGCAATTTCTATAAAATTTTAGATGTTTAATTAACTGTGTGGTTAGTCAGATTTATGACTTTATTTAAACATGTAATAGATGAGTTATAACGTCGTATTTGTTCACGAAATAGAAAGGTAAATAAACTCAATATTATGATATGCAATTTTTATCACTCCCGGTAGACCGGAATTGAATGAATTATTATCATTCACCGGTGCTCAATTTCATTTAATTTCAGTCGGGATTTCTCTATAGAATTCACATTCCGAATCAGCTGTGGCTTCCCCTATAACATTCTTGTAAAATAACGAATTAAAACAGTTTGTAGGATCCTCTTTAAATAAAGTATATTTTGATTTTATGTATAAAATAACTATTCAATTAGATATAAATCAAACGATACAAGATATTTTTACATGCATTCGTAAAGCTTTAATTTGCGCACCTGAAAGCGAAGAGATATTTTCGCAAACAAGAGAAATGCACACGTGAACATGATAATTGGTGTGCCGATGCTAGAGGCATTGGCAATGTAAAAAGGCATTTTTTGTACGACGCCAATCATAGGACTTGTATGTAAGTTAACAACATAAAAATCAATACTAAGTATTATTGTGTTCCAGCTTCAAAGGTTATTTAACCAGTGTAGCTGCAGGCACAAAGGACATAACACCTCACGGTTGGTGCATTGGTTGTGCGAACAATGGTTAATATTTCCAATATTGGCGTTGGCGCTGCCTATCAACGGAGGCCTATAAGAGCGTCCACCGATTTAATAATAAAACCAGCGTTTGAATACATGAGCTCGAGATCTGAATCTCATAAGCTACCTACTACAACAATGAGACAGTCTTCATATTTATTATTAAATTTATTAGTATAAAGTGCACGTTATTATAATCCTTGTCTTTTGTAATACAAACCAACATTTGTAATACAGCGTTAATACTAACATAATTTACATAATTTACTGTGTAATGAAAATTACTATTTAAAGATTTTTGTAGATAATTTTGTTATATGTTTGAAATTATATAAAAGATGAGAGGACGGTTTTCTGTATTTAATGATGAGACTTTACATAATTCTTCGATTAAACCTTTTTAAAATAAATTCAGGGAAACTGGAATATTCATGAATTATAAACACGGTTCATGTAGCAGTAAAAGTGTATGATATATCTAAATTTTTTTAAATGGCCTCTCAACATTCCATCAGGTGGCTCATTTCTGCCTTCCAAATTCAAATAAAAAAGTAAGTTACTAATCTTCCTCATTAGCAAGTAAGCTTTAGGCCAGAAGGTACTTACAGAATTATACAAAACTTACATAAAATTTTCCATTAAATTATTTCAAGGATATAACAGCGTATCGTGCGTAATTATTTCAACGTTTAGCCATTTATTATGAATAATCCACCCTTTAAACTTTCCTCAGAGTCCGAGCGTAATTAAACGCAGATAAAGCCAGCGAGCCTACGGTTAAATTAATAACAACATTTTATTTGTGTCATTCGTATCTAAAATATTATTAAAATAATTGCTTTTTAATATGCTGGGCAAAGGTCGTTGTCTTCGAGAAGTATTTTTTTTTAAAGATAAGATTTCCGAACGTGAATTCTTTAAATGCGGTTAGTGAATATTGATGTGTCATAGTTTAAAAATATATCATTTAAATAAGTAACTCATTTATGGTATTAATTCTCAGTAAACCCAAGTAAAGTACTTAAAATAAAAGCTCACATGAAAGTGTATTTGCAGTTACTAATTTTGTTAAGTTATAAAATGTATTTAACATTGAACTTGTTATTATATTAAACGTGAAACGCGAATATTATTAACCCAATAAATAAATATCACAGATACAGGGATACCATTGTCGATATTGATAGCTGAAAATCTTTATAAAAAAAAACTGCACGAACGGTGCGAATATTTGCTCAACAAATTGCACTTCTACTAAAAATGTCATAAGAATAGGATGGGATAACTCTCGTATCTTGCTCGCTTCACTCGGTTATAATTAAAGGCCGATAGATTGAAAATTCCACTATTTCACGGTGCGGTATTTCGATAGCTATTTTCATACTATTCGACTGTTTAAAAGGCACACACAAAGATATAGTTGCTATATATAACGCTGATGTTTTGTTTAACCGGATGTAACCGGATTTATTTACTTTTAAACATTGTTATTTCATACATTTCTTTTTAGGACTAATTTTAGTTGTTTTT
The DNA here is from genome assembly GCA_905147175.2 of Nymphalis urticae. Taxonomy (NCBI): domain Eukaryota; kingdom Metazoa; phylum Arthropoda; class Insecta; order Lepidoptera; family Nymphalidae; genus Nymphalis; species Nymphalis urticae. The sequence goes on from LR990008.1 coordinate 4,980,940, forward strand.
ACAGCATTTTTTTATATATTTACTTTAATATTGATTAGTTTAAATTAAGTCCAGATTACGTGGTAGAAAATTTTTAATACGAATTCAAACCCAGGCAAGCACTTCTGATTTTTAGGCGTTTAATTTGTGATTATATTTCATCTTCTCCAACCCGAACTAGAGATGGTGGATATGTTTAGGGTGGAGGTATGTTTTAATCTTAATCTCAAAGAAAGGCAATAGTTAACTACCCAAATATCTCTACGTGGTAGGTATTTACGCAAGCCCGTCGGGGTAGGTACAACTCACTCATCAGATATTCTTCTGTCAAGCAGCGATACTTAGTTTTGTTACGTTCCAGTTTAAAGGCTGAGTGAGCCAGTGTGCCTACAGCCACAAGGGACATAATACCTTAGTTCTCAAGTTTGGTGAGGTATTGATGATGTAAGAAATGGTTAATACTGCTGACATCACCAATGTCTATGGACGGTGGTGATCACTTAATAAAAGGTGGCCCATTTGCTTGTCCACCTACGTATAACATAAAAAAAATTCTAGTTGAGAATGGTCACAGTGAACGAAAACTGTCATTATTATCATCAGAGCCGGAAATTGATTTCAAATATATAACTACTTAAAAACATTTTTTACTCAACTTTTAACAAGGCATAATTATCACATAACGAAGTGAATATTATATTCATGTTTGTGTGAAACACGCCATCAGTTTGAAGCGTAATTTATGTTAATATTAATGTCTTCATTAATTTGTTCAATAAAGTTTCTTTATTGAAAATGGAAATAATTACACTAGATTCATTCGAACTGTAGCAGGGTGGCAAAATGTATGTTCGTGATGGATTAATTAAGCGATTATTAATATACTTAAAATATCAACTTTATTTTAAATACACATGCAGACCCGCTTTTCAAATATTTTTATTTATTTATTTAAAAACTGTTTTGACCAGCACATTGTGTAGTAGGACAAAATGCGACTTAATGCCTAAAGGCATTCTCTACCAGTCAACCTTTAGGCTAAGCAGAAATCCGTGAAGACGAAATATCATTTACAAGTATCATTTTAAAGGTTTTTTAACCGAGAAAATTAAAAAAAAAATGGTTCTGTTATACAATAAAATTTATAGCACTAAACTGATGTAAGATCCCGTTAATTTCCCACTGGGTTAAGGCCTCGTCTTATCTCGAGGCTTGAAGCCTATAGCATTGAAGAATTTCATCTGACACATGTATTTCCTTACAATGTTGTAAATATTAATAATAACAGCTTCTTAAATTCCGTGATATTTTATCATCGCAGAAAATAGTCATAAAACGATACCCTCATAAAGAGAGTTTATGACTTGCAATAATCCTCTATGGCTTAATTCTAGTAGTACCACAGGGTATTTATCGACCTTTTAGGGATTATTATAAAGTAACTTGGCAATTTAATGAGAATTAAATGGCTGTTATAAGGCTTACGTCACGATACTAAAGAAACTAGTACATCGCTTAAGTGATATAGGCACTTGCTCGTTTAAATGTTAAATTTTCCATTTTTTAATGCTTATAAATTAGATTAATAACGATTTGATTTTTTAGCCTTATGTTATATTATACGTGATAAGTTGTTTTGTGGTAATTAGTCACTTTCGCAAAGATAATTCTATTCAAAGACATAGTCCCATATTTTGTACCAAGAAGAATTTTAACCAATAATTATGAGATCAAATCTGGGTAACCAGTATTGATGTAATAGCTATTCGCCTTTGCACCACCGATGTTGATAATTAAGAAGTTATGTCCCTTGTACCCGTAAAAACACTAGCTAACTCACACTTCAAACCAGAATACATTTCTAAGCATTGCGATTTAGCAGTACGATAAGTGATTAGTGTAGCACTAAATTAGATCAGTACCACTAAATTATGTTCTTCAACGGTGGTGGTAAAGACTGGTAAAATTCGGCAACAGATATCCACCGAATCACAATATAATAGCGTGGTAAATAAAACACAAAATAATTCACATTGTTCTTTAATTTTACTTTCTACTCGACCTTAAAACAAATATAAAATGTCAAGGTACTAAGTTAGGAACGCGATATTGGTGTTTAATATCAGAAATATATTATTGAATATCAGACAGTTCAGTAACATCTTATGTCATTGGATAAACGTACTTAAATAAAACTTTTTAAGTTTGAACTTTCGATAACCATTTATCAGACTAAAGCAATTATGTTATTTCACCTTCAAATATTTAAGGGATTTTGTATTATTTATTTATTTTACATAATAAAATGGGTGTAATTAGTATTTCGTGATTTAATGGAAAAATATATACAACTCATTTATTATTAATTGGTGTAAAATAGCAAGATTGGCAAATGGGATAACTGATGGTAAATGGTCACCACTACTAATAGACATTGGCACTGCACAAAAAATATTAACCATCCATGTGCCATACACCATCAATGCGCCAGCAGCCAAGAGCACAACAATACCAATCACTGCAGTTTGCGGTATATAACATGTGGTCGGTTCCTAGACGTTATGCTTTAAAAGCTGGTTAATAAAATTCCCAGATATTATGCTTTAAAAGCTGGTTAATAAAATTTAGTTTGATGTAAGTGATGCGCGCAAATGATCCATTCATTAATGTAGGATAATATATGAAGAATATGGTACTGAAAATATCTTTTGTTGGAAATTTAATACTTCTAGTCTTAGTACTCTCGGCTCGGCGGTGATACGGCGAATATCATAGATTAGCCATATGTACATACTTTGCACGTTATTACATATAAAATATATATATTTTTCTCTTATTTGGTAAATAATTACCGTCCAATCAGCCTATGGATGAAAACAGCAAACGGCAGAAGAAAATGGAGGCAATTGGAAAAGGCCTATACCAGAAAGGGGCCTGGGCTAATTTAATCAGAAAAACAATTATTTCTTTATTGGTATTTTAATCTCTTAAGTATTTGTCTTGAAAAGGGCTTTACAAAATTGAATTTTTTTTATTGCTATTAGTAAACGAGTCTTCCTAAACTTGGTACAAAACTTCCCAAATATACCAATGACAGTTTTTTTTATTTGCTTATAAATAGTATTACATTATTTATTTTGATAATGAATAATTAATACGATGTGGCAGATATATTGAACTAACGTAATATTATTTAAATATTTTTAAAAATAGACTGCACTTTGTTTTATTTATGAGAGAAAGATCTTTTTGTTTATTTGGATCCCCAACAGTTATGCATAACACACATTCAAATTTAAAACTAACTATGCACAAGCGATTACAGGAGAACACATCATTTACAAATACAATTACAAAACATACAAATCGAAACTAATTTTAAAATAGAAAATAAAAATATTTAAATAATAAACAAAAACAGAAACAAAAGGTAGTAACTTATTAAATTTTTTAAACAAATTGACTAAAAGAAACATTCCATTTTTTCATAAACGATGAGAGCCCGTCACAACCAATGTCCAGTGTTAATGTGTTTTTTATACAATTATTATATTCTCGCGATATTCGCGATATCGGAGCATTCTGTCCAAACTTCGAGTGCGGTCAATTTTAAAGATCCGTTCTTTAAAATTGACCGCACTCGAAGCATGGGTTGCGAGGCGGTCTTCTAGGAACATTAATATTGAATCTACTCAACAGTCTATCGTCATCTATTTTTTTATTAAATACTTTATAAATAAATTTCATGTCTAGTAGAGATCTTCTATTCTCCAGCGGCTTCATTTAAAAAAAATCCAGTTTGTCTTTGTAGGAATCCAGATGATTTAAAGCTTCAAATTTTTAAGGAGTCTCTTTAGAACAATTTTTATTCTCTCAATATGAATCTTGAATACTTGACAACAATATTAAAGTTTACTTCGTACCAAGCTATTGTACAATTGTGGGATTGTTGATGGCTTTTTGAAATCCTTAGATTGTCTTAAGATAAAGTCAAGTAAAAGTTTAGAAGAACCTGTTACTATTGAATCGATGTGCTTATCAAATCTTAGCTGATTATCAAATAATACACCCAGATCTCGAATACAATAAGTTTCTTTTAAATATTTGCCCGAAATATATGAACTTAACAAAGGATTCCTTTTTCTGGTAAATTTTATAAAATTACATTTGCTTGGATTGAGCACCATGTGATTAATTCTACACCATTGGACTAATCTAACTAGATTATCTCGAAGAACATTTATATCAGATTCTTTTTTTATAACTTTTGCTATTTTTAAATCGTCTGCAAACAGATAAATATGACAATTTTTCATGCAATTTGTAATATCCTTTATGAATATTATGAAAAACAAGAGCCCTAAATTTGAACCTTTTGGAACACCGGAAGTGGCATGGAAAGGGTCTGAGCACTCCTCGTCAATAACAACTTTGGAATATCGATTGGAAAGATATGATTTACACCATCTCAGAGATGTATCAGAAATGCCAAAATACGAAAGTTTCCTAAGCAGTATCTAATGGTCAATCTTATCAAATGCTTTAGAAAAATCAGTGTAGACTACATCTACTTGCAGGTTTTGATCAACAGCATCAATATGACGGGAAACATAGTTAAGTAAATTAGTATTGGTCGATCTTAGGCATAAATCCATATTGATAGGGAGAAAGATGATTTTTAACATGATTGAATTTGAATGGGTGAACAAGAGACTCAAAAATCTTTGACATGGTTGAGAGGATTGATATAGGCCGATAGTTAGATACAAATTCTTTTTTTCCATCCTTGTGAATTCTTACTATTCTTGCTTTCTTCCATTTATCAGGAAAAATACCTTTTTGCAATGATGCGTTATAAATTAGGTGTAAAGGGTAAGATATAGAATTTGTACAACTAGAAAAAAATATTGGGGGTATGCCCCTTATGTATGCTAAATAATAGTTAAAATATCTACTAACATAGTTTTAAGCCTGTAACTAACACTATGGATATTTATCTGTAAATAAACATTTATTATTATTATTATATTATCAGGTCCAGCAGTTTGTTTTATATCGAGTCTTATTTTGAGTTTTATTTTGTTTATTATACTTTTTTGGGATATATATATATATATATATATATATATATATATATATATATATATATATATATATATGTATATATAATCGTTTTTTATTCGTTCTTATTGTTTATAATATGTATTTATATTGTATACTTGTAATTATATATATATTTATAATATAATTTATTTATTGATATATTTTATATTTACATTTATTTATTGCTTTGTTTAATCATATATTAATATTATTTTATTTATTATTAGAGCACCACCTACCTCATATCCTATGAGTTATCTCTTAATCCGTTGGTTGCCTGGAAGAGATCGCTATGTAGCGATAAGGTCGCTAAATTTGTATGCTACTTTTATTATGTATGTATCCATGTTTTTGTATTATTTTTCTCTGTGGTGTACAATAGAGTATAAAGTATAAAGTATATATATACATTACGTATAGGATTAATTAAAGGAGGTGGCAGATAAGCAACACAAATTTTAAGAAAATCTAATTTTTTACCCGTTGATACCTTAACCTTAATCCAAAGATCTTCGCATTCGCTATTGTTATTAGAAAGATATTATATTTTATCGTAGTCGTTTTTGTAGATGGCTTGAAGAAACATAGTTTTCTTATATTTGTTATAGTTTTGGCAGTGTTTGGCAGTTAATATAATCTCTCAGAATACGTTAGCAATAATTAACATAGTATAAAGCCTATACATGTAGTATATGTAGATCTTAAACTATAAACTACGTAGTATTTATGTGAATTTGGAAAAAACCAATAATACTTTTTGGTCCAGGGTACTCACGACATTTATATTATTTATTAGAATATTAATGCTCGTGAGTACCTTATTATGTGTGTAATGTGTGAGCATGTAAGCTCATGTAACGATCTCACGCACACATTAACGTGCTTACAATATCAAATCTTAGGCTGACGTCTTCTGACGCTCGAAGCCCCTACGCGTGTGCCGCTAAGATGTTTACATACCAAAAATATGTTTTGTGTATACTTGTAAAATAAAGAAAACTAATTGCAGCAGTATATTTAAAAGGGTTCGTTTTAAATGAACAAAGACTCAAAGAATCGTGAAAAATGAGGGTGTGACCGAAGTTCCGACAAGAATGATCGTCTTTGTTAATCTTGACACATACTTTTTGAATTTAGAATTTAATTTGCTTCTTTGAATACAATATCATAGAACGACTATCAGTTTCAAAATATCTTAAAAAATTGTTAGAGTTAAAATAAGTAATGGAATTAATAAGTGAAGATTTGAAAGTGTTTTAAATAAGCCTTAAATCGTAAGAGATAAGGAATATTATTCTTTAAATTGATATATATATAAATAAATATACAATATATATCAATTTTGATTTTGACGTAATAGACAACTCATTGTTTGTCTATTACGTCATCAGCTGTATTCGAGCAATGCCTTTTCAGATTTAACATAAATAAGCTCATTTCGGTATATAACGTAAGTCTCAAGCTCAATGCAGGAGAAGCAAGTATTTTTATAACATTTTAAACATTTATTAAGAATTAATATACTATATCACGATAAATGCCTTTTAAAGACGGTAACGGTAACAGCCTGTGAATGTCCCACTGCTGGGCTAAAGGCCTCCTCTCCTCTTTTTGAGGAGAAGGTTTGGAGCTTATTCCACCACGCTGCTCCAATGCGGGTTGGTGGAATACACATGTGGCAGAATTTCAGTAAAATTAGACACATGCAGGTTTCCTCACGATGTTTTCCTTCACCGTAAAGCACGAGATGAATTATAATCACAAATTAAGCACATGCAAATTCAGTGGTGCTTGCCCGGGTTTATCGGTTTGCCGGGTTTATCGGTTGCCACGATTATCGGTTAAGATTCACGCGGTCTTACCTCTGGGCCATCTATACTTATAAAAGAAAATAAAGACTATCACACCTAATTTTCGATATTACATCAACATTTCATCTGATAGGTTACGGAACATGGTTGTGAAGTCTGCAGCATGTGTGACGTAATCAATTTTGATGGATGGGTCAATTTGGCGCGAAATTTATCTTAAATTAATGTTACGTAGACCAAGTCTTGACTTGAGTGAGAAATTAAGTTTTGAAAAGTTTTAAGTAACGGAATTCATAAAAATACTGTAGATAGATAAATGAAGCTACATTATATTGTTAAATTATAGATTGTCGTAAATTTTGTTTGTGTTTTTATATACAAAATAAATAAATAATAATTTATTAAAAAATATATTTCTCATGAATAATTCAATAATAATAATAATAATAAACGTTTCCATTCTTGTTTATTCATTTTTAATATCAAATATAATGTTACTAATTTAATCAAATCTTTTTTAGTATATACGTATACAGCAGATTTAATAAAAATATAATTAAAATTCGCAATTAAAATTTTACGAATTTTAATTATATTTTTCGTGAAATAAAAAGTCACGAAAAAAAAAACCTCAAAAATGGCACGGATGTCAAATACTGGAGATATAAAAAGAAATAAAAAAAATGCAATTGATGTGGGAAAGAGGAATTTGGCGAGTATAAGCTAAAATTGCACAGTATCACAAGTTAGAGCGTCGAGCGTTGACTAGTAATTATACGCATATTACAAGCGTTTGATACGTCAAATACTCATATGTGTGCTACACATATTGATGTAGTTAAGTAAAATCGGACGAAGCGTCCGAGACTGTGTTAGTAAACATATTTCATTGCAAGATTTTAAAAACGATAAAGTAAGGAAATAAAGCTTTCTATATCACTGCGTTTATGTATTACGTCACTTAATATCAAAGGTGCTAAATCATTTATTCGTGTTCTTTTGCTGTTGCAATGCAAAGCTTAATTGAATTAAGCTATTATATATTTGTAAGAAAGGAATATCAAATGGTTTTTTTTTTCTTATCTGATGAAGTTAATAGTAAGTTATTCAGCTATTCCAGACTCGTCGTTGACCTTTTTGTTATGCTCGGTATGTTGCAGCGGACTAACGATAGAATTTCATGAAACTTAATTTTGATAACTCTATGGAAATCTATATTGAATATACTTTTGTTAGGTAATAAAGTGATCATATTTAGTGACCGATTTTAGCCGCGGCTATTCTCAAGGTTGACTGGACTGTGCGCCTAGATTTAATAATCCGTTGGGACAGGAAATACGATAAAATAGACAGACATAGAGAAAACAAAGACAAAATTAAGGTACAAAACCATAAAAAATAGTTAACAATATGATATTTGATAATTTGGTGGAAAGATCGTAGTCTCAGCTAGGCTGCTTTTCAGTCTACGCCTTGTACATATGCTGCCAACACAAAGGTTACAGTCATTGCAGTAAAAGGTAAAAGATAAAATTACTTAAATAATAAAAGTTAATACAATTTTATAACACGCCCAATAGGCTAAAATAAAAAAACATGCAAACATTACTAAATGAGAGAGGTTTTTTTTAATTCTAGTAAAAGGAAACTTTACGTGCTTTCTGATGCACAAGAGTGTAAGCGCTACCAATTTTCAGACTCCAGGTTTCTACTAAGAATTGTTCAACGTAGAAACTAACATTTTATTGGCCCAATTCCGGCTTTGAAGTCTGGTCCCAGTTTGATCGAAATCGATTAAAAAGTATGAGTTAAAAAATGTCCAAACACAACTTTATTACAGTAAACTTTAAATATTATTTTATTAATACGTAAAAACGACTCTTGCCACTATTGACGTTCCTACTCTTATTGAGCCCCTTTTGAATTAGTCCTGATGATGGCAAGAGACCTCATGGATCGACACTGGTGGTAAGTAATACTGGTGGTAGAGCTTTGTGCAAGCTCGTCTGGGTAGGTACCACCCACTCATCAGTACTTGGTATTGTTGTGTTCCAGTTTGAAGGGTGAGTGAGCCAGTGTAATTACAGGCACAAGGGAAATAAAATCTTAGGTCCCAAGGTTGGTGGCGCATTGGCGATGTACGCGATGGTTAACATTTCTTACAGTACCAATGTCCAAGGGCGTTTGGTGACCACTTACCATCAGGTGGCCCATATGCTGGTCCGCCTTCCTGTTCTATAAAAAAAAACACTGGTTCCTTGGGAACGAAAACAGGCCCTAGTGTGGAACGCTAAAAGCGTTGACATACTGGCCCAGTCTTATATCAGGGAAACAATGTTAAAGGCCGGAACCTCTGCAAAAAAAGGTAAAGCGAACAAACGTTGCAAACATTTTTTGCAATGTTCCTTGTTGCAGTTAGTTATTAGACTAAGTTCATTATTATACGCAACGTTGCTTTCTGTTAAATAAAAATATTAATCGTCTCTCATTCTAAAATGTCTTATGTGTAATTGAAACGCTTTGAACTTGGAATAATAGCGCAAAAACTTTTATTAACAATATATCACCTCTTCTTATTGCCCCTACTTGTGATAACAGCGCTGGTTCATATTTCGCACAAAAGATTGGAATTGCAATTCAAATAAGAAATGCTGCTAGCATTCTTGCCGCTATTTCATCATTTTACTTTTTATTTGTATATATTTAAGGCTTCAATGCAAATAATTTTTATGAAAATAAATGATAAAAACATCTATAAATCGTATAATGTTATGAAACATTAAAACAAATTATACTTTTGAGGTTATTATAAAAGTTAACATATTTTTATCCTTTTTGTCTCAATAATAACAATGAAAAAAAAAACGAGTTATACAGCCACGTTTAGACGCCAGCTTCACGCCGCGTTAACTTGCTTTGCGTAGAAGCGCTCTTATTTAGAACAGTGAATAACTTTAAACAATATATGCATTGTGTTAACTTTACAATATAGTCGCGAACAATATAAGTCAAGGCCCTTCGGTTTCAGTTGGATTATCTCTATGTAAATGACAATTAATACAAAGGCAATTGTTTTTTGTAGTAGAAAAGAACATCAAAAGAGTTATATTATTAGCTTAATTTGCTTGTGTTCCTTTTTTTCTGTCTGTACTTATATATCAAATTTAAAAACATATTCCATTTAATTTTAATAAAATTTAGAAATGATACATTTTGTACCGTCAACAAAATAAGACATATTATTATATAATTTACCTCGAGATAAATGATGTACACGATATTTTCCGAAACGCTAGTCCAATCTAATAATAGTTTTAGAAAACTCTTCGTATTGCTTTTGCTATTTTCACAATGGCACGGGTCGACAATTTTAGTTCCGTATCAAAGAACAATACCAAGTCTGAGAGCATTCATCTTCAATAGGAAGTTCACTTATCCATTCGTATAATTGATTTTATTTCATTAATATTGGTCTAATATCAGAGTATAGTAATGTCGTTTTTAAAATTATATATAATATTTTCATATCCAATTAAGTCTTACTTACATGCTTAAATATTATATTAAAAAAATAAAATCGATAAAAATGGCGTATTACAAAGTCAAAAATCTTTATTCAATATAGAAGCGGTTTACTTGTTTATTGATTGTAAAAAATCTACCACCGGTTTGGAAATAATCGCCTCAGACCTGATAAAAAACAGGCGACAATTACATACATTATAAAAAACTGGTAAAGTAAGCATTCGCTGATTTTTGTGAGTCGAGTCGAGATAAAAGAAGAGTCGAAATGACCTAGTGGTTAGAACGCGTGAATCTTAACCGATGATCGAGGGTTCAAACCCGGGCAAGAATTTTCATGCGCTTAATTTGTGCTTATAATTCATCTTGTGCTTGACGGTGAAGGAAAACATCGTGAGGAAACCTGCATGTGTCTAATTTCAACCCGCATTGGAGCAGCGTGGTAGAATAAGCTCCAAACCTTCTCCTCAAAAAGGGAGAGGAGGCCTTAGCCCAGCAGTGGGAGATTAATAGGCTGTTACTGATAAAGAAGAGTAACTTCTGATGTTCTTGCTCAGTTGGTTCGTCACATAGAATCTACATTCCGAACCGGTGGTAAGCTTAAATTTAATTAAACTTGAATGTGCTTATAAGTGTTCATCTGAATAATTAATATTTAATTTTACAAAATTTGATGATGAGTGACTACAACAATAGAAATAATAATAATAAAAAGAATCTATATATTTATATGGATAGGCATTTATAAATAGTACGTAAATTATTGCTTCAATAAGGCATAACAATTATTTTTATTATAACTAAATTCAATCAACATATCCTAAATTCGCAGGAGAGGTACAGCTTATCAACAATATAATTTAAATTAGTCTGAAGTTGAATTTCAACCGCCTACAGTATTAAAGCGCTTATAGAAACATTTTCACGTACATTTTATAGGGTTTCTTTATGAAATGTGGTAAAGTTATTGCCTGTGAATGTTTCACTGTAGGGCGATGACCTTATCTATCTTTAATAAGTTTGTGAGTTAATATTATCACTCTGTTTCAAAGCGGTATGGTGTATCCATATAGTCCGCACTACAAAATCATTCTTTCATGAATTATAAATACAAATTAATCACAAATGACATGCTCTATCTATTAGTCTTTATTGGATCTTCTATCCAATGAAAGATATAAAAAGAAATGGCGGTCACGGGACGGGATGTCATCAAATTTATGGCTATTGAAATAATTTATAATAAAAGAAAATAAAAACAATTCTTATAATAAATAACAGAGTAGGGTATAATATACGTGCCATGCACACATAAGGGAAAAAGAATGGTGCGAAGAGTGCGCATTATTGTATAAGTGCAGTTTGCTGCCAAGGTGTTACCGCCGAGGCACGTCACTAAATATTTCACATCGAAATACTTATTACAGGTAGTATATGTACTATTAAGCACTGTTTGGAACGAATTAAAATGAATGAAACAAACGAATGCTAGAAGACGAGTATCGATTTGCAAATAATTTCGGTGCTCGGCGATGGACAGACTGAAGCCATTCGCTATGTGTCAGACAATTAGAATTGAGCTGTCTAACGGAACAGCGTGGACTTGATCATTTGTGGTCAAGTTCATTAACCTGCCCAGGAACTGTATCACGTTACATACTCACGTTAAATCTAGAATGAGTCAATAGTGTGATCATTGTTTCAAAAGTAAAGTTATGACACTTACTGGTAAGTACAGTTAGAGTTGAAAGAAATTATAGGATTTACAATTTTTTTTGTCATTCACATACCTAATTGTCGTTTTCTTGAACGTATAAAGCAAGTAATAGCCTATAAATTACCCATTGCTGACAAAATCCTCCTCTCCTCTTTTAGATGAAGGTTTGGAGTTTATTCAACGCTGCTCCATAGCTGATACCCGGTATTGCAATGGTTCATTAATAATTTGTTTGTAAACTAACTTTCAACACAATTTTCGCCTAAAATATTTCCATGGCGATCGGTTGATCGGTTGAAAATTAACAAATGTAATATCGAAACATACTTTATAAAAGTAACCCAATTTCGGCGAACGCCAATCGCGATTTAACAAGTTACTTAAACCTGACGCTACCATCTGTTCGGATCTTAAGTTCCGACGAGACGTCGCAGCATGTACTCAACAATAGGGTATTTTACTCTATACGGGAAAAAGTATATAAAATATATTATTGAGATTGGTTTGGCAAAAAGCAGTCGGAAAATGTTACTTTTAGTTCATAATGACGAAAAAAAATTAAAATTCAATTCAAAGTTTTCAGATTTGATTTGAACACCAATAAATGGGTAGTAAAACAAATAAATTAATTTTAATAATTATTTAAACAGGTTTCATAAAATAATCTGCCTATTATGTTAAAATAAAAATACATGTAAATATTAACAATATTAAGTATTTTTTAAGTCGGTCATATAGGGGACAACTCTTCTAACACATTGTCACTGTATTAAAATCGAATTTTTTGATTCTTTATTTTAATTATCGACTATTGACATTAAAATTAAGGATTATGATTAGTTTTGACATAACGGTTCATGTCATATCGGTTCGGTTCCAATCCGAATTAATATCCCAGTCGTAATTAATATAATAGTCAAAGTTGGATTGGAATTAAATCGGAAACATATCGTAATCGTTATAGATTAGTAGAATTAGCCCCCTGATTAGGGTATGTATTTTAAATTGATAATTTTATTTTTAATGTGTTATTAAGTTAAGATGTAAACATAATATTGATGAGAAAATTGTAGTTAAGTGTTAATTTATATAAATAAGAGATGAGATCACTAAATAAATAGGGAAGCGTTATGAAAATATTTCCAAAACGAGAGCCTTTGTCCAGCAGTGGGATATTTATAGGCCGTTACTTTAATTTGTTTATATTGCAAAATGAAAATGTTATTGCCTATTGTAGAATAATATGACATTATTATATAAAAAGTATGACAAATATATAAAACATAGTTAGATGTTCATTCATTGAAAGGTCATGTGTACTAAATAAGGAATCTGGAACAAACTAAAACTGACAAGCATAAGTTAGTTTGTTACATAATATCCCCAGTTAATTTAATGTTTTGAAACTATAATATATAGATATATAGTTACTGCTTTATACAATACAAGAAGAAGCCGAGATGGTCTAATGGTTAGAACGCGTGAATCTTAACCGATGATCGTGGGTTGCAAGCACCACTGAATTTTCATGTGCTTAATTTGTGTTTATAATTCATCTCGTGCTTGACGGTGAAGGAAAACATCGTAAGGAAACCATGTGTATTCTACCGACCCGCATTGGAGCAGCGTGGTGGAATAAGCTCAAACCTTCCCCTACTACAGAGAGGAGACCATAGCCAAGCAGTGGGACATTAACAGGCTGTTGCTGTTACAATAGAAAAAGCCGATGACGTAATTAACAAATAGATTAAATTGTATTGATTTCCAAGTGATCGAAGTTCAGAATAACAGTTAGCGAAAGAGTAAATAACTCTTAGAACTGGAATAGAATTCATTCGACTTCAATAACGTGCAGAGCATACAATTGTTAAGTATTTACGACTGTTACTAGTTTCTGAAGATACTTGATGGAAAACGTTTTGATGAAGTTGGTATTGCTTTAAATTACTTCCCGTTTAGTATCTGACTGACTTTGTAACTACACACATTTCTTTGAATATATATTTATCTCTTTCTCTCCATTTACATTTTGACGAACGTGACGTTTCTTTTGACAAGGATGGTAATAGGATTGTATATTGTGAAAAATGCAATAGGTACTATAGGTATTGTATCTTTTTAAAGGTAAATATTGAATTGAAGTTTATTATTGTCGATTTTATTGCAAGTTTTATATAATTATACAAGTGTGTTTTATAATAATATATTATATTTCATCATCAATTTATTGATGATTTCGTTGTAACTTTTATGACCATTATATTATATTAAAAAAATTAAGAAATATTTGCAAATTTAGAGTAACAGCCTGTAAATATATCATTGCTTGGCTAAGGCCTCCTCTCCTTTCTGAGGAGAAGGTTTGAAGCTCATTCCACCACGCTACTCCAATGCGGTTTGGTGGAAGCAAATGTGGCAGAATTTCAGTGAAATTAGTCATTTGTAGGTTTCATCACGATGTTTTCCTTCACCGCCGAGCTCGAGATGAATTATAAACACAAATTAAGTAAATGAAAATTCAATGGCGCTTGCCTGGGTTTGAACCCGCATCCATCGGTTAGGATTCACGCGTTCTACCCAGGCCACTAGGGCATCTCGGCTGTAGTGCTTAAGTATGTGTCAATCTGACATGTCCCCAAATAGGCCAGGCACAAGACCGAAGGCTTAACGTGCTCACTTGGAGTCTACACATAAAAAGTATTTAGGTACACAAAATTCAAAAAGAGCTTGTTAAATAAATATCAGTTTGGTGAATTTCAACTTTTCAGTTTGTTACCAATTAAATTCTTCTGACTTTTGTGTCCATTGTTTGAGTTCTTTTTTCAACTCATTTTAAAGATATAGATAGGTAGCTATTGTACGTTTGATTGGTAAAACAGATTATATATAAAAAACATTTATAAATAATAATAAAAATGCTCCAATTTAAATATAGAAACAATAATATACAATACCTACTCAACTTTTAGGTGATCCTTGTACAAAGACGAATAATATTCAGAACCTATACTAGTTTGTATTGTTACCAAAACTAAAAAATGTGTGAAAATTTTCAGCGACGCCGATTGGTTAAATGGCACGAGTTTTAAATTCCACACATACTAACAGTTGAAGCTAAATAAATAAAAGTTAGTAAAAAAGGTACATTGTGAGGGTTTTTAGAGCCAATGCACTTTTTTACCATTTATCTGTTTATATTTAGAATTTTAAATCGAATTTTCAACCGAAACTGATGTAAAATAAAGTGTTATCCTAAATTATGTTATAAATACGAAAGCGAATTTCGTCCTTACAACAAGTCCATCATTAAATATTGCATACACGTTGACATGGCTACAGACACCGACATAAGGCATCTAACACCGCTCTTTCCTTAAACGCTGGCGAAAACTAGTTAATCATATTCTAAATGTTGCCATTTCAAATAAGTTTATTACCAATCCAAGGGATGAGTATTGAAATGGACTGATGTAATCGCTAACAGTTCAATAACCGTTGAAATGTTTTGGCTTATGTCTTAAAAACATATATCGAATAATCAATACGTTAAAATTTATGATTTTTTTTTTAAATTTTTCTTTGGTGGATCAGCGATTCAGCCTTTTAGTAGTTACTTTAGTAAGTTAGTACGTCAACATCGTTTACAGACATTGCGAGACGTACTTCGAGTTCCTTTCCCTGGACTCACGTGGACTCCCCAGCTCTTGGCTAAATCTCATTACTCGGCCTCCTCCAGTCGACAGTCGAGGCCTTTGTCTTTCAGACGGTAAGTTTATAAAGAAGTACGTTAAGATTATTAAGACTTGTATAATAATATTATTTGTATTTGTGTGTAGTTTATTGTTTTAATTTTTTATAAATGAAATTAGACAATAGTTTTTATTTTCTCACTAACGCGTTCTTTCACCAAAGGTTGACTTCAAGCGTTACGACCACATTTGTGCGCAATTTCATTCTTTATACATTTTTCTATTCAGCAAAAAGGTATTTATTTATAAATAAGCTCACAATTAAATAAAAGATAAAAAATACAGTTTCAGGAGCATTGGTATTTGGTTAAAATGGGGTTTCTTTAAATGCAAGCAGTCGCTTACAATTGATGATAAACTCAAACTCTCTTCTACACCAGGCGTCGTAAATTCGATTCTCGTGACAAATATTTGCACTAGCAACACAGCTGTGGTTTGTATTTTATTTTGTTGTGTCGTGTGTGTGACTTTGTATTTGAGGATATTTGATATGAAGATATTTTGTTTACTATACCTAGGGATACTCCTATTTACAAGAATAAAAGTTTAATTCTTCATCTCAATTAATATATTAATTAAATCCCGCACATTTTATACGATTTCTTGATTTAATGTAGATTATGTAAGTTAAATTTTATAGTGTATATAAACCCATATAATTTTATCAATTGTATGCAATTAAAACACAATGTATATCGTCGTAAGCTCTGATTATAGAATGCGGCCTCGGCTTTAAGGTAGTGGAGTTCGATTCTCAGACATATTTATGTTAAAAGCGTGCCCTACCAAGTGTGAAAAATAAATAAAAATAGTTTCAAATACTATTTGTTTAATAACAAACAGGGCAAAAAGTGATATGAAAAAATACTTTTCTAACGATCCTTTTTTTTTCTTATTAGGTAATTAATATTTTTTTATCCTTTTTATTATTTTACTGATGTAAATTTCTAAATTAAACATTTAACCTCAAACATCTAGACTGTTTAAATAGTTACTATTTAATTAAGAACATTTAATGCCTTATAATATTTATAAAATGAATACAATTATGGTTTAATTCAATATTGTTTTAGTACAAGTACGCTACTATACCGTAATTTCATTGGCCGTAACCGCGGTACGTGTTCAAATACACGAATGAGAAAATATGAAATTAGTTTGTTTTCCGAAAAATAGCCAAAACTTTGTTGTTGATAAATAATACAATTTTACTCAGTTACATTGTTTTAGTTCAACTTTTATTTTGAATAAACTTTAAATTGAAAACTTTGCAGGTAATAATTAATTTATTAATATTTCAAATCAAACCAAAAAATTCTTTATTTAAGTAAGGGCACTCGATAAGCAACCCTGGTTCGGAATGTAGATTCTACCGAGAAGAGCCGACAAGAAACTCAATAGTTACTCTTTTTCGCCCTTTTAATTACAGAATTAATAATTAAATATAATTAAATTTATTGGCTTGGAAATCAACAAATACTAACTCAATTTTTTTATCATTTGTACAATTTTGTGTTGAGTAATATTTATCAAAGGTTTTTTGACAAATTATTAATTGGAAATTAAGTGTGGAATCTTATTGTAGTAACGAATACCGAGCCCCAGGAAAGATTTAATGACTGTAAAGTCGGCGCATGTATTTATACGGCGCAAGGTTCACCTTGCAGTTTCATATGGAAAGACTGGTTGAAACGATCTTCCTGTTTTGTGTGATTATTAGTCATTATTATTGGGTACATTACTAATTACATTATTAATTATAATTTTTATTTAAAAATCAACTTAT
This sequence comes from Nymphalis urticae, assembly GCA_905147175.2. Classification (NCBI taxonomy): domain Eukaryota; kingdom Metazoa; phylum Arthropoda; class Insecta; order Lepidoptera; family Nymphalidae; genus Nymphalis; species Nymphalis urticae. The sequence goes on from LR990008.1 coordinate 4,998,607, forward strand.
ATTTAAGAAGAGGTTGAATTTATATTTTATTACTCTATACTAAAAAGGTTAGACGATTGATTATTGATGTGATGATTACTTTTCCTTGATATATGATATCATAAACCTTCAAACCGTACTTACATAGTCGGTTTTGCAGAAAACCCTACCACTAAGTATAGATAATGATCTCAAATGATATTGGCCAACGATTGTGGTTAGATATAGAGCCACAGATCCCCAGGTCCCGAGATTCTCGAGTACACTTACGTACGTATTTGCGCACACATTTGTGCACTATAACATGTCCTGCGCAGTTAGCTAATCTCTCTTCAGATAGGCCGCTGTGGGCGAAATCTGACAGTACATTATCATCATAAAAATTCTCAAAAAAAACAGTAGTTACAATATAGTGCATGAAAATTAATATTTTAAAATAATACGGCAGTTATTTTTTCTTCTTTTATTTGACAACGTTTGTCTAATGCTTCTGTAATAAGTAAAAGGAAATATTAACCATTGAATGAAGAATTTTCTTTTTTGAGTTCCTCAGGGATTAGATTTGTATTCTTAGAAGGATGTCTGTGGGTAGGTTAATGTATGTACATACATTTGTTCGTAAATGTTACTTTCGCCTTGTGTGTCTTGAGAAATAATGACTTACTTAAAACCAATGGCGTAACACTATGATAGGGACTCCACCAGGGACTCAATTCTACTAGGAAATCGTCACTTTATCGCAATCAAATCGAAACGTAATCGTTGCCGTTTTATCGTTTTCCTATTCTACTAACATAACGATGCAGTAGCGGTAAGGTTAAAGTTGGATCAGAATAGAATCGGGAACGTATCGTATCCATTATAAAGTAATCGGATGGACCTCTAGTTACGGTTCACCTGAGGTTTATTTTTTTGAGCTACTGAATCGGGAACGTGTCGTCACCGTTATAAATTATTATAATTGCATCCAGTTAATGGCAGTTGTTTGCAAATTTTTCGAGGCGAACAAGCAAATAGGGCAATGGGACCACAGCCCGTAGACATTGGCGCCGTAAGAAATATCAACCATCTCCAATGCGCCAATAATCTTTGGAACTAAGATGTAACGTCTTGAGCGTTATTTCACTGGCTAAATCATCCTTCAACGTGAAACACAACAGTACTATCTATTACTATTTGGCGGTAGAAAATGTTCCTTCCCAGAGACGTGTATGTAACGAGCCGATGGGTAAATATGTGACGGTTTTATCGAATCCTCAATTTTCCCTTAAAATTCACGCCGAAACCGTTATTTTATTATCTTCATATGGCTTAAAAAATGTAGGTGCCTACATAAATATGTACCGAACGCCTGCTACTAAGTTCGGCTCTATACATAATTTAATATCGAAGGATATATATACTAAGTCCTTTGTAAATATTGTATATAGATTTATGTATGTGTGAATACAGCGATGCCCAATAACGTAGGAACGTGCTTTTATATAATGGGTTTGGCGGAAAATATTTTAACATCACTAACGTTATGGCGAGATATTATTTTGTAATTCTTTGGCGATACAATGCAAACGTTCATCTGCAGTATATAGTTATCATATTATTAATCTACGAATTTGCATTATTTATAGTTATTTTGAGCCGAGATGGTTTAGTGGTTCGAACATGTAAATCTTAGCCGAAGATTGCGACTTTAAACCTGAGCAAGCAGCACTAAATTTTCATGTGCAAAATTTCTCTTTATAATTCATCTCGTGCTCGGCGGTGAAGTAAAACATCGCGATGAAACCTATATGTGTTGGATGAAAATTTGCCAACCTTCACTGAAGCATTGTGATGGAATAAGTTGCAAACCTTAGACAAAACGAGAGGAGGCCGAAGCCCAGAAGCGGGACATTAACCTAATTAATGCTGTAACTTTATAATTACATTTATATTAACAATTGCTTGTTAAATATTATGAAGTATGTAAACATATTTATATAAATAACTTGTAAATGTTCTTATAGCATGTGGTATGGCACCGGGATTACATATAAACAATTTTTCTATTTCATAGATATATCTTCTTAGTCTTTTCTCTTTATGTAATTTTTTTTCGGATATGCTGGAAGAAAACTTTGCAGTAGTATGTAAACTTCTTTCTTCAGTAAAATTGTTTCATACTCTGTTTATTTTTGATGGAGTTTTATCGTTATAATTAATATCTGGTCTGCTATAAGCGAACTAAAATAAGCCAAAGAATAATTGAGTAACAACGGACGGAACGTTTGTTGTTACTTGAATAATAAACAAAGCCCTCGCTTAAAAGTTTTTCGATGTGAAAACTTGGTTGGCACAACCAAGGGGTAAGACCGTATCGTAAGCCGTAACGGTAAACGACGTGAGCCTCCATAAATTAAAATTACATTATTAATAAGTCTTAGAAAAATAAGTAATAAAAAACGTAAGTAAAAAAGATATAGTGCCTTTTTTATACTTCTAAGAAATATCCGAAGCCAAGCCGAGATGGCTCAGTGGTAAGAACGCGTGAATCTTAACAGACGATCGTGGGTTCAAGCCCGGGCAAGCACCACTGAAGTTTTTCATGTGCTTAATTTGTGATTATAATTCACCTCGTGCTTTTCGGTGAAGGAAAACATCGTGAGGAAACCTGCATGTGTCTAATTTCACTGAAATTCAGCCACATGTGTATTCCACCAATCCGCATTGGAGCAGCGTGGTGGAATAAGCTCCAAAACCTTCTCCTCAAAAAGGGAGAAGAGGCCTTAGCCCAGCAGTGGGACATTTACAGGCTGTTACCGTGAAGAAATACTCTCATCTTCATTATATTTATACTAGGCAATCAAGATAGACCAAGGGGTAAGACCGTATCGTAAGCCGTAACGGTAAACGACGTGAGCCTCCATAAATTAAAATTACATTATTAATAAGTCTTAGAAAAATAAGTAATAAAAAACGTAAGTAAAAAAGATATAGTGCCTTTTTTATACTTCTAAGAAATATCCGAAGCCAAGCCGAGATGGCTCAGTGGTAAGAACGCGTGAATCTTAACAGACGATCGTGGGTTCAAGCCCGGGCAAGCACCACTGAAGTTTTTCATGTGCTTAATTTGTGATTATAATTCACCTCGTGCTTTTCGGTGAAGGAAAACATCGTGAGGAAACCTGCATGTGTCTAATTTCACTGAAATTCAGCCACATGTGTATTCCACCAATCCGCATTGGAGCAGCGTGGTGGAATAAGCTCCAAAACCTTCTCCTCAAAAAGGGAGAAGAGGCCTTAGCCCAGCAGTGGGACATTTACAGGCTGTTACCGTGAAGAAATACTCTCATCTTCATTATATTTATACTAGGCAATCTTGTATGGCCAGTCTTGGCCATGGCAATAAGTGAGCATCATTTAGCAGTTATTTCAACAAAGTGAAAGGCTATTAATAATTATCTCCGTAAAAAACAAAACCAACTTCGAATAAAATTAGAGCCACTGAAAAATTTCGTCCCATTTTTCAACCTCAGGGCTGGTATTTTTTCTTCAAATTTAAATGGAACAAAACCGGAAGTGAACCCTAAGAAAAAAAATCAATTAAATTCATAAATGACGGAGTTCTGAAGTAACAAACTTAAAAAATACAACCGAATTGAGAACCTATTCCTTGTTTGAAGTCGGTTATATATATACGTATAAGCCAACTTTCGTAAGAGTAGTCAAACGATGTCGTCAGATATAATTTTTGAACATCAATTTTACAAACTTTTTTTTTAACTTGCATTGATTACGGCTTAAGAATTAATTACAATTTACTTTATAGATTGGAGAAAACAAGATTAACATATATAACTGGTGGGGCTATATAACGGGTAGGGCTTTGTGTAAGATCATCTGGGTAGGTACCACCCTAACATCAGATATTCTACCGCAAAAGAGCAGTAATTGGTATTGTTGTATTCTGGATTGAAAGGGAACTGACTCAGTGTAATTACAGGCAAAGGGGATATAACATCTTAGTTCCCAAGGTTGGTGACGCATTGGCAATGTAAGCGACGGTTATTAATTATTAATAAACGCATTTCTAACAATGCTAATGTCTATGGGCGTTGGTGACCACTTACCATCAGGTGGCCTAAATGCTCGTCCGCCTACATATTCTATAAAAATATATATAATACTTAATTATTAAGAGAGTACACAGTACGAGAGAGTCCACAAAATAAATACAAATAAAAATAGTTAGTGTACAAATCGTGACCGCGTGGAATGGTGGCAAGAATGCTAGCAGCATAAATATTATATACATAATGCAGATGACCTTCGGATATACTTTAAACATCAAATACTAATTAATCTAATTGCAGATTATTTATCACATTCATAGCAAAATATTAGCAATAGCTTAAAGGATAACCATAGTATAATAAAATAAAAGGATAAAAAAATATTTTTTATTAATAACAATAATAAAGTAAATGAAATTATTTAGATGTGTGACCGCTACCGTGCCATACTATAACTAACTTTTATTACTTTTTTTTTCTAATGCCTATTAAATACGTTGTAATATAGGATTACTTGTTACGCTGATATAAAGTCGTTTCATATCCGCAAGTACTGCTTTGAATTAAAATGGATTTTATCATTTTACTTAAGCAAATATTCGTTACTTTGCTTACGTTACATCTTGCATGCTGAATTGAAAACATGAACTCTTAATCTAAATTTAATTTCGATAGCAATGCAATTTTATAGTAAGCAAAATCAGATTGTAATCCCAGGATTGGATTCAGACAATTGAACTCTTCAATGATCAACAGCGTAGATAACCAATTTTGTATATGAAAGCTTGTTTTCCAATAATATATTTAGGAATAAAATACATGATTTATTTATATTATATGTAAAATCTCATAGTTGCTTATTCTTTCGTTGTTATTTTTTCATTCTGCCTGGGCTTGCAAGATGCAAATTTTCTCATCTTCCTTAAATCGTGATTCTTGTAATGTAAATTTCTGAGATTGACTACTCTGTAAAGTTTGAGGCGGTTACTTGTTACGCTGAGATAAAGCCATTTCATATCTGCAAGTACTGTTCTGAATTAAAATGTAACTTATAATTTTACTTAAGTGGCTCGGTGTGTCGAGTTAGCTTAAAATATTACGCTTATCAGACGTAAAAAAAAACTGAATAAATTTCAGTATTTTTAAAGACAAGCTATGTCTTGTCTATTTACAATTAGTTATACTACTTGTGAAAGAAAACATTGTAAATGCGTGCAATAGTATGGTATTCATAGAATTTGTCTTCCAGATATTATTGAAAAGCGTCCCCGTGAAAAACGTTTCCTTAGTTTCCATGTCACGTGTAAAAAGTACCTATGTACCTCTTTAAAAGCTTCGTTAGGCACAACTAAAAAAAATCGGTTACTGACAATAACGATTCGTTAAATATAAGAACACGACATAAGTTTGACATTCAAAGACATGTGTATCCAAAATCGCACACAGAAGCAGCGTAGTGGATTAAGCCGCAAATCCTTTTTAACGAAATGTGAAGGTATTTTCCAGCTGTGGAATTTTAAGATCATGTTTATAGTTAGTTGCTTAAACTGTCTTCAATCTTTTATTCACAGTTTAAAAACACTTTTAGTTTTCAATTGTAGCTCCTAATTGAAATAGTTGAGATAAAACAATGTCCAAATATGCCAACTACTTTTTATACAGAAACTCTTTTACAGTCGCTTTTAGTTGAATCAAACGTTCGCGAATCAGAAAAATGTGGTTTGTAGAAAATTTTGAAACAGAAATGGTATCACTTTTACAAAGTTGTACCATTTTAACAAACCACCCTCATTATAAAAACGCTATTTAAAACAAAATCTAATAAAACCTGCTAGTTTTTGAGATCAAAAGTTTAACTCTCAAGTCATTAAGGGCCTATTAAATTTCGTGGAAAAAATACAAAATTTCTTTACTTTTTTCTTACTTGTTACGTTTTTAACATCATGAAAAAAATTGTAAAATATTAAATTCCGCTTTATTCTCATCATCGTCACCAGAATCGTTCGCTTGTCTTTATCTAATTTATTTGTGATTGTCGAAGTGCGTTTTTAGAACCGCGTGTAATAAGATTTGGCTGAGTTTTACGGCCTGATAACACTAATCTTACTAGGAAGGCTTTTACTGTTGGATTGGTGCCCGATATCTGGGTGAGGCGCTTAAACTGTCGATATGAATATAAATATCTTTCGGAACAACAGAAAAAAACCTTTACTTGATACATACGATTTAAAATAGGATTTTCTTTTTAACAATTATACGCTTTGATTTAAACCAAATAAAATAACAATAGCGCTTGATTTTTAATGAAACCCTATTCAAACTGCTAATTAAGAATAAAAGTTTTTACTGTTAAAAATACTATAGAATAATTATGAGTGGATAAATTTTGGTAAATTAAATTTTACATTATGTATATAACCTTTGGTGACCGGCTGGTTAAATATTGCAAAGGTTTCTGAAATCAGACATTATTGGGAATAGCAGTATTATAAAAAAGTACAGGTGGTCACTGAGTTTTACACGTGCTTGTAATTTAGAACTTCGTATAATTAAAATCTGTATTTTTTTTTGTTATCGTTTAAGCCAAAATATTTACTTCAGTTAGCTATTACTAATATATCGCTATTTATGTGATAAATCATCTGAATAATAAAATCAATCAATAAATGAAAGTATAACTAAAGATAATCTGCATAAACATGGGAAAGTAATGATTAAATATAGAATTAACAATAGAGGTCACCATAAGGTCTATTTAATATAGTTATCGGTAAAAGGGTATTTATATAATATACTCTGATCACGATAGTAAAACAAAAGGACGTAATGCATTTTCTATTTACTTGCATTATAATACATAGAATATTGTAAGTACAAAGTCCACTTCAAATGAGAACTAAGTAGAATTGTGGAATTCATCCTACCAACATGAATGCGGTGAAAGTTTATAACTAATTATAAAAATATTCTAAAGTGAAGTTTGAGGTGAGAACTCGAGTAGAAATTTAAATTAGGGATATTTTTTACACTTTTGAAACTATCTTTATTTAATTTGAGAAAAAAGGAAGTAAATTATTAATATTATACGTAAATTCAACGTAATTTCCCCGTTCAACGACAGGTTCTCGTGCTCGAAGGTGAATAGAAACGATGTGAGGAAACCTGTATAATCTGTCAGATGAAAATGTGCTTAACGTGTTATGAAATAAAGTCCAAACAGTTGTCAAAAGGAAAGGACGCTTTAACACAACAGCAGAACGGGCTGTTTCTAACTTACATACATTCTAAATTTTAGAAATTTGTGGTGTTTTGACAGTTTTAGTTGGTGCAAATATAGCTTAAATTGGCAGAATAAGGTACGTGGCTTTCATTACGTACTTAATGTTCCTCAGTAGGGTGCTGTCCAGGAAAACTTTGAGATCGTTATATTACAGTATTATTCAAAACAGGCAAGTTTTGGAAGATTGTTAATTTGAAACATTTCGTGGAATCCTCGACAAATGACGATCCGAGGGACGAGTTATTGCGGTCATTATTCCACAACTTAATATTATTATTTTTATTTAGATTTTTACATAAACTAGGTCGAATTATTTAGAATATATATTTATAAGTCGAGCCATTGACATTGTGTCTGGTTTAGTATATAGGTATGTTGTTTTATTGTTGGTAGTTGTATTGTAAAATATATTTTAGTTTATCGTGATTTTCTCGTTTCTTATTCATCGAGTATATTATCATACGTCATATTATACGTGTGTTGCCTATTATTTTATACTAATTTTTTTAACACATTGTGTTTTTTTTATAAGTCAATTAATCACTTAGCCGAGTATATGTTAATTAACTTAAAGGTACAATCTTATAAACATATATATAAACATACAATTCCTGCAAGAATAAATATTAAGAATAAATAAAATTAAAAAGATATTTCGATAAATGTTTTTACTTTTAAGACAGAAGTATATTAAAGTTAAATTAAAGTCAAATTGACTTTGAAAGAAATTCCGGACTTGTGATGTGGCCAAAGGTAGTCGGCGATGTTATTATATGAAATTTGATAAAATTAGTATCTGTAGTTTTTTTACAAGTACTTCAAATATATATATTTAAATGTGTTAGCGTTTAATAATATATTACGTCTTTTCTCACATTATTCATCGCTAATACAATTTTTCATTAATAAAAGCAACCCACTAATTCAATTGCCAATATATCTTATATTGCCGCGGAATAGACTATAAGAAGATTTACGACGATTAAAGCAATAACGATTAATATTATTTACTTGTATATATAAAATAAAAAATAATAATATAAAATACAGAATAGAATACGTGTTATACTGAGTATTCATATGTTAAATTCCTGTTTATAATTCATCTCGTTTCTACCGGTAAAGTTCAACATCATACGGAAACCTGCAAACATCTCATACAATTTCAACACCTGTTTATCTGCAGTGGATCGTCATAGTGGATTAAGTTTTGAATTACTTTTAACCCTAGAAAGATAACCATATTTTGCTATATATTAAAGATAAAACCATACGTCGTTTCGTCGTAAATATTTGGGTGCGTATATGTTGGAATTTGCATATATATGTTTGTGGATACGACTGTTAGCTTTAATATATTCAATTTAATTACTGATAAATAAAATCTTAAGCACGTTAGAGTCTCCTCATTAGTCTTACAAATTGAGAAACTTTAAAAAAATCAACTTTTTATACTTTTACAAAATAATATTGAACTTCACTAATATTTTTTTTTATTAATTGTAGCCTTAATGTCACGTAGTTTCTCGGTTATTTGGTATTGCAATGAAAATTTAAAAAGAAAAATAGTAAAAATACAAACTATCGAGTAAAAAGCATTAGCATAACATGCATGCGCGCGTTTGAATTTACGTATATGTGTGTCTTTTTCTTCTCAGCCGAAAGACGTCCACTGCTGGACAAAGGCCTCCCCCAAGGATTTTCATTTTGGCCGGTCTTGCGCTGCCCGCATCCAACGGCTTCCCGCGACTCTTTCTATATCGTCGGTCCACCTTGTAGGGGGCCTGCCCACGCTGTGTCTTCCAGTTCGTGGTCGCCACTCGAGAACCTTTCTGCCCCAACGGCCGTCAGTTCTAAGAGCAATGTGCCCCGCCCACTGCCACTTTAATTTAGCAATTCTTTAGGCTATGTATCGTCGTTACTTTGGTTCGCCTGCGGATTTCATCATTTCTGATTCGATCACGCAGAGAAACTCCGAGCATAGCCCTTTCCATTGCTCTTTGGGTGACCTTGAGCCTTTTTATTAGACCCATAGTGAGCGACCACGTCTCTGATCCGTAAGTCATCACTGGCAACACACACTGGTCGAAGACTTTCGACTTGAGACACTGCGGTATTTTGGATGAGAATATATCGTGTAGCTTCCCGAACGCTGCCCAGCCGAGTTGGATTCGACGATTGACCTCTTTCTCGAAGTTGGACCTACCTAGTTGGATGGTCTGACCTAGGTAAACATAGTTGTCTACAACTTCGAGTGCAGAATTTCCAACCTTGACTTGAGTGGGTGCAACATGGATGTTCGACATGATTTTCGTCTTGTCCATGTTCATTTTAAGACCCACTTGTTGGAATATCCTGCTGAGGTCATATAGCCTAGTGCCATAATCACGATGTCGTCGGCGAATCGAAGATGAGTGATGTACTCGCCGTTGATATTGATGCTAACTCCGTTCCAGTCCAGAAGCTTGAAAACATCTTCCAATGCAGCGGTAAACAGTTTCGGAGATATAACGTCTCCCTGCCTTACGCCTCTCTGCAATTGGATAGGTTTTGAGTTCTGATCCTGGAGTCGGATTGACATGGTGGCGTTCTCGTACAAGCACTTTAACACCTTGATATACCGGTAATCGATTTGGCACCTTTAAAGGGACCTCAACACGGCCCAGGTTCGATCGAATCAAAGGCTTTTTCATAGTCCACAAACGCTAAGCAGAGTGGCTGGTTATACTCCTCGGTCTTCTGTATAACTTGCCACAGCGTATGTATGTGGTCTATTGTGCTAAAGCCTTTTCGGAAACCGGCTTGTTCGGGTGGCTGGAAGTCGTCAAGCCTTCCCTCGAGACGATTCGGCTCAGCAGTGAGATGGGTCTGTAATTCTTCAGAAGGGTTTCATCACCCTTCTTAAAGAAAAGCACCACCACACCTCTGTGCCATGCTTTTGGCGTTTGACCTTTGGCTATGACGAAGTTAAATAGCCTCCGAAGGGCCCTGAGGATCGGTGTACCACCTGCCTTCAGAAGCTCAGCTGTAATACCATCATCACCAGGTGCCTTGTTGTTTTTGAGTTGCTCGAGAGCCATTCTAATCTCGGAAAGACTGACGTTCTGGAAATCTTCAGTGTAATGTCGGGTTAGTCTTGCTCTGGGATCTGCAGCTTGACTACTGACAGGTAATTGCGTTGTCGTGTACAGCTAACCGTAGTAAGACCGAGACTAGACCGTGTAACTTCTCAACCTCTTTCAACAGCTCAGATCTTGACGTGACTATTCTACCATCCTCAGTCTTCAGCCTCATATATGTGTATGTACATATACATATTTATGTATACGTGTGTACATAATATAATTGTGTATAGTGTGTGGACAATGTTATCATGCGTTCACTTGTGTGTGTCAGCAAGCAATGACGAATATGACGTTATATAAAAATCTATATTATTTTAAACTTAGAACGATATTTCCCGTTTTACTCTATTACTCTTAACTCTTACTCTTAAGTTCAGTAGTAACTAAATGTATTATAACAAATATTGTCGAGTTAATAAGTGTAGGACGAAAACACTGTCAGAGCAACATGCGACAAACTCAATTTGTGTTGTAATTACAAAGCTGTATTTACAGAGCGGCCGAAAATAATTAACTTGTGATGCGTAAGTAATTAATAATATTAACTCGTTGGAATCAACAAACTGTTGAAAATTATCTGTTGCTTTTTAAATTTTAAATAAGTTGCGAAAAGTGGCTATGTACATTAATATATTTTCCAATTAAAAATGATATGAGAAAATATGTCGGTTGAGTACAGTAATATGTGGTTTATTAAGAATAAGCTGTTTTGCTCAACTAAAAGCGTTCTTTTCTTCACTTCCTTACATTGTCTGGTAAAAAACATTTAGCAGTAATGCTAACCTACAACTTACCAGACAATGTCCAAAATTTATACGTAAGTATAGTGTAAGTAAGTAAAAGTAAACACTATCAATTCCTTATTCAAATATAGAAGAAATGATACGTTAAAATGTAATTATAAAAAAATATGAAATTTCTATGTCGTACATAGAGCCGAGATAATGGTTAAAGCACATGAATTATAACTAAATATTTTGGGTTCAAACTCGGTTAAGCACCACTGAACTATATGCGTAATTTGTTGTTATAATTAATTTCTTGAGCGGCGTTGAAGGAAAACAATCCAGGATAAATTCCAAAGGAAACGCTCGTAACGTTAAGAGCAGAAGTCAAGCCCAGCAAGGCAAGGCAACAGCCTGTAACAACTGTACTTTTTGTGAAATTATTCAACAATAATTTATTCTGTGGTTTAATTCATAAAACAAAAAACCGTCTAGACTAGTCATTCTACAATTAAAATTAGTGGAGAAGAGAGACGAGGGGAATGAAACTTAAAACGCACATTTAACACAGCAATGCGCACAGATAAAGAAGCAATGACGCTGAAGGTAATGGGCGAATGCCAGACAGTCAGTTATTTATCAGTTATTTTTATGTAGTCTATTGCTGGTTTAAATGTCAAAATTTAGATGAAATATTGGTTTTATTTTATCTGTTGCCTTATATCTTGTTCTTAAGGTTCAAAGTAAAATATTATTAAGTCTATTTAAACATTGAGAAAGAACAATCTTATAATCGACATAATTATTTTGTTATACGGCTTTGAAAATAATTGCAAAATTCGTTTGTCTAACGTATTTTAGGTCTTAAAAACGAAGAGAATAAATCGAATCATACACAATATCTACTAATTATGGTCCTCCTGACCGGTTTCTGCGTTTGCCACGGCGATCGTGGATTAATCGACTGCGCAAGATATATTATTGAGCACAAGTGTGTGCGAAAACACATATGCACTACATACTCCCTCACTCTCATAATCCGACACGACCGAAAAGAGTTCAAGAGTAGGAACAACGTCCTTTTCTAGGCACGGGAGTATATCCCAACTTCCAGACCAGTAATAACAATAATACATTGTTAATGTCCCGCTGCTGGGCTAAGGGCTCATCTCCCTTTTGAGGAGAAGGTTTAGAGCTTATTCCACCACGCTGCTCCAATGCGGATTGGGAAAATACACATATGGCATTGAAAATACACATGCAGGTTTCTTAACGCCGTTTTCCTTCACCGTCAAGCACGAGATTGAATTATAAACACAAATTGAGCACATGGAAATTCAGTGGTGCTTGCCCGGGTTTGAACCCACGATCATCGGTTAAGGTTCGCGCGTTCCAACCACTAGGCCATCTCGAACACATCCAGACTGTGCTACTAATAATCTCCAACAGAAATACACAATCACTAATTGATTGATGCTTTCATAAAAACCCTTGTTCACAGTTGTTCATTAACAGTATTACTATCAGTTCTTTAAGTTCATCTAACAGTCATGCACGTACACTCCACCGTCAACATAATATAACGATGCGAGGCGAATCAAAAGACAATCTTAAATCCCAACTCACTTGTCTAACGCTTAATAACGGAGTTGTGTCAAACGTCACTTGAAAATGTCAATCCGCATAACACTCATGCTGCAAATATCATACTTATATTAAAAATATTTACAAAAAGTTTAATAGAAATCATAGCGTTATCCATCGTTGGTTAATGTTCAACCTGTTAAATAAACATTCTTAACAAAATTTTGTTGATATACATACATATATCCATCCAGATGGGCTCAAGGTATTCAATGAAATTATTTCATAATTCTGTTACATCATATCATAAAAAATACAGTCAAATAATATCTTCGTTATGAAAATAATCCACAATATAAATAAATGGGACTCGAGCAGGACGTAATCGTGACGAATCAAACAAGACAACGAGCTCTCAAGAGTACACGCTTTACTTAATTGCTGTGTGCTCTAGTGTCCTCGAGGGTGTCATCGGGGACGACGAGAGTACTGAGAGTCAGTCGAAAGAAGGAATGTTCAGTTGATGGCTTTAAATTAGAAATGACGTGTATCCTCAGGGTGCTTTTCGAGAGTACCTCGGCATATAACGGAGAAGGAAGGAGCAACCTTCGAATGACCTTCAACCAAGACTATTTGATTATAAATGTTTATATAAATATTTTGAAAATATTAAAATATAATTTCAAAAATGTTCTGGTGCAATATTTGTTTTCATATCATTATCCCGAGACATATTTGAGCATTAACTAATGCTTTTCTTAATTCAAGTAGTTTCAGATAATGTCTTTCAGTCGAATTTGAATAATTCATTACATTATTATATATATTTTAAATAAGTTTACGATAGTATTATTAATATTGTAAATTATACTAAACTAATAATAATAAAGTTAAATTACTTGTGTCATTTCTATTCAAATTATTCCGACGGACTTTAATTAAGAGAGAAATTGACTTTTATGAAGCCTTCTGAATTTTCTCATTGTAAAGTTTGAATTTGAAACTTAGCATATTCTTAGGTCTTGTATTTTATATCATAATTTATCTATTGTACTGCAAAGTACTATCGATGAAATTATAATGTGTATACTGTTTATAATATTTTTATTTAATGACTTTGAATTGGCTTTGTAGATGTTTTTTTTTCAATAAAAATTTAATTATAAAATCTTAAATTATTTATATTGCAACAAGTATGTTTTATAGTAGAGTTATATATATCATTACACACGCACACGCACACGCACACGCACACGCACACGCACACGCACACGCACACGCACACGCACACGCACACGCACACGCACACGCACACGCACACGCACACGCACACGCACACGCACACACACACACACCATATACCTTTGTTTGACCGAATATTCCTATCAAGAAAGAAATATGCAATCAAAATTAGTATATATTTATACACTAATCGTATACATAATTTTTGTTTGAATTAAAACAAAAAAGGATCATCAAATGTACTAGAATGACATTAACTATTATGAACGCCACTTCTACCAAATGAAACATCAATAAAAATATTCAACGCATTGTACAATTACTTGCCCATTAACTTTAATTACAATTGCTCTCAATTTGTTATTGATTATTTTGCCTTTACCTTTTATATAAATTATAAAATATTAAACGTAACTATGTAATTTGTTCGGTGGGATAGAGTAATTTGTCGGTTTTTTTCGATATAAAGTTTAAATTTAATATAATTATAAAAGCCTACTTGAATATAATATTTTTTATAAAATAGGTAGGATAGGCAGATGGGCCACCTGATGGTAAGTGGTCACCGCCGCCTATAGACATTGGTATTGTTAGCAACATTAACTATACCTTACCTCGCCAATGCGCCAAACTTGGGAGCTAAGTCCTATGTCCCTTGTGTCAGTAGTTACACCGGCTCACTTAACATTCAAACCAGAACACAACAATACTGCTGCGATAGAATATTTGATAAGTGCGTGGTACCAATCCAGAAAAAATTATACGAAGCCCTACCACCAAGTAAAACTACATACTTTGTTTTTCTATTATAAAATATACATAGTTTTATCGATAGGTGTTAGAATTAATTATTGTCATCCTACGTCAACAAACGTATGTTAACAGTTTGATACATAGGTCTGTCTGCAAGTCTGACTGTGTAGTTTTCAAACTAGATATATTTGCCTGGGGATGTTTGCTTGATTATTTTTCCTGTCAGAAGTTGATGTAGGATTGCTACGTGTTTCCATTAAGGGTCATGGATGAAACTCCTTGTAAACTTTGGAAATCGGGCGAAGTGTAACTTTTGTACGTATCCCATGGGAAACCCTTTCTTTCGGAACCAAAAAACTCTTATAGAGTTAATCAAGAACATAACCTACTAGCTTCCGCTCGTCATTTCGCTCAAAAAAAAAAGATTCGCACAAACGATTTGTTGTTTAGTTAAGACGTCAGAGCATAACAAGGGAATAAACTCGTTATTGGATTTATAATATGACTAACGATCATCATTATTATCGGCTTACTAATTTTATGTTTGTTTACCTGTAACTCTTAGCACATTTTAGATACAAATATCATTAGATTAATTTAATTTTATTTCATGTCTGTGTTTTGTTAAGATAAATAAACATTTCTATTATTATTAATATTAATTAATAATATTTTTCGTTATTTCGGCTCGACTTTGAATCTTTATAATTGAGGTTATCCAGAGATATATATCACATGACGCAATCTTAATTATGATGAAAGCGGCCGTTCTTAATAGACATTGTAGTGCACGAGATCGTTTGACAATAATTTATATATTTCTTTACTATTCAAATTCAAATTGTTTATTTGCAAAGTTGTAGGCTCATTTTTGATGTTAGAATGGTTAAAATCCCGCCACAACAACCACGACATTTGCATAAGACGGTATGCAAACGTCATATATATGTCTATAGTATAATAAATTACGTACAATACAGTCTAATATTAAGCAGTCAAGCAAAAAATCAGGTTTTGTACCAAAGGTATTTTGAAGCACGGGTGTGTAAGTCTGGTAAGACTGTCAGCTTCTTAATAGTTACTGAGAATATCTTGACAGAGAAAGTGTAGGCCTTAACTAGGTTTTGAAATCCACAGGATCAGCTCGAGGTCCCGATTACCAGTCCGGTTTGAATAGATATCTTTGTGTTAGATAGCGCATTTGTTGAGAATTTTAAGACTCGAAGGGGCGGAATGTTTAACGTGAGAAAATCTGCATGTAGTAACTAGTATTATATAAAAACATCAAATTATATTTAGAAAATGATAACGGTGTTATGGAGAAATGTTATGGAGAATGGGTCTATTAATATCAATTACACACGATATATCGCCACAGAAAAAAACCATACTTGTATATATTTAAAAGCAATTAATTTCCACGGCAAACAGGATTTTAATAAATGGACAGCATCCCCCTGGAACAGATAGGCTATCAATAAACTCAATTCATTTCGGGCTTCAACGCCTCGGTTGGTACTAAATTAACAACTGCACCCTTTAAAAAAAGCTGATATATGTGGCTTCAATAAAACCAGTGTTCTTTATTATGAAATGATTGGTTTTGTTCGAATTCATCGTCATTTTCATTTGCCATTTAAACATTTAAATTATTGAAATGTGTAAACGGCAGTTTTACGGTTTTTGCGTAAAATTAATAAAAGCTATTTTGAAAATTATTGATACTGCGTCACTTTAAGTTAGCTATTTAAATGTTTTAGAGGTATTATAAATCTGTCATACTTAGTTTTGGTGTATCTGTTATTCTGCAGAAAACAAAACACTACTGCTTTAAAACACAAATATGCTAGATATTTGTGTTTTCGATTGCCATACAGAATACTGATTTTGGCTCTTGTCGTGGATGATGGAATAACTCAATTCCATAGAACATACTTAAATGAAATGTATAAAATAACGTATAAATGGCGATGTAAGCGATGGTTAACATTTCTTAAACTGCCAATGTCTAAGGGCGTTGGTGAACGCTTACCATCAGGTGACCGCTTACCATCAGGTGACCCATATGCTCGTCCGCCTTCCTATTCTATAAAAAAACAACGATATACGCAGCAAAATAGTCGATCTTTCACAATTGAGATTTCACACAGATTTCACAAGTGAGATATGAAGTGGGTTCATATAGAATAGCACTGCTGTTATAGTTTTAATCACGCATATCTAAATACTGTCTATACATATTTTTAATAAATACAATGTACTTAATATAAAAATATATATACATTTTAGCTTTCTGCATTTTTTATTTATATGAGGTTTGGAGCTTATTCCAACACGCTGCTCCAATGTGGTTGGTGAAAAACAATACTTATCCTCAAAAAAGGGACCGGAAAGAGTTCAGGCGCAGGACCAACGGTGCTTTCTGAGGTACAGGAGTATAAATACTTCCAACTTCTAGACTCCGGATTGCTATTGAGAACTTTTGACAGAAAATCTCATTTTATTGCACCGACCTAGGATTTGAACCCATGACCACCGAGTCTTCGGCCTTACACTACTAGCCACAAGACCAACGAGGCAGTCAATATTAGTATAACAAGTTATATTAGTGTAACTATATTTGTAATTAAAGTTGTTCTTGTTCTTGTTGTTTTGTCATGTTAGTTTATGCTTCAATCGGTCTTCAAGGGGTAATCCGATTCTATTTTAACTGGTAATGAAATCTATTATGCCATGCTATAGAATATATAGATACATGTTCACTTATATTAAGCATAAAATATGAGAATTTTACTACATTGGGTTCATATTATATCGCATAAATGTGTTCGAAAAAAGGTAAGCTCTCAAACCTCCTACTTTCCAACCCACGACCAGTAAAAGTTAGGCTTTGGGTGGCTTACGCGGTTTCCGAAACGCGGGAGTGAACATTGCCAATTTTAAAGCTGCGAGTTTCTATTGGAAATTTTTGGACAAAATTTCAAAAACTATATTTTTTTTAATGAACATTACCGATGCTCGTTTTAAGGAAATTACTAGTATTCCTATTTATCCTTACAATTGCACGTAAAGCTTGTGTAAGATGTGTGCACATGCAGTGAATATATTTGAGCCAATTAATGTGTATGTAATGTTTCAAATTATAATAAACATCTATTTAAAGAGAATATGTGTCTATATAATATGCATAAGCTGTAGTAATTAACAGTCTAGAAAATTCCAAATATATATAAAAATTGTGTAAATGAAATTCTTAACCATTTACATATTTCGTCTTAAACAGTAATTTGTCTAGTAAAATGGTTGTACTGGCCCCAGTGTGAGCCAACTTAACTGGATCCCTGCCAAGTATGAAAGAGCGTAAAGTTGAGGTGCCAACTGCCAAGCCATTTATCAGCTATACATAAAATTTGTGGCTAGCTCAATGTATCATACGTTTAAAAATTGTTTGCGATTTTGTTCGTTTTAAGATATATGTTAGGACGAATACAAAATGTAAACACATTTTGAGAAATGGCAAATTAAGATATAAGAATAAAAAAAAAGGAAAAACTTGGCAATAATTCCAGAGCATATTGGTGTTTTTTATGGTGTGTGTAACGTAATACAACAATAATTTGCTTTGATGTATTCCGGATTAAAAGGTAAGCCAGTGCAATTATAGACACAAGGGACATATAAGCACATACCACCTCAGTTTTTATTCTATACATCACCAATATGCTTCCTAATTGACAATAAACAGGATGATCATTAATATTTCCTACAGTGCCAATATCTCAGGCGATAATGATCGCTTACCATGGTATGACGGGCAGATATATTGCCGGTCTGCAATCCAATATTAAACAGTAAAAAAGAGATTATTTGTTAAACTCATTTCTGAACACAACTGAATGTGGTGATATTTCACACGGAGATGAAAAAGGGATATATTTTTAATCATAAACCAAACGAGTAAAACGAATTCCATGCGACCGAAACCGTGCAAAAGCATCCATTAAATATATCCAAAAAAACAACGAACTCACCTCGAATACTGTAGACTGCAAGTAGTGCATAAAATTGTGAAAAATTTGAATGTCCATTAATGAATCTGTTGAAAGCATACATTTATTCAGTGAAATCTCTTCGTCATCTATAATCGAGTGAATTCTACTTCAATTGATTGTAGATAATTAAGATATTTCAGTTAAATGGTAATGAACTTTCAGAAAATGTACCAGTGTTGAGTCTGATCATGGATCAGCTTGCCAAAATTATCCAATGCTTAGAAATCAAGAATATCGCGACGTTTAAAAGCCTTCCTTCATAAATCCAAAGAAGTCATTAAGAATTCAGTCAAGAATTAATAAAAAACAAAATGGGACCAGAAGATCAAATAGCCCACAAAGATTAGAGTGAAATTATTATTTGTACATTCGTTATTACTACTAAAATTTTGACTTTGTTGTTTTAGAGTACCGTCTAACGCACGAAACATATACTCTCATAGCAATAAAACGGCATACCATGAAGAATCCGATACGAATAGAGAACCGTTGATCCTGCGTCTGATCACTGTCCAGTTAAAAATATTGCCGTTATAGTCGTAATATCTTTATTGTTGTAATAGGTGCTGTGGTCGGTATCAGTTAGGTAAACTTTCCAAAGAGGACTTTATTACAAAGGAATATTATTTATGTTTCGATGGTAAAATATTTTTATATAAATTATATAAGAAGGTATTCTTTTATAATCACGGTAGCATGCGCAAGCGATCCCGTGGCGCGCCTTGTTAAGACGGAAAGGGTGCCGCTAGTTTTTAATGGGTATTCCGATGTTCGGGGCGCACTCGGCACCTTGGACACAAGCGAGCCTCACATACTCCCCCACTGTTCCCGTGGGTGAATCGCGTAATGCGTTTTTCCGGTGGTAAAAAAAGTTATTCTTTTATAAGTTTTAAAAAGTGTTATTTACATATAACCTAAGATCTCAGGTATACAAAATAGTTTTAATTCAAAGTTGCAAATGATCGCTAAAATTATTTAATTTTCAGCAACTACATATTATATAGAAGCTATTACCGCTAAAGTGGTCCATGTAAAACAAATAATTAATACTAACACAACTGAGAAAATAGATTAAAATAAAAGAATAACATATAACTAACAAGACGTTGAATAATCAAAATATTATGTACTGTATTAAAACTTATACTTATATTCATAACAACACATATTGTACTAGTTTTTGTTATTAGGGACGTGTATCTGAGTCTATTATATGCAAAATATTCTGCCGAAGTCACGTATTTTCTAGAAGACGCCAAGTAAAATGATCGTGATGTTACTACAAATAATGTAAGCAGATATGGTGTATGATATATAGAAAAAAGACTAAAGAATTATATGAATATAGCATGTAAAATACACTTATAAGAAATAAATAAATAAATATATATATATATATATATATATATATATATATATATATATATATATATATATATATATATATATATATTTCTAATAACTAGTAGCCATCTTTGAATTTTACACCATTCATATGTACAAAATATATAAAAATATAAGCAGAGCTTGTGCTATGGAAACTAGACAACTGATATACTACATATTCTACTTTTCTTTTGTAAATACATACTAATACAGATAATTACACCCAGACTCAGGACAAACAGACACGTTCATGCACACAAATGTCTGTCCTGGGTGGGAATCGAACCCACAACCTTCAGCTAGAAAGACAAGTTTCTACTAACCACGCCAACCGGCCCGTCAAATATGAAATTATATATGTAATTTAATGTTAAATAGTGTAGTATATCGTATAAAAAAATCCCACGAAACTAGAAAGTATTGTGGTTAATTAGTTAGAGCTACTTATTTACGTCGAATCAAATTAGTTTAAACATGAATATATGTTGTTAATAGGGAAAAGAGGTAAAATTTGACTTTTTTTCTATATCAGATGATAACTACTGATTGGAGTGATACAATATTTCTGGTCCAGTGGCTGGCTTAAAAGCCTTTAGATCCCGAGTTTCTAGATTATAACCCGATAGTGGCTTATAAAAATATTTGCTTGCCTTTTTTCCAAAAATCTACTTGAAATGTCACATGAAATCTACTATAAATGTGTACACAAGCCGTCAGTGCAACGTCGTGATTAAATTAGCTCAAAACTCTCTCTCCTTAAAAGTCTCCTTAAAAGCAAATTTCCCTCTCTGGAACATTCACAGGCGTGGCGTATGTATTGAAATTGGTTAAAAATAAAAATCCGAAGAAAAGTCAAAATCAATCTTATATAAACCGCTTTCAAAATTTATTTTATAATATAATCGCCTGACATTTCGTCTCTCGAACAAAGAAGTTTTTACTTTAAGACATTTCAACTCTTAGACTCCTTTAAGAAAACTTTACCTTACGGAAATGATGAATTATCCATACATAAAATATGATGGTGTATTTGCATTACATATGCAATGCAATAAAAAATGCTGTATATGAAACCTCAGATAACTTAAATATATTTGTCCAATTGCCATATCTATTGGCAGTTCAAGTAATAATTCTATACTTTTTATTTATATTATATAGCTTTATATTCAGCAAAACACACGGTATATCGCTAACTCGGTACATAGTTAAAATACACTTATATAATTTGTATATATCTACTGTTAGTATATACATAAACTTCAAATAATTAAATTATTTGTACTTTCAACGATATCATAATATTAACATAAGGATATTGGTGACGCAAAGCCACGAGACTATCTGCTACGATAAGCCAGCTTAACGCGCCTAAACAAGTTTTTACTTCAAAAATCACTCATTACAATAGTTTCGACTGCTTTGTAACAAATGAAATGTTTTGCCTATCACATATCAGTTGACTGCAAAAGGCGTTCTCTCAGTACTATAGTTCAATTTTGCGACATCTGACTCGCCCAGAGAGATATCATGCGCAGCACTAATAGCTTCACGTGATTTCCACGTCACGGAAATTAAACGCTTCCTAACTTCGGTCTGCTACTGAGTATTTCTTGATAGACAACCTGAACTCCAAGAACTTGTAATTTGCGAACATGCATGCTAGTGACTTTATGTAACAAGGTAAGTTCATATAAATGACGCTACTGATAGCAATGTGTAAAATACACAGTTAATAAAATACATTTGAAATCAGGTTAATCACATGCAAAGTGGAACCTATTTGAACATCTCGGAGTTTATTGAAAACTTAAATTCTACCGTCCATAAGGTTTCTGAGAATCGACTGCACAAAGAATAGCGGCTTCCGAACATAATTTTTAGAAACTCGCAAAGTTTAAAACGAGTTCGCTCTCCGATCACAAGTTATTTTTGGAGTATTTCGTACCTTTGGAACTATTCTACTGCAACGTTAATATTTTAGTATGTTAATTTATGATGAAGATTGAATATTCTGAAATCAGAGCTGATTGGTTTTTCCTATTCTAGTTTACCGGAAAATACATGGCGCGTTAAGTGTGGTGGGCTGCAGTTCCCTTATTCGAGTCCATCAGAATTAAGAATTTATTCCAGAAGGAGGCAGTTGATTGGGAACTGGAAAGGGCCTAGAGACTTAAAACATATGGGAACACAATCTCGCAATCTAGTAAAGGTTCACAACAAGGACTCCAAAAAAAATAGCCACTGATTCTGTAAGAAATATAAACCTTCTTACTTCGGACTACGAGATTTATGATGTATTGTACCTAGGGTAATTTATTTTGTTCAGGCAGGCTCAATAACCATTCAACAATTATTACGGTATAAATTTCGATTAACATAAAAGTATAATGCCCAAACGTGATTTTTTAAATATTTATCGCTACAAAGGCTCGTTTGTTTGAGAATCTGAGTGAAGTTCGTAGCATATGGACGTAATTGCACCATACTTCAGCATGATGAAGTGTTCATTATAGTTCGGTGTGGAAGATATGGTTTCAAATTAACTTTCGAAATGGGTTTAATTTTACATCGTGGTTACATTATAGATTCTTCCTGGAAGGCATTTTATGCATATTACTTCGCTGACAGTGACTGTTTTTTTAGCGATTATTATCAAAATTGTCTTTAGTATATTGGGGATCAGCCATTAGTAAAAGACTAAAACGAAAACATATATATACGATATTATATCAACATTTACATTTAATTTATATTTTCTTGAAACTCATCAATTATTTTCTAAATATAGCCTTTTATTTACATGTATAATTATCTTTATTCATAGCCTATTTCAATAAAAGGAAGAACTCAAGGCAAACAAACAATTTTGATAATTAATTGACTTATATGATATGATATGTGTGATATTGAATTTAATATGATTTGGTAATATAAATTCGTTAAAAAATCCATTTTAAAAGTGCGAAAAAATAAAAGTGGATGTCAATTGTTGATTGGCCTGCCCGTGTAGACTTCTTATGTATTAAGAGTATGACTGTTCAGCTTTGGCTGATTTTTTTATGATATTATGACTTTATCTTTTCTTTAAATTTACTCAAATGTGAAATAAGCATAACTTTCATTTATTAAGTGAAGCATCGATTTCGAGACATATTATCGTGAGGTAACAACAAATACATATTAAGGCCTTACATTGAATATTTGAAAGAAAATTTATATGTTTTTAGTTATCCTTGTATAATTTCAATTACTATTTTTATTATTCTTCGAAACTTAATTGATTTAATATAACATAAAAATATTTTCCTTTATTTACTTTGTATGTGGAAACCTTATCAATACTTCTATTATAGATGTAACTTATTAGACATTTATGAAAAGAGCCATTTCTGATAAAGGTTATTATTTATATTATATAGTATAATTCATATATATAGTCGGACTGGCCAATTGACCGCCTGATCGTAAATGGTCTTTACCGCTCATAGACACTGTAATTGTAATTGACCATCCAATAGATAGCCAATGAGGCACCAAACTTGAGAACTACGTTGAGCTTATAGTTCCACTGGCTCATTTACCTTTCGCCATATTACTGTTCAGCCGTGAAATATGAGATAAGTGGTACCTACTCAGACACACTGGTACAAAAGCTTACCACGATGTTAGTCAAAGTAATTAGTGTTAATTAAATTATATTAAATATAGTATATATAAATATAAATATAGATATCTATTAAATTATATTCCAACGTGAGTGCAGCCAAATTCCAGTTAAAGTTCTGCCTAGTTTAGAGTCAGTTCTAGTCCTGTACAATTTTTCCGGATTTGTTCAGAAAACTGCATACATAGTTACAGTCTAGTTTATGATGTTATAAATTGTGAAGCGCTATGTGTATTTTAATAAATAATACCTTTTATTAAATATGTTTCTTTTTCCAAGTCTTCTAAGTAATGCAAACGAATATCTTCGAAGCGAATTTGTCAAGAAAACATGTTATAGTGATTTTTTTTAAATAAATAATAATACTCATTTTCGAATACAGAACTTCTTCGTCATTGTTTATTATGCAATTAACTGGCAATGTTTGTTAGCTTGGTTGGTTAAATCTTGCTTTATGATGTAGAACCACTTCATCTTATACCACGGATTTGAAATTTTTCGTGTTGGTTCAGTTCCAATGAAAATGTACTTTTATGGCAACATGACTTGATTCTACAACCTGGACAGGACCAGGATTGGTGCTAGATGAAGGAAGTCTTCAACGGTCAACAGCATCTAAAATTTTCGTTCGTATAATTCGTGTACAAAATAAGTTTGATTTTAATTTTTTTTTTACTATTAATTTGTTTTACAAGAAAGATCATATTTTTGTTTTATAATTTTATAAGTTATTTTATACATGTTTATTAAATTAATTAAAAGACGATTGTCTCATCTATTTATTTAATATTTATTATTGCTATCATAGAAAATAAAAAAAATAAAAATAAAAAATATATATTGTACCTAAGAATGCATGTTGTGGCCGTCTTAAAGAGTCGCACATTTTATATAAGTTTCAATGTGTTTTTATTATTACATGTGTAAGTGTTGTGACTGCTGATGGTCCTTAATAAAATAAAATAAAAATAAAATAGTTGTCTTTCACGGGGCGGTAAAATCTTCTACATCCACTCGAGTTCCACCACTTGCAGGTTCAAACCTGGGTAGGTACCACTGAGATTCATTTGCTTAATTATCATTCTCAGTGATGGACTTCAACATCGTGAGGTTACTTGCATGAGTTGAATGAAACTTGTAAATAATGGGTATTAGTAATCTAAATATTTTCTTAACGAAAATAGTATATTAAGTATACATAAGATGTAATATATCTGACGAAAAACCTTTATCTTATCTACGAATTGGAAATGATTTTCAATAAATCTATTATTGAAATCACAATTGGTAATAAATCTTATATTTTCGTCTTCTTATGTATACATAAAATGAATATTTTTATATTATTGTTTATTATGAATATTTGTTAAGATAAACGGAATATACACACCCTTCATTTTTCTGTACGAAGCCAGGTCGGAAAGCTAGTGTTTATGTAAATAAAATGTTTATAAAAAGGGCATCAAAACTTACAAATAATACTCTTTACTGAAATGGAAAATAAACACTACGTTATTCAGGCAAAAAAAAAAAAAATCTTTTACGTCCGTTTAAAAAAGATAATTCGTATATTTTTGAAAGTAAATACTATTTGTTGGAATATATTTTTAATTGCTCTTTTCGATTTTAATTTTGTAATAATAAAATCTTTAGTTTTTTTAAAGCAAATACTGGGAAAAAGAATCTATGTAACATGAATAAGCATACTATTTAGCCTGCCTATTATATATCATTGTATAGAAGTTCTATATCAATTTCAACTGCCTCGTTGATTCAGTGGCTAGATGTAAGGTCCTGGGTTCAACTCCCAGGTCGGGTCAGTAAAAAGTTATTTGGATTTTCTGCCAGAAAATTCTCAATAGCAGTTCAAATAGAATCCGATTACCCATTTAAGGCCGATTGAAGCATAAACTAACATGACAAAATATCAAGAAGAAATGACTTTAATTACAAATATAGTTACACTAATATACTTTTAATACTAATATTGACTACCTCGTTAGTCTAGTGGCCGGTAGTGTAAGGCGGCAGACTGGACTGCTGGTTTTGGGTTTGAATCTCAGGTTGGGTCAATATTCTCAGTAGCAACCCGGAGTCTGGATGTTGGAAGTGTGTAACCCGATTTTTTATGTCTTCAAAAATATATTAATTACATTCAGTGTCAGTTAGTATTCCTTATTCATTAATCCTAAGCGTCAATAAAAACACTTAATATAGTAAACCAATTACGGGAAACTAATCAGAGGATAATATAGTATTCTCGACGCGATAGTACTAAGATTCTTGGGATTTCTCAAACATATTAGCTTTGTTCGTCGGACGACACTCGGTTTCACTTTGATCCACCAACATGATAATCTCCACAATTCCAAACTCTGTGACCTTATTATAAATGAATATAACATGTTTAATATCTGAAATGTTAGATTATGAGAGTAACCGAGTGTGATTGATCGCATTTTATAGCATAGATCGTTTATTGTACAAGGCTATATAGATAGACGAGCTTGGAGTTAATATTCGATGATTTCAATGCAGGATATATAAATTTTATTAAGTACAATTTATTAATATATTTATTAATATAATGGTGGCAAGAGGCAGCATTTCCCCTTTGAATCGAAATTTCGATCCTCTGGGCGAATAATGAACGAGCCCTCCTGTTACCAGTAGAGGCAATAAGACAAGATGTTATATTTTTAATAATTTATTTGCACTATTACTCCAATGTAATTTAAATTTATTTGTATATGATTATTACAAATATGAAGCCGAGATGGCCTTGTGGTAAGAACGCGTGTATCTTAACCGATGATCGTGGGTTCAAACCCGGGCAAGCACCACTGAATTTTCATGTGCTTAATTTGGGATAATAATTCATCTCGTGCTTTTCGGTGAAGGAAAACATCGTGAGGAAACCTGCATGTGTCTAATTTCACTGAAATTCTGCCACATGTGTATTCCACCAACCCGCACTGGAGCAGTGTGGTGGAATAAGTTCCAAACCTTCTCCTCAAAAAGGGAGTGGAGGCCTTTTGCCCAGCAGTTTTTATTTAAAAGATTTAAATCCATCAAGTAATTAATCACTTGATTAAAAAAAATGTAATTTCAATTTAGAAATACTAAAACTTCACAAACTTCAAGAATACCTGTTAAGTATATGTTAAGTTTATAATTTTTATATGCATACATATGTACATACATTTATAATAATATTACATATAATTTAATATATAAAAGAAAAAAAAAGAAATAGAAGCAAATCACAGTTATTTAAAAAATCTACGAGCAAAATTCGAAGTAATATCTCATTAAAACTCATCTTTCGCTCGAAAGGGTGAAGCCTTATTAAAGTTTCTAATAAATACAATAACAAGACCCGGTTTACGTAACGACATTGCCTTTAGAATTTATTTATAATATTTTAATAAGGAGCAGAAGCAAATGGTCTCATTCTCTATTACACTTAGGTAGCGGTAATTAGTGTGAAATTATTAGAAAGTAAGTAAATTTATTTACTATTTAATTTTATATTTTAGAGAGTATTTTTCATGACTCGAGCTGAGTAAAAATAAGCGCTACCTGGTGGTAGGGCTTTGTGCAGGCCCGTCTAGGTGGGTACCATCCACTTATTAGATAATAATAATAATAATGTCCTCCAGACCGATTTCGGCCACGGCGGCCAATCTCAAGAGAGATTAGCAGGAGATATTATAGTGCACAAGTGTGTGCGCAAACACAGGTGCACTCTCTATTCCTTAACTCTCATAATCCAATGGGACGGCAATCCGACACGACCGGAAAGAGTTCAGGCGCAGGACCAACGGCTTTACGTGCTTTCCGAGGCACGGGAGTGAACACACTTCCAACTTCCAGACTCCGGGCTGCTACTGAGAATTTTCTGACAGAAAAACCCAATAACCTTTTATTGGCCCGACCTGGGAATTGAACCTAGGACCTCCGAGTCTGCGGCCTTACATCAAGCCACTAGACCAACGAGGCAGTCAATTATTAGATATTCTGCCGCTAAGCAGCAATACTTTGTATTGTTGCATTCAGGTTTGAAGGGTGAGTGAGCTAGTATAACTACAGGCACAAGGGACATATCATCTCAGTTCCCAAGGTTGGTGACGCATTGGCGATGTAAGGAATGGTTATTATTTCTTACCTCACCAATGCCTAGGGGCGGTGGTGACCACTTACTATTTGCTCGTCAGCCTGCCTATAATAGAAAAAAAACTTATAATGTAAGCAGTCTTTAGTTAGAATATTCATTTGTTTTTCTTGTAGCTTCGAAGCTTCTTATTTTTGACAAATAAAATGTAGTTATTCGTCTTCCATAAGTTAAATGTCAGAAGAAAAATAATATGGCGGATATTATTGTAATACACGAATCAGTAAATATTATCAGCGGAGCCGAGAAAACTAATGCAACATACAAAAAAAAAATATTTTACATTTGTCATTTTTAATACTTCGATATTAAAATGACATACAAAATTCATATAAAAATGAAATATTACCTGATATATTTTCATTAGTTAAAGGGACGGTCTAGTGTTGCTAGATATAATAAATAATATCTTTCATTGAAACTCATACATCAATTTATTCATTAAAGTTACTTATCGTCTTTTATTGTCAAAGCCAACTATATATTTTAATAAATGAGCCAGTAGTGAATATATATTAATCGTTCTCAAATACATTTATTATTTAAATTGTTCAATTTTGTAGTAAGCTGTAAATTAATTGGATAATTGTCAATCTGGATTTTAATAGTTATAAATATAAAGACATATATTAATAAATTGTCGACAAACAAATCTCATCTCAAAAAAACATCAAAAGGAAGGGTGGTTAAGTGGATTTTGTGGGTGGATAAAGTAATATAATTTAAAAATTAATTATGCTCATTTTACTATGCAAAGGATGCATGGAAATATGCAAAGGCCAATAAAATAAAACACACACAAAAACACTACATAGTAAAGAGGAAAGTGTTAGTAAGAATGTTAAAGAAAATATATAATTTATGTAAATGTTATAAATACAGCTTGTGGGGGTACCTGATTACAGTTAATCGGTAAATACATATACATCCATTAATTAATATCATTTCACGTCTTAAGATATGAAATATGATTAGTTAAATGAAGATACAAAATTATTGTAATTATATACTATATTTAGGTGATTTTATGAGTGCGTTTATTTAAAATACCTACGAGTACTTTTACAAAATATCGTAAGTCTTATGTATATACATTTCTTTAGCTACTTTTTAGGTGCAAAAAAATATCAAAACATTTTTGAAACCCCTGTTTTTTTTACTGACTATATAAGTAACTTTCGAATTAATTTCAGAAAATCATGACTAACGTAGTCGCGTGTGGAATGTAGTTTAATATTTAAAACTACCGTGTCATACTTCCGAGCGAGCGAGCCAATTTGTTCACAGTTTGTTCCGTGCTACATTCGTAATTAGCTTTTGTATCCAATTACACTAATTTGAAAAGCGGCTTCAACCAAATTGACCATGATTAGTAAGAACGTTAAATGGAATATGTACAATACTATTGATTTATTCACTAAATAGATGTCTCGTTAATTACAACAATTATTAGGTCGTATTGTTACGAGCTACGTTGGTCTAGTGGCTAAGTTATAAGGCTACCGAACCCAAAGTCCTGGTATCATCCCGATAGTAGAAATTCTTTAGAAGTTGAAAAGCATGCGTTGTTGATCAATCTGATTTTTTTCAGTGGACAGATTTGCTATTCTATTGAATTATGAGAGAATGCACATTTGTGTTTGTTTACACAGACTCAGACAGCTTACTTACGCGTTTTGATATAGTCTTGCCCGTGCTAAACATGCATAACATGTGAAAATAATTAAGCAATCATAAGCCCAGATTGAAGCTGAGGTGGCCTAGTAGTTAGAACGCGTGAATCTTAACCGATGATCGTGGGTTCAAACCCGGGCAAGCACCACTGAATTTTCATGTGCTTAATTTGTGTTTGTAATTTACCTCGTGCTTGACGGTGAAGGAAAACATCGTGAGGAAACCTGCATGTGTCTGATTTCATTGAAATTCTGCCACATGTGTGTTCTACCAACCCGCATTGGAACAGCGTGGTTGAATAAGCTCCAAACCTTCTCCTCAAAAGGGAGAGAAGGCCTTAGCCCAGTGGGACATTAACAGGCTGTTACTGTACTGTAATCATAAGTAAACCATCATCGTAATTATACAATAAGAAATCATGTTTGTCGAATGTCGAAAATATAATGGGAAGCAAAAGTAATATTTAGGTAAAAATGTATAAGAGATAAAACAGTGAACGAATTGTCACAGTTATATATTAATCGATATTTACTGACGTTCATTAATATCCTTCCAGGTTAGTACATTATGATGCAGAGTAAAAAGTGTATGAATTCTATAAAATAACAGCCTGTATGTATCTTAAGCCGAGTAAAAGTATTCTATTGCACTAGGTTGCTCTGATTGGAAATACATGGCAGGTTTTCATTACGAAATTCATTATTAGCACAAATTCGGTGTATGAGAACACAGTGGTTTTTTTGTCGCTAGAAAAACGCGTTTACACGTTTCCCACAGAAGAAGCGGGAGGAGGGTATGTTGCGCTCACCGTCGCTGAATGCGTCGGATTATCCACTAAAAAACCAGCGCTACGGGATCGCTTGCGCATGCTACCATGACGCCCCGATGGTCGGATACGGGGAACCCACATAGCCCCGGTATTCTTCGGTAGATCGAATAAGCGAAGGCACTTTTCTCACGCTGTTGCTCCGCGTCCTCCTTCTGCGTCATGACATTCTCGCAGAAGGAGACCATTTCCAACTAACAACGTGATTAACGCCATGCTCGGCAGCGAGAGATCTCCGCCGACTGTCGCCTCTGGGGCCACGTGGCACTCTCCATCAGGGTTTGGTAAGCCGTGTCTAGTGGCGAACCACACTTGTAGCAGGAGATATGGTTATACCTCCCGCCTCGCTATACTGTGCAGGTTATTACCGAAATAGCAATGTCCTGTAAGCAGCAGCGTCTGCTTATACGTAAGTGTGCCGCTTTTCCTTGCGCTATCCAGTGCCTCAAGTGGGGGCGGATCGAATCCACTATCACCAGGCCTGCGGACCGGCCTACTGCCGCTCGTTGGGCTAGAGCCCTGATTCGTCCCACCTCCACGGATCCTGGACAGTTGCCGCTCGCCCGTCATGGAAGCTATCCACCCGAAACCGGTACACTTCTGCGAGCACCTCCTCCTGCAGTTTCCAGGGCGAATAGCTCGCGATAAATGTCGCCGCCACCCATGACACCGTGCGGTAACCACGTACCGCCCTCACAGCTATGACCCTCTGCGGTCTCCGCAGAAGGGCCTTGTTCTGAGCGGTAACAACGTCCACCCATATGGCAATTTTTTTATAGCAATAAATAAATATTCGAAATTTTTATTGCAGCTTGAGCAGATACCAATTCATAATCAAACAGAATATTACGAGAATATAATATTGTAGCAGAATAATTTGCACACATCACTCATAATTACGTTGCGGATGTAATTAACGTAGTTTGATTTTACAGGCTAGTAAATTTAGAAACATTAACCATGACTCATAATAAATTATCATTACAGTTGTTATTTCCGTTAATATGACTTTATCATTTAAATGTGGCTTCCCAGGGTGCGTAATTCTAAGGATAGCCACGCACCGCACTAAGGCTCTCCTTCGGTGAATGTGGGTCTGTTTAGGTATTGAGATTCAAAGCCATTTCGTTATAACGAAATGAAAAGTGGAAGAGAACGTGTCGCTTAGCTGCGGCTGTTGTGGTGATATTTAGTACTGCACCTTTGAAGGTGCTGACTCGTTGCGGATTCGACGCACCGCTACAGACTTCGCTTACAAAGACGATACTTTTCCCATGTTACGTTGCTGCGGGGTGGTCCACGACCATTCATAATATCACGCAACGTGCGAAGCGAACTTTAACAGAATCTTTATCAGAATTATCCAGAAATGTCGGACGCATGGCATAGCATTGCCTCTGACGAGTACGACAATACATTTTTGCAAATCCGATTAAATCATTCAATTTATAAATAAATAAGAGAAAAAAATTTATTAATAAAAAATAAAATGTACAATGCAAAAAATCAAAAGCATATTCGAGCATGGAAGTATTAAAGTATGAAGTCAAATTTTTTTGTTACTTTTATTTTATAATTTCATTATAACATATTTGTATACCTATCGAATATTATAAGTATAATTACACTACTTTTGACTGCCTCGTTGGTCTAGTGGCCGAGGTCCTGGGTTCTTATCCCAAGTCGGTCCAGTAAAACCTTTTTATTGGCCCGACCTGGAAATTGAACCCAGAACCTCCGGGTCTGCGGCCTTACATCAAGCCACTAGACCAACGAGGCAGTTAATAATAAATATATTTTATATTATCAAAATAAATTACAAAGCCTTAACAATTTCTGATATATGATAAAATCAATGAACTAGTAAACTGAAATTCTACGTACATTTTTTATTTATTACTGAATAAATTTTCGTATAGACTATTTGAGGGATAATGTGTTTATAATTTAAAACGCCAAATGTTATTTATGACAGAATCTCATGAAAAATGCATTATCGGTTCTATATAGAGGATGTGATACAATAAATTCATATTATATTATTCTCTTTTATAATGGCGACATGGTTCGAGGTCACCCGTTAAATCATCAGCCATTTACAATATAAGAAGCGAGTTTTAGTAACGTGAAAGAATTTTTACTGTACGCTTGAAAAAACTAAAATTTTTAAAAGTTTCTCCAAGAAAGACTGAACCCAAGACAGGATATTTAAGTTGATTGACTTCAAATTCAAATGAATTAATTAAAATAAATCTTATACTGACTGTCTTTAAGCGGACCCTGGCATAACTAGGCCGGGAAAACGCTAGGAAGAAGAAGAAGAAATCTTATACTGACGTATCAATAGTCAAAGTAAAAATTAACAGTGACTTGGGTAAGATGCCTAGCTACTTCAGTCTCGTACAAAATTTTCATGAGAAGAACCAGCGCACTAAGCTATTTTTTGGCAAATATTACAATTGTTTCCAATTTTCAATATAAGAAAGAAATAGTCATAAGCGTAAAAATAACGGGTGATACTGGAACTTCCTGGAGGTGGCCTTCTGACTGAGGGTCAATCTTAAAAGCGGTTAACTCTTATTCCAAGGTTTACGCCGGGCATCCTTACGGGGCATGTTTGGCCTTCATATATCATTAAGGTGCAGGTCAAGATGAGGTATCAAGGACAGACCCTGGGTGGAAGATGGAACTTCAGACATCATTTTGTTCAGTTTTTCTGAAGCTCATTAAAGCCGTTCCTCTAGAAGGAGATAAGAGAGAAAAGTTGACATATGTAAATGTCAACTTTTGAGAAGATTTTTTTTTTTGCATGTACATTTTTTTAACTGGTTTGTTTTTGAAATGATTTTGACCCTTATTTTTGCGTTGTGATCAGTATAGCTTTAGGGTATTCCGATCTCAATTTAATTGGTATTGGACATTGTTAATATTTTATTTAAAGCGTACATTCAGGCATATAATGAATTCGGCTAGATATTTTTTTAGAAAAAAATATTGGAATTGTCATTGAAATTTTTATCTTTCTTTTTTACCTAAAATAACTATTTAAATATATAAAGAACATCCACGATATTGAAAATTAAACGAATAATTCCGTGATTTTACTACGTTATTATATGTCTATTTAGTATCTAGAAAGGAAACTGATTTTCTAAAAACCTCGAATTGGTCTTTTTTTAAATAAAAGAACACAGGATCACACAAATTAATGTAAATAACTTACTCAATAATTATCGAAGTCACGCCAATAATTAATTAATTACTCTACCTTTTTGGTCACTAACAAAATGGCGGTTTTAAATTAGCGCGTTTTTTTTTAAAAACACTGTTGTATGATTAAAAGAATCCATCTATTCTACTTTCTAATCGTATTGTAACGTAATCGTTTGTAACATTTGAAAAAAAATTGTTTATTTTCTGCACTTAAAATCCATCGAAGTAAGTGAGCATTGTTTAATATTACAAACCGACCATATCGTTAGAATATGTATTATATCATTGAATTTATATAAACAAAATAATAAGTTGATCACTTTTTACAAAGTAACACAATGAATGGTTGAAATGTATTTATACACACACACAGACACACAGATATTTAAAACAATATTATAAAACAATTAGTATCGCGCCAGACGAAGTCTCCTCTCGTACAAACTGACAAACTAACAAAACTTTCTTCTTTATAATGTTAGTATAATAATTTAAGTCTTTGCATTAATTATAATAATTTGAAACGACCAAATTCAAATTAAACTATATTTCGTTTGCGTCCATATTTAACACGAATTTGAACAAATGACAATACAATACTTGCTTTAATTTAAATTTACCTCTTTATAATGACGGTAGTTGAATAATGTACAAGACGTTTGTAAGAAATCCTTATATAAAGACCAAGACCTATACTTTCCTGCAACTGTTTTTTCATAGTTATAGATCATAACCGTTCATAGACATTGGCGCTATAATAAATATTAATCATTTTTTACTACGAATATTCGTCACCAACTTTAGAGAACTAATTTTTTATGTCCCGTACGCCTGTAGTTACACTGGATCACACCCCCTTCAAACCGAAACGCAACAATACTAAATATTGCGATTTAGCGGTAGGTTATCTAATGGGTGGATGGTACCTATCCAGACTGACTTGCGTAAATAATAATAATAATAATAATAATAAATGTTTATTAACAGATAAATATCCATAGTGTTAGTTACAGGCTTAAAAACTATGTTAGTAGATATTTTAACTATTATTTAGCATACATAAGGGGTCTAAAACAACGAGTAGATACATGAAGTTCCCCCCAATGCTTAACAAATGGACTATCCATTTTCAGCATCAATGCATTCAGGATACCGTTAGGAACTCTGCGCATCCTAGCCATTATAGATGCTGCTCTCTTTCTAATGATGGCATAGAAATCATCCACACGGGCTTCAGAAAACATCAGCAAAGCACTGCAAAAGCGCGGCAACCCCAACAGTATCCTGAATGCATCGTTATACTGTACGCGCAGCGCATTGAAGGCCCTCAGCGTATACTTTATCCACAGGCTACACGTGTATAAGTTTTGACAGTACGCTTTAAAAAGAGTAATTTTTACGTCATTCGTACAACGTGCAAACTTGCGAGCTATCATACCGCATCGTACCGCCAAGGCCCTGCGCTCCCTCTCCATGTCAGCATCGTCAGATAAATCCTCGGTGACTATGTGACCCAGGTATTTAAAACTCTTAACTCTTTGGAGTTGTGTTCCGTTTAGAGTTACAGAAGGGATATTATCTGATATGCTATTTCGACCCTTAAAAATCAAGAGCTCACTTTTCTTTTCATTGTATACCAGCCCATGTGACACAGCATAGGACTCACACACAGTAAGTAATTTTCTAAGACCGCTAATTGAGGGACTCAGCAAAACCATGTCATCCGCGTAACTGAGGTTGTTTATAATTGTACCATCTATCGAACAACCTACACCTGTTTTGCTGAGCTCATCAATTAGGTCATTTATGTAAATATTAAACAGGACTGGCGAAGACAGGCCTCCCTGTCTCACACCACATTCCAATTTATAAGTTTCCGAGAACTCACTTGCCCATTTAACACGGTTAGTCTGTAAACTGTACCAAAATTTGAACATATTAACTACCTCAGATGGCACTTTCAGTCTTTTTAATTTAAGCCACAGTTTTTCAAAACATACAAGGTCAAAAGCCTTGGAGAGGTCGAGAAAAGCCGCATATACTGGCGTCTTTCTATCCGTATAATATTTAACGGTCTGCTTCAGCGCGAGAATAGCACTTTCTGTGGATAGTTCTCTTCTAAAACCGAATTGAGCATCGTTTAGCTTTACATATTTACCCAACAGACGGTCAAGCAAACCATCAAATACTTTACCTAATATAGTAGTTAAAGAGATAGGCCTGTAGTTACTTTTGTCCGCGATATCACCAGTTTTATTTTTAACAACAGGTATCACAACACTCGCCATAAGTTCCGTGGGTAAATACGTATGACGAATGCAAAACGTATACAGCATCGCTAGAATGCGATAGACATGAGGTCCAGCATATAATAGGTGCTCGACGCCCAAGCCGTCATGACCCGGAGACCTCCCTTTTGCCAAACTTTTTACAGTTTCCTTAACGTCAAGGGCCGTAAAACTAACGGAACTCTCCGAGTCAGACACCCCGACATCAAGCATCTGCTCGTGAGAGCACCGAGTAGGCTGAACTCTAAAATAGTCTTTAAATATGTTAGCTATTTGATTTGCATCCGTCACTCCATCAACGCTCGCAGGGAGGCGCGGTCGTGGATTGAGTTTATTTGTTTCTTTCCAAAATTTAACAAAATTTTTCTTTTTATGATGTTCTGCTATGAGCTCCAACCTAATTTTTAATTTATTATTTTGACAGAATTTTAATTTATTTTTAAAGACCTTTTTACTTATTTTCATGTCATCATAGATTGTGCCATACGCAGGCATACCGTTTGCTCTCCACAAAATATATTTCTCACGGGCCTCTCTGTGAGCAGATTTGACGTATTTATTCCAACCCACCACATGCTTACATCTCCCGACCCCTCCACACTCATGACTCTGTATCGCAGCTGACTGAAGGACTTCTACAGTTTTTTGATACAGTTCATCAATGATGATTTTATGGTTAACATTCACACACATTCTGTCACAGCAATTTGACAGCTCAGTCGGAAAATCTATATTTTTCAAAGCACTCATACATATGTTATGGTATTTATTTAACTGCGATACATTTCTTTCCCCCCAGTGTATTTTATTAACTTTTACATTTTTATTCTGAGCTTGTGACTTCGCACGTATCAAACGTAAACTACATTTTATTTGTAGTGGAAAATGGTCCGACCAGTATACATCATGACGCACCGTTATGTTGTTTACAGTCATCCACGCCGCCTCAGTAACCAGGCAGTGGTCGAGCCAGCGCCTACATCCGTGCGTATCGCTTATAAAAGTGTAGTTATTGCTGTCTCGACCAAGCATGGCCACATCGGCGCACGTCCACTTCTGTTCTATGCAGAAATTTAACATTTCCTTACCAAACAAACCGTCCGGATGTGCGTTGAAATCTCCCAAGATATATACAGACTCAATATCACATGTTTCTATTATAGCTACAATATCACTTAAGCATTCATTAAATTCTGTAATGTTTTCTAATGAGTCAGTGGGCATGTAAACACTAAATACTAACACCTCATGGTTCGATATAACGCCTTTTATTGCTGTTATACGGTCACTGTTACACTGCACTAAATACATTTTTGCGCCAGAGCAATGCCACGCCTCCGTACGGTCTGCCTCGTAAAAATCCCGCAGATAAATGAACAGCTGATTTACCAGTATACATAAAGTTCTGATGAATGTCGGCAAGAATAGGTATCTCAGGCTCTAGTAACCAAGTTTCTTGTATGGCTATAATATCTGCAGTTTGGCATAGAGACCCTACATAAAGCCCTACCAAGTACTTTCTAAGGTTGGATGTAAAAAATATTTTGAGCATACTTTTTTTTAATTATAACTTTTGTCATCTATAATAAAGTATTTAATAAATAAATAATATCACATAAAGCAATTTGTATATCATTCACAAGTGACATGAGACCCTTCTATTACAAGCGTAGACATTGAGCATAGCATACGATCTATTATTGCAATAGGATATTTCCAACTTCAATAAATTGAACAGTGATGGAAATGCTTATTGGAACCGAGACGAGTTTGAACTGTGAAGCCCACAAATAAAAACGTAGTTTCGTTAATAAAACAAACATATTTCTTTTATTATTTTAATAATTTGGCGCAACGAAGTATATAGTATACGCACCAATAACACATAAGGGAGTAGAGATTGGTGGCGGTGGGCTATCATGAGTAGGAACTTCACTGAATTTAGCAAATTTAAACCACTATCAATTGAGAACACACAGTTACCAAAGTGAGACACGCGGTACATAATAAATTATCTCTATTAATAACACAAGCCACAAATAAAAATTTCGTTTATTTCTCTAACCAATACATATTTTTCACAGATTATATTTCACGGTAGCATGCGAAAGCGATCCCGTGGCGCTCCTCGTTAAGACGGAAAGGGTACCGCTGGTTTTTTAGTGGGTATTCCGATGTTCGTGGCGCACTCGGCGCCTTGGACACCGGCGAGCCCCACATACTGCCCCACTGTTCCCGTGAGGGAAACGTGTAACGCGATTTTCTAGCGATAAAAAAGGGTACAGAATATTTAATGTAAAATTAGACATAACCATTAAACCTAAATATATAAATTGTGAAAATCTTACCATATATACCTATTATATAGGCCTTCTGTATATACTGTCATCTTATATAAGGAAGACCATTTAATTTGCAAGTGTCAATGAAGAGGTGTGTTCTTAAAATATAATCTTATTATTTTAATTACGAATTGATATAAAATCTTCGTTAAATATCCAAAAGTGTGTCACTCATTATTTATTACCTGTGCTAATTTGTAGCCATATTGTAGTGAATTGGATATCGGAGTAATAAATAAAGCCAATGGGTGTGTTTCTTAGTTTCCTTTACATTCTATGGAAGGGCGTTGAATGCGAAACGTGATTTATTTACAAAAAGGATAGTATGTAAAAATAATAAAATATACAACAAAATAGGTTTCCATGTATTCGATAATATATGTTTCAAAAGATTAATTGCGACCACAACAAATTCAACACGACTATATATTGGGAAAGAATTAGTAAATAATATTATTATATTATTAGCTATGCTTAGCAGTTTCTCTCGCTTAAAGTTTAGACTATTGAAGTGATAAGCAAGTAATGATTTCGTTCTAGCCAGTCAGCTTTCCATTTAATGCTTCATCCGCGTTACGTTGTTGTACAAAACACAGGTACGGTCTTGCGTTAAGTGTTGCTCGCACCTTTGGGATGGCTCCGCTAAGTACCTACTTGAGGCCTTGGATCGGTTGCAGCGACGCGCGGTCTGCATTATTGGCGACGTAAAGGTCACAAACACCCTCGAGCCTTTACAATTGCGTCGAGAGATAGCAGCGCTGAGCGCTTTCTATCGATTGTATTGTATTTGTTTTCGTTGTTTTTGTTATTGTATCACGGTGAGTGCTCCGAGGAGTTATTCTCCCTAATTCCTGCTTCCCCCTTCCTTCACAAATCTACGCATGCTGGCTCTCGATGTCACCGCCTAACTGTGACATCAATTCCATCGCGCACAAAGAAATTTGGTAACTCCTTTCTTTGTCGTACTTCTAAAAAATGGAATTCCTTACCAGCTCACGTGTTCCTTCCTCTTATAACCTGGGTTCCTTCAAACGAGGCGTGAAGAGGCATCTTGCGGGCCGGCAAGGCG
Source organism: Nymphalis urticae (assembly GCA_905147175.2). NCBI lineage: Eukaryota > Metazoa > Arthropoda > Insecta > Lepidoptera > Nymphalidae > Nymphalis > Nymphalis urticae. Next base: position 5,038,038 of record LR990008.1, read on the forward strand.
AGGGCGGCTAGTGCAGAACCTTCTTCCCGTCTTTACTGGCCGTCGTCGCGTTTGGACTCTACTATACCACTTAACATCAGGTGGGGTAGAGTCATTTGCCCTTCCGGAAAATATAAAAAAAACACGTGACTGCGACTGCTGGTAGGTTGGTATATATTTAGCCAGACAAAACAAAGCAAAGCCACCGTAAATATCGAATTTATACCAAATGACCATGATTACAATATAAAACTTGAAGTAATATCGCCAAATATACCACCTTGCGACTCAATAATACGATCAATAATCAAGAGATACGTATTCGCCAAAGAGAGGTCCTAAAAATTCTGCGCACCTTGAATGTGAATAAGGCCAGTGGCCCTGATGGGATTCCAGCAATTGTCCCGAGAAATTGTGCACCTGAGTTGTCCCCTGTTTTAACACGCTTGTACCGCCTCTCTCTTAAATCCGCTCAAGTCCCTAAAGCCTGGAAGATTGCCAACGTACAACCAGTACCTAAGAAGAATAGCCGTACCGACCCGGCCAACTACCGACCCATAGCAATCACCTCCATACTTTGCAAAGGTTTGGAGCGTGTATTGAATAACAAACTCCAGGCGTACCTCGAAGAAAACGATCTCCTATCGGACCAGCAGTACGGCTTTCGTCGGAATCGATCAACAGGAGATATCTTAGTGTACGCTACTCACATCTGGGGCGAGGCCATGGACAAGTATGGTGAAGCGTTAGCCGTTTTAGCGTTTCACTTGACGTGTGCAAGGCTTTCGACCGGGTCTGGCATGCGGGCCTTCTTAGCAAGCTTCCTAGCTACGGGATACCTGTTGGCCTTTGCAACTGGATATCAGATTTCCTGAGTGGACGATCGTTTCGAGTTGTCCTAGATGGGTTCTCGTCTGATGTAGTGGCGATTAATTGAGGGTTCAATGGGTTCTCAGGGTTCAATTCTTTCCGCCACACTCTTCCTGCTGCATATAAACGATCTGCTGAAACCCGGTATCTTTGGGTACGCAGACGACAGCACTGTCACGGAGAGATACATATCCAGTCCCCGAGCTAGTGCAACAGAAACTCGTAAGCACAGGGAGGCCTTGGTAGAACGCATCAATTTGAGATTGGAAGAGGTTTCGAATTGGGGCGATGATAACAAAGTCAAATTTAATCCTACCAAGACTCAAGCGTGTTTGTTTACTGCCAAGAAGAGTCCATTCCACCTGACTCCGACTTTCCGGAATGTATCTGTACCCATCACCGACAGTATTGAGCTTCTAGGAGTTACATTAACATCCAAACACAACTTTGAACAATACATTGAATCCAAAGCTAAAACTGCTGGAAAAAACTTGGCATCCTCAATAAGGTCAAACAGTACTTCACACCAGAACAGCTTCTGACTCTATATCAAGCCCAAATCAGATCGTGCATGGAGTACTGCAGCCATTTATGGGACGGCTCTGCTAAGTACCAGCTTGATACTTTGGATTCAGTAGATCGTCGTGCTAGAAGAGTCATTGACGATCAGAACAGTACTTCACACCAGAACAGCTTCTGACTCTATATCAAGCCCAAATCAGATCGTGCATGAAGTACTGCAGCCATTTATGGCACGGCTCTGCTAAGTACCAGCTTGATACTTTGGATTCAGTAGATCGTCGTGCTAGAAGAGTCATTGACGATCAGACACAAAGGTTACAAAACTCCAGACCTTAGAACATCGTCGTAAGGTTGCCTGTCTGTCGGTATTCTACAAGATATATTTCGGCGAGTGTGCTCAGGAACTATTTGATTTGGTTCCCCCGTCACATTTTTACCGAAGAACTGCGAGGCATCGAAAGGATCTGCACCCGTACGTGATTGACGTTGACGTATTTAAGACACGTACGAAACGATTTGCTTCCTCGTTTCTGATACGCACCGCCAAGGTCTGGAATACCCTCCCGAACTCCGTTTTCCCAGCCACCTACAATATGGGTACCTTCAAGTCCAGAGTGAATAGGCACCTTCTAGGCAAGCGCGCTCCATCTTAGACTGTATCTCACTTTCCATCAGGTGTGATAACAGTCAAGCGCTTGCCTATATATTTAAAAAAAAAATCACATAGTATTTTAATGTAAAATGCCTAAATGTGCGTGATTATACCTAATTTAGTTAAAATCAACATGATTGTAATAAAAAATTCCATTTCTTAGGTTTCTTGAAGCAAATATTTATTGGTTCCGTAATTCTGTCTTTATGAATAATGAAATAAATTTTCTTGAATAAATTTATTATTTAGGTTTATGGCGTTATGACGTGATGAGCTGATGTTATCACGGGTTTCTTTGCGTGTACGTTGAATATGAATATATATTTTACTAGTTTCCGCCTGTGGTTTTGACGCGTGAGAGTGGACGGACCGGTACCAGGTTTCTTCTGCAGTTATAACACCTGCTTCCGTTCGCGACTCTACCTATTGTGAAGGGAGAAGATGTAGCCTAATCGATAAGTCAGAGTATAAGCAATAACTATTAAAAACTTCATCCAAATCCGAGTAGTTTTCGCGTCAAAAATTACAAAGATTCATCTAACCTTACAAGCTTTCGCGTTAATATTATAAATGATATATGTATTAGTAAGATTTGATTGGATATATATTATCCTCTTGTAATCTATTTGACCCAAGTATTTGAGTCTTCCTTTCTTGCATTTGTTTCACTTTCATGTTTATGTAATAAATCTCATTTATGTGTTTTTTTTTTATTGTATATGTTTAAATTTTAAGAATGGATAACTATTGTTTTTGTTTTATATTTCTGGGAGGGCAAATGACTTTACTCCACCTGATGGTAAGTGGTAGTAGAGTCCAAACGCGACGACGGCTAGTACAGTCAGGAAGAATATTCTGCACTAGCTGCCCCCGCCTTGCTGGCCCGCCTCTTCACGCCTCGTTTGAAGGAACCCGGGGTGTAAGAGGAGCCATCACATGTCACCAGAACATGTGAGCTGGTAAGGAATTCCATTTTTTGGAAGTACGACAAAGAAAGGAGTGATCAAATTTCTTTGTGCGCGATGAAATTGATGTCACAGTTAGGCGGTGACATCGAGAGCCAGCACGCGTAGACTTATGAAGGAAGGAAGGGGGAAGCAGGAATTAGAGAGAATAATTCCTTATCATCAATTACAGAAATATTCTATTCTATTATATACCTGAGTATAGGAAATTTTCCATTCGTTATTTTATTTCATCTAGTCAATAAGCCTATAATTATTTTTAAGCAATTAATTTATTATGTTTTCTTAAATATATTAACTACTTATCATTAATAATTGTATATATCATATACTATGACTTGAAACTCACTTCAATAATACAAAATACTAATAAAATAATTATCTATCCACTTATTGTTTCAAAAAAAAAGAACATCCTGTTCTCAATTAATCATTTATAAATATAATATTACACGCTTAAACCTTTCACAATAAAATTACTGGTAAAGCGGCATACAAATGTCTACTCCATTATTAATTTAATGCTTATTCCCTTTAATGTATCAGGGATACCGCATAAACCGTAAAACTTAACGGAAATAATGAATGGCAATTCAACGAAGCCATACTCGTGTTTCAATGAGCAATCGTTTTAACCGCACGCTTCTAATTGTTCAATCTGGCTTGTACAATTAAGCGAGAGGAAGCGAGAGCTGTATAACTTGAATGAAAGTTGGTAATATGTATTTCGCTTTTATATTCAATAAATAAATTATTATATTTAATAAATTAAATGTTAATTACGCTAGCCTTAAGTGCTTGAGGATTTATTTCCAGAATCAATGATCACGCTCTATAATGTCCATGCAGGTTTGCTAGATTTAATTGTTAGTAATTATTATAATATCTAAAAGAAAAATAAAGTGACAGCCTGTCTGTTGGGCTTAAAGTGTCTCACTATTCCTTCAAATTTAATAAGACCAAACAGGAAATATATATGCAAACAACAAAAGAATTTTTCTAGTCGGTCCTCAAAAAGACAGTCATAAATGACCGAGTGCTGAGACATAAAAATATACATAACCGAATTGAGAAAGGTGAGAGAAGAAATAATTTGATCACCATTTTAATACTTTTTACGTTCTCTTAAACGTTAATTTTCTTTCGTTATTTAAAATAACTGGTTTCAATAAACTTTGTAAACAGCAATTTGTAAAGTATTTTTATGGACAACTTGAGTACCGTTTTATTTAGCGATATTGTACAGGAAATTGATTAATACATTATCATAAATCTCGCAATGGCATATTGTTTTAAATTAAATATATGATTAAGTACAAATTATACTCATCTTTTGCGCTTCTTTTTTAAAGAAAAAACTCGAAACTCTCTATAGTACTTGATCGTGAAATGTCAGACGATAAGACACAATGACTATAATAATTATAACCTTTACAATTACCCTTTTTATATAAAAAAAGTTAACGAGCATGAAAATTATATTAGGGTGTAAGAAATATTTACCATTCCTTACATAGCCAATGCGCCACTAACCTTAGGAACTAAGATATTATGTCCCTTGTCCCGTAGTTAAACTGGCTCACTAATCCTTCAAATTTGAACACAATAATACTAATATAGCTGCTTAGTAGTAGAAATATGCGATGAGTGGATGGTACTTACAAAGACAGGGACAAAGTCCTACCATCAAGTAAATATTTATATTTAATGTTACATATTATTTTATTCACGATATAATATTGTGAAAGATTATGTGTATTCATCTTTTATTTCAAACATCAAAACAACTTTGTGCTTTATATTGATGGATGAAAGGCACAAATTACATAACATCCTAGTTCCCTTGGTTGGCTGCGTGACCACTTACAATTAGTATAATGCGTCTGTTAGAAAATATTTTATGACTACCTGGACGGGCTTGCACAAAATCCTACCACTAAGTAAACAAACATCAGAATAGCGCATCAATTTCCCCATTTATATATGCGAATGAGTTATGAAACAGCACTTCTGGTCTGTAGTTAAAACCACGATGAGCAATTATAGAATATTATATCGTTCTAATTTCAAAGTTTAACAGTCTCGAGTAAGTATTGAGTATAATATTAATGCTCTGTTTACGAACTTGTACCCCACGTTTACATCGGTTTAGCCGCAATACCATCTAAGAGCTGGTTAATATTAAGTCAGTTTTGTCGCTGGATAAACTGCAGGCACTTTTCTTTTCATTAATTACAAATTTCTAATACAAATATATAATATTATATCTACATGTATAAAACTAATGGCGGTAGGGCTTTGTGCAAGCTCGTCTGGGTAGCTACCACCCACTCATCAGATATTCTAATGCAAAACAGCAGTACTTGGTATTGTTGTGTTCCAGTTTGAAGGGTGAGTGAGCCAGTGTAATTACATGCACAAGGGACATAAAATCTTAGGTCCCAAGGTTAATCGCACATTGGCGATGTACGCGACGGTTAACATTTCTTACAGTGCCAATGTCTAAGGGCGTTTAATGACCACTTACCATCAGGTGGCCCTTATGCTCGTCCGCCTTCCTTTTCTATAAAAAAAAGAACAATAAATATTATTCTTATGCTACATGGTATACAAGAACACGAATTTCACGTCTTCGTTTAATGCAGGTTACGTAGTGGTAAGGCTACGAAGCGCTGCTACTTAGATAAAAATATTATATACCAAATTCTTAATTAAAAAAGATTAGTAAGCTGAAGTGGCTATCGGCTGGTGACATGTTTTTCAGACCCGACAAATGTTGGAATAGACGTGTTCTGGAGTGGAGATCACGCCATGGCATATACGATGACGATATACGCAAAGTGGTTGGCAGCGGATGGAAATTGAGAGGTGAAGATTGAGCTAAGTGACGTGCCATTGGAGAGACTTATGTTCAGCAGTGGACGAGATAGGGATGATGACAATGATGATGACTAAAACCTTCACCTAAACTCGCTTTGTCTTCTGGAAGGTTTCGGGTACATATATTGGTTTAGTTATTTTTTCAGTTAGGCATTACAAAAGAAACGTTATCTTATTTATAAGTATAAATTATAGTAATTCTACGTCTTTGTATAGTCGTGGATCACGCACCGTGGAGTAGAATTAAATTAAGTACCGTTTCTCGGAAACAAAAATGTCTCTACTCTTTAGGGTGGCTCCAATATTTACACTCTACCTCGATACCTACACTTTTATTGCTGGTACACAAAACTGTATGCTAATAACATCCGACCGGCCAGCTTAATCATGGCAGTAAATCAGGTAAATGTATCGTGATCGATAGTTTTAATGGATCCTACTAATACGAATGGTATTCAAATGGATACGATTCTATATATTGGGCACATTTGTTGGGACGATAAATGTGTGGCTTGACTGACGGAAAACAACGCACAGCTTGAAATATAAGTCAAAGTAGTCTGCAAATGTTGAACTACTAGGCTAAGGCCTTCTCTCCTTTTTTGAGGAGAAGGTTTGGAGCTTATTCCACAACACTGCTCCAATGCGGGTTGGTGATATCCACATGTGGCAGAATTTCAGTGAAATTAGACACATGCAGGTTTCCACACGATGTTTTCTTTCATCGTCTAGCACGAGATTAATTATAAACACAAATTAAGCACATGAAAATTCAGTGCTGCTTGTCCGGGTTTGAACCCACAATCATCGGTTAAGATTCACGCGTTGTAACCATTGGGCTATCTTGCCTTTTCAACATAACACATAAATCAATATTCGCAACAAACATGAACGTATACACTATACATGTTTCTACTATATGTGTGAGACAAAAAAATCTGCACACATGCAAACAACTTATGTAGCAATAAAACATTTTAGTCTTCTCGTCAGAATTAAATTTAGTCACATGAATGCGGGATTCTAGATTGTTCTCATTTAAGACTGGTCATGTGAAACGTTGTCTTTAAGAGGCTGCTGTGGGATAATACATATTTCTCCCCTAGAGTGTGATCTGTTATTCCGATGACACTCGTCACAAACTAAAAAATAAAATATTATATTATATACTACAAAATTCTCAGAAGTCGGTATCATAAACATAAACAATTTCATTATTATGTTATAATTAAGTTCATATAAAACATATTAATAAATAATATCAATGACAGCTTAATAATTGCGAGCTGGCCTACAAAAAAAATTTAAAATTATTTTTAATCCATTTCAGCAATTTTCGATCGGTAATATTGATGGAAAACAATTTCGGGGTATTTTAACAAAATACTTAAAATAGTATCTTTATGACACAAATACCTATTCACAAGCCCTTTGTGTTAGTCATACACACACATATATACACGTTTTTTTATAAATGACACGTCAACTACTCTCAAACATCTTAAAATAAACTTATTTCTATTTTTTCTTATTGGAAATCAAGCATTTTTCGTGTCGTTTATTAATATTTGTTATTTTCTAAATAAAATATAAAATGTTTTGTTTATTAATATTAATCGGCGTATCAGTAGACTTTAGATAAATCCATTTTATGTTATAATTCAAACGTAGTTATAATTAACGGAGATCCATCGATGACGTCCAACCAGGAGATTGATGCCCGTTTGACGTTTCATAAGTAAGACATGACAACAAAAAGTATGCAATCACTCTCGTCTAAAATTCAATACGGTAATATATCAATAGCCTAAATCAATGTCGGCGCCACACTCTCGCCGACATATTTATTTGTACGGTTTTAAAATTTAGTTAGTTTTTTTTTTTAATTATTACGCTGTTACGTACTTATATAAAGTAGATGATGTGGTTTATGACAATTGAAGAAGCATATAATATTTAAAATTTCGTCTTTATAGTAAATTTGCGATATGTAAATTTTGTTGTAGACTTTTTTTAATAGATAGTCGGACACGTTAGTGTGCCATCTGATGGAAAGTGTTCACCCCCATAGACATTGGCGCTGTGAGAAGTTTTGACGATTCCTTACACCGCCAATACGCCATCAACTTTGAGGACGTTTGAGTATACGAGTAAATGTGTGTGTGTACTTTTTTCTTAAATATAACGTTACAAATAACTCTCTTATTACTAACAATTAAATTTGATATTTCTTACAACGTTCACTTTTCACGTTTTCTCATGCATTAAAATACGCGCTGTGGCCGTATTATTCACAAGTTCATACAAAACAAGTACATTTGTTTTACAACAATGAGAATAAAGGTCGCTTTAATTATAAAGTGCAGTTTATATGAAAGTCTCACTAAAACCTTTGTACACGTGATTAGAATATGAAACTAACTTGGATCTTGCTCTTGATTACATTTATTAAAATACTTTTTTTGCATAAAATTAAATTAAAAAAAAAATCTTATGTAAAATATGTTTATATTTAACTAAATATAAATAGCACTTTGTGCAAGCCTGACTGGGTAGGTAACACCCACTCATCAGATATTCTACTGCGAAACAACATCAATTTTTGTGTTCAGTTTTAAAGGGTATATGAGCCAGTTTAACTACAGCCAAAAGGGACATAATATCTTACTTTCCAAAGTTACTGGTGAATTGGCTATGTAAGAAATGGTTAATACGAGTACAGCGCCCATTTGCTCCGTCCTAACTATGGCATAAAAATAGTAACACAATTTTATTATTAGTGAAAAAAACAGGTTACGGGAATAAAGAAAAAAAAAGTTTAACAGTAATTAATATCTGAATCTTAAAACATTTAACACTAACAAATATGAAAGACAACTTAAACTGCTAATTTATCGATATCTCCATCTCACACTAACTTTATGCGTAAGAAAACGATGCATATACATACGTATATAAATAATAGTATCAAAGTTGGCGCCAAGTATTCGGTAGGCACTCCTACCTCATTTCGTTGGATTAATCAACTTAATGTGAATTAACGGTTACACATTTATTAGATTACGCAAGGGTTCACAAGGATTACTTTGTCCCTTGAAGCCGAAAATGCCACAAGTAATTGTATATTCGTCTCGTTTTTAAATGATTTACTCGAAACCACTTTTCACGTGTTCCGTCCGATTGAATTCGCACCGTAATAAAACGTTATTTAATTTATAACGAGATCTTTATAAACATACAATTTTCCGACCCGACCGACCGAATTTCACGTAGGTAATGTTAGTACTTTTTGTAAATCATAACTAGTAGTATTATCAATTCGAAAGTTTCGTTGTTTATTTGTTTAATACGTGACGTTTTAACTTGACGATCATCATAACATTTTGTATACACGTCGTTGGGTATAGTAGTGTCTACATACGTTACTAAAAACATTTGTATGTATATTATAAGTCATTATTTTCTTTTATCTTGAATATTATTTTATTTTTATTTTTTGCACTATCCTGTTTCTGCTTTTGCAAATCCTTTCACCAAAGGTTGTCTGTTAGAGATTGCTTTAGCAATAAGACCGCCTTTGCACGCTCTTATTTTCTTGTCTTTGTTGTAATTGTTCTCTTTATTTGTATGTCCTTTCATTGTGTGTGCAATAAAGTATTAAATAAATAAATAAATAAATAAAAACGAACCGCTTAAACTGATAATTAAATAAAATACTCAAGAGAACAACTATTAATTACTATTAATATCTTTAAAGTCAGCTATCACTACGAGCACTATAGTGAACACATTGCAGCAATTCAAATTAAAACAAACAATCAAAACAACAATATCTATTTTGTTTTTCTCGCTGTAGCAACCTTCAGAAAGGTACCCGGGTCCCATGGGGATGGAACCTGGTTATGTGTGATACAAAACGACAATAGCTAACAAATAGAAACACCGAAGAAACTTAAGGTTCTTTCGACAGTCAAAATCACGACAGCTATAGCTATTCGACGAGTCGAATAAATTATAAAAACTATAATGTCGCAGTTATATAATGTGGTTAATAAAGATAGCAAAAGTTTATACTATACAATTATAGAAGCCATTCTGCTCAATATCAAATACATCTGAATTATCGCCTTTTTGATTTGCACGTATGTAATTTGTTAACGATCGGTAACGGTAACTAGGTACCGATTGGTCGGACTTGTCCTTATGTCACCTAGCGAGATTTAGAAAAAACTTTTTGAACTATTCATTACAAATCTTATATATTAAGTTTTCGTGTATCTGTTACAGTTTTGGCAGCGTTCGCTTGGAATGTTACCAGACCTACAATTTTCTCTTTAACTTCATTGATATTATAAGATTTCAAAACTCATACATTATATAAAAATTTACCAACCGCATATGACTTGAAAAAGCTAAAAAAGTAATAACTCTACTCCTTTATAGACGACCTAATGGTAAGTGGCCAACACTCATAAACATGGTGCCTTAAGAAATATTACCAATCCTTAAATCGCCAATACTCGTCACACCTTGGGAACTAAGATGTCATGTCCCCTCGTGTATTTACACTGGCTCAGTAAATAATCCGCGCCCATACATACATAAAAGATTCATAGTCACCACAGTTCTAAATTACTGATGCTGAAAGAATAAAAATTATGGAATATCGCTTTATGATGGAGTCAGGCAAAAACTATTTGATAGAAAGATCTATTCGTTTAAATACTGACCGTATTAGGATAGACATAGGTTGTGAGTAAAATATATCAACACAATATTATGGAATACATATATCTCTCTAAGCTACGAGTGTATATTATAATTATGTGTATATTCTTATAGTTAAAATTTATATAATGTTACGAATTTCCTCCCGCGTATGTCCCCTTAATGTAATTTTTTTTTTATAGAAAAGGAAGGTGGACGAACATATGGGCCACCTGATGGTAAGTGGTCACCAACGCCCTTAGACATTGGCATTGTAAGAAATGTTGCCCATCGCTTAAATCGCCAATGCGCCACCAACCTTGGGAACTACGTCCCTTGTGCCTGTAATTACACTGGCTCACTCACCCTTCAAACCGGAACACAACAATACCAAGTACTGCTGTTTTGCGGCAGAATGTCTGATGAGTGGGTGGTACCTACGCAGACGAGCTTGCACAAAGCTCTACCACCAGTAAGTAGCGGATGCTTACTTAACAAAGTAAACCTTTGGTCCAAATTTCAGTTTCTAGACTTAGTAATTTTGACAGTGCTAAACAGTCAACCCAAACTATTTTATATGTATAGATTTATTCAATAATTCAATTACATAATGCTTTAAATCATATTACTCGAATTCCATTTACAAAAGTTGATAACATTTTATATTTTGTATATATTTCATTATTCGTAAGTAGTTCCTTTCATATATTTTTTGGTATATTTTCATGTTTCCTTAAGCTGATTTGAGTAAAGATTTTTTCACTACTCCGAAAATTGATAATGTGAAAGAATATAATAACTTTGAACTAGCTAGAGGTGTGTAAGGTTTTTGTGTTCTATAATTATACAAGTGAGTTGTCCCAGCTTTGCAGTTGTATTACTAGCAACTCTGCATAGATTCACAGACTTTAAGCATATAGTCTATATCCTTTTTTAATCAATGACCTATCTGGTCCAAAATAATATTGCAAATTCCGCTAAAAGATCCTGCGATTAGCGTGTTTAAGCAAACAAACAGTTAAGCTTTGTAAAGAACAGGATAGGATAGAATCTTCCAAGGCTCGGGGCTTAAATATATAATCCAATCGGTTTACCTAGCCAGCTATGGTCAAATACGTTTTCACCCAACTTTGTTTTTTCGTACGTTAATTCGACTGAACGGATTTAGATGAACTTTAAAATGTAATTAGTTAGAAAATAATAATAACTAAACGTCAAAACTAATTCTAAGCGGGCGAAGCCGCGGGTTCAGCTAGTTTTTGCATATCAACCACGTGCTTATGTTTTTACGTACATAGACTTGTTCGCTCATGAAATAATAAAACTCGCAGTGGTGGGTATGTTGGGTACAAGTGAGTGAGCAAGAGAGCTTACCTCTCACCGTCTTGTTTACATCTTGCACTGATAATAAAATGAGCGAGAAAGGTTAATAAGCTTAAATAGAGATTAATACATACAGATAAAAAATCAACGGAAACATTTTTTTATTTTAGTTATGGTAACACAAATCGGAACTATTCTATTACTGTAATAATTCTCGTCAAATGTTATAAGGAAATGACCCATTCCCGAATTATTTCGGCTGATTGCGTTGCCATATTTTTTTCTTTATGTAATAAAATGATAGAAATAATATTTATAGTTTCGTTCACTTGAAATGATTTGGATACCAATTTAGAATACGATGTGCTTTGAATTTTTTTATTTTAAATGTTTTATTTAACAAGAAATGGATAACTAACTCTGACTGGAATATTCAGTCCACCTGACAATAATGCTCTGGAATTTGTTTAAAATTAAATCCATTCCATATACGAAAAAAAAGGCTTTGTGCCAAAGAGAGATTTGTATAGTATGTTATATCTGCTTAAGTAAAAATCTGAACTAATATTACAAATGTGAACATGAGTTTATTTATTATGCTTGTACGACTTATCTACTCAACCAATCATCATGATGTTTTGGATACATGTTGTCAAGGGTATAGAAAAGGGCATTATTTAATAATAATAATAATAATAATAATTTATTGCTTCAGATAGGTCGTACATTACAAAGTAACTTTTAAGAAAAACATATATATTTTTTATGAGATACAAATTATTCATACTGGACACATTTTTTCTAATTTACCACTCTTTTTCATTGACGACCGTATCGCAATTGGTTGCGAGCTCAGCTATGTGCTGTGCTATGCCCAGCGCTGATTTGCAGCTTGCTCCTTCTATATTATATTGATTTAGTTGAGAGCGCCGCACCGTTCCGTATCATATTAAAGTATAATGAAAATGATAAAACAAAAAATAAAAAAAACAAAAACTGATATAAAAGCAAGTAAAAGAGAAACCGGTGACATAATTATATAGCACAAAAAGAAGTAAATAAGCAATTTCTCCAGATCAATAACTACATTTTAAAGCTGACATTAATAGAACGACAAAACTTAATACACGCATGCACATCTTCGCATCATAACAACCATAACTCTATGTGTACGTCATGGCTAGGACAATTGAAACTATGATTAAATAAAAATAAAGAGAAGTCTAAGTTTTTAGGATTCTATTCTTTCATATTTTGCTTCATTTGCATTAATTTGTAAAGTTTTTGTTACGTAGCCACTTCTACTTGTAGACGAAGGTAATATTCTTTAAGGCATTTTTTTAAAATTACAATTGAAAAATGACATTCACGTAAGGGAGGTGGTAGGTTATTCCAAATTTTTGCTGCAGCATATTTGAAAGAACCTTTAAATCCTACTGTCTTACTGTCTTCATTATTCACGGCTCGAAGACAATAAAAAGATAATTCTGATTTAGCATATCGATTCTGGCTTTATCCAATTTCTCACGCTGATCTCAAGTCGCTACTGATGCGAGCACGGTCTAAATCCAAGATTGCGTCATTTGTTTATTGCATTTGGGGATAAGTGACTCGATGTTTTATAGAAACAGAAAAAAAAGACTATACGAGCTTACGAGGGTGAAATAATTAAACAAACAGCGTAGAAGTACTCGTAGATTCTTAGATGTTTACTTGTTTTATCTACTTGTATATAATATTATTCGACATTTTTAACGAAATGTAACTTCTAAATTTATTTCTGATCAACAATAATTATGTATTTTTAAATTATTTAAAAAGTAATGTATTAATTGTAATATTTTTTGTTGAAGGCCATCTAAATTAAGGCCTTCTATAGACACTGGCATTACAAGAAGTATAAGCCATTGTTATCAGTTAATATATCGCTGCCCAGTTAATGCCATAAATACATTACCTAAAAACCAGTATAAAGCACTAACTGAATGTTCCTATATAAAGTTCTACGATAGTAGACAATAGCAGCCACTAGGTTATACTCATATTCTTTCAAACTCCTTTGTTAGTCTAGCCATAGCGTATATGGCTACCGATACCGAGGTCCTAGATTCAAATCCAGTCGGACTAAGGCGCACTACAAACCGAAGCGACAGACCCGCAGACACAGCTCGCCGACATAACCTGGTGGCCTATATGAAAACGATCATGTCGGCAACATGTTGTCCGCCTACATGTTTGCGAACGCAATCGTTTAGTTGCCCATCGACACTCAAGCCGTCATCACCTGCTACTGTTTTTTTGCGCCATGAAGTGGGACGAAGAACTCTTTCATTACGATTAATCGAGGTTAACCATAAGAACGAATTATTGTGGAATCCTAAACACGTTGATCATAAAACTCGACCTAAACACAATAATATATCACATAAACAATGTAATGATTGTATTCCACAAGCCGCTATCAATAGATCACTGTCATCGTCCATGTTTAATTATTATGTTTATTTAAAATGATCCTAGAGATACAGCACACTACTTATCACAGAACACACACAACGTCTTTCGAACGCAGCAATCACTAACTGCCAAAAAAGTTCCTTATCTCGAACCACCGACATGCCGCCTACAAAGATTTCTGACTTGCAATGAGTGAAACCGGCAGAAAGTTGCCGACATAGGCCGGCGGGTCGGCTTTCGTGTATAGAGCGCTTAATAAAAAGTTACTGAGTTTTCCTATCAATAAATTAATAGCAAACAAACCAAAAAAAAGGTGCGAATCCCATGCCTCGAAGACCATATAAAGCCGTTGGTTCTATGCCTCAATTGTTTTCGATCGTGTCGGATTGCACTCCCATCAGATTATGAGAGTGACACCTGTGTTTGCGCATACATTTCATCTTTAGCGCAGTTGATTATCAATCAATTTCTTTTATTGTATATCGTAAACATGAAAACCCATTTGTTTATTTTATTTTTTTACAATATATTTTTTTATATAATAAAAATAAATGAAATCATATATAGCGATTGTATTAAAGAAGTACCAGGAAACCATATTGTCATAAGAGAATTGAACAGCGAATGTAACTCGAGGGACAGATAGCGAATAATATATTTGCCTTTTCACAGTTCAACAAAGAGCTACGCATTGCGGCATTATGCAGAAAGGAACATACATGGCCATGGATGGGATTGCCCGATTTGTATCTCATATATTCGGAAAAAGAGCGAGAGAAATTGCCTTTACTCTTACGCTTTAACTGTTTTGTAGGGTTACCAAATAGAGAATTATTATGAATTTCTTTGGTATAGACCATGACAATAACTTAGGCGTATCACGACGAATGAAAAAATAAACTGATAAGCATATGCATTGCGTTTACGCTCTGAACAAATTTTAGAACGAAAAAACTTTGAACGAAAAATCTAGTTAGTAGTCACCGTTAACATTTTTCATATATATATATATATGTTTTTTTTTTTTATTTAAAAAAAAAAAAAATATATATATATATATATATATATATTTTTTTTTTTTTTTAAAAAAAAATTTTTTTAAAAAAATGCAAATATCAATTTTAAGCATATTATGTTACTGCTTTATTAATTACTGCTGGAATAAGCTCCAAACATTCTCCTCAAAAAGAGAGAGGAGGCCTTTAGCCCAGCAGTGGGACATTCACAGGCTGTTACGGTTACGGTTATTAATTTTAACAGAAAAGCATATGCTGATAATTTAATAATAATTGTAACCTTTGCATAATATATAATTAATGAATAAAATGAAGATTATCATGTGTATGAATATTATGTATTCCGCAATTCAAGATTAACGTAACGTACGCGGAGAACCGATTTTATTTTTAAATTCATAGTAAGTATTATAATATTTATAATACAGCAGATATACATCATAATGATGCACCTCTTAGTATAGCATATTTTTTGTAGGTATAATTTTTTTTCACATATCTATTATACCTACAAAAAAGAGTGCTCTTCTATTTTTAATTTGAATAGCTTCCTATTCATGGATTCTGAATTACGAGGATATTTAGGTTTTTTTTTGCGGAAGAATGCAGGCAGTATTTTCAACTTTTCATTTAAATTATTGGACTCTTTTAATGGCCAGTACTTTGAATTTAGAACCGATTTCATTGAATTCGGTGAATAATAATGAGGAATAATAAATTATTTTCTGATTTCATTAAGTTAAATATTTTTATTGAGTCCTATTCTTTTCTTTTGTTCCAGAATAATCAGCATTAAGAAATTTAAAATGGTAAGTTATCAGCAGTGCAGAAAATTCTTAATTTTTTGTTTGAAAAACAACTAAGCTGGTTAGTTATGAAGATTGTGAATTTATTGAAACGCCCGTTCTTGAGACATTATCTCCAAAGAAGTCTAAAATTAATTTATGAAAAATAATACCATAATAATATCAGTGGTGCTGTGCTGTATTTACTTTGTATGTAAAATATTGAAACCGACTTACGGTGATACGCTATTTTGATGTGTATATCCTTTACATGTTATATATATAATCTTCTAATATATTAAAATCTCATGTCACGGTGTTTGTGGTCGAACTCCTCCGAAACGGCTCGACCAATTTTTATGAAATTTGTTATGTATATTTGGGAGGTATAAGAATAGGTCTTAAAGTATATTTCATACCGCTAGCTGATAAGGGTGTCGCCATCCAGTTTTTTTTGGCTATTTTATAGATATTTTTTTATTTGTGTTTTATTTTGATTTAGCATAAAAATACATATAACCCCAAATTTTCACCCTCCTAAGCCATCATCCCATTTTGTAATCACGATTTTAGTAATTTTGTATGTACAATATCAAAATAATTACTCATAGTTAACTTCATCGAACTTTCGTCTACGTCATTCACGAGAAGCGTCGCGTCATTTTGACATTTAAAAATTTTGCAAAATATTTAACGATTTATTTAATTGATAAGAAATATAAACGTATTTTATGATATTGAAAAGGTTGGTAAAATACTAAAAGATGAAATATATTCTCGGTATACCGTTTTTATCAGTAAATACACACAACAATTTGGTCTATTTGTATGTGTGTGTTACAATGAAAAATGCCAGCAAAGCAATGACGCAAGGGGGTCGTTGCAATCTGGGCCGTCGAATTAATAAAGCATCAAGCTTGCGTAATATTACAGCAGAAAGAATAGACGAACAAATCCAACAAAATAACGAAAATGTGCGTGTGAGCATGTCACCGTTGAACGGTTTGCTCATCGGCACGTATCCAGTAACAAGGCTGTTCCTGAAGTTCATTTGCACACGAATAGATAACCCAAGGACTTCGTTTCTCGCCGGGTTTCTTCTTACCCAACCGTATTTTTTTTTGTTATTGTTTTAATTTACACGGCACTTATATCGTGTTTTCATCGCAATTTTATGGAGGAAAGTCAAGAAACCGAAATTGTAGCAAGTGTAAATAATGCAATCTTAAAAAATCAGTTAGTAAATCATGTAAATTAATTCAAGTATACATACATTACATACATTCAATATACACATGATACGAGTGTTTACTATTGACAGTATAATCAGAAAAATGATAGTATAATCATATGCGTCAAAAAACTATCGAAAGAAAAAAAAGAAAATCAATGACCATTATTTATCAAGCTATTATAACAATATTTCATTTATAGTAGACTCTGTTTTGATTGTTTGAAACTTTTAAAGTAATTTTTGAAATTTTATTTTATTTTATATTATTATTTAATTTATTGTTACAGGGTTTAAATTACTTTGATAATATTTAAAATAAAATTAAAATTTAATTATTTTATGCAATAAGTAAAACTTAATTCCATTTGAATTCAGTTACCAAAGCCACCTTTGAACAGACTATGTTTATATAGTTTGTGTGAAATAAATCATCTCGAGTTGTGTAAAATATAAAACTATATTTCAAAAACTATTTAGCAGTAAATCAATTTGTCTGTTTTAATAGAAACTTTACTTGCTCATAATTGAATCGATTGAAAGGCAATAAAAAGACGCGGTTGTCTCACTGGAATTATAAAAGGATTAATTTAAATTAATATCTTAGGAGTCACGGTAAACTTAAAATTCTCTCGCAAGAAGACAAAATCCGTATTTATTTATAATGACAGTCAATAAGTCGCAAGGCCAAACGATGTCCGTTTATGAATTAGATTTGAGCACACCATGTTTATCACACGGACAAGTATACGTGGCACGTTTTCGGGTGGGCAAACTATCGAGCTTATTTGTGTTGGATAAAGACGGACTGACAAAAAATATCGTACACTCAATTGCTCTTTGAAATTAATTAACTGCTTTAGGATAAAAATATATTATTTTTTTCACTTTACATTTAACTTTTAATCAAACAATGAGTATGTCCATTACATTAATCAAATACATTGAATTGATAAAATGAATGGTTGGTGTTTTTTTGTTTTTATCGGCGGTTATCGTCTACAGCGCTCATTGTTTAAAATCCAAAAGATTCAGTAGATATAATTTATATGGTAGAATAACGTTTGCCGGATCAGCTAGTTATTATAATGAATATAGCATATTAATTTTTGACATTACACGATCCTTTTCTGTGTTGAGTTCGAGTTTGGTGTTACTTCGGAACTATTCTTGTGTTCTAATAATTTTTATATTGAATTATGTAACGTTGTTCGAGTAACGCTATGAAAACTCGCTTAAGCATTACCGACTGTTTAGTTAAATACTGATTTCTCTCTTTCTTTCATCATTGATTTGACATTTGAAAGAAAAAGATAGAACAGTTTAATCAATCACCTACTAAACATTGTTAACAGGTACAGCCGTTTAATTTTTGGAATATAATTTATCGAGAACAAAGGATAGACGGTTAAAATAATGTTTCTCTGACAAATTAAATTCAATTAGGATCGAGACCAATCATCTTGTTCGAAATTGCTGTAATCCATTAATTTCAATCTGAAGAATATTAATGAATGAAAGTTATTTCATATCTTTTGAGATTGAGACCTGATCTTTTTCAATGGAAATTTTATATTGACCACACATTTTATTATTATTCAATAATTCAAAATGTATTGACGTGAAATACCTATCGGCATACCTTAATAAGATCAGCTCGTAATGTCAAATGGCGTGCCGCTCTCTTAGCCGTTATTCCCCCATAATTATTATGTCCGAATGGCCTATTTCGGCCGCGATCTCAAAAGAGATTATCAAGACATATTATAATGCGCAACTGTATGTGCAAACACAGGTGCACTCTATATTCACTAACTCTTATAAAGGGACGGCAATAAAATACGACTGGAAAGAATTCAGGCGCTTGACTTTTTTACTTGACTGGTTTTACGCGCTTCCTGCGTAACGGGAGTGTAAACACTTCCAACTTCCGAATTCCGGATTGCTACTGAGATTATTTGCAGTATAACCGAATAACTTTTTATTGGCTCGACCAAGGATTGAACCCAGGATTATATCTAACCACTAGACAAACAAGACAGTAAACAACGGGAGAAGGGGGGAATGGTTGTGGTAGAATTTATTCATTATAACAAAGCAATTCAAAGTTCGTAATCAAATAAAGACCTACATGTACTTACAAAGATAATATGTTCTAAGATATTAACTTTAATAATGTCTCATACGGCTTAGTTAATAAAATGTAGAAAATATGGGGAAGCGTCTCTTTTTTTGTTCATATCAGCCTAATTTTGGCAACCTACCAATTAATACAAAGCGTGTCTAGTCTAGAGCTTGTTATTGGTAAAGCATATATAGGTCAGCTAAAATAACTAATGAATAAGAATGATAATAAAGATTAATATTCACATGATAACATACAGTATATTACTTTCAGCAAATTATAGTAGAAGAAGAAGAAGAAGAAATATATATTATTAGAATATATTTGGTACCAATAAACACCAATACTGAGTATTGTTTTGTTTCAGTCTTATATGTAAATGAACCTGTGTATCTAAAGACGCGAGGTATATAATGATGTCTATCGCTGGTGACCACTTACCATCAAATGGCATTCGCGAGTTTGTCTATGAATTCTAAATTTGAAAAAATAAAATGATGAAATGGGTATCTTTAATATATTTCAATTCATATTACAAATCAGTAATTTAGTTTAGTTTAGCCAAATAGGGACTTAAAACGGATAATAAATAGTTTTTATTAGTGTCTGTAAACAGAGGAAAATAGTATGCAACTAGACTCAAGAATAAAGTAAAAGAATACTGCGCACCCGTAAAGGAAATAAGCAAGCGCTTAAAGCGCTTTTATATCTTAAGCATCCAACGAATACAATTATATCCACCAGCAGAGCGCTTGTTAGCCAAAGCCATACACCCACTGTTCGTGTAATACAATTAACGAACGTATACGCCTCATTAGCTTCCATACCAGGATATTTGGAAAGCGTCCAAGGGACACTTTTTGTCGGGAAAATATTATTTTATTACGGTACCACAGTTCTCTCGGCTCCGTCCTGGGTACCCATCCGGGTTGAAAGAGTGTTTCCATTTTACAATATTTTTATGTTACTAATCGTTATTATATTCGTTGTATAATGTACATATATATAAACTGAACTTAAAATGTTCTGCTTGATTAAAATTTTAATTTATTTCAGAATTATTATCATTTTACCAATAATCATTATTTTGACAATATTTCTGTGAAATATGAATACGAACTACGAAAATAAATCATTATTTATTAATTTTGAGAGCTATCAGAAAATGTACAAATAAAACACTATTATGGGTATTTAATTAATTACATTTTATTAACATAAGAATTATTTACATTAAAGCTATAAATATATACAAATAAAAATTAAAAATGTTGAATGGTGACAAGAATGCTAACAGCACCTTTGAATCGCAATTCTGAATTCCTGGACGAATATTGAACCAGACCTCTTGTCACCAGTAGAGGATTTTTTTAATCAAACATTAATAATTTTATTAATTTATATTTAAACCGAAAAAACAAGAGTATTGTAATGGGAACGTATTCTCAAACAAAGTGTTAGGGTGACCATATGTTCGGTTTTTTGCGGCCAATTTACTTCATCCCTTTTGTACGTCATGTGGCATTTTTGTTCCAAATTTAAGACGGTTATGGAATGAAATAAAGAGCCTTTTATGTACATTTAAGAAAAAAGAATAGTTGTATCTGTATTTTGTTTGTATTATAGAAAGCACACACTAATTTATATACAAAAATCCGATTTAGTAATAAGTTTGGTATTAGAATCGTTTATTTTAACATTTGTATATGTGTTGTCTTTGGATTTAATTGTACAAAATCTAAAAGTCATTTTCTAGATCACTGGTATTTGTTCAGTTGTTGTATGTTATATAAGACGCTTATATACTAATTGTATTTTGCTGTTTTAATTGTTTGTATATTTTAATTACGCACTGTGTGTAATTAAAATACACACGCATTGTGTGCGCGCGTGTGTGCGTGTATGTGTGTGTGTGTGCGTGTGTGTATTTTGCTTATAACTGGGCCAACCTTTGTTTGTCATATCTAATAAATAAATATTATTATATTTTTGAGAAGTCTATCATGTTAATAAATTTATGTGTAAAAGTGTGGTCTTTACGTAGCAGTACGTAATGCTATAGTCGTTAATTATTCAAAAGAGCTAGACTTAGTAATTATTATTTGCTAAATAAGTTCTAAAGAAGCCGAGATGGCCCAGTGGTAAGAACGCGTGAATCTTAACCGATGATCGTAGATTCACCACTGAATTTTCATGTGCTTAATTTGGGATAATAATTCAACTCGTGCTTTACGGTGAAGGAAAACATCGTGAGGTCTATGTCCTGCATGTGTCTAATTTCACTGAAATTCTGCCACATGTGTAATCCACCAACCCGCACTGGACCAGCGTGTTGGAATAAGCTCCAAACCTTCTCCTCAAAAAAGGGAGAGGAGGCCTTTAGCCCAGCAGTGGGACATTCACAGGCTGTTACGGAAATAAGTTCTTGTTAAAAATAAAAATAGCTTTAGGTACATATATTAATTACAATTGAACTGATAAATATTATGATTAAATATATCAGTGAAATAACAGGATTAATTAAATTGCTATATTATATTATGTATAGAAACTATGGTTACAATAGTCAATTTACTTGCCAAGAATATCTTTGGATTACGAGTCGACGCCGCAAGCAGCCATTCTATCCAAGTGTGAAGTGAAAATTCCATTTAGTGAAACTGATTCTACTTGGTGACCACTTTGCATTGGATTCTTGGAAATCATTTAAATTTGTGACTTATGGTAATTTCGTAAATCTTATATATAAATCAGCGTATCGATAGATATATTAGGTAAATCCATCTTATGTTATAATGCAAACGTAATTATAATTAACGGAGATCCGTCGATGACGTCCAACCACGTGATTGATGCCCGTTTGACGTTTATCAAGTGTGACATGACAACAAAAAGTATTCAATCACTCGTCTAAAATTCAATAGTCTAAATCAATGACGGCCACACTCTCGACGTCATATATATATTCTTTATAGCAATCTAAAAACGAAATAAAAAATTATTAATGTTGCAAGAGGTAAAACCGTCACCCATATCAGTAAAGTAGTATTTTCCAAACAACCTAGAGGAATGATTAAAAGATATTTGATATGTGATAATGGGGCACGGTAATTTGTAAATTACAAGTATGAACTTACTAAATGTATGAAAATCAATACATACAAAACAATATTTACAATGTATATATCGAAACATTATATCAGACTATCCTAGTTTATTTGTTGACAAAAATAATTATTTATACGAATTAATTATTTCGAATATATATGATAAAGATTTACTATAAGGGTTTACTAAAGAGTTTTTATTACATTCACAGTTAAAATATTCGAATTAAATAATTAACCTCCCTTTGAAATAGCGTCCCTTTTTATGGTCACACTACGAAGTTGTTTGGCAATAACTGAAACGGATTTGGCCTATTACTGTTTTAGGGTCTACATGATCTAATCTATTTAATGGGGCTTATAACCATGAAAATTTTATATTTTTTGTGTTCCACTTGTCTATTACTTATGCGAATTTTTAATAACGGAAAAATAAAAGTTTCTCCAAGTACTCTCTTACTCTAAAGAAATGTTTAAAGAAGAACTAAGAGTGTTTATTAGGGGGTAACGTCCAGTAGAGATTTATATGGACTATATGCTGCTTACCTACACAGATGGGCTTTACAAAAACCTACCTCAGTAGATTGTACAATTCGAACGCAAAACGAATTATTTATTGAATATCATCTCAAACATGATCTATGTTACAGAGTACAAATAATCATTTTTTTGGTAATTTAATACCCTAATACAGGGTACCTAAATAGCCCATGAAGGAAAGTGATTTTCAGCTACCGAATAAATTAAAGCAAACCAAAAGTTTTAATGTTATGCCTTAGTACATGAGCTCAACAGTTTGTAATCCATATGTCAACTTATGTTTTATTTTTAAATAAATTATTATTATTTTATGTAAATTATACGTAAATTTCTGATAAAAATATTGCAGATAAAATATATTCTTAATTTAATAAAACTTCTAACATCAAAAGAGAATCTTCTGTAAATGAAATAATAGCTGCGGGGAATAGCAATACCACGATCGGATTCTGGTTTAACCCTTAGGTACTTTTCTTGCCACTGACACACAAATTCCATTTAGGGATAAATGTCTCTTTATACTTAATAAGATTGAGTGTAATGGAAATATTGAAAAAGTTTATTTTTATAATATTTATGGGTATATTTCTTATGACTGTTAATGCAAAGACCTAGTAATAATATAAGTTATAAGAACTGATCGGTTGGTACACGAACATGTAAATCGACGATTGTGTGTCAAAACCCAAACCACAAAATTTTCATATTATTAATTTGTATTTCTAATTTAACTCTTCATCGGTAATGAAAAAAAAAATCACAAGGAAACCGTTGTGTTGAATGAAAATCTGCCAAATTTATATCCACGCATCCATATTGAAGCAGCGTGATGGAAAAGTCTTTAATCTTCTCCTTAAATGGGGATGAGCCTAGCAATGATACATTTACAGGTTAAGGAAATAGTCAATATTACGAATATCGAACAGCAATTTTCTTTTAGTGATCGTGAAAATAATGATATTTACTTTTAAATTTATTTACATCAATGAAAAGTACTGATGTCTAATGATACAAATTATGGTGGTACTAACTAAAAAATGCTTACATTTCCATTAATATCAAAGGTACGAATAGCATTAATATTGTTTTAGTATAAAATGCTAGTTTATAACGGTAAAAGCGCTAGTCTAGACCAAATAAATGTCACAATGAAAACTAACTAATTAATTTAAATGAAACTTGTCACTGTTTCGCATTACGAGTCCGCAGTGGCCGTGCGAACTTGTAATTCGATGAATAAAAGGCAAAGAACCAAATGAGAAATGCACTTTTATGCATACTTCAGTTGAGGAGTTTTATGTACAAGTTGAGGAGTTTTATACACAAGTTGAGGAGTTTGTTTTAACGCGTTTCATCACTTTATAACATTGCTCCACGGAGTTTTGAACTAAGTTTACATTTCAAGGAAACATATTACGTAATAGTTTAATTTTGCGGTATTTACATAGTTATAATAGCAAAGTTTAAATGTATGTGTTTTGTATGTTACAGCTAGGAGGACGGGTGAATAGGCCATCTGATGTTAAGTGGTCACCACCGCCCATAAATATATACGTAAGAAATATTAACCGTTCCTTACATCGCCAATGCGCCACCAACCTTGGAAACGAAGATGTTATGTCCATTGTGCCTGTAATTTCACTGGTTCACTCACTATTCAAACCGGAACACATACTTATATACAATATTTCAATGTCAATGTTTATGGGCGGTGAGAACCATTTACCATTAATTGGCCTAATTTTCAATCCGCCTACCTATTTTATACAAAAATGTCATTGTTAATGTCACCCTATGATTGTGGTTAAAACTGTGAAATTATCAAAGTAATTAATCAACTAAGTAACTGGTCCACACTTCTGGTGACCCAAGAGCTGGCACTTATTAGCCCAGAAACTGAGTCTAGCGCTGCAGAGAGGCAATGGTGCCAGCCTCTTCGGTACAATGCCACAAGATAATCATTTAAGACGGCGTGTTTTTTCTAAAATATATAATGCGCAATTTATTTTTATTTTAGTTTAGTTAAGGAATATATGAATGAAATTAATTGTAAAATAAAATAATCCTAAAATCCTACTTAGTTCATCAGCTCTCAATTTACGATTATGAAATCGTACCATATGACAAACTTAATTAATATACTATCACAAAAGGACTGAACATGAAAACATAAACACTAACATAAAATAATATTTCATTAGTTAAAAGTAAAAGGCCCACAATAACACTTTTAAACAGAAAAACAAACAAAAGTCGTCTAGTTTTCCTTTTCACTAAGTAAAAAGGACACTCAACATCACATGTTCCCTTCAGTTTGTAAAGGAATGAAAGAGACAGAAAACTCATTACATCACCCTCCACGCATAAATCCTTCGGTTGATCGCCTCGCATATTGTGCATGAAAGTAAACTGCAACTAGGGTTGCCATACGTTCAAAAATTATCTGATTCAAAAAATGTATACTTAAATTAATATGTGAAATAGTAGTTTTTTAATTATATTTTACTTGCTATGACCTCCAGATTTGTACTCCAGATTGAAAAACCAAACAAAAAATCTTAAGCCTATCAATAATAACGAAAGCAAAAAAGCGCTATTCATCCTTTTGACCAGAGGGAATTGAGAAATCCAATTAGTCGTTTTTAGAAATACTTTTAATTCCATTTGTATTTATTTACTCGTTTTGAAAATTTCCCCGAAAGTTTGTTTTGGTTTCAGTAAATTTCCAATAGACATATTAACTTTAAAATGCAGTTTATTTTTTTATTCGCATCAATTTTATTTATTTGTTATATAAAACGAGAAGAATAGAATATATTACTCAACGGCTACTATTTCAGAAAGGCACAAAATATATAAGGCGATTATTAAGCACACGTGATACTGGATCGTTAATTAGTCAAAATTTATAAGAATTATGTTTTTTACTGTAAGTTTGGTTTCTGTATATTATTAACAACATTAATTAATAGGTTTTTTCCATCACTAAGCTCCATTCCATTTTAATAACTTGTGAATACTTAAAAATTTGTAGAACTTCGAGCCTTTAATAGACTAATAAGTATGAAAATAATTAGCCTAAATAATAATATATTGTTGAAGTAATTCCGTAAAAACATAAATAACATAATGTTGACATCAATAACGTAAATAAAAGATTATTTCTCCTGATATGGGTATCTGAAATATAGTCAATAAATAATTTATTGTAATTTTTTAAACGTGGCTAGAAAAACAGACCTCGCCTCTTCAGGCGATTGCTGGCAAAACTATAAGAATTATACTTAAATTTCGTAGGTGTATTTATAACGTCATCTATTTTTAAAATAAACACATTGAAATTTTATTTAAATTATTCAACTACAGACACAGACCGAAGAAATGGTTAACATTTCTTACAGCGCCAATGTCAAAGGCGATGGATGATGGATCCTTCCCCATCAGAAGACCCATTTGCCTGTACCTATTTTATATAAAAAAAGTATTCGTAAAAAATATCTTTGGAGATTTAATAAATATTATGGAGAGCACAACACAATTACTTCGGCTTGAGAGATCTTGGCGCTGTATTCATTGTATTATAATATTTGCATGACTGAAAATAGTCTAGTCCCGACTGGTTTAGTGTCTAACTTATAAAGCTGCAGTCTCCGGGTTGCAATATGTTAGTGATATATTAAAAATATTCGTCATTTTTTTAACAGGGACAAAGGCGCCTAGCCAGATGAAATCTATGGCGTCTGCTAGCGACTGACAAGATGACGCCGGCTGCCCTGCTCGTCTTCAGCGCACTGCTCACCAGAACATTATGCGTGATCGCTCCTCAAATACCAGGTATTTATTAGTGTTGATAATAAAATTAAAAATTTTAATACTGAATTAATAAGGAAGAGGAGAATAATAAATCACATAATAGCTCGTTATACCCCAATTTGCTTTGTAAATAAATTAATTTATAACGGCGTTCACATCCTTAAACATAAAGAAATTGCGTAATTAAATTCGTATTTTTTTAATTATTATTTAAAAATGAAAACAATGAAATGAAATATTAATATATTAGAACTGTATATTCTATTTAGAGAAAATTGATCCTTAACTCGGGCTTAATACAGAAAGTTGTTGGTCTAATTTTATACCCTTATACGGAGCCTAAATAGCTCATACTACGTTAAGTCGTTCACGTTCTTGACCTTTTAGGGTTTTATTGTGCCTACTTGTAGAACATGTTTATAAGCAAGTTGGATAAGATTTGTAATATTTTACTAGAGACTAATTATATGAGATTACTTAGTACACATTATTTACTGTTATATTGTACAAACCACGTAAAAAAATAGTTTTATATATTATAAGAAAATGTTAGTTAAGCATTCGATAATTTGTTTTAAAAAACTTTGAAGCACTAAAATGTATATTATTCATTTGTTTATAATTTAACTATGACAACGAATTTCATTATATCATATTATTGTATTTATTATTCATTATAAGCGGCTTAATATTTTAGTGAAAAACTATTGCTATTGAAATTACCGTGCTACTAGAAACAAATACAAAACAAAATAATGTTTCTCTTTACATGAAACATCTTCACTTAAACTCTAAAGCTTTAAATTTTCTTTAGATAGTACTCTCTTCTTAACAAATTTTAAATTGTCTATTTTATTTCTGTTTAATATTCGTTTGTCTCGCCTTTCGCAATTTTGTACGAGCATTCTCGCTTATTTCTGCTTTCTAGGAGTCTTCAAATGGCAAAGTTGAAAAATAATGTCATGCTTAGAAAATTTTCCACCGAGTTAGTTTCGAGCGTTTACATAATAAAAATTTATGATATTTTCTTTTACAATAATAAATAAACATATAATTTTGTCGTTCGTATTTTCGTAATGTATAATTTATATAACCGGCAGTTCAGAAGGCAATTTGTGGTTTTGTCTTCTATTTTACTTAATTTTTATGTGTCTTACTTTTCATTCAGATTTCAAAACCGGTGACAAGAATGTGATAAAGGTGCCGTTTTGGAACGAGGTCTTCACGGAGGTATACGAAGATCAGGATGAAGACATATCCACTACCACGTCGGAGCCATTGCCTTTCTTCGAAGATGACGCATCCACGAACAATGTGACTGCACAGCTGGGGAGCCGAGTCCACTTGCATTGTCGAGTGCATGACTTAGGCGAAAAAACCGTGAGTTTATTTTCAAATATATAAATAACTGAAGGCTTGGCCCTAAGATCAAGGTGACATTTCGTTTATTAATCAAGCATAAAATTATTACCTTTAGTTACAAATATTTTATTTCTTACTTTTTGTAAATATGGGAAAGATATCAGCCTAAACGTTGACTAGCATAGAATTTAATTTGATGAAGGCATTAAATTATTTTTTACCTGAATTTTATTGGTACAATAATCTGTATTATGGGAATCGTTACTTTGTAGTCAATAAAGTTTAAATAAATAAGTATGGGCCGCTTATCACCAGGCGCTGTCATCATTACGCTACTACATTTACTCTTCATGATACTCAACATTTACATAAATCTAATAACTCTTTGTGCTTTGCGCACGAGCCACTACTTATTATAAAAAACAGTATAGTACTTATTCCGTAACAGCCTGTGAATGACCCACTGTTGGGCTAAAGGCCTCCTCTCCCTCATGGAGGAGAAGGTTTGGAGCTTATTCCAGTATAGTACTTATTACAACAACAGTAATAGAGACTTGTGTGTTTGTATGTCGATGGAATAAATAAATAAGCAATAATTAGTTCGCACAAACTCTTTTTTATAGAAAGAAGAATGTACTTTTTATATTACTTATTTTATATTACCAGTTTTATTACATTTCAGACACAGCTAATGTTTTATATTAACTGAAATTAACTTGGACCTTGGAGTAATAGTTCAAAAACATTTCTAAAATATATAATACTCGTCTTATTGCTTTCACCGTTAGCGGGGTTCATTTTTCGCCCAGAGCAGCGGAATTGCCCTTCAAAGGAGAAATGCCGGTAGTAGAAATTCTTGCCATCATTCTATGAAGTCATAACTTGTTAGTAGCTAGTCTAATTTTGAGTTTTCATATACTTAAGAAGGTAAACATTAAAGGTGTTTTTTTTTTTTTTTGTAGAAATTATTTTTATTTTGACAGGACTAAAACATGATTTTCACAACAAGTTTTTATTAAATATAAGACAAAAAAAAAATTACAAACAACAATTTTATAGTAAATACACCCCGCCTAAAAGATTGTCCTGTGGCATTGTATCCAAGACGCTGTAATGACAAGGTGAAATTATATATATTATTATTCCTATTATCAGGAACAATACATTACAGTAACAGTAACAGCCTGTTTATGTCCCACTACTAGGCCTAAAGCCTCCTCTCCTCTCCCTTTTGAGGAGAAGGTTTGGAGCTTATTCCACCACTCTGCTCCAATACGGGTTGGTAGAATACACATGTGGCACAAATTAGACACATGTACGTTTCTTCACGATGTTTTTCTTTACCGTCAAGCACGAGATAAATTATAAATACAAATTAAGCATATGAACATTCAGTGGTGCTTGCCCGGGTTTAAACCCATGATCATCCAACCACTAGGCCATCTCGGCTTTTTATTCCTATTTAACTAAAACCTAACTATCAATTGTGAGACAGTTGAATTTCCTTATTGGGACGCATATTGAAGATTGGCACTGAAATCGATTTAAGTCTCAATATTAAATTCGCATTGATCGCATATTAATTTCGGCTTATCAGCGTAACAGGATTTAAATGAATAACCAACACGGACATAATACAGTGCCTATTATTAGGTACTTGATGTAAGGCCGCAGACACGGAGGTCCTGGGTTCAATTACCAGGTCAGGCCAATAAAAAGTTATTGGGTTTTTCTGTCAGAAAAGTCTCAGTAGCAACCCTAGGAGTCTAGAAGTTGAAAATGTGTACACTCCCGTGCCTCGGAAAGCACGCTCAGTCCTGCGCCTGAACTCTTTTCGGTCCTGTCGTATTGCCGTCCCATCGGATTATGAGGGTTAGAGAATAGTGAGTGCACCTGTGTTTGTGCACACTTGTGCACTATAATATATTCTGCGTAGTTGGCTAATTTCTCTTGAGATTGGCCGCAGTAGCCGAAATCGGTCTGGAGGACATTATTAGGCATTTATTTTATTTTCTCGTTTAGCTTTTTTAGAAGACAATATAGTTCATTTCCAAAATGAATACTTAAAACCGGGATCCAAGACGAAGAACCGCACCTTCATGTACTTTATGTGTGTTTTATATCCAGCTGCTGATTGCTATTGGCCAAATGATGATAATAAATAGTAGTGGCATTATATTTGTCTTTATCCCATAGATATCCTGGGTAAGAAGGCGAGGAGATGACCTGCATCTACTTTCATTTGGACGTCATACTTATTCAGCGGACTCAAGATATTCCTTAGCGTTCGAACATCCTAATGATTGGCGCTTGCTCATTCAGTACGTGAGTGAAAGAGACGAAGGATATTATGAGTGTCAGATGTCAACGCATCCTCCTCTAGTAAGAAGAGTCCATCTCACTGTTGTTGGTAAGTTTTTTTTTAAATTATTATTTAGTGTAATTTAAAAATTCAACTAATGCAAGATAGTTAGGTGCTTATTTATTTATGTATGTTGTACCTTGAAGGGTTGTGGTAACTATTTCGTAAGATTCGATTAAAGAGGTGTTTTCTTATATTATACAATGAACAAATATTATTCCCAAGGAGGATTGGAAGGCAGGTGATAGACCTTAAAAACTCTTTGAATATTTTCCCATACGGGTTACATACTGTGTGAATCCCGAATAAATGTGACAAAGTCAACTATATTATGATGATAAATCAGGTACTATACACGTTGAAGTGTCAATAAATAAATGTAATACTTCTATAAAGTAATTTGAGTTTGAAATGTAAGGACTATGGCTATAAAGAAGCTTATCGTGTGTATTTTAGTTAAAACATTTATTGTTAAAGATTTTTTTTTTGTTATTGCGTACTATGAACTTTTTCTTTTCAAATTCAAGTTATTTATTTGCATATTTTACATTCATTTTTGATGTTACAATGATAGGATACATAATCTTATGGTTGTTGTGGCAGGATTTATGACACACCATTTATGACTACATATATGACATATATATGTCATATATGTGGTATAATAAATTACCAACAATGCGTATTATGTTTTGACCATATTTATTAATCTTGGGCATCCAAAAATAATGAAAATTTAAACAGATTTCTGATTAATTAAAATTTCACAAAATACCTCTAAACTATGATATTACCTTACATTTTTTATAAACAATTTACCAAAAAATAATGGCAGAAAGCAAACACCATTAATAGAAAAAAAAAACATAATTTGAATACATGTTTAAAAAAATACATTACACAAAAATTATATATATATATATTTAAAAAAAATAATTAATTGTCTCAAGCTATAAAAACTTACTACCAACTTTCAAATTCAATAATTATTCCTTCATTCAATACATTCTTATATTTTAAATATTAATTTATAGAGTTTTTTTTTATCTATTAACCATTTTTTAAGTTAAGATCTTAATAACCTTAATGGTCCTTAAAACTTTCTTAAGCTTTTCGGTATATTATTAAATATTTTGATGCACATTATGTAGGATTTTTTTGAAAAAGAGCACAGTGGCAAAATTGTATCAATAAACTAGTGGGATCTCTTAATCCAAGCCTGCTTCTGTCGCCTGCTTTTTTTCGTTTTATAATTTCATTTCGTTTATTTAATCATAGAAAAAAACAAGTTAAGTCTGTACTTACATTATCTAAAAGATAATAAAGAGAATTAAGAGAACTATATAAATAAAGATTTCAATTCAAATTTATAAAGATCTTACTTTGAAGTATTCATAATTCTAAATGCCTCGATAACAAAAATTTAGGGATATGTTGATTTACTAAAGTGGTAAACACAGATAATTATGTTCTGGCATGAAGAGTGAATAATCCTGTGTTATTACTGAAATTAACCTCTTAACGTAAGGGTTGTAGCGCAGGAAGACTAATGCGTTTTTCATTAGAAATAATATTATGATATGCTTTATGAGCAAATTTCACAGAGCCTATTATTATGCCATTAGTGGCCGTCTGGGTAGGTACCACCAACTCATCATATATTCAACCGTAAAACAGCAGTATTTGTTATTGTTGTGTTCCGGTTTGAAGTGTGAGTGAGCCAGTGTAATTACAGGCACAAGGGACATATCATCTTAGTTCCCAAGGTTGGCGGCGCATTGGCGATGTAAGCGATGGTTAACATTCCTACAATGCCAATGTCTATGGGCGTAGGTGACCACTTACCATCAGGTGGCCCATATGCTCGTGCACCAACCTACACTATAAAAAAAATAAAAAAAATGTAAGCGTCTGTGAATAAATTTCACTATTTAAATTTTAAATTATTGATCATGAATGCTTTTGAAATTAAAAAAAAATATATATAAAATAAGAAGATATATAAAAGTCTAAGGCATTTACTTAAATGTATTAGCCCTAGATAATCTGACAGCATAAAATTACTGTCACGATACCTTATCTATTATATTAATATAACTTTTTTATATGCATCAATAGCTCGATGGCTTGTATCGTTGGATGGGCTGTAGGGTAACGTGACGTCACTGGTTATCGATCCTGACCCATTTGAGTATTGTCATACCTACTTCTAGCACAAATTGTGTACGCTTATATAGAAAAACAGCAATAATAGTAATTACTTGTATTAAACATTTTCAGTATTATATGAGGGTTGAGATGCTTCAGTGGAACGCGTGAATCTTAACTGATAACTGCGGGTTTAAAACCAGGCTACTGAATCTATATGGTCTCCATTTGTGTTTACAATTTATCTTACTAGGAAAGAATGTAGTGGTTGAATATCTGCCACATGCGTATCTACAAACACAAATATACTGCAAACCTCTTCAAAAAAAGAGCTAGTTGACGGCCCAATGTGGGGTGTTTATAGACTTTTACTTATAAAACATCTTTGTTTATTTGTCTGTCCCGAATGCATTTCTATATCGTTTATATGATTGCAATACAACTTTGGTGTCGGGAAGCTGAAAGTACATTTAACGAAAAATTTATAAATGGCGTGAAAGTCGTATTCAAATTCAAAATCCTTTATTCTATAGAAAAGCGTTACACTTACATATCGACTGTTAAATTAATAAAATCCCCCGAATTCGGAAAAGAAAATACCCCGACCTGAGAAGACCCGGCGAAAGAAGTCAATAAAAGCCATAAAAATATCCATACACGTCTATGTCTGCACAAACAGAGCACGATATAGATTATTAATAAAATAGCCATAATATTAATATACATTTTTTATAGTGTAGATTGGCGGAGAGCATGTGGGTCGCCTGATGGTAAGTGGTCACCAACGCACATAGACATATGTAAAAAATGTTAACCCTTGCTTACATCGCCAATGCGCCACCAATCTTGGGAACTAAGATTTATGTCCCTTGTGCCTGTAATTACACTGGCTCACTCACCCTTCAAACCGGAACACAACAATAACAAGTACTGCTGTTTTGAGGTTGCATATCTGATTAGTGGATAGTACCTACCCTTAGTCTTCTTCTTCTTCCTAGCGTTTTCCCGGCCTAGAAATGCCAGGGTCCGCTTTCCTACATCTTTGCCTCCACTTTGCCCGATCGAAAGCGTCGTCTTTAGTGAGATCGTGCTCTCTCATATCGTCCCTCACAACATCGAGCCAGCGCTTCTTGGGCCTGCCGCGGGATCTAGGGCCTTCGACAACAAAGTCCAGGCATCGGTTCCCAACGTAGTCTGGCGGTCTGCGGCTAATGTGACCAAACCAACGGAGACGGCTTTCCTGCAACTTATCCGCTACATCGCAAACGCCAAGGCTACCACGGATGTGCTCGTTACGAATACGATCTAGTCGCGTAACGCCACACATCCACCGCATCATCTTCATTTCCGCGACGTGAAGTTGCTGAACATGTCTCGCGAGAGCTGGCCACGTCTCGCTGCCGTACAATAAGACCAGTCGGATGATGCACTTGTACATAAGGCCCTTTAATTTCACCGGTATCCTGCGATCACAGATTACCCCAGTGACTTCCCGCCATTTGGCCCAAGCTGCGTTTATTCGAGCTCTGACGTCGTGGTCGATCGTACCAGACTTGTGCAGTACGGACCCGAGGTATTTAAATTTTTCCGTCTTGATAACGGATTCTCCGCCTATCTTTATGGGTTCGGGGTCCGTACTGCCACAGGCCATATACTCGGTCTTCGCAACATTTAGCATCAGACCACCCCTCGCTAGCACACCCTTCCACTGGTTCACCTTTTGCTCCAATATCTGCTTGTCCTCATCTACCAGTGCAATGTCATCAGCATACATCATGAGCCAGGGAGACGGCTCATGGGCTTTCGCTGTGACAACGTCAAGCACTACACTGAACAGAAAAGGACTCAGGGCCGAGCCTTGGTGGACACCAACTGTGATCGGGAAAGGGTGCGTGTCGCCAACGGCGGTCCTTACTATTGATTCCGAATTATGGTACATGTCTCGGATAATGTCAATATAGTACCTACCCTTAGTACCTACCCGTAGTACCTGCCTCTTTGGGCTTGCACAAAGCCCTACCACCAGTAACAATTATGTCATCATTTTTTTTTATTAATTAAATATAGTTTTCTGTACTTTTTAGTTTTTAATTGTTAAGGTGGTTATTGTACAACAGATTTTCCATTATAAACGTTTGTGCAGACATTTCAGAGTTATACAAATATTCCATACAAAGTTTTCTGTTATAGTTTTGTCAGCGTTCGCGGTTAAAGCGTTTGGAACGATGATTTTTCTCGAACATTTATAACCGAGGTATACAATAATATTTCTTCAAATGTCTTGGAAGTGTTGCTTGAATTTTGCTTGTTATATTTTTGAATTGGTTGAATCTTTATATAGAAACAGCATATATTCTTTGACAGTGAAACGAGGTCGGATGAAATGTGACCCAACATTATAATGGTCCAGGTGTTTCTGTATTTGTTCCTTTGTAAATATTATCTTCGACGATAACGTCTTTGAATAGGTATTAATGTATTCCTTTGAAGCCTTATAAATTCATGGAAGTATGAATTCAAATAGCATGCAAAGACTTTAGACACAGAAATTCCAAAGTCGAAAGACACTTGGTCGTAGTTTAAGAGGAGCGAGTAAGGTAGAAGCGGCATGAGGCTTACCGGCGAACATGGCAAATCATATCGTATTTTTATTTGATTTTTTTTTTCATACTGTTGCAATTGTCAAATCTTTTTTAACCCATATAACCTAGCGCCCCATTTACGATGTACTTACCTTATACTATTAAATATTTCAATATTATTGATTAACATAAAAATACAGTTAAATGGAGGTATTTTTTACATTTACGTTTACGTTACGATTTGCTTACCGTTTCATTTAAGGTACATTGGGATAAGCTATCACCGTAAAGGTTTTCTTCCAGGGACAATATTACAACATTTAGCTTAGTTAGCTGGTTTTCAAATTTCTAGTCTCTTAAATGATATGCACTATGTCTCCAACTGATCATTGATTTTCACCTTTTTATTATAAAGGCATATTTCACGGCCAAAGTTTTGATACAGTAAAGAATTGATGGTTGACGTTATAAAAAAAAACTACATAATCAATGCGCCGCTAACCCTGGTAACTAAGATGTTATGGAACACAATAATACTATGTATTGATGTTTGCTTGTAGAAGACGGCCTACCACCAAGTAAAAGTGTCAGATAATAATGGTCACATTCAGTAGCATGACCAGCAAGAAAATACTATTAAAAAAAAGTTGTGTATTGCTGCAGCTACACTACATGACAATTATCACAAAAGATAATAGCGTGATTCAGATTTGACAAACATTAAAAATAAAAATAGTATGTCAATGCATTCATAAAAATTATATTGAATTATTCAAAAGTTATATTCAGCTTAAATTAATATGTAAAATGAGATTGAAGTCATATATCGTACGAATGTAATCTCATTTTAAACTAATATTAACATAAACATAAATGGAAATAGTTAATTGCTAATAAATACAAATAGAACTTTATACTATTAATTTAAACTATATTGTAAATATTTATTTTAATTGTAAATTAGCATTCAGATTTGTTGCTATTGATTGGCACGTAATAAATAAAACTGTTGTATAAATAAAATTACATGTACAAATGTATAACATACATATAAGATAACAGCTTTAATCAAATTTTCTGATTTATGGTCATGGCAGCCATGATTTACAGAGAATTGCCAATTGGTGGTCAAGAGTCAAACGGAAGTGCACTTACTATTCCCTCTCATTCTCCGTTGGAATGGCAATTCTAAGGGACAGCAGAGAGGCCACGCACGGAAGTTTTAAGCTTCCTCCATAC
Source organism: Nymphalis urticae (assembly GCA_905147175.2). Lineage (NCBI taxonomy): Eukaryota > Metazoa > Arthropoda > Insecta > Lepidoptera > Nymphalidae > Nymphalis > Nymphalis urticae. The sequence continues at coordinate 5,074,703 of LR990008.1, forward strand.
TTTGGACTGCTACTAAAAATATTATAAAATTGGCAAATGAGTGAGATGGCCCAGTGGTAAGAACGCGTGAATCTTAACCGATGATCGTGGGTTCAAACCCGGGCAAGCACCACTGAATTTTCATGTGCTTAATTTGTGATTATAATTCATCTCGTGCTTTACGGTGAAGGAAAACATCGTGAGGAAACCTGCATGTGTCTAATTTCACTGAAATTCTGCCACATGTGTATTCCACCAACCCGCATTGGAGCAGCGTGGTGGAATAAGCTCCAAACCTTCTCCTCAAAAAAGAGGAGAGGAGGCCTTTAGCCCAGCAGTGGGACATTCACAGGCTGTTACGGTGGCAAATGAGTTATCTGATAGTAAGTTGTCACCACCGCCTATAGACATTGGCGCTGAAAGAAATATTAACTATCTCTTACATCGACAATGCGCCACCTCGGGGAGTCAGATGTTATGTCCCTCGTGTCTGTAGTTTTACTGGCTCCTCGCCCTTCAAACAGGAACACAAACATACTAAATATTGTGGTTAGAATATATGATATGAAGGTGGTACCTACCTCAGCTTATCTGGAGCTTGTGCAAAGCTCTACCACCAAGTAAAATGTGCCTTTTGTAAAGAGAAATCTCACAAATATGTTCAGGATAACGTTTCGTACTGCATTGACTTGAATTTGATCATAATTTGGAAAAATAAGCTGAAGATTCCCTTGCTATTGAATAATTAAAAATGCTGATGTCAATAAAAAAATCTTGTAATAGATAGTTTAGGAAAAAAATGTTAATAACTACTAAAACTTCACTTATTTGTTTCTGATACTTCTAATTGTTTTTAATATATTTGAAGTGTTTTTAATAACGATACTCATAGTCGTAATTTTATCCATTCCTTAACGCTCATGCGTTCAGGTAAGAAGTGGTAATTTTATAATTTTCTCACTTCGTCTATATCACGACAAATTTAATTATATTCGTGAAATGTAGTATTCTACACCAGCTATGTAAGACCATTTCTAAGGTAGTCTTTGTTCTTAGATCAAACAATGAGGGAGATAAAATTCCAAGCACAATTCTCGTCTAGATAACAGAAAGCTAATCCCGCGTCGAATGCCAGAGAATAAATAACAAAAATATCTTAAATAGAAAATGTTACGTAAATATAATATTTCAAAAGATTTTGTTTGCTAAAAGCGACAAAAGACTTTTTTGTTTCGTCGTGAATTATCTTATACATCTAGTAATGTGATATGCGTAATTACATTTAGTAGGGTAGCTATGAAAGAGCCGATTTGGGTCGTGAATTAAAGGTTAACCGGCCATGTGAATGACGTGAGGTCAAAGAGAACAAGTTGAAATAGTTTCTAAAAGATGTACGGTCTTGAATGTAAACGTGAATTTATAAGTAAGGTTTATACTTATATATAATAAAATAACACTATTTTACAAATACAAAGTATATTTAATTTTGATTAATCTTACCTTATTTATAAGCTGTTTGTGTTTCTAAAATAATGTTTGAGTGTGTGGTTTTGCTGTGTACTGTGTACGTGTGTGGTGTATTATGTTATATTATGTAATTAAAGCCCATAAATATTGTGTTAATTTTGAGATCGCATATTTAAGAACTAATGAAAAAAATAACTTCAAATATTACAAATAACCATTCTATGTTATGTACTTTATGGCGTTTAACAGGTATTTAGCATTTAATGAAATATTGTGATTTTTATGTTATGATATAATTGTTCAGTGAAAAATGTTTCGTATTCATCTCATGACACTGAGTTTTCATAATAAATGCATTCCAAACGTTCCCGGTTTTTTCTCATTCATATGAGAGGTCACGATGCCGACATTCCAGACAGCGACGGTACGTTTTGCGGTTCAATTTTATGCCAAAATACAGCTGTGTGAAATCGAATATTATTTCCATAAATCGGATACGTATTTTATCGAAATTACATAATTTATATTTACATGACTGAATATTAACAGTTAGAGTTTCATAATAAGTAAGCTTTAATATTATTTTGATTACAGAACATACATACATTTATAAAATGTATATGAAACATGAATTCGTATGAATACGAATATTAATTTCACACATTTGGAATGAAATTTTTTTCTGCTCGATAAAAGTAAATTTCAAATTTAGAGTTGCTCTTGGTATGGTAATCGGTGAGACCTCGGGGTCTGCAGATTTATAAGCTGATCACTTTATATTTCAATGTCTATTTAACAGCTTTTAATTTATTCTATTCTAACGTTAACGCGTTGCCAAAAAGTTAATCTACGACGTCTTATACCTTATTACACTGGCATAGTCATCTATTGCCGATTTTATTTTTACTAGTATACGGGTGTTACAGACGGGCCTATATACGAAGAAGAAGTATACGCTAGACTTAATCTAGTATATTGAAGATATACTGAAGTCTAAACAAATATCACGGGTAATAAAATCGGATAACATACGAATGTACGTAAAACGACATGGAGTTAGTTTAGTAATAAATTTACTAATGATGCTTTAAAAAACTTCGTTATGTTCAACGGTCGTAAAAACAATACCTTTGAAGACTACCCTCGAATCAAAAAGGTATGTAATAGTTATTATCTTCAGATGTTGGATGGTTTGATCGTAAAATCGACTAAGTGTGTGATGGGAGATCTTTTATTACATTGTTATTGGTCGTCGATTATGGTAGCTTACTTGAACCTTTAAGGCATAATTTACGCATTGAGATTACGTAGGTACGCCATTTGCGTCTGGAAAGTACGAGATATGTAAATGAACGAAAATTTACCAAAAGGGAATGTCATTTAATTTTTTTCTTATCTATCCGTACTCGGTTATTTCCTTGTTCCAAAAAAATTTAATTCTATATTATCCACATACAAAGTACCGTTTATAAGATTAATTCGAACATATTTAAATCGAAAAACCAAATCAAATAAGTAATATAGATAAGACTTAAAATATTACTTTCCCCTTATAATTTAAAAAGGTTAAGTAAACAGTTCAGAAACCAATGCTCGAAGTTTGAAAAAGATAATGAGATTAAACTCTGTGGGAATACCCGCGTCTGGGATTAGAGTTTTAAATTATGGTCACTCTTATACCGAGTATAATCCGATCTGAGTCTTCAATTACACGACTATATTCTTTACGTAGATATAAATAAACCGGTAATCCGTGCTAATATTATAAACGCAATAATAATTGTTACTGTTTTATTTCTAACGTTAACTCATTGCATTTATATGTATATATATGTGGCTATACATCTATATGGCGTATATTTTTAAATATTTGTAATAATTAAGCGGACTGGCAAATGATTAGCCCATTACATTACAGTTTTATGAAATTATAAACTTTGAGCTGATATTAAATAGGATTTTAGTATTATTGATTACATAGTTATAACTGATAGCAGTATGTATGAAAATAAAATAAACTAATATTCCTATTTGTTAATTGAATGACGATTCTATTAAAAAGTACAAGTAAAATTATTCGCTTTTAAATATGATAATCAGACTTTACCTAGTCACTTAATAACTTAGATACATAACTAGAAAATGAATGTATTAAGGTTTGTTAGGGTTAAATAGGGGATGAAATAGTGTGTGGGAATGGTGTTTTATATAATTTTGATATAACTGTCCCTAGTGTAGAACTACGCTTATAATAAATTAATACTAATTACATCATGTAAATACCTGACTGCTGGGCTAAGGCTTCCTCTCCTTTTATGAAGGAAGTTTGGAGTTTATTATATAACGCTTCTCTAATGTTGCTTGGTCTTGCTCGGCTACACACGTGACAGAATTTCATCCGAGATAAGAATGTTTCCTCATGAAGTTTTTCACCGCTAAACTTGATATGAATTTTAAACTCTTACTAAGTACATGCAAATTCAGTAATGCCTGCTTGGGTTTCAGCAATAATTTCTTAAGATTCACGTGATCTAATTATTGGCCTGACTTATAAACTTTCTTTAACGGAAGTTTAGTTAAAAACTGTTTTGTCTCTTTCTATCATCATTGACATGACCTTGGAAAGAAAAGACACATTAAGAGCAATAAAAACTCTATTAAAACATCTTCAATTGGATTATATGGTTCCACAAAAATCTTATTGCGATCATAAAAACATTTCGTTTCAATTTTGTTTTCCTCGATACAAATTTAAAATATATTATGTCAAAAACATTTATATATAAATTGGGTTACTTATCAAAAGTATAATTTTATTGGTGTTTGTAATTTACTAACTGTAATTAACTGCGGGCTTGTGTTTGCTTTTAATTTTGAGTGCATTAAGTTTGATTAGCTAAATTCGAAATGAAAATCGAATTAAATGGTTTTTTATTCATTTATAACTGGGAGGCAGAATAGTAAATGACCTGATAAAGAACGACTGGAATCGAATGGGAAGCAAAATAAAACACAACGTTTAGGGGTACACGTATAGACGGTATTTGAAAAATGTTTTGTGTTCACACAGGACGGGCCGAAAAAAATATTGGGTGTTTTCCAATTATCTGACGACATTTAAGAAAATCTCTCCAAACAGTTTAGTTTTTTTTACAAATGAAGTTTTTTGTTACAATTCATTGTTGGTCTGCGAGAAAATCAACATACTTTGTCATACTTATGTGTACATACTCATATATATATATATATACTTACAATTTATGTGTATACTTCATTCACGGTAATACTTAGTAATGTTAGCGTGAAGTTCAGGTAATCGTTATCTAGTTTAAGATAAATTCAATTTGATCCAATATCCGCCATTATCTAAAAACCCCTTAAAAATATCTAGCCATTAAAAAAGGTATTATTATCATTATTATTTTAGTTATAAGAGAATTTGTTATGTTGTCGGTAAAAGAACGTAAAAATGTAAAAAAAAATATTATTGAACATATTTTTAACAGCTGAAATAATTACCATTTTTTTGGAAGTCAAATATTCTCGGATCATTTATAAAACCATGAAATGAAGCTTTAGCATTAGATTTATTGCCCATCATCTAGCAATTTTAATGAAACTCTATTTTAATAAAGACTTAAATAAATTTGATGTATGTATATTCTTCCTTTATGGCCGCTTCGCTTATTCTTTGAATTCTTGAAATCTAAAACGCTTTCATCAAATTGTAGCATTAAAAAGCTTAAATAAAAACAAAACAAAACATTTATTTCATCAAATAAAATTATGAATTTTAACGTTTGTTCGTTTTGTTTTCAAATAATTGTAAGTAAAACGAAATTGTATCAACTTTTATTAAACAAAATAACATTGTTTTTTTGAATAAGGCGCTTTGTAACGTATAAATCCGATTACAATTTAAAACAAAATGGTTATGAAAGTGGTAAATCGTGTAAATTTGAATGGACTTGTATTTATAAAGCGATACAATTGCCAGAAGAACAATATTGTACATTTGCTTTTCGTTCGTTAATTCTGGTATAGTGTCACATTTTGGAATTTATTGGAGCTTACGTAAATCATATTGTTTTACCTGTTAGTTATCGGATTATTACTTATGAGGCTCAGGTGAAATATATGCATATTCATTATTGTAGAATATGAAAAAATAGCCTTTTGGGCTAAGGCTCTTTTGAGGATAAAGTTTGTAGTTAATTCCACCACGCTCCTCCAATGCCGGCTGGTGGGTGACATGTGGCAGATTTTTATCCAACACCTGCAGGTATTCCCATGATGTGTGTTCAAAGCTGAGCACGAGATGAATTATAACAAAAAAAAATTAAGCACATGAAACTTCAGATTTAGTTACCAAGTGGGCTTGAACCTGCAATCTTCAGTTCAGATTCACGTGTTCTAGCCACTAGGCCATCTCGGTTCGCAGCTATTAAATATATCGTGTGGATAAATAGGACGAAAAGTGATTACTAAATGTTAAGCCTTGACTAATAATTTATAGTAGAAACTCTTTACAAGTAATTCAGTTCCTAATCGTCATAAAACGGACAGTTCTCTATTAATTTACAAAGTTTATTTACACTGGAAGGATAAAGTGGGATAAACCAGTTTTAACCGCTTTTATGAATTAATTTTGTTGTTTCATAAGTTTCTGCTTCTGTTTCAAACTAGACTCAAAGTTGTCAGGTATTAGACTAACACTTTTAGGTTTATTTTGTTTTGAGTATACCACATTTTGGTAGTATAATTATAAATAAATTTAATAATAATTTAAATCAAAATTTAAGAACAAGAACCAACAAAAAACTTAGTTGTTAATTTTTTATCATCAATGAAATTTTGTATGTCTCTTAGATTAGTTGTTAATCCGAATTTACTTATGAAGTTCTAGTATTATAATGTTTTGGTTCTGTTGAGGTTGTTATCAATAATGATAGCTCAATTGTTAAACATTTTTTAGACTTAATTTATTTATCACTTAAAAGTAAAACTACCAATTATTTAGTGTTTTTTGGTGCTTTACACTAAATTATTTTTTGTAAACTGATTTTGTATTAGTGCCAATATTTTTAGAGTAAAAAATATCCCTGTTTACTTGTCCTCGCAGTGCCAAAAGTCGAAATAGTGGACGAACGTGGTCGACCGCTCCAAGACAAATTCTACAAAGAGGGATCGATCATAGAGCTGAGGTGCGTGGTCAGCGAAGTTCCACAACCAGCGCGGCAAGTCAGCTGGAAACACGGAGGGAGATTGCTTAACTATGACACGAAAAGAGGCGGCGTCAGGTATGTTGACATTCATCGTATTCAACGTTAATTTATTTCAAAAAATATTTGTAGGAACGTTTCCCTATCATATAATAATTTAAAATGTTGTTATTTTCAATTAATTTGATACAAGATATGATTAAAAGATTTTTAATTAATATTTTGGATGATATCAATTTAAGTAAATTCTTTTTTAAGCGATTGCTTAAATAATAAGTGTATCAGAGTTCATGTATGTACGTGGGTTTTTTATTCCACCATTCCTATTAAATGACTGAACAGATTTAGATGTATGGAGTATCGTTGGAATCCTTCCATCATCCCGAGTGACACTGGTTCTTAATAGTTAACGAAAAAAAAAACAATATGTTAGCAATACAATGGCAGTTTTTTACTTTTTTTATTTAATATTCTAAATATGACATCAATATAAATATTTTAGGCATTTTTTCGTTTCACTAATTCAAGTAATGTTTTTTCATTACTATGGTAATAGTAAACTAGATGGAAAAACAATTAGTGTAAAATAGTTTTACTCAAATAAAATGTTACTCTATAAGAACAATATAAACAATGATTAATAATATGAAGGGTGTTGTTTGTTAATCTTAAATGCAGATGTTTCTGGGTTTGTCTTGATTTTTTTTATGTTAAGGCATGCTGACGAGAAAATGTGCCACCTGATAAGTGGTCACCACCAAGCGTAGACATTGATGTTGTAAGAAATAATAACCATGTAATAGAAATATGTTAATGTATATGGTAATAAATTAAGTAGTTTAAATGACAAGTAAATATTAAATTTGAATACATAAGTAACTGAAATATATTCAACATTAATTTACTATAGAATGCCTTAATGTCAAATCAACGATGGCTGATACAGCAAAATCTATGTTGAACTAAACACCCACTTGACAACATTTATAATGAAGTCGTATGTGAATATGAATGAAATACTTTGAACGATTTTATCAGTGAATTTAAATTTTTGGTATATAATGATATGTAAGAAATAATAAATAAATAAGAAGTTCAATTAATACATTACACGTGCAAAGTTGTTTTAAAATACAAGGCATTTAAATGGTGGACCTTATTAATACTACAATGGCTATATAATACAAAATTGATAAGTTTTTTCGAAGTTCTAAACAAAAAAAAAAAACATTATTCTACATTATGCGGCGAGCATCGACTCCTATTGTTATCGTTAATTATTCATTGAATTCATTAATAATTTAAAATGATTTTCTTTTGATCTACGAGCGGCAGAAACTTGAGCAAATTTCAGTTGATTTATAAAAAATGCTAAATCTTACTGACTTACTTTTGTTTGAGGCATTAAAGAGTAAAAACTTTTTTGGAGTTGCAAGAAATAATACTATAATAAATTTTGAAAAAAAATATAAATTATATATTGTCGAAAATATTTACTTTCGATTCCCATAATATATTGTGATAAGATTTTTTTTCGATCTGTTCGCTTATATATTTACATTTTAATTGAGATTAATTTAGATTTTAATTGAATTTTACCATTTTGTCAACATCAAAGGCTTTTGTACGAAATATATTCGTGTTTTGATTCAAAAGGTATTATTATTCTATTTTTATAAATCCCGAAGCGATGTAAGGTATTTTCTACCTCGATCCGCCGCGCTTTTTGAGTTTCGCTTTTGGATTCCGCGAGGAAGAATTCATAGAATGCGGCTACGCATTCACGGTTCGCTCCTTTTATGTTAATAAAAAAGCGCGTTTGTAGCGCTTTGCTACTTAATGTGAAAAATAAACGTTATATTTATTTTAAATACCTGAAGCGACGCTCGAAGGCATGCACCGTATAATATAATTCGATCAAGCCATTTTTATTTCACGATGTAGGAAATTGAGAAAAGAGTCGGGCAAGTAGGTCAGCTGATGATAATCGGAGTTTCTTATCGATTCTAGATATAATCCACGTTGAATGACCGTTAAAAAGTACTTGTTAGTTGGCTATATTTATATAAAGTATTATTTTAATGTTGTGGTTAGATATATAAATAGTATTTATGTCGAAATTTCGCTGCCGGGCATGGAATTTAAAGTTGAAACTAATCAACCAATTATTATTAAATTTTGCATAGACGTTGTCAGGGAAACATCCTATACCTAACACCTACTAGTGAGTATTTTTTACCTGTGAATCAAATTTAGTCATACTTCATTTGATAGATTTAAAAGTATTTAATTTCAGTGAATTAAAAAATCAGTGTTAGGGTTTTGTACACCTTTACGAAGATACCACCCACGCATCAATTATACTACCACGACACAGCATTACTTGGTTTGTTTTACTGTTTGAGTAATGGTGAAACAGTCTGTTAATAGGCAAAACAGACATAATATCTCAGATCCTATTGACGCCATAAGAAGTAATTATTTCTTATAATGCCATTGTCTACGGTTAAGATTACCACTAACCATCAGAGGGCATTATGGTGATCATCCTTCGAATAATTAATTTAAAAAAATAATAAAAAGTATAGCAGAGTAATTAAAGTTCTACGGAATTATAATTCCGTTTTCTATTTAAACTTAATTAATACAATCGCCCATAAATCTTTAAGGCTGTTTAAATAAATAAGGGCAGCCTTAATTTAGGTAATTTGCTGGGAAATAAAGTGTTTTGTTTATATTTGGAGAAATGTAGTTGAAGATAAAGTGCTATTGTATTTAGAGTGACGTCATTTGGACTTGGAGGTTCATTGTATAGTTATTAGCCTTCTTGTTATAATTGAAGTAGAAACTAAGATGTAGGTATATATTTTGAAAAGTTTAAATTAAATTATTTTTAAATGTAATAAGTAATATATACACAAGTTCGAGCACACACACACTTAGTCTCATAAAAAAACTAAATGTTTTTAATGAATTGTATCAATGTTTTATGGCGTCGGATGGAAAGAGAACAATAGTATTATACATTATATATAATAAATACAACCAAATCAGCTTGGAGAAGGTTCTGCAAAGTTGCGTACAATCAGCAGAAAAATAGATAAATAATTTTTTTTACTATATTATTATATTGGTGGCGTCGTCAATATTGACGTAATTGACGCAATGGACGTAAGTCGAAGCTCTCAGGCGAGACTTTGAACGAGATGACGAGGAGACGATAACAGCAGAATATGACGCCATCTGATGGTCACGCATTTATTAGGAAGGTTAAAAAACTAATAAGGCGTGACACAAGACGAGCGAATACCCGGGATATTAAAGATGCCACAGCACTTAATAGGGTTTCAAAGGTTCTTGCAAAGTCACATACCTCCTGTCACCTAATAAAACTCAGAACCACACAAGGCGCAACCGTCACCTCAAAACCAGAGATTCTAGCTGAAGTCGAAAAGTACTATGGCGATTTATACTCATCACGAGTATCTCCACCTGAGTCCCACAGTGCGGATGACCCATGAGCCAGACTGACACGCCACCTATCAGACGATCTTCCCGACATCGATTTGGGCGAGATTAGGATTGCTCTCGGACAACTTGGAAACAACAAGGCTCCAGGAGATGACGGAATTACCTCAGAGCTTCTTAAAGCAGGAGGCACACCAATTCTAAGAGAGCTGGCTAACATCTTCAATTCCGTCCTTCATAATGGTATTACACCGAAGACATGGAGCAGAAGTGTGGTAATTCTGTTTTTCAAAAAGGGTGATAAAGGTCTTCTGAAGAACTACCTCCCCATTTCACTTTTAAGCCATGTTTACAAGTTGTGTTCATATGCTTAGCGTTTGTGGACTACGAAAAAGCCTTCGATACCATCGAGACCTGGGCTATTCTGGAATCCATGCAGAGATGCCTAATTGAATGTCAGTATGTCCAGATGTTTAAGTGTTTGTATGAAGCCAAGAATAATCCAATTGCATCGCGGGGTAAGACAGGGAGATGTAATCTCACCGAAACTTTTTACCAATGCATTGGAGGACGTCTTCAAGACGCTCGATTGGAACGGACGTGGCATTAATATAAATGGCCAACACAATACACATTTGCGATTTGCCGACGACATTGTCATCATGGCGGAGACTGCAGGATTCGGAAGAGATGCTAAACAACCTGAGCGATTCTTCAAGACGAGTAGGTCTCGGGATGAACATTGAAAAGACCAAATTTATGGCAAACCAACATGTATCTCCAGGACCAGTGGTCGTAAATGACTCTCCACTTGAAGTTGTGCAGGAATATATCTACCTGGGCCAAACTATACAACTTGGCCGGCACAACTTGAGAAGGAGGCTAAAAGAAGAATACCTTTGGGCTGGGCGGCATTCGGGAGCACAGTCGCTTAAGACCAGGACTATAATCAGTGCGTTCTACCAGTAATGACTTACGGTGCCGAAACGTGGACACTCACCGTAGGACTGGTCCACAAATTTAAGGTCGCTCAGCTCAGCAAAGGAACGCGCGATGCTTGGGGTTTCTCTGGGCGATAGAATCCGAAATGAGGACATTCGCCAGAGAACTAAAGTCATCATCACCGACATCGCGCGTAGAATTAGCTCGCTGAAGTGGAAGTGGGCTGGTTCGGTGGGTGGGCTGGCTGGCATGTCTCTAGGCGCATTGATGGCCTATGGGCCGACACGTGTTAGAGTGGAGACCACGCTTAGGCAAACGTAGTGTAGGGCACCCTGTGACAAGATGGACCGACGATTTAAAAAAGGTGGCAAGTACGGGATGGATCCGGACTGTCCAAGATCGGGATGGTTGATGTTGGCGTTCTATAGGGGTGGCTTTCGTCTAGCAGTGGACGGCAAAAGTCTGAAAAAAAAATGTTTTAAGTAGGTACATAATAATATACATATTAAAATAATTGATAATCATAATTTTTTCAATCCCAGATATTTCACAGACATCCTCATCAATCATATTATATTTAAAAGCCTCAAGTCTATCCTGAATTTTATTTTCCTCTACAATAGCATATACACATAACATTCTTTTACCAGTTATGTAATTATTTTTTCTTCAGCTAATGTCATTAAGCATTTTAATAATTGTGACCTTTTTTGCAAAGGAATATTATTCACTATTTAATTTGTATATTTTCAATAAGGTTAAATTCAGGAGGGTAAAATTCAAATTAACAATTTTAATAACATATAACAGCAATGAATGAATTAGTAAGAAAAAATTAAGGCTACTTATGTGAGAGTCCATACAAACTGGTTTATTCCGGTAATAGTCACTGTGTGTATTACACTACTACAAACCCAATAACGTCTGCAATCCGATTTACTTGTACACATACATACACATGATATTATAATATTTTTACAATGACTAAATGTTGTATATTAAATTTCAGAAATAGTCTATGGATGTTTTACACACACTCATAAATCAGAAAACAGCTGCGCATTTAATATTGAATTTTATACAGAAAACATTTTTATTAATGTTATGAATATTAATATCTTTTATTTTTAAATAACGTATTCTCATATTGCCCTGAAAATATTTTTTTAATTCACTTTTCGCTTTAGCATCATTTTATATGAAGTGCATGAAGCATTTAAGAAAAAAAAAATTATATTTTTACGCACGGTTCTATAAAATAAAATGGAATACATTTTTATAAAAAAGTTATATTCTTTGTATAAATATTAACCTTAATATTGTATGGGTTAAGAACGTTAATTGGTCAACTGGCGATTCTAATCTCAGAATGCTGTCCAGTCGAGTTAACTACCTGTTGCTGTTAATTGCAGCATCTTATACAAAATACTGATAAAATTTGTTGCACAGATGCTTCAGCTGTTGATATTTCATGGTAAAGTCTCTTAGGCTTAGACATAATACGACACAATGCTTAATATTTATTGAAGCGAATATGATCTTTATCCTTAGCGATTTTCACATAAATAAATAAGGATTGATTGAATATTGAAAAAGGTTTATCGTAAAATAATATACATGTGTATATTAAAAAAAGTACTGTATTATCAATCGCTAACAGAAATTACATTGATATTTAAATGGTAAGAAACTATGTACAGACATTTTTATAAAATAAAAAATTAAAATAAAATGAACAAAATACACATTGAACAAAATGAAGAATTTTTAAATTAAATGATATAATCTAAGAATTTAAATACGGAATTTATCTCTAAATTGTGTCATGATATCTAACACTGACAACATGTCGTGATTAAAACAAAAGAGGATGTACGAAACTTATCAAGAGCTTCGCGTGTGATATAACAGCTAGATATAACAGAAGCAAACATTAAATCATTGAAAATGTCAAAACGTATGTTTTAATAGTCCGTACTTGTCTGTAATGGTGTAACTTCAAACATTTCGATAGCTACGGAATACAAGTTGAACTACAAGTTCAATGATGCGTATAAAGTGGTGACTATTAGGAGATTCATTTGTCAGTCCACCTAAATATTTATTTATTTATTTGGATCTCCAACAGTTGTACATAATACACATTCAATACACCTTTTACATTAACTTAAAACTAAATATGCACAGCCGATTACCGGAGAAAACATTATTCTCTAACATAATTACAAAATACACAAAATAAAATAAAAACTAAAATAGATATTTAAATAAAGAACAAAAACTAAAACAGAAACAAAATGTAATAACTAATTAAATTTTTAAATAAACTAACAGATTATACTAAAAGAAACATCACATTTTTTCATGAACGATGAGAGCCCGCCACAACCAATGTCCAGTGTCACTGTGTTTTTTACACAATAATTATATTCTCGCGATATTCGCGACATTAGAGCATTCTGTCCATACATATTATAAATAAAAAAGTAATAGGTAATAGGTTACTAGATTTACTTTTTTATTTTATCCAATATGGCAGATGGCCAGGGTTTGCCCGTTGAATAATTTAATTGGAGAATATTTGATTTAGTAAATCGACAAATGCTATTGTTATCATACTCGTAGATTGAGTAGCTTAAGGCCGTTAATAGGCCGATGATATTCTTCAGTAAAATATTTTGAAAAACGGATTTTTTTCTATCAATTTTAAAATACTTTTTAAGATTTTTTTGAAGTCGTTAAGTTCTATTACCATTTTTTTTGGTTACACAGTAAGTGAGCACGTTTTAACCTTGACGAGAGAACGACGAATCATTCCAGAGTGAAAAGAAGATACATATATGGACGCACCAGAAAATAAAAATCAGTTAATTACATAAATAGTAATAAACAGTGTCTATGAGACAACGGATTGAGGGTTAATATTAGGTTTTACTCACATTAACTTTTCTCACAACTGAAAACAGTATCCACCAAATCCAGTTAATACTTAAAACAAATCTGTTATACAGAATAGTAATAAAATGCCGCAATATTCAAAACCACCTTATAAATATAGTAATAAATGCCGTTGCCAAATTGTGATAAAAATCTAAAACGTGGTTATATAGAGCAAGGTTACTCGTTCTTTTGTTAAAATTGTTATATTATTAAATCTTAAACGAGGGCGACGTTTGGCCACCGTCGTTAGTTTTTGTGAAAAACGTCACTCTTGAGATTTCCTCCTTTACCCTTTACTGAATAGTAAGAAAATTAATGTATAACGAGGTATATTCAGTTTATATTGTTATATTTAGATAGTTATAACCAGTCGCCTCCAATTACGGAACCTAAGATATAATAACCCATGTGCCTGTAATTACACTGGCTTACTTATACTCAACTTTCGAACCGAAACACAATACGGTAATGATTTTTTGGAGTATTTATGAAGACGGTTTTCACAATACCTTACCACTGGGTTATAAGCGGTATAATTATGATGAATAAGACATTTGCGTTTCTAAATAAATCGAGAAGCCATATTTACTTTGTTTACTTAACCTGTTTTATATATATCTACCTCTACTACTTAACATATAGTTACCATCAGGGGGCCCATATGCTCGTCCGCCTAAGTATAATATAAATAAAAATTCATCATTTTGAAGGAAAGTTGGTCTTAAACAAGTGTTGCCTTTATCTAAAACAAAAATGTTTTATTTTAAATCCAATTAATTTTAACAACAAAAAATTATATAAAAATAGAAACACGAAATCCCAGACGCAATCAAACGGACTTATAGAAGTATATTGTTTTGCGATCAACTTTCCTTTATACGACTCGAAGGTCCAATAAAGAGAAACAATGGTATCTGTAATTGAACTGAGCCCTATCACGAAATTCCATGAAACATAACGAAAAGGATAGCCGATCTAATCATTAATTTTACCGCCAATTTGCATCCAAGGAACTTGAACAAAGAAAATTGTTTGCGATCCTTTGTTAACGTATGTGAAATTTTCGGGACAAGATTTATTTGAAAGAAATTTCGTGCTGTTAATTCTCTCGCCTTTTGTTTGGAAATTGTCACGACTGAATAAGTTTAATTAAAACACTGATTCCAAGTTCTTGGACGATTCCGGATTGTAAGTGTCATTCCATGTGACTTGGCACGTTTTGAAAGTTATGATCTCAACAGTTCGAAATGGACCGACTTCTATATATTATTAAAAATGTCACGAACTTTTAACGGAGTTATTTTTAGCGCTATTTTATAAAATTTATTTTTAGAAACGGAACAATGGTTTGTTTGTTAATGGAATGTGAAATTTTTTAAAAAAAATTGTTTGTCTTTCTCCTATCATGTTTTAAGAATTAAGAGAGGTATAGAGAATACACAATAATTATAGGCGTAAATTTAACCAAAAAATAATGTCGATAATTTTAATGCCATTTATAAAATAATGCTAAAAGATCGTATGTCAACAGTGTCAAGACAGAAGCCACATCTAACGGCGCCTTGTCAAGACTCTACATAGCGAATGCGAATAGAAATGACTCCGGTAACTACACGTGCTCATTAGCGGATGTCGCTGCTTCAGCAGTATCTGTGCACGTGCTCAGGGGTAAGTATTTAGAGTAAGTATTTTTATTAAAAACTTCGTGGTAGCGTTTGAGCAAGCCCGACTGAGTAGGAGCCATCCAATCATTATATCTCTACGACACTACGAAATAGTTTAAAATAATAGCCAAGGGCAAGGATCCACTCAACGACTTCGGCGTATTTCTTTAAGCAGTAAATTAATTTAAGAGTGCGCCAAATATTTGTAATGTAACTGCTCATATACATTTTCAAAGGAAATTATTCCCAAGCCAAACGTACGTAACAAAGCCAAAATAACGTTTTGTGTTCAGGTCTGACGGTTGTGAGTAATCCTTTGTAACAAGTACGAGAAACATTATCAGCTATCTAAGTATAATGCCATTGACCTTTGAGTAAGAGTGTGAGCCTTACTTACTATCTGATACAATGTAATATAATTTAAAAAAATTTAAGCAATTGAATATAAATACAGTTCTTAAGCTTTGAATAGTTTTCATTTCATAAATCATAAATAAAAAAAAGAAATAAGTATATAATATGTTTTATACTTATGCGAAAACTATTTTAATTTAATAATTTTTTGAATATATTCACATAAAATATTTTTTAGAATTGTGATATTATTTAAATCGTTACAGGTGAAAATCCGCTAGCAATGCAAAGAGGAGAGGCGTCGATATTACATCCATCGCTGATTTTGTTGTGCAGTTACATCAGCTGACAAATAGCTAGCGCGTTATTTACGCGCAACATTTTGTAAAAATTAGACTTATTGTAGTCATAGCTTAAGGACTTTTTTGTGGAAATTTTGTGTCTAGTAAAATTACTTAAAATATCTCACCTTTTGGTACCTATTTATAATTATTTTTAAATGATTTTTGTTGACGTATTCGTATTTATTGCAGCACAACAAATCGACCCTGTTATTGTGTTTTTTTTTGTTACAATTAGCGGAATATTTTGGAAAACCTATAAAAGGATTTAAAAAAATAAACACCGAGAAGTAACGGTGTCCCAGGATAACTTTTCCTAAAATAACATGTAACATCGTGGAACACCTTTTATCGCACAATTGTAAATGACTGTGTAATCATAATTGCATTCAAAAATCAAAAATAAAAATATCATTCACACGATAGAGTAGTTTCAATTTATCTCCAGTGATGAGGTATGGTTGGTGCTCGTGACAAATATTTGCTAAAGCCAACAGATATTTTTTGCGGCCAGTGTACGTGTCGCCTATGTATGCGTTTTAAATGCAAAAATAAAATTTAATATCGGAGATATCGTATATGAATTTATATTTTCATTTTATATATTTTATATTGATTGACTGCCTCGTTGGTCTAGTAGATAGATATAAGGCCACAGATCCGGAGGTTCTGGGATTAAATCCCAGGTCGGTAAAAAGTTGTTTGGTTTTTCTGTTGAAAATTCTCATTAGCAGCGCGGAGTCTGGAAGTTCGAAGTGTGTACACTCCAGTGCAGATAAGTTAAACTTCGTGAGAAAAACGCACGTGTCAGTTGAAATTCTGACACTTGGACACCAATCGCATCGCTGACGGAACCAGCTCAAAAGAACACCGTTTGCGATAAATCTTTTTTTAAAAACACTAAACGATTGTTTAAAATAAACTTCTTGTTTGGCTTAAGTCAAATATTTTCTCGTCGAAAAAAAACTTTTTTAATTTAAAAATTCTACGACTAGTACGGAACAACTTTATTGCTAAAACGGCGTCTTCCATTTCAAAATGTAAAGTGTCATAACACTATCTTACAACGTTCGTTTTTCTTCCGCTTCACATTGTTTTCTCAAGAACAACGTGTATAAATTTCACATAGCCGTCCAACTGCAACTGTTTACGATGAAACTCACTCCACCCGAGATTAACTTTGAATTTCAACGAATATAACTCGACTCGTTTGCCTTTGCCCAGTGAAATTAAAAAAGAAAAAAACGTTCACGAGACTTTCAAGTAACGTTACATAAATGTTGATTTAAAAGTTTAAAAAAAACGTGATATTTAAATTTTAGGAAGCTCTAACGGTTTGTGAACTGTTCAAAGTACAGATGTGCTCATACGGTAGTGCTACGTTGTTAATACAATGAAATATATGTATAATGTTAATTCAACTGAATTGATTACATTTAAAGTTGTGTTTATACAATTAATATTGCTGATAACAACAAATTTAGTAGTATTGTGAGTATACAATGACGTAACTATTTACTTAAAATCCATAACCATTAAGGGATCGCGATTCCCAAGATTATAATAGCACGGATGGTTATTTATTGTAGACTGCACAGATTCAATATTAAAATTAATTATAATATGAAAATAACGCAGGTACGAAAAATGTCGTCTCGAAAGTATGAAAAATACTTATTGATGATAACTAAAAATACATATTATGTAACGTACAATAGGGAATTGAACCTAAGCACCTACTTTAACAAGCTTATATAGATTGGGTCCAGTACGTGTCTACGGTCCTCCTATTTACACGTCTTTCACATGCTAACCGTTGCTGAATTAACCAGGGAATGTCGTCCACACTGGTTTACACGCGAGAATGTTCAGAACACGGAATACCATTTTTTTATGAGAGCTCGTAAAATATCGACGGGTCACTTCAAAAGTTAATATAACAAATCGATTTATAATGATATGAACTCTATGGTCTTATTTATAAATGTTTTTAGAGGCTGTCTTGTTAAACACTGATTTCTCTCTTTCTGTCATTATTGATTTGTGATTCGAAAGAAGAAGACAGATTTTTTAACTAATTACCAGCAAAATAACGTTTGTGACTAAGTCTGTTAATTATTATTGTCATACATGAGTAAACATGTCCCGAAATGGTTGTAAGCTCCGTTATTGTAGTTAATTATTTTTTGCATTTTGTTCACTTTTGCATATGTT
The DNA here is from genome assembly GCA_905147175.2 of Nymphalis urticae. Lineage (NCBI taxonomy): Eukaryota > Metazoa > Arthropoda > Insecta > Lepidoptera > Nymphalidae > Nymphalis > Nymphalis urticae. The sequence goes on from LR990008.1 coordinate 5,093,294, forward strand.
ATGTATAAGAAAAAATTACCTGCGAATTTGATTTAACAAAAATATATAAATATTTAGTATTTTTTTTAATTGAATTTAGTTTACAAAAATTTTATTATTATTAAAATATATACACTAAGTATAAATTTAATACTAATCTAATATTCAAATATCAGATTAGTTTTGGATGATAGTACTGTTCTAGAATATTTTACTTAAGATTCTTTAGATTATATGGTTATTTTTTCATACTATTCCAATTCAAAAGTAATTGTAATAATAATCTTTCCTTAAATAAATGTACCATAGTTTATTTTAGATGTTATTTTATTATAATAATTTAAATGTTAACATTTCGACAGTTAAGTATATATTTATTTATATTTTTAAGAGCAAAAATTTGTTAATAAAAAAAAATTCGCAAAATTTCCACAAATCCTATATGTAAGATGTGCAATCTAAACTAAACTAAGCAACTTTAAGGTAAAGTTGGCTGTCAATATACCCTTTCGTTAGTTTCCGATTTAGTTTTCGACAAAACTAAATATCGCTTGGCGAGTTATAGCACATGTTGATCTAAGGTTGCGAGATCAATTGAACTTCAAAAAATATTTACTTATTATAGTTCAAAATTAAGGTGTAAAAAGCGTTAAAAAATTATTTTCTTAATATATTTTTTTAATTTCATTTATTATTATTGAAAACTCGATCTGGCATTTTTCATTGAAATTTTCTGTGTTTTTTCGCGTCGGCACTATCGAAAGTTGTTGCCCGCTATGAACATCTATCGCTTTGTGAAGTCGAGTAATCAAATACAGTTGCGTTGCAATTCGCTTCGTTTGAAAAATGCGAAGAATTATTAACTGTTAGAACAGGTTAATAAACATCAATATCGCCTGGCTTTTCGTAAAACGTAATATATTTAAAAACAAAAAAATCTCAATTCATTATATAGAATATTATTTGCATATCATTGCAGTTTTAAAGTTCAATGACTTCGTGTTGAAACATCTGGTAATTTCTGGATGCAGAAATGTGTAATTCATTTAAAAATATACAATTTGTTGGCTTTTTTAATAATATAATATTTCGTTTTTCAAATTGTGTTTTACTTCAATATTTTTGTATTATTATTTTTTTCATTCGGACAATAACAATGACCGTATGTCATTCCAAAGTGCGAATATGCAATTGTTCTGTTGGTTCGTTATTCGACCGAAGTAATAAAACTGTTTTTAATAAAAACCTACATATTTATAATTACGTTTATATAATTTATATAATAGTATAATTCGTATTTAATTTATTTTAATAGAAAACTTGATCTGGCAATCTTGTTTAGAGTTCATAATAATAGAGACAAATTTATTGGTTTGTATTTCATTATCAATATTTTATTATTTAATAATTTAACGGCCGTGAGATAGATGAATAGTTGCTACATATAATCCATTTTAATACATTTACGTTATATGTAAAATTAAACGTCTGATATTTAAAACAAATTATTTAAAGCTGGTTTTATTGTGGGATATAATAATAATATCTCGATATATGAATTACCTAATAGTCTGGAATATTATATATATACTATCTAAGTGTAAAGGGTTCTATTTAACAATACTTTGAACGACATTAATTTACATTAAAGTTATATATATATTATAATATTATATACCATAGCGAAGATTGAGACTTTAATACTTTAAAAAAATCATCGTAATTGAAAAATTATGTACGCGATAATTATGCTCGTTGTAAATAAAATTTTAGATAGATTAATTGTGTAATATAATTGTTTTAAATGTTATTTATATAATTATGTATATATTATGTATTATAAAAATCATTGTACTGAATAAATACTGTTAAAATGTACAAAATGTTAAATTAATACAATTAATGTAATTCATTTACAATGTATATTTGATTCTATTTAAAAGGTGAAAATTGTTTTGTTTCTTTAATCGGAATAAAATTTTCGATTTAGTTGGTTAATTTGAAAGTTACAATAACTACTATAGTAGAAATGAAATCAATTCAACTGTTTTATGAAAAAATTAATTGATATTGTTTGGAAATATTTTGTCTATTTTAATTTCAGCGAGCCTTTGTTATACTTCATACAGAATATGTAATATTTTGGGACTTTTTTTTAGTTATTAGTGTACAAAGGTTATTTATTATCTGTCTATAAACTTGTATAAGACATAATTATATACTTTAACCTGTCGTGTATTCAATTTGTCTGATATTAATATTGTAATTATGAAAGATGAATATGAATGAATTTGTGCATAATAAAGAGATATTACAAGCTTTGTTTATTATTTTAACACACTGAGACCTTACAATAGAATTAATTTATTGTACAGCAAGAGTATAAATAAATTCAATGCCAGTATTAATATGTTTTCGCTCACAGAACGATCTCTTCCAGGCAGTATTACTATACAAGACTAATGTGTACATATTGAAAAATTATAAATCTAAATCCAATGAGCCCAAACTATATCGCTACCTACCGGTCCCTTCTTGATAACAGCTAATTTGTACCAAATTATTTATTTTGTCGTACATAATAAATAATTTGGTGATTTCATACATAACTTTAATTTTAATTACAACACTAATACAACATTTATTATAATTACATAATATACATATTTGCAATCTTTCAACAATAATGTTGATATGCTTATAAATATAGAAGATAAAAAGTAACGAATGTATGGTAGTGTGTGGGGATGGGATATATGACAGAAAAGGAAAGGAGTTCTGTAGACGATAACCGCCGATAAAAACAAAAAAAAACACCAACCATTCATTTTCTCAATTCATTTCATTAATGTAATAGACATATTCATTGTTTGATTAAAAGTTAAATGTAAAGTGAAAAAAGTAATATATTTATAATAGATAAAAAGCAACTAACAGTTTCTATTAAAACAGACAAATTGAATTACTGCTAAATATTTTTTGAAATACTAGCTGACCCGGCAAACGTTGTTCTGCCATAAAAAATATATCTACTGAATATTTTGGATTTTAAATAAAAAGTAACGAATTTAATTATTGGAAGTGTGTGGGGATGGGATCTATGACAGAAAAAGGAAAGGAGCGCTGTAGACGATAACCGCCGATAAAAACAAAAAAACGCCAACCATTCATTTTCTTAATTCAATGTATTACATTAGTGTAATAGACATATTCATTGTTTGATTAAAAGTTAAAGGTAAGGTGAAAAAAGTAATATATTTCTATCCTAAAGCAGTTAATTAATTTCGAAGAGCAATTGAGTTTACGATATTTTTTGTCAGTCCGTCTTTACACACAACACAAATAAGATCAATGGTTTGCCCACCCGAGAACATGCTACGTATACTTGTCCGTGTGATAAGCATGGTGCGCCCAAATTTAGATTTGGGCGCACCACAAACGGACATCGTTTGGCCTTGCGACTTATCTATTGTCATTATACATATATGCATAAAGCACCACCCTGCGATTTTTTTCATGCGTTTATTTATTATTGTTTTCTTAGGTTATGTCTACGGATTTTGTTTGTGAGTGGTGGGTCATCGTACATTCGTCCCACATTATGAGACAGAACTTTTCCCTTGTGCCTGTAGTTACACTGGCTCCATTGCCCTTTAAGCCGGAACACAACAATACTAAATATTGCTGTTTGGCGGTAGAATATGGGATAAACATAGTACATACGAAGGGAACATAATCTTTGCGCTGGCTATTTCGCTGTCACATTGTTGGTCATCACCATAATTTTTCTTCTTGCGCGGGAATTTTAATTTTGCCGTGACTCCTAAGATATTAATTTAAATTAATCCTTTTATAATTCCAGTGTGGCAACCGCGTCTTTTTATTGCCTTTCAATCGATTCAATTATTAGCAACTAAAAGTTTCTATTAAAACACACAAATTGAATTACTGCTAAATATTTTTTGAAGTATAGTTTAATATTTTACTAAAACTATATAAAGAAACATAGTCAGTTCAAAGGTGGCGCTGCTAACAGAATTCAAATGGAATTACGTTTAACGTATTCCATTAAATAATTAAATTTGATTCAGAATAATGATATTGTTTCTAAAGGATTTTATTTTAAATATTGTCAAAGTAATTTAAGCCCTTTAACAATAAATTAAACATCAAAAATGTCTTTAAAAGTTTCAAACAATCAAAACAGTACTATAAATTAAATATTGTTATAATTGCTTGATAAATAATGGTCATTGATTTTGTTTTTTTTTCCTTTTGATAGTTTTTTGATGCTGAGCATATGAGCATAAGTAAACACTCGAAACATGTTTATATTGAATGTATGTAATACTTGAATTAATTTACATGATTTATTAACTTATTTTTCAAGATTGCATTATTTATACTTGCTACAATTTCGGTTTCTTGACTTTCCTACATAAAATTGCGATAGACACGATATAAGCCCCGTGTAAATTAAAACAATAACAAAAAAATTACGGTCGGGGAAGAAGAGACCCGGGGAGGCCCCTTTGCGATATTTTTTCGTGTGCGAATGGACTTCAGGAACAGCCTTGCTCCTGGATACATGCCGATGAGCAAACCGTTCAATGGTGACATGCTCACACGCACATTTTCCTTATTTTGTTGGATTTGTTCGTCTGTTTTTCTGCTCTATTATTACGCATGTTTGATGCTTTATTAGTTCGACGGCCTTAATCGGCCCCCTTGCTGTTGTCTTGTTGGCATTTTTGTAACACACACACAAATAGACCAAATTGTTGTATTTAGTGATAAAAACCAATAATGTATTTTAGTTTTATACCAACCTTTTCAATATCATGTGTTTTACGCGTTCAACATGTTTTACGTTTATATTTCTTATCAATTAAATAAATCGTTAAATATTTAGTCTTGAAAATAGAAAAAAAAAATCTGGATAGGGACACCCTTATCAGCTAGCGGTATGAAATATACTTTACGACCTATTCTCTTACCTCCCAAATATACATAACAAATTTCATAAAAATTGGTCGAGCCGTTTCGAAGGAGTTCGACCACAGACACCGTGACATGAGATTTTTATATATTAGAGTTATCCCTTTTATTACTACTTAAGGGGTTAAATTTTCAAAAATCCTTCCTTAATGCTAACCTACTGTGGGAAAAGCACCCGTTACGAAAATTTTCATGTCGCTAGCCCCAGTTTGGGCTGTACGTTGATATATCAGTTAGTCATACATTGGTAGATTAAAAAAATTAAAAGTTGAAATTATAGCAGAAATAAGACACGAAAAAGCTCTTAAAACTTAAACCGTTTTGATTATGGGATAAAATTTGATTGTGTCCATGTGGCCGATTGTCATCCATCACATTAGGTTTCACGAGGTTTTTTTTTTTAGTTTACTACTAAGCACGAGATGGTTGATAAAACACTAATTAAGCACGGTCAATTCAGTGGTGCTTTTTTGGGCTTGTGCCACTGGACCATCGTGTCTCTATTATTGATTTATTTAAAACTTATACTTCCCTTTCACAATCTAACGAGTATCTCCTTAATAATATGAAACTTAAGCTGCTTACGCTACCTAATAATACTTGAAATTAATTAATTATCATCGAAGATGTTTTTGTTTCGCTCTTAATTTATATCGTCGAGGGAGGTGAAGATGGACTCGTATTAGAAGGTAAATAGTAAGTATTTACATCGTGCATCGTCCAAGCTCTAGGATATTAATGTCATTTGTTTTTTTTGTTTCGGCCACAAATCGGAAGTCACAAACAGATTGGATTTAGAAGTATGGCAATGTTGACAAGCTCTTTTTTTTAAATACGCGTAATCCACTTGGTTGCGTCAGATTGTCTATCGGACTAGAAGAGTGAGGGAATAGAGAGAATCTCTGTTTGTTCATAAGTTGGACAAATGAAGGTATGTCCGATAAATTTGACTTGTTCCTGAAATTGATCAGCCTTTATACTTCACTCACGAGAAATTTATAAAAAAATCCTCAAATTATCTACATACCTACATTTATGTTAACAAAATTGAAGAAAAATAAAAAATAATTGAAATAAGACGCTCTTACATTACATAGTTTGAACTTTGAGGGGAAACACCTGCTTCCCAGCTAACATGCGGGCGAAATCACGGGCGAAAACTAGTTTACTACTTATAAAGCCCGTTTCTATGTTACTGCAATAGTAACTCTAACACGGAGTTTCGATATGGTTGTACTGAGTAATCTTGCAAGATAATATTAAGTAATGATCTGTAAGGATTACTATTACATTGTAATATATGGTCTAAAGAAGCCGAGATGGCCCAGTGGTAAGAACGCGTGAATCTTAACCGATGATCGTTGGTTCAAACCCGGGCAAGCACCACTGAATTTTCATGTGCTTAATTTGTGATTATAATTCATCTCGTGCTTTACGGTGAAGGAAAACATCGTGAGGAAACCTGCATGTGTCTAATTTCACTGAAATTCTGCCACATGTGTATTCCACCAACCCGCATTGGAGCAGCGTGGTGGAATAAGTTCCAAACCTTCTCCTCAAAAAGGCAGAGGAGGCCTTTAGCCCAGCAGTGGGACATTCATGGGCTGTTACGATTACGAGGATTACGATATAGTCTATCTTAGTAGTTTAATAAATTACAATATCGAATTATTCAAGAGACGGATGAAGTGATACTTAAAAATCCAGCAACGAACTGGCAGTCTGCAGTTTTTCGGTTGACAGGTGGCAGTATCACTTAACATCAGGTTATCCACCCGCTCGTTTCCTCGCAAAAAATATTAATATATTAATATTATTAATATATATTTATTTCTATGAATATAATCTACTCGGATATCAACACAATATTCTGATAAATAAAATAATAGGAAAAGTTTTTAAAAACAAAAGCTATTATGGTTTTTAATTACAAATAATTTGAGCTGGCTTTAAGTGCATAAACGTATATCCGATTTCTATACGGCGTATGTGTGTACTCGTTGTAAAAAAACTAATTTATTTTTAGTCACGAAACGACTTAGTGTAATAATGTGAACCGTACAAAGTTTTGAACTTCGCCTTAGTTTTAGGAAAATCAAGGGAGTTTTATTCAAGCGTACGCAACTGTTATTTACTGTTTTTGTATAAAATCTTAAGTTTCTCCGACCCTTTAAAGGGCGACCCTAATAAATACAGGTAAGTAATGTCGGTGAATCTGCCGTTTCGTGCAATAAAACGAATAATCTTTAAATTTCTTCAGAAATATTCCATTTAAAATTACTTTTTATAGCTCTGTTTTAAATTTAATTTGTATTAAACATTTTTTTATATTACGTCATATTAAACTAGATAATATGTAATTGATGATGCTTAACGATTCAATCGGAAATTGACATTAACCTTTTTTTTGCGATTACGACGGCGAGCGAGCGAGACGAGCCAATGACCAAATAACGGTAAGATGTCACTTTCGACTACATTTATTACACTGTTAATAAAGTAAAGGCACTCAGGCACTTACTGAAAATGTCCTCCTGCTAGGATAAAGGCTATACTTTTGAGAAGGTATATATTTTATTATGATTATAGAATTTATTCCACTATGCTTCTTTAATGCGGATAGGTGGATATAGAATGATACTGTTTCGAAATAAAAATAAAAATAGCAAATATACTTTATTTATATGGACTGGTGCCGCGGAGCCAAACTCGGAATAGAATCAACAAAGGCACGCATCTCTGAGTGCGCTTAATTTGCGTTTATAAATTAATTTCGTACTCGGCGATGACGTAAATCAAAAGCCATATTTGTATCCACTAACCCGTATTGGTGCAGCGTCATGAAATAGACTCAAAATATACTCAAAGCAATGGGACATTAAAAGACTTATTAGATATACTACTACTACTACTTTACAATTTTTAAATTGTCATTTCACAAGATCAATTAATTAAAAGTTATATCTAGTATCAGATCTACATCATTATTACTACAACGAAACTTCTGAGATATTATGGATGTTATTAATGTTTACTTTTGTGCCTTTAATTTTATCCATTTATCTTGTTATTATTAGGTGTACAAATAAGCTTCTGGCGTTTTTTACCAAAAAATAGGCTTTTCACACCGTACACCACCTCGTACACCTATATATAATTTTTCTTCTTTTTACAATAATTTTTATTTATATATTCTTTAACTAAAACTAAAATAAAAACGAAATACGCGTTACAAATTAACAGAAAAAAACACGCCGTCAAAAAGATTGTTCTGTGGCATTTCTCTTCTTATATATCTCAATCCAGTATTTTCAATTGATTTTGAAATACATATTAATTAAAGATAATATAAAGTCAACAGAAATTGATCACAATGAAAGATACAAAAATTATGAGAAAAAATAATTGTTCTTATTTATTTTTAGAACACAGTATTTTTGTATTCTCAAGTGCTTTATCCGATCTCATTGGTTACAAGTCAAGTCTTTTTCTCCAATTATACTTTTAGGTATCCTCATTATTAAATTTAATTGCTCGTCATCATGTCGTACAGCGAATATTTAGATTATTCAACTAACGTTATATTTCAACTGTGTGTTAAAGTACATATAATTCAGGATAGCAATTAACTTATTTAATAGATACATATATTTATTCGTTGACTATACATATATAACATCATTTAAGTGAAACATATCCGAGATGGGTCAGTGGACACTTGAATGCAATGGTTACGAGTTCAGATCTGAGAAAACTACAGATGAATGGGAAACGCCACAAAACTTAAAAGTGTCGACTGGACTTCGGCCACGTCCATACACCCCGACCCGCCCTGGATTAATATGATGTATTAAGCTCCACACTTTCTGCTAAAGAGATAAGAAGCCCTTCACCCAGTAATGGGATTTTACGTGCTACTTTATACGTTTATATTTTACAATTGATTTATAGTAGAAGTCTAATAGTTTTAATTGATCACAAACCAGCTGAAAGAAGCATTTTGATTTCCATTTAAAATAGTTTCGCTAGTTATTATCACACAGACAGTTCGCTAGTTATTAAGACACAAACTTTTGTCTTAAACTGTTCTTCATAGTTTTTAAATTAATTTCAATTCAAAATATGATGATGATGATGATGTCTTCCTGAACGGTTTCGGCCACGGCGGCCAATCACAAAAGGGATTAGGCAACCACACAGGACATATTATAGTGCACAAGTGTGTGCGTAAACACAGATGCACTCTTTATTCCCTCACTCTCATAATCCGATGGGACGTCAATCGACACGACCTGAAAGAGTTCAGTCACAGGACCAACAGCTTTACATGTTTTCCGAGGCACGGGAGTATACACACCTCCATCGTTCAGACTCCACTGCTGGCTAATACTGAGATAGATAAAAGTACCCAATTTTATTTTTTTGTGTAAGTGACTATTAAAGCAACTGCAGGTCCAAGGGCGGTGGCCTTGCAACACCTGAGGGCTTTTATTGGCCCGTCCTTTTGAATCCAGGACCTCGGTATCTATAGCCTTATATCTAGCCAATAGGCTGGCACCAATGAGGGAGTCAATATAAAATATATAGTATCCAGTATGTTATATTATGTTATGTTTTACAATTATATTGTTCCTCGCAATTAATATAAACTCAACACCAATTACTTGCTCCAACTACCTGTTTAAGTCATTATTTAAATACGTACGAATAATATTTTACAGTAACGGATTATCTCCAACAAAATATATAAATTGTTATTTAAAATATATTCAAAATTGAATTCGGATCCATAGCCGTGTTACATACGAATATCCTATTTGAGTTTAATTTCCACGGGGACGAGAGTTTGCGACATTTGAATTTAGGATAAGGATAGCCTAAGATATACATGCATACACACAAATTTAACATATCAAATAGGTACTTGAATAACAAGAAATCAGCATGGAGTTTGTGAATTCTTCAAAATCTACCATTTTAATGTACATAACGCGTAATTGAATTATACATAAAAAAACAATTATTATTTACTTAGCAGATTTCGCCTCAAATATTAATTTAAAAAGAGTAAGTTATTTTGAAATCATAGACATACACTTCAATTTTGTATAGATATTGGAGCGCCTGAACATTATTTGAAGCAATAAGCAGCGCTCCTGTGTAACGTCAACTTAATTTTACTTATAAGTTCCGGTCACCGTCACCGTTTGATGGTCATTATCGTTTTAACCGGCAACGATCTAATACAGGTTTCTAAGTTATCCAATTTCGCCTGTTTTATTTCGTCGAGCCAGTTATTCCCGTACAGATATACATCATCATGGTAAGTACTTTACTATATATCTTTATATTATATATTTCAAGCACTATTATTTATATTGTTATTTAGTTTTTATATGATTAACGGGTCATGTCTTTTTTATTTAATTTTCTTTTGCTATTTATTTAGAATCTGTTTATTTCTAGTGCGTATATTAGAGTTACAGTATTAAATCATTAATTTTTAGATTTAAAGTATCGCAATACAGTTTTTTTTTTGTATAATAAATATTTAAAAAATCTATAATTCTAACTAATACTGTAAATGTGAAAGTGAGGTAGTTTTTTTAATGCTTTCATGTTAATAACTTAACCGATAATCATGAAATTTTCCATACACTTTGGCAGGGGTACAGAAAAGGACCAGAGCACACTAGCATCTCTCTCACACGCGGGCGAAGCTGCGGTCGGAAACGTATTTCATTTCTTTCCTTCAATAATAAATACTAAATATAAATATAGGTGTTTTATTAATTTCGTATTATCGAGTAAATAATAGTTTTATGATTTCACATATATGCGCTTGGAAACTATTATCGCGTCATATATTTCATATAGATTTTTATTTGTTCTGAATAAAATAAAATAAAACACATGATTTTTGCCAACCAGCAAAACAATAACATATTTACATACTCTAAAGTGTTATTTGTTTTTTTTCATTCGATTACATCTGTATGTCATCTATTTTGCGAATATTTTTATAAAACAAAGAAAAATATTGTTGTTTAAATATTGTTAATTCTGTAAATAAATAGTTAATAGCATTGATTGAATTTACTTCTACGTCTAATTGGTTCCGTTTAGGTGAAACTGAATAAAAATGACCTCTAATTACTTCGTAACTAGATATTCTGTACAAATCAAATTATCAAATCAATTACAATATTGAACGCAATTATAATATATTATATATTGAAATCAATTATAATTAAAAAAAATAAATATTCTTTTTAGATAAACACAATATATTTGATGACTAATGACTACACTTGAAATAGAAATGAGACATTGGCTTTGTTAAAGTTTGTCTCATTAGATATTCTACCCCAAAACAACAGTACTTAGTATTGTTGTGTTCTGGTATTGAAAGGGGAGTGACCTAGGCACAAGAGAATTAATTATAATTAATTACATAACATCTTGGTTCCCAAGGTTGGTAGTACATTAGGAATGTAAGGAACTGTTATCGTTTCTAACGGAGACAATATCTATGGGCGATGGTAATCACTAGCCACCAGGTAGCCGATATACCCAACCGTCTCTCTAGTTTATACAAAAACAAGGATCGCGTACCGAAAGAGGCGTGTATGGAACGCGTGGGTAATTTATTGATATTTGGCTTGCGTTATGTGCGCTCGTAATACCATGAGTTTTATCGTAGATACGCAGTTTTTCAGCGATTAAGGTTATGATAACGCGATTGCAACGTCCCCGTAAAACCAACACCCCATCCTACACAAAATGTTTTCCATTGCGTTTTTATATTACAAAACATTTTTTTCCCCAAATGACAATGTCAGATGCTGCCTCGCCCCGCATTTTTGTTAATTAAATATAACATATGAAAAATAAATCTTTGTTAATATATTGTTATTCGGACAAAATGAATCTGTTCAACCCCTGTCTCATTTTCCGTTTTTCAGGCGAACGCAGCTGCGTTACTTTGTAAACATACAAGCTGATCAAACTCACAATGAGTTTTGTCTGAGTTTTTTATCAGTTTGGATGCTATAAACTCAAAATCTACCAAACAGATTCTTATTAGGTTTTCACCATTGAACGAAGTAATTCATGAGGAAGGTATAAGAGTATAGTTTATTAAGATTTTGTGTAAATTGGCTTAAATATGACGATGTTGTTGCGAAAAAATGCCGACTGCGTGCTTTACTGTCGTGCGCCACGGTTACCAATGGAGTTGTATGTATTATGATATAAACATTTTACATAGACACTGATTTTACTCATACGATGCCGGAATGATTATTTTTCGCTCATAACTAACAATAATATATATATATTTGATAGGTCCTAGGATAGCCCTTAACTCAAGTATATTTCCCTGCAGAAGCAACCCAAATATTAGTTTTGTTGAAATCGAAGCTTTTCGTCTATTCATCGAATCTACTGAGGTTAATACGAGACTGACTTATTCACGTTTCCCAAGATCTGGAAATAATATTAGTGCAATAGTTTTTTTTCTTTCGAAGGAAACTATTTTATGCCTTTGAACTGCGGCAGTAGCTTAGACTAAGCCGAAAGGTTTAGTCAATATTGTAGAAATACAGACGGATATTACCTGAGCTAACTAATGGACGAAAATACAGCAGACTAGGTAGACCACACAAGTGGCTCCATTTTCATTAATTAATAGAAAACCTTTTCAAGCTTTAGATGCTTTACAAATTTTAATAAAATTAATGATCACTTAAATCATAAAACGTTATTGCTATTAATTGCGTTTAGGTGCCTGACGCATCTCACAAGTTAAACTCTATCACTCAATCTTTACATAAGTTACCATATTTTTTTTCAAATTCCTCTTTCACTTACGCAGTTATGTTCCTAAAGTATGTAAGACTAAAATTAATGTCTAATGGCTGAGATTTGGAGCTTACTCCACGGCGCTACTCCGATGCGGATTGATCAATACACATTTTAGTTTTTTAGCAGGTTTTCTCACGATGTTTTTCTTAAACATTACAAATACGTACATTTAGAGATAATATTAAAAACACGTGAAAATAACTAACAACTCAAAAAAACTGCTAGCAACAAAAAAAATATTGAAATTATAAGGTAAACAATATTTAGGTAAAAATCCTTCATTTTTTAAGAAAGATCTGTGGAAATCGATACTTAGAAATTCTTAACGATGACGCGAGCGAAGCAGTTTTAAAGTCATGTAAGAATTTCGTAAAAGTTTCTGTCACGCAATTGTACCTCTAGTAAGTAAATGGTACGTGTCTAGACAATTTTAATTGGATCATAAACTTTTATATGAAATACTCAAATCGAGATGTATTTTAGATCAAGTTACATATCATAAACATGTTTTCTTCTTATTATTTTTTCAAGTACCGAAGATTATGGATTCAAATCCAATCAAGCACTACTGAATTTTCATATGCTTAATTTGTGTGTATTAGTTAGTATAATTCCTCTCAAGCCCAGTGAATAACATCGTGAGGAAATCTACATTTGCATATTATTTTGGATGAAATTCTGACATATATGTCTCCAACCAGCATCGGAGCTGCGTTGTTGGAATAAGCTCCCTCTCCTCAAAAAGAAGGGAAGCCCAAGCCCAGCAGTGGGATATTCACTAGCTCTTTCTTTACTTTAAGGTACTCATATACTTATAATTAATAGTAAGGTTATTGCTGATATTTTCGAAATTATAATTGTCGCAGGAATTACAAATGCCCGTTTGCAGCAATCAGTATAAAATTTAAAACCCTACAGAATATAATAAAAAATATCAACAAATAATAAAAATATATAATATTTATGTATATAGCTGAATGTTTTGTAAAATACATAAGTGTTTAAAAGTTTAGTTTTAAAACAAAACGCTTGTGGTATGTGATCACGTCTTACAGAAACTTGCTTGGTCGTTGTGGTATTTCTCACTAACATTCTAGAAACTGTAACATTAAATTTTAAAAGAGATATATTGGTTGTCTTGTAATTAAAGTTTTAAGGAATTCATTTTATTACTGCAAGAGAATTCACTTATAATAATCAGAGGCAGTGTCATTTTTTATTTGTGTCAAATAATATTAATTGTGTCTTAATATGTTTCACAGTTAAATTATATCTATATGTAAAATGAAAGTTGCTTCTAATTTTAATAAAGATTATTATTTTGTAGTAACACGTTGTACGTTTGTACTTTACTCGGTAGTAGGGCTTTGTATTAGTCCGTCTCGGTAGTTACCACCACCCATTCATTATCTATTCTACTGCCAAAAAGCAATACTTATAATTGTTGTTTTTAGGTTTAAAGGATGAGTGGGCCAGTATAACCGCGAGCACAAGACACGAAACTTAGATTCCAAAGTTACAATGCCAAAGTCTAATGGTGGTGGTGACCATTACCATTAGGCCCAGTAGTCAGTCTTCCTACCTAATATTATAAAAACCAGTCTTATGTAAGAGTAAAATTAATGTCTAATGGCTGAGATTTGGAGCTTACTCTACGGCATTACTCCGATGCGGGTTGGCCGATACACATTTTAATTTTTTAGCAGGTTTCCTCACGATGTTTTTTTTAAACATTACGTACGTGTTTATAGATAATATTAAAAACACGTGAAAATAACTAACAACTCGAAAAAAATGCTAGCAACAAAAGCTAGTTTTAAGTTTTAACTTAATTTATTTTTATTTCTTTAAATAATGTAATAATTATATATCTCACGAGCTATTAACCCTCAGCCTTAATATCTTGCTTCACCCCTCGGATTCATTCAGTCTCTCTGTATACATTTTTCTGTCATGTCAATCTTTCTAAATTTAAATTAAGAATGTTAATTACAAACCAACCATTTTTAATTAGGATCACTCCGCACCGATGGCAGCTTTTGCGAATCGACGAACCGAAAGTGCTTGTAAGGGCCTACTGAACGCCCTGGAGACCCGGAGGTGGTCCTGGCGGTATCCCTGGACGTAGCGAACGCTTTCAACAGTCTTCCCTACAAGACTATAAAAGAGGCAGTATGATACCACGGGGTCGCTTCCTATTTCCTAGAGCACTCTAAGAGGGTGTAATGGATGTCTTGTTCGGCGTCGGGTAGGTTAGTAAGAAAAAACTTTAGTTTGTGTTTTTATTCGATATAACGCGAAATCTACTAATCAAATTGATATGGAACTTCCACATTATTTTAATTTATAATTGCAGGTCGAACATATGTTATAATATAGTATGTTATATAGTAATTTATAACTAAAACTATTACATAACAGAAAATAACTTTGTTTTATAGATTTCAATTAGATGTCCAAAACGTCTACAAAAAAGTTACCGACGCGATATATTTATCTTTTAAAAATAACAAATGTAGGTTTACTTCTCACAAATTATTAATAATTATTAAAATAAATAACATATTAATTTTAACGTTTTAAGAAAATGAAAAACAACTTTTACACACTGCAATTCGAACCGGTAGATCTAAAAACATTATGAGGTGCCTAAAGAAAATAATACACGCGCGCGTATTGCCCAACACATTACTTTAAGTGCGAATAGATCGGTTTGCGAATGCTTATAATTTAATGAATTATTAATTAATTTAAAGTTAAAAATAATTTTAAATAAAATCATTATTTAATGCTTAAGGATATACAGCTAGTATTATTAAAACGATTTAGATTTATTGTTTTATATCAACCTATGTTAAGACAGTCCATACTTTTAATAACATGGTTGACCTTATATAAATGAGAAAAATTATCTCGTCTTACAAAAAATAATATAACATTTTTATCCTAGAATTTGACAAGGGTCGTATTATCAAGCAAAATCAATAGCTATTCTGAAAAAAGGCACAAAATTCGAAGTTCATTTCAGCCATGGCGACTATTATTATCAGCGGAGACTTCTTGAACGGGGTTGAACTCAAAATCTTCGCTAAAGATTCTCTTGTTCTAACCACTCTGTTATTTCCGTACTATCTGTTAATCATTTTGTTAGCATTTAAATTTGGGGAGAACAAAAATATAAAATTCATATAAAAATATTGTGAGAGTTTTATATGAAATCACTTCTATAGTTTCAAATTCTAAATTGTTGTATGGAAACCCTTCATTTTTGAAGAGAGCTTAGAAATTGGTTTCTAAGAAAACAATGCTGAATGACGCGAGCGAAGCCGTAGGTCAAACGCTATTTATGATTTTTATTATTTAATGGTTGTCTTATAGTGGATTATCTTAAATTATATGTATAAAAGTTTATATTATTTATTATAATTCATATTTTATTTTCTGTTTATTTATAGCACACGTTAGCTGCTATTATTATGTTAAGTTTAGTATTGTGATTTAAATGGATAAATAAAAAAAATACTATGTAATCCGAAAAAGAATCTCATAATAATATTAAAGGTCATTGATATAACATTGAATATAAATAAGGCTATGTAATGCTTCTTTGTTAAATTAAGGTTTTGACAATGACTTGACTCTTGATAAATACGGTATGCAAAGAAAAATATTTTTATACATATATTTTATCCAATAGTATATAATCCAATAGTAATATTTGGAGAAACAATGGTGATGATGATAATGATGAGTAATGTGAGAATTATGCATAAATTTGTGGAATTGCATTCAGCTCGGATGCAGGAAATATTTACGGTCGTTAAAAGAAATATATATTTGCGAAATATAGGTATATGTTTTGTTCACCCTACCTAATCAAATATATTTTATCACATTTATATTACAATAAGATTCCTCTAAATAAGTTATTAGGTTGATCAGAATATAAACTAAGTTGTACTTAGAATGACTATTATTATAGCAAATTAATACAAAATATACGCGATCACTGAAGTTAACTAATGCTAACTTTTTTTTATGTAGTGCAGTGCTTCCATACAATAAGGTATAAATACATGACTGGAAACTCGATGGCGATAACAAATTTGTTGGTAATTATTAATTAATTAAACAAATGTTTTATACAATTATATTTTTATTCGATCATTAATATGTTAATAATTTTATATTATCTGGAGGAAAAATATATTTCTAAAAACACAAATCTGCCAGCCTATTATAAGACACTTCGCGTATTATATTAATATCAATTTACATTCAGTTTACTATTTGATATTATTAACAAAATAATGATGTTCTTCTGACTGATTTCGTCCACATCAGCTATTTTCAATGTAGACTAGTCTACGATGCAGAAGTTTGCGATATTAGATGGGAAACCCAACAAGTTCAGGCATGAGCCGTCAACTTTACGTGCTTTCCGGAGCAGAGGTGTCAACTACAGAGAGAGAGGGCAGAGGTTGATTGATTGATTTATTAAGTATAATCACAGATAAATAAAGGAATAATTAAACGATAATAACTAAACTTGCCTATTAATATACTACATAATACATCATAGTAGATACTTAGAAAAACACAAAATTAATTTATATAATCTAAGTCACCTTTCGTTTAATATCAACCCTAAAGTATTTCTTTATAAAGTTCCATAGCATACAAATAAATAAATATATTAAAGTGTATTATATTTAATTACATAACATCTTGGTTCCCAAGGTTGGCAGTACATTAGGAATGTAAGGAACTGTTATTGTTTCTTACGGAGACAATGTCTCGCCATGCTGGGGATGGACGTTCGCTGCGATCTTAGTCCAAGGGATTACATCGAGGCTGTTATAAAAACAGCTTCACGGAAACTCGGAGTTCTGAACAAGGTCAAGAACAACCACAACAACTTTGTCTGTTGTACGAGGCGTGAAGAGGCATCTTGCGGGCCGGCAAGGCGAGGGCGGCTAGTGCAGAACCTTCTTCCCGACTGTCATTTGCCCACCCGGGTAATATAAAAAAAAAAAAAATGCCCGTTTGCAGCAATCAGTATAAAATTTAAAACCTTACAGATTATAATAAAAAATATCAACAAATAATAAAAATATATAATATTTATGTATATAGCTGTATTATATAAAATACATAAGTGTTTAAAAGTTTAGTTTTAAAACAAAACGCTTGTGGTATGTGATCACGTCTTACAGAAACTTGCTTGGTCGTTGTGGTATTTCTCACTAACATTCTAGAAACTGTAACATTAAATTTTAAAAGAGATATATTGGTTGTCTTGTAATTAAAGTTTTAAGGAATTCATTTTATTACTGCAAGAGAATTCACTTATAATAATCAGAGGCAGTGTCATTTTTTATTTGTGTCAAATAATATTAATTGTGTCTTAATATGTTTCACAGTTAAATTATATCTATATGTAAAATGAAAGTTGCTTCTAATTTTAATAAAGATTATTATTTTGTAACACGTTGTACGTTTGTACTTTACTACTTACCTACTACCGGTAGGGATTTGTTCTAGTCCGTCTCGGTAGTTACCACCACTCATTCATTATCTATTCTACCGCCAAAAAGCAATACTTATAATTATTATTTTCAGGTTTAAAGGATGAGTGGGCCAGGGCCATAACTGCGAGCACAAGTCATGAAACTTAGTTCCCAAAATTGGTGGCGCATTGGTGATGAAACTGGTGATTAATATATCTTACAATGACAAAGTCTATGGATGTTGGTGACCATTACCATCAGGTGGTCTACTAGTTTGCCTACCTAATATTATAAAAAAGCAGTCTTAAGTTTTAACTTTATTTATTTTTATTTCCTTAAAAAATGTAATAATTATATAGCTCACGTGCTATTAACCCTCAGCCTTAATATCTTGCCTCTCCCCTCGGATTCATTCAGTCTCTCTGTATACGTTTTTCTGTCATGTCAATCTTTCTAAATTTAAATTAAGAATGTTAATTACAAACCAACCATTTTTAATTAGGATCACTCCGCACCGATGGCAGCTTTTGCGAATCGACGAACCGAAAGTGCTTGTAAGGGCCTACTCGACTGAAGTATATTTCGATTGTGATTTGTTGGCTTTGTTTTGGCTTGAATAGTTTGTGAGTCAGTGTAATTAGTGTTTATCCATCTCATTGTTGGCATCGAATTTTACAGTGTCAATGATTATGTATCGTGGGGTACCAATGTTAAGTTTGGATATTACATTTATTTATCGCCCGAAATTGCGGAGCTTCGGGTGACGTATAACTGGGCACGTAGGCGCTCGCCTACGTACTACTGAACGCCCTGGAGACCCGGAGGTGGTCCTGGCGGTATCCCTGGACGTAGCGAACGCTTTGAACAGTCTTCCCTACAAGACTATAAAAGAGGCAGTTTGATACCACGGGGTCGCTTCCTATTTCCTAGAGCACTCTAAGAGGGGTGATGGACGTCTTGTTCGGCGTCGGGTAGGTTAGTAAGAAAAAACTTTAGTTTGTGTTTTTATTCGATATAACGCGAAATCTACTAATCAAATTGATATGGAACTTCCACACATCAATTATTTTAATTTATAATTGCAGGTCGAACATATGTTATAATATAGTATGTTATAATATAGTATGTTATATAGTAATTTATAACTAAAACTATTACATAACAGAAAATAACTTTGTTTTATAGATTTCAATTAGATGTCCAAAACGTCTACAAAAAAGTTACCGACGCGATATATTTATCTTTTAAAAATAACAAATGCAGTTTATCTCACAAATTATTAATAATTATTAAAATAAATAACATATTAATTTTAACGTTTTAAGAAAATGAAAAACAACTTTTACACACTGCAATTCGCACCGGTAGATCTAAAAACATTATGAGGTGCCTAAAGAAAATAATACACGCGCGCGTATTGCCCAACGCATTACTATAAGTGCGAATAGATCGGTTTGCGAATGCTTATAATTTAATGAATTATTAATTAATATAAAGTTCAAAATAATTTTAAATAAAATCATTATTTAATGCTTAAGGATATACAGCTAGTATTATTATAACGATTTAGATTTATTGTTTTATATCAACCTATTCTAAGACAGTCCATACTTTTAATAACATGGTTGACCTTATATAAATGAGAAAAATAAGCTCGTCTTACAAAAAATAATATAACATTTTTATCCTAGAATTTGACAAGGGTCGTATTATCAAGAAAAATCAATAGCTATTCTGAAAAAAGGCACACAACTCGAAGTTCATTTCAGCCATGGCGACTATTATTTTCAGCGGAGACTTCATGAACGGGGTTGAACTCAAAATCTTCGCTAAAGATTCTCTTGTTCTCACCACTGTGTTATTTCCGTACTCTCTGTTAATCATTTTGTTAGCATTTAAAATTGAGGAGAACAAAAATATAAAATTCATATAAAAATATTGTGAGAGTTTTATATGAAATCACTTGTATAGTTTCAAATTCTAATTTTTTGTTGTGGAAACCCTTCATTTTTGAAGAGGCTTAGAAATTGGTTTCTAAGAAAACAATGCTGAATGACGCGAGCGAACCCGTAGAGGTCAAACGCTATTTATGATTTTTATTATTTAATGATTGTCTTATAGTGGATTATCTTAAATTATATGTATAAAAGTATATATTATTTATTATTATTCATATTTTATTTTCTGTTTATTGATAGCACACGTTAGCTGCTATTATTATGTTAAGTTTTGTATTGTGATTTAAATGGATAAACAAAAAAAAATACTATGTAATCCGAAAAAGAATCTCATAATAATATTAAAGGTCATTGATATGACATTGAATATAAATAAGGCTATGCAATGCTTCTTTGTTAAATTAAGGTTTTGACAATGACTTGACCCCTGATAAATACGGTATGCAAATAAAAATATTTTTATACATATATTTTATCCAATAGTATATAATCCAATAGTAATAATAATATAATAATATAATATCCTGGGACAATAGTAATATTTGGAGAAACAATGGTGATGATGATAATGACGAGTAATGTGAGAATTATGCATAAATTGGTGGAATTGCATTCAGCTCGGATGCAAGAAATATTTACGGTCGTTAAAAGAAATATATATTTGCAAAATATAGGTATATGTTTTGTTCACCCTACCTAATCAAATATATTTTATCACATTTATATTACAATAAGATTCCTCTAAATAAGTATTAGGTTGATCAAAATATAAACTAAGTTAAACTAAGTACTTAAAAAGACTATTATTATAGCAAATTATGGTAATACAAAATATATGCCATCACTGAAGTGATCTTTACTTCAACTTTTTTTATGTAGTACAGCGCTTCCATACAATAATTTGGTATACAAACATGACTGGAATCCCGATGGCGATAACAAATTTGTTTGTAATTATTAATTAATCAAACAAATGTTTCATACAATTATATTTTTATTCGATCATTAATATGTTATACATTTTATATTATCTGGAGGAAAAATATATTTCTAAAAACACAAATCTACCAGCCTATTATAAGACACTTCTTGTATAATATTAATAAGATTTCACATTCAGTTCACTATTTGATATTATTAACAAAATTATGTTTTTCTTCTGACTGATTTCGTCCATTTGCAATGTAGACTAGTCTAAGATGCAGGAGTTATTATATTAGATGGGAAACCCAACAAGTTCAGGCATGGGCCGTCAATTTTACGTGCTTTCCGGAGCAGAGAAGTGTCAATTCCCGGACTCCAAAGATTTTTAATAAAAAAAATATATAGACATATCTGGTTGTGATTACAAATTATGGTTTTCGATTTCAATATATTTTTTATGTTATCTAGATTTTATGAAATTTGAGTACAATCACCGGGAATGAATCATGGAACGGGAGCTTTGGCGCACTTTGGGAGAGGCCTATGTTCAGCAGTGGACTACGATTGGCTGTCAATTGATTGATTTATTTATTAAGAACAATCACAGATAAATAAAAGAATAATCAAACGATAATAACAAACCTGTCTATTAATATACATACATAATACATCATAATAGATACTTAGAAAAACACAAAATTAATTAATATAATCTAAGTCACCTTTCGTTTAATATCAACCCTAAAGTATTTCGTTATAAAGTTCCATAGCATACAAATAGATACATATATTAAAGTGAAAACAAAAATTAGTATCAATAATAAAATGAAAACTAATTCGAGTTCCAAATATTCCACCCACGATATATTTGCGCCAGCGGCTCGCAGATGCTTAGATCCGCCGTGACGTAACAAGTGCTCCGTCCACCAGACGGCGCGCTCCAATGGTGACTGGGGTTGATCATTTATGAGGGTACGCAGCCTTATTATATTCTCACGATATCTAGAAAAGTAAAATATATTTAAGGAAATTGTATACAAATTTAACTATATTAACAAATAAATTGTTCATCTAAACGGATATGTACCTTCACAGACGTTAACGTTGGCTTGCTAATGGATATAAATTATTATTTACACCACGAGTTCTATCGATAGCCTATTTCAATGAAGGAAAGGTTTTTTGAAGTGAACACTTCCTTAGGCGCATTGCGCTGGTTTATTATAGGTAAAAGCCTCTAGACTAGATATAATGAAATCGTTGAAAGTTCAAATAATTTAAGTATTGTGGAAATTAATGAGGGTAATAATGATTGAAATTTATGTAAATACTAACAGTATACACAAATAATATAAGTGTATTTTAACTATTGTTTATTTAAATGAAGCTGTATTAATATTTTGTACCGAGTTTCCGACATACTGTGTATTTTGACGAATTAAAAGCTATATATTAAAAAGGGATAGAATTATTACTTGGAGTGCCAAAAGATCTGGAAATTAGACAAATATATTTAACAGTTTCAAGTTTTCACTTCTATCGGCAGTCACTGTGACTACCTGATTTTTTTCTGATGAAAATCAGTATGACGTCATATAGACTATTCTATTAAGCACAACAAACAGTTCCTGATTAATAATAATACAATACAGCCTCGTTGACATTCAATACACCGTTTTTTACGAATCCATAATGAATACCAATTATATAATATCAATGTTGGTTTGTTTGGGTTTACTCCTCCTGGGATTGAAATAGGTTAATGACTGTGTATCTCTCTTGTATATGAAAATAAACCGTCGTTCATATAAGTCATCGCTTAAACCAGAAAAGCCACCAAGATTTCTTGTTTGTTTGCTTTTTAATACTTATCCATATTTTATATAAAAACTTTAAATCTTACAAGTAAAGACATTTTTTTAATATTCTCTTGTACTATACTTTGGAAGTACTTTTAAAACGTTATGAACTTTTAAGTATGAGAAAAACCACCAATAAAGTCAATGGAATGATATTAAATTATTATTTATTATTAAATTTATTTTCATGCTTTTTCATCATTTTTATAGACTTTAATCGAATAATAAGCTATATTTATCAATTTAAAAAAAAACAAAGTATAGAGAAAAAGTTAAATGTAAAATTAAAGTTGCTAATTCCAAAAAATATATAACAATATTTGAAATTGACGCCAGTTTATGTCATTAAGCCAAGTGAATGCAGTGGCGACGCCTTTGCCACGAAGCAGCAATTCTTTATCAAACGACCTTAAAGCCATTATATTAAAATCTTTGAAGAAATTTCATTAGCACAAATATTTGAATAAATGATACTTATTAAATATTTTATTTCATTATTAAAAAAAATCTATGACGCAACTCTTGGATTTTTAAATGCCTTATAAATAATATAAATAATATTCACCTTTTATCACCAGCAACAGTTACAACGGCATTTCGGAATTCGTCTTCGGTTACAGATGTGATATCAAGTTGTATTCCAATTTCAAAACGAAGGTATTTCTGTACATTGTACCATTGATCTGCTAGCATCGGAATACCTATGAGTGGTACTCCAGCATTTATTGCTTCATCTGTAGACTGCAAACCGCCTTGAGTTATGAATAACTTTATATTTGGGTGTTCTGGAATGATAATGTAAATAAATGGAGCGAAATAACTAGACCCCATACGCCGTACACATAGTACGTTTTGTATGTGATATATAATTTTACAGGCTTATATTTTTTAGTAATTTTTGTTTCTTTTATATTGCTTTTAGTGAATAAACATTATTTGTTGAGAATAAACAAAGTATAAATTATTTTATTTTCACATCTTTGTTTATACAATATAAAAAAATAAAGAATTATATTGTGAGACAATTTGCTAACACTTCAATGCCAATGGGGATTTCAATAATTTTGACGATTACAAAAATATATTTAAAGGTTATCGTTGTTTTATTTTCCTATTTTGTCTTACAATGGAACGATAGCAAAAATAATTTCTTAGATGGACGTTGTCGTAAGTTATTATTATCAGACTTTTGCCAAATATATCATTGTTTCTGGTAGACGTAATTAAATTCAAATAATAATAATAATATCCTGGGACATTATTCACACACGACCCTCTGATCCCAAACTAAGCAGAGCTTGTATTATGGAAACTAGACAACTGATATACAACATATACTACTTGTCTTTTGTAAATACATACATATATAGATAATTACACCCAGACTCAGGACAAAAAGACATGTTCATGCACACAATGTCTGTCCTGGGTGGGAATCGAACCCAAAACCATCGGCGTGGGAGGCAAGTATCTACCAACCACGACAACCGGCCCGTCAAATAATAAGGAACGATATATCGCGACATAATTTAATGATTGACTCTTAGGATTTCTCTCTAATAAACATCTTACAGCAATTACTTAAGACCGTTCTTTTAGGTAGGTAGGTATTATTTGACAATGCCTAACATTTTTAGGCATTGTCAAATAATACCCATACAGAACAAAGTTAAGTATCATATATTGAAAGAACAATTATTCAATACACATTTTCAGAACAAGGTCCCGTTGGGTGACACAGCAAAAAATAGTAACTATATCAGCTAACAACAAATATGGACAGCGTACTAGCTCTTACATGATTCCTCGCTTAATAAACAGCTTAGATAACAAAACAAGACGAGAAATAACTATTAAGAATATTAAATATAAGTTGAAGATGTACTATTTAAAACAATTATAGCGTATATTGTATGTAACTCCATAGACGGAAAGGCACTCGAGATAAACTTTCGTGGTTTTTGTAGTGCCATCATTTAATTGTAATTTGGTTGCTTATATTGTTAAATAATTAAATTAAAAAAAATATATGATAAGGTACAAATGACGTAAAATTAGGGATAATATTTCTTACTGCATATTTGAGCTATAAACTTACTAAGGAGATCTGACTGTGGCAGCCACTTGAATATTTTAATATTCTTCGTCTGTCCTGGTAACACGTCCTTATCCCACTTCCACAAAACGTTGTAAGGTAGCTCTGAAAATACCTTCACAAGCATTTGTATCACCGCCGGTGGCAAGACAGAAGGTGCGACATTCGTTCCCAAACTAAAGTAAATGACACCATTTTTAGAAGAATCCAAAAACGATTGTAGATCCTGTAAATGAAATCAAATGTATAATTAAATGTATAGTCGTCTCGCTCTTTTATTCTTTTCTAACCTCTACTGTAATCTTTTTTATTTAAAATGTTAGAATCAATTTATTTTTGTTGAAGTATAATAATTTTACAATAATATAATATACAAAAGTACAGAAAATGTTCTACATAGTTTAAGCATTTCAACATTTGATTCTTCATTCGTTTATATTTGATCCATTATGTTATGTCATTTGTAACTAATTATACACAGACAGGACAAATTCTGTCAGGTTTACAAGTATTATAAAGCTATGATTACATGTACGTATTATATAATAATATTCATACATGTAAAGCGTTATAGCAAACCAGTTTTTGTCGAATTCGAATGACATTGAAGGAATATTATGCATTCTACTAACTCACCTCGATTACATTAAAAACTACTCAATAACGACTGTATTGAAAAAGCTATATAATAAAAAAAAGATATGATATAAAGTATGTAATTATGGTATTAATTGGTTACCTTTGGTAATTCTTTAGGTTCTGTCATATGTATTCCTCCTATGTAAACAACATTTGGTGGCACTGGTTGATTTTCCACCCAAATTGGGTTAACATTTAAAAAAAGCATATGCACATTATTATATAATTCATATAGCGATGGAAAATCGGAACCGAATAACGATTTCAACATTTTATTCTCTTCTTGCTCCACTTTCCACTGGAAATTTTCAAACCACCAATGACTATATAAGTTCTGGATTTTATCCCAATTCGTGAGATTATAAAGCTTCTGTTGTAATTGTGTTGGATATAATATTGGATGAGTAGAGGCACCAACAGTTCTATAGTTAAAATTTAATCCACCGAATGAACTGACTTGTATTACTGGTACTTTGAAAAAATGTGAATATACTAACGCTGGTTTTGTGTAGGCTTCCAGCAGCAACAAATCGAACGTTTTCGTTTTAATAACATCTTGAACTTCTTTTGTTTCTAATTGAGACGTAACGAGCTTGAATATTAAGGTATATATTTTTGTAATTTGAGTATATATGTCTCGTTTTGATCCAACGGATTTACTCATAAATTCATCTTTCCACAATTTGTATGACAAATCGTGTACATCTATTTCTGTTAGATTGTTTGGAGTTTGTCCTGGCGGGTAAGCGGGGTCGGTGGTGATAACAGTGACCTCGTGACCTCGTCTTGCTAGTTCATGTGTCAAAGGTCGAAACACAACTTGGTGACTAATCGATGGTGTGGGAAACACTGCTAATATTCTTACAGCACTTATATCATTTATGTTTAATATAAATAAAATACTTAAAAATATCACTGTCGTCATCTTCGCAGAGGTTGCTAATACGAACTGATTCATTAATCCTCTATTCACATATAAAAGGTAATGTAATTTATTTCAAGGTTATTTAGTCTCCGCTAAATTTAAAGTACCCAAAAGATATAATATATATTTTACTGTGTTTCTAAATTTTATTTGAATTGCAAAGTTATAAACGGCATTATTTTTTTTTCCTTTTACGTTTTTCTTTTAAATTATATAGCATTTAATTTAAATTTTAAAATTAAATGTCCAATTTTGCCCCACCGCATTCATTCGTGTACTACATATATAAATTAATTTAAAGTGATTCTATAAAAGACAGATAAATATAGTTATTAAAAAAAGGATTTATTTGAAAGTTGTAAAATAGTTTTATTCCTAAAAATATTATTTAATGCAGTACAATAGAATAAAACATTTTAGTTGATGATGTTGAGGTGCATAAAGGTTGCATGCGCATCAACAGGATGTTTAGACATGTGTTTTTGTTTCAATGCTCGATGCAAATTTTTCTCGCAAAATAGGAAGCTTTGCAACAGGTAAGTACTGAGCTATTTATTTACTTTTATAGCCGAGTCCTCCTAGGATAGTAATGTTACGATAAACGACATACAGTATAGTACCTAATGCTGAATAAAAAATAAACTCAACCTAAATAAATGTCATTTTTTCATTAAAATTTTCAAACTTGTACAAATATATTTATTTTTATCTATTTTAATATTCTTATATTCCTACTATTATTTTAATCTTAAACAGACACGTAAGCTCGCGTGCATCTTAAATAGATTTAATAGTATTAATAGTAATCATTTAATTAACATTAAGTCCCGATAAGAATTCTATTGTTTTAATGATAAATATCTAAACACATTGTGTAAGAACATCTGAATATTCATGAGTAATAGCAGTAATAAATAGGTATATATATAAGTATCTTCGACGAATAAGTGAGACATTACGTTTAGTTGTAAAAAATAAAGTGTAGTCAAAGTACGACCAACAGATGTAAAACATAAAATTTAATAATTATTGTAGAATTAAATTAAGCCATTGAATAAATATGGAATAAAGTAAATCAAGGCTTATGTTTAAAAATGAAGACTGACTCTAAAGGTAACTAATATAAAAAAAAACCTATTGTAATAAAAAAATAACTTCAAGTGCCATAAGTTAAATTCGAAACGCGCTTCTAAATATCAGTAGGTAGTGTATGAGAAACATAGGTAACATTAAACCCAAAATTAAGCTAATATTTTTTTTTCTTCTAACTAAACCAAAAAGTATATTTTATTCTTTAACTATTAATTGTCGATTTTGAATAATAAACTCAGAACAAATGACAGATACACTGTATAACCGTTAATCATTAACCAAAAGGTTAAACATACTGTATACTTAGTCACTCATTTCAGTAGGGTAATATGAACGTCCTTGAGATATAAGCGATCGAATCAAAATAATTATGAATATCCATTAAAAGTTATGGAACCCACCGAGAAACATACATACAAATAACTAGTAAGGATGAGTGATAAAATTGATTTTTAATCGACTTGAATCGGAATCGTATTTTTTTTTATAATCTACAAAATTATAAACGGCGCGCGATCAAGTGTAGCTATAAGCCCTAGTGACATGGTGTATTCTTTTGTATTGAGAATGAGAATATGTGCTATCAGGACTACTAAGTATCAGGTAGCCCATTTACCAGTTGGCCTACCTATAATAAATTAAAAAAAGTCACAGCAATCGGTTGAAAGGTATTGAAGTAATGTGCTGTAGGCCCTGAGGTCAAATCATCGGTCGGGCTATTAAAATCTTTTTTATAAAAAAAATCTATAAAAATCAATAGACGAATATATCAAGATGCTTCTTGAGATCTTATCTCATCACTTCGGCCAATGAAAATGAAGAAATAGCAAGTAAACCTGTGTTACACCCATACTTGTGAATATATATTATCTGTTATATACTTGACTTGTCCTTGAGGTGAGATTGTTCGAAATTCGGCTATTAAAATTTCATACTTTTGTGATATTGCTTAATAGGTCGCCAAAATGTAAAAGCAGTCTCCAGCGGCACACAAATATCTGTCTCTTAAAAGAGAGTAATAAGTCTCAACCCCTACACGTTCTGCACTACAGGGAAGATGCTCCTCTCGTATTAAGAAGATTTGTAGTTTATCTCATCGTGCTTGTCGATTTATTAAAAGAAAAGATAAATATTGTTTTAAGTTTTTATATATATCGAATAAAAAAAACAGCATGTGATGCCCCACTATATATTTATATGACTATTTTTAAAGGAAATACATCCAATATACCCCTTACCCCTTTAGTAAAACGTAAAGCTTGTGCTAGGAGTGGTGGCGCCAATAGTCCAAGTGGTAAGGAACTAACCCCCGACTGTTATATCTTACACTAGGTGGCCCGTAAATCATTGTGCTAATGACGTTTCTTGGACAATTGTATCCATGACTGACTGTCTCGTTGGTCTAGTGGCTTGATGTAACGCCACAGACCCAGAGGACCTGCGTTCAATTCCCAGGTCGAGCCAGTAAAATGTTACTAGAATTTTCTGACAATGTTACAAAAACATTGTCAGAAAATTCTCAGTAGTCTGGAAATGTGTATAATACCGTGCCTCGGAAAGCATGTAAATCCGTTGGTTCTGCGCCTGAACTCCTACCGGTCGTGTCGGATTGCGGTCCTATGCCGGAATGCATCTGATTTTCCGCCATGGCCGAAATCAGTCTGGAGAACATTAATTGTATCCAGGCCTCGTCCTTGATCAGGGCAGAGCGAATTATCTTTCAGCTTTTTGGTCGACGCTTTCACTTCACATATTTTGCAATCAAGTCAATGTCATATGAATAATATTTACCACATTTGCTTATAACAAACTATCATAACACCGGCGCTGAATTCTTCCTTAACTTCCTTGTTTATTTTATAAAATTTGTATACCTTTTCAGTCACTAGAATGCTTTTCTTTAGCGATAAGGATGCGTTTTGTAATATTTATTATTTTTTTATACTGTAACTGTTATATTTTGGTGTTTTATCAATTATTATACTAACTTAATAAGATAAAAAGGAACCAGCTTAGTCGTTTTTTTGTGTTTCGTATGAAGAATTATTATTATAACTATTACACAACTGTATTGCGCACTTACAAGGAAAACAAAGACAAATATATAGACATAATTGCGGACCTCAACAAGATGCATGCAAAGGGCGGTCTTATCACTCAAGTAGTGATCTCTTCCAGACACCCCTGCATTAAGATACTTGCAGAATCTAACGGGCGAGTGCATTATAAATACATGATACATATATAATTAATATTCGTAATATTTTTATAGGCGCTTGATTTAATAAAGTTGATATAAAAGATTATAATATATGATAGAAAACCGCAGTGTTAGCATTATTTGGTGCTCATGCAGGGATAATAACGATTCAATCGTATTTAAATAACTACGTCGTGTAAGAGTATCTGCTTAGCGTCATGTTCTTCTCGGTAGAACCAACATTCCGAACTGATGTGGTAACTTGAAATTTTAATTAATCTTGTATATTAAATTTAGATTTTTTTATATAAATACTGTAATATTGTATGTTTGTAACAACGTTCGAAAGAAACGAACTGTAAACAATTTTAATTCATCACCGGAACCAATTGTTGCATTCTAAAAAAATATATACAGATATATATGCATTCGCTGATTCATTTAATGCTTTTATTATTTAAAAGTAACGGTTTATTTTATCTACATGTCTACAAGATAATATTGTCTGCTGATAATGTATCAAATACCACAATATTTCCGCCAGTTATTGTCAGCATCCAAAATGTTGTATCATCGTGACGATAATAATCTTTAGCATTCTTGCTCTTAATTTAACGAAAATAAAAAAAATCTAATTGCGTATCATGTCAAATGTTTTTGTTTTATTCAAGTAACCCAAGATACTACATCTTACGATTAGCTGGATAAAAAATATAATATAATAAATACTTATTTATAATAAAGTCATCATTATATATTAAAAATTAATCACATTAATATTTATCTATGTAAAGATATATTACATAAGGACTTAATGAGTTATATTTTTATCTCATATATGAAGTCTCCCTTATGAAATAACCACCAGTTACATACATAATTCTCCTGTACGTGTGTATGAGCAGATTTTGGAATTTTGTTTGTGTTTGTATGAGTGAGTTGTGGCTTAGATTGGACCCAGTGGATGGTACCGCAATTATAGTGCACGATGGTTTTGATAAAAAAAAAAACAATTCATTTACATTCGAAATCCGGACAGGCAGGTTATATAAGACGATAACATAATTTATAGCGTTTAAGATAACATTTTATTTCAATACATCTAATCTAAATAAAAATAATAAATAACATTAGGAAATTTTGCTTTTAATAGTAAAATATGTTTTGAAGTATTCAATTATTTTAAACATAGTCACGGTAACTACTATTAAGTTACATAAAACTAAAAATAAAACTATAGATACTAATTCCAATTCATAGTATTGTGTTCTAGAAATATTAGCACCAGCAGCACGCAGATGCTTCGCTCCGTGACGTAAAACGTAATCCGTCCACCACACAGCAAGTTCCAGCGGAGATTTTCGGAGCAGAGATTGCTCCATTAGAGTACGTAATTGTACTATGTTGTCTCGAAAACTGATAAAATAGTTTAATATCATCAAAACTGTTTAAGCGAGATAAGAAGATGACGACAAGGTAGATAGAGGAAAGTGCGTTTCAATTTGGTAGCAAAAACTGACACACTTGATGAATTAGATACATTTAGTATTAATAGGATAGAATTTGATTTTCTATGTTCATTTCGTTTTCCATGGATGCCCATCATAACAATTAAAATGTGCCATTTTCTAGATAAATATTAAAATGAGTTTCCACTATCCACTAATATTATACAAAATAATTTATCAGAAATTACAAAAAATAAATAAATGAAAAACACTGACGGGCTGGCTGGCATGGTTGGTAGATACTTGCCTTTCACGCCAAAAGGTTGTGGGTTCGATTCCCACCCAGGACAGACATTTGTGTGCATGAACATGTCCGTTTGTCCTGAATCTGGATGTAATTATCTATATAATTATGTATTTACAAAAGAACAGTAATATATGTAGTCTATCAATTGTCTGGTTTCCATAGTACAAGCTCTGCTTAGCTTTTTAATAAAGTCCCAGGATGTTATTATTAACATGAGTTTGAATAACAACATAATTTCATATAAAAAAAACTTATTACTACTGCAGTTAGTTAAAATCCAATCTCATCAAAGCCTTTAAAGTAAAAATCATTAGTCATTAAAATTCAGGTACTGTTTATCAGAATCTACAGCTATTGAAATATATAAAAATAATCCATCCATTCATTCGATAATCAAAACGTTGGAGATGTGAAATATGTGAAGATGATGATGAATGGAGCAGGTAGTTCCAGATCGTGCAGTATCAAATTCCGAAATGTGTCTTCATTGCCCTGATAGATGGTATGTAATAAGACCTGACGTAATAAGAATTAAGTAAAAATTCGTTATATAGGGGATCTTGAATATTTGTATCAAATGGTTACATCGGTATTAATTCTGTTTTCAACAAAACAAAAAATACTAAACGTGTTCTATGGTCTTAATTTAAGTCTTCTTTAACAGTCTTGTATACACATAAATATAGGTAAAATATATTATACAGATGATAAACATAACAAAAAGGT
The DNA here is from genome assembly GCA_905147175.2 of Nymphalis urticae. Lineage (NCBI taxonomy): Eukaryota > Metazoa > Arthropoda > Insecta > Lepidoptera > Nymphalidae > Nymphalis > Nymphalis urticae. The sequence goes on from LR990008.1 coordinate 5,125,820, forward strand.
ATTGCTGAGAAAGTTACAATAACAAGGAATGTAAATCAGACAGTAAGAAACTTCAATTATTAAATGCGGTGTAAAATATGGGAATTTTATTATTTACTTATATGTATTATATGTCATACCAGCAACAGATTTAGATTTTTGGTGCAAAATTGAAATGAAAGGATAAAGTAAAAAAAATATCCTCATTCAATGTGGCCATTTCGAGATTTATACCAATTTTGTGATAAACGTATTTTTCAGCATTGTACCACTGATCCACTTGCATTTTTATATCAATTAATGGTACACCAGCTCTAATAGCTTCGTCTGTGGAATGCAAGCCAGCCTGATATATGAATAATTTTATATTCGGTTGTTCTGGAATAAAATGCGCAACGTACATATGTTTTATATGTTCAAAAATAATAGTAATATAACCATTAAAATGAATTAACGTAAGCATGAATTGTCTTAAAAACTAAGTAATCATCGGTTTGTTATGAGACTTGCAATTAATGGTAGGATATGGTTTCAAGACGGACAGAAGCTATATTTTTATGTCCACGGGTATTATTTTTATGGCACTTTCTAAATGAATGCTATAATAAAAACGACTACGATAACTTAACTACGATAAAACTACGATAAAAAGATACCATGTGTCATATATAATATGATAAAGTTGATCTAGATTTCCAAACAATATTATTTGTTTTTAAAAGACCATATTCATTTTCGTCGTTTGTACAAAACATTCGTTTCGTACATACAAATTGATTTTTATACTTCACAATATAAACCAATGAATGAAAGCCTTTGAAATATATAAGATACTCAAATAGATGCAATGAACAAGTAAACGTCGTGCGATGTATTAGCACAGCATATATAACTGAGCTCGATACTAATTCTTTTGTAATATTTGTTTGTAAAAATCCTAGTTTCTGTTCGTGGTTTCATGGATGTGAGATCAGAAGGTGTTAGTTAACCTACATCCTTTTCTTTAGACCTGCAAACGCGTATGAATGATAATCAGTTAAGTAGTTAAGACGTGATAACGTAACAGACAAACAAACTCACTTTCGTTTATTATATTAGTAAAGATAATTATCGCTAAAATAAGATTAGAGAGAGAACTTATAGCAAGTTAAATATATTTGTAATAGTTTTGTTTACAAAAATAGTTTTTTAATCCTTATATGGAAATAATTGATATTTGGGTATATTATCACCAATTTTTTTAATACTAACTCAATTAATAGATCGGCTTGTGGAAACCACTTGAATATATGTATATTTTTTGACTTTCCAGGTAAGACGTCATCGTTCCACTTCCATATTGTAGTTGTGAGAAAACTTTTATGAAAATTTGTATTTTTTTTTTTGAGGTATCAAAGAAAGATTGATACTTGTTCCGAAACTGAAGTAAATTACACCGTTTTTTGACGTATCTAGTATAGTTTAAAGATCCTGTAAAAAAGGAAAATTTCATATCGTTTCTGGGGATAAATGTTTCGCTTTTTAAAATAATGTCCTGGTGTTAGTATATTACATAGGGTAAAATGTAGTCTACAGTCGCAGGATAAAATGTCTTGTTTAATTTAATACCGAGTCAAAGATTTTTTATATTATGACCAGGCAACATTGTCTGTATGTGAATTAAAATGGTTTTAGAAAAATCTGTTCTGTTAAAGCACTTGATTTGCCAAAATTAGGTCTTAATTAACATTAAAACAATGACATTGGTGCAACCTATAATTAAAAAAGTAAAATACCTTAGATAATCTTTTTGGTGGTTTGATGTCCATACCGCGTATATAAATGATATATGGTGGTACTGATTGGTTTTTTAACCAAATAGAGAGACTATTTTAAAATAGCATATGAATGTTATCACACAATTCATTCAACGTTGGAAACTCTGAACCAAACATTATTTGCAAAATTTTATCGTCTTCTTCATTAACTTCGTCGAAAACTATCTCGAGCTGCCAATAAGTTAAACAAAATAAAATTTTCTCCCATTTTGTTAAGTTATAATATCTCTGTTGCAATACTGAAGGGTACAAGAAAGGATGTTCCAAGGTACCGACTGCTTTGTAGTTATGACTTGGCCACCGAACGAACTTATCTGTATTACTGGCACTTTGAAGAAACATTAATAAATTAATGCTGGCTTGATAGAAAGCTTCTGTAAATAATAAATCGAATTCACAATTCCCTTTTTTAATAGTTTTTTCATTAGGCGTTTTTGCGAAATTTCTCCACAATTTATACGATCAATTTCCGTTAGATTTTTGGCGTCTGACGTGGTGGATACTCAGAGTTTCTAGTTATAACTGTTACTTCATGACCCCGTCTTACCAGCTCATTTATCAAAGGTCTAAACGACATGTGATGGCTTATCGAAGGTGTTGGAAACACTGCTAAAATTCTTGCACATGAAGTATAATTTATACTTAAGCAAAGTAAAATTATGAAAAAAAAATTTATCACTATTTTAATTTTGTCTAGATAGCAACTGATTCCTTCGTCTCTATGCTATATTCTAAGTCTTTAAACGACTATCTCGAAATTCATGAGATAGCACTGATATAAGGTGATAACATATAAACATAAATATTTTATATTAATTATATACCGTAATTGCATTTCAACTGCCTTGATTACAAGGAATATTACTAGGACTTGTTGCAGGATATCATGTTTTATAAATCATGATGATCGATGAGAATTTGCATTTAAAGTAGTTCAGTTATTTTGATAAAAATATAGAATAAGAAAATAAATATTAATTTATTCTATTGGGTTTTTATTAGTATCTTTATATATTACAACAGTTGCAGAAATCCAATCAGGCTGTAGTAAGTATTAAAGTTTTTTTTTGTTATAAGTAGGTAGTATAAATACAATAAAATTTCCAAATGCAATCTACATATTATATAAAATAAGAACTGAATGACTGATCAATACATTTGACTGATCATTACTGGTGGTAGAGCTTTGTGCAAGCTCGTCTGGGTAGGTACCACCCACTCATCAGACATTCTGCCGCAAAACAGCAGTACTTGGTATTGTTGTGTTCCGGTTTGAAGGGTGAGTGAGCCAGTGTAATTACAGGCACATAAGATTATATATAATCGTAATCATAAGATTACGTAGTTCCCAAGGTTGGTGACGCATTGGCGATTTAAGCGATGGGCAACATTTCTTACAATGCCAATGTCTAAGGGCGTTGGTGACCACTTACCATCAGGTGGCCCATATGCTCGTCCACCTTCCTTTTCTATAAAAAAAAACCCATACGAAACCATTAAGTCTAAAAACTTGAATTTCTTTAAATTATAATGTACTCGTAACTGAGCAGGAAGAAGTGATTTGGGAGTCAGATTTACTGGTGGTAGGGCTTTGTGTCAGCTGGTCTTGGTAGATACCACCCACTCTTCAGATATAAGTATATCTTGCGGTAGTCTGCAAAGCAGCAGTACCTGGTATTGTTGCATACCGGTTTGAAGGGTGAGTGAGTCCATGTAACTACAGTTACAAGGGACATAACATCTCAGTTCCCAAGGTTGGTGGCTTATTGGCGATGTAAGGAATGGTTATTATTTCTTACCTCGCCAATATCGCCAATGTCTATGGGTGGTGGTGGCAACTTACCATCAGGTGGCCCATTTGCTCGTCCGCTCGTGTGGTGTAGTTACAGGCACAAATATCATATTAGTTCCCAAGGCACGCTAGCGATTTAAGCGATGATTAGCATTGCTTGCAATACCAATGTATATATATATACGTCCATAACGTTGGTAACCATTTATTTTCAGGTGACCCATATGATACGTATTCTATAAAATTTCTGTGCAAAATGTGAGACCCAGCGATGTACATAGGGCATGCTATGTCAGTGCGTCACTTTATAATTATATTAAGTCGTCTAATAAGCTGTACTCGTAACATTGTTGTGTCGGTGATATTCAGTGACGGATCATTTGCGTAGATAAAAAGATAGAAGATGAAGGAGAGTACAATTTTACCTCTCTTTCTACTTTTTAGTTCAATATAGCAATAATCTTATCACAAACATTATTGTATAAACACAAATGTCTAATAACATAGTAGGAAATCAAAAGGATTTTTATCCAGATTAATAAACACGTAACAAGGTTATACGAGACATCGAAGCGAGTTTGCCGACGTTACTGTCCGACCGCGCGTGTGTCGGTTCTAAAAGGTCGGATTCCATTCAAATCGCCAGCTGATTACGCAACAAAACACAAAAAATTGTATAGTCATGGTTATTGTTAATTTTTTTATGCTGACAATGACTAGCAATAATTTGGGAACCGAACATACTGATGTTATCTTGTTGCATTATATCACGATAAAGTAGGCAGGGGACAATTAATAACAAACTTATGTATATACCTTAAAGAAGGGGCAGTAACGCTTGTCGCCACTGCAGCCAACTGGAGCAGCTAGTTATATGAGTATATAAGTGTACACATAATAGCGTATATTTAAGAAATTATTTCAATTAAAAATATTTTTAATTAAACTTTCTCGCAAAAATCTTTGTTGTTTAATAATAATATGTAAGCCTATTCAAATATTCAATTTACGCTTTTTCTCTCAATATAATTAGATCTCCATAGACAATTAACCCGAAATTACAAAAATTGTCACTTATAACGTACACGAGTTAATCATTTGTTTAGTATTAATACATCGCCAACGTATTATAACAAAACATTGATTTGATAAAAAAAGGTACTCTTGTTAGTTACTATCGTGGACTAAAAATAAGAAAGATTAAAGACAAGAGGTTAGTTATAATTAAACACTGATAATATCACATTCATCTCAATTTTAATAAACAGAGAGCAGTTGAGTGGATATCGTGAATGAATGGATGATCGGACATTGTTACCTTATTTAAATACGACGGAGTTGAACGTAATGAGATGTTCATAATTGGCTATTACGCAGCGTATTAATTGGCTCAAAGTAATATAAATAGTAGTACAAAACATAGCAAACTAAAGAAATTATGAAACATCTACGAATACACAGGCGAAAATATAAGTGCGGCGAACGAATAGCTTAAAATATTATGTATTCGCACTGAGAACTACTATTTTATTACTATTCTTTTTATCTTTAAGTCAGTGTGTCTAAAATATAATGCAAAGTCATAACAATAGTATGTTTATTTTTATCGTAATCATGATTTTGTGATAAATATTTGAAACTCATGCTACCAATCAAAACATCAAATATTTATGTTATCGACCTTGGACATTTCAATATATAAAAATAATAAAAGGTTTGGTGCGTTCGTTGTAACTTAAGTAAGCTCTTATTTTAAATTGTTTTATGTGTTTCTAATCATAATTTTATTTTCCATATTTGTGAAGTGACAAATCTTGACAAATCTAATGAACACCAAACTTTATCAATTTATGGTTAATGTAGTTTTACAAACGTATTTGCAAAAATATGATTCATAGCAATATAAAAAATCCTTTTTTTTATAAATCAGAAAATATAACCATCTGATTTTTTCAAATAAATTAATTTATAATATAAGTAAATTCAAATGCAAAGATAGTATCAAAAATCGCTATCAGAAGATATTTTATATATAAGGATTTAGTTTAAATATTTAGTACTAGTCGTTGTTGTCAGTTAGTCTTACAACATCTTTCAAACCGAAAATGATTTTGAAAACGTCAATATTATATTTGGCGTATTTGCTTACGGTGACGCAATCAGCAAAAATACTAGGAGTATTTCCAGTGCCGTCTATTAGCCATCAAGTGGTTTTTCGAGCGATTACTCTAGAACTTGTTAAAAGAGGACATGAAGTGACAGTGATTACACCGAATCCTGCTTTTCAAAAAGGAGAGGCCCCTGCAAACCTTACAGAGATCGATATTCACGATATAGCTTATTCAAATTGGAAAAATAATTTACAAAATAAATACAAGGTTAACGAAAATTTAAATAAATTTAGACAAAGGACAGACTTGCCTTTAAAGATATTTCTCACACAACTACAATCCCCTGAAGTACAAGAGTTGATAGCAAATAAGAATAATAAGTTCGACATCATATTGCTTGAAGCTGCCATTCGACCTGCACTTGTTTATTCACATATATTTAAAGCACCGATTATCTTGGTGAGTTCATTAGGCGCTATGATAAATAACCATGCTGTCATGGGTTCAGCGACACATCCTATTTTGTATCCAATAATGATGCAATTCAAACTTTACAACCTTACTTTCTGGGAAAAGTTAAATAATTTGTACACACATTATTCTATAGAATACAAAACATACTTGAGTGAAGCTGTTGAAAATGCAATGTTGAAACAGAATTTCGGCCCAGATGTGCCACCTTTGAGTGAGTTATATGACAATGTACATATGTTGTTAATCAACATCCATCCCATTTGGGCAGACAATCAGCCTGTGCCACCTGGAGTTGTGTATATGGGTGGAATTCATCAGTTACCTGAGAACGAATTACCAGAGGTTTGTAATGTCGGGTTACTATTTTTAAAGATTCAGTCGTATGTATTTTGTAAAGTGATTTAAATCTTTGTGTATACAGGATCTCAAATCTTATTTGGATTCATCCGAACAAGGTGTTATATACGTCAGTTTTGGTACAAATGTGTTATCGGGCATGATGCCCGAAGAAAAGGTAAAAGTAATCGCAAACGTGCTTTCCAAATTACCGTATAATGTTTTATGGAAATGGGACAAAGATGAACTGCCGGCAAAGTCAAAAAACATCAGATCTTCTAAATGGTTCCCACAATCTGATCTATTAAGTAAGTATTTCGATGATCTTTGTATTTTATAGGTTGAGATAATATAATGGAGATAACATGTATAAATGAACGAAAAGTCAATAAAATTAAGATTAGAAAAAACGTTAAAATTTTGAATCTGTAGGAATAATTTTGTGTCTAAATCTTTCGTATTAAAAATTGTTCATTTTTACAGGACACCCAAAAATAAAACTGTTTGTTACACAAGCTGGACTTCAATCCACTGATGAGGCTATAACCGCTGGAGTTCCTCTCGTTGCTATACCAATGTTAGGAGATCAATGGTTTAACGCAGATAAATATGTAAAGCATGGGATCGGTATGAATCTTGATATTGGAACCTTAACCGAGGATAAACTTAAAAACGCTATTGAAACAGTTATCAGAGATAAAAGGTGAATATATTAATAATTATTTAAATTTATTAAACGGTAAAAATGTCGCAAAGCCAAGATGAGTAGATGTCACTTTTCTGAGAATTTGCCGGTGGATTAGGACATATGCCGGTTAAACCGTTGTAAATAAAATTAGTGTCAGTCAAGTTACTATAAAATTATTTTTTTGCATCTATCACACTGCGCCAACCTCAAATAAATATAATACGAACAGACAAATGATTTGGAACTAAATCTCTTCTAGGAATTGATTTTTGTTTGTGAATATTTATATTTATTATCCTGACTTTTAATTCACTTTGTTTTTTGAATGGGCTATGAATTGCCTGTTAATTAGAATATTAAATTATTACTTCCAAACAATTATTTGTAAGAAATAAAATTAACATGTAAACATAATTGATTCAATTAAGCGCAAATCAATTAAGTATATACTCGATTTTATATGACAATTTTTAATTGAACCTAATGATTGAATATTCTCAATTATCGTTTTCAGCTATCGTGAAAATATTATCAAGCTTCGGGAATTTATGCATGATCAACCAGAAACTCCATTACAACGATCCATATGGTGGATCGAATACATGATAAGACACGGTGGAGCGAAACAGTTACGTCCTCCAACGGCTAATATTTCACTCGCTCAGTATTTCGAATTGGAATTAGTATTAATTGTTCTGTCAGTAGTTTTTATTGGATTAATTTTATCTGTTGTAGTTATTGTATATATAATAAGATTTCTTTTGAATTTACTGCGCGGTAAAAAGAAAATTAAAATTAATTAAATTTAAGAAAATACTAAATTCAAGGTGAAGTTGATTCTGTTTGTCAAGTTTGTCTGATTATAATGAGAAATCTTTGAATCACTATCAGCTGTGTTTAATAAAACTGTGGATCTTACGCTAAGCAAAAAATATTCAAAATAAGTAAATTATATTATGTATGTATATCTCATGAAGCTATTATTCACAGTTTCATCAGCGAAAAGTTAAATATAATTAATAAAACCGACGTCCCCATTTTTGACAAACTATGTGCAAGCTACGACGGCCCAGTGGTTAGAAAAAGAAACCCTTTACCGGTAATTCCTTGTAACAAATCTATGTCATCTTATGTTATGTGTATTTTAATTTATGTTTGTAATTAATCTCGTGCTCGGCGGTGAAGGAAAACATCGTGAGGAAACTTGAATGTGGCGGATAAAAACTGTCTCATAACTTGATGGAGTAAGCTCTAAGCCTTCTCCTCAAAAAGAAGAGGAGACCTTAGCCCAGTAGTTAGACATTCATGGGCGATTACTTTACTTTTACTTTACTTTTTTTAAGGTTTTTTGGGCTCATTTTAGAGCTGTAAAAGCTGTTAAATGAGCCCAAAAAATGAAAGAAAAAATGAGATGAGCAGATTAAAGTGCCAAAGATTTTGTAATCGTGCCGTTGTTTTGTCATTGTTGTATATTCTCAAAGGCTTACTTATTTTGTCTTAAACTAAGCTAGGAAAAAATACATTTTGAACGGTTTACATGTAGATTTAAGTATTTTTGTAATTGGACATATTTGTACATTGTCAGTTAAGTATATTTTTAATATAATTTTTAAGAAAATATATATTATTATTAATAAAATATTTTTATGACAAAATCTCTTCTTTTACCTTAAAATTGGTGCATTTCTTATTAAAATCAGTAAAATAGTTGCTGCTGCACACTTTTACGTATAATTATTATTATTCTTATAAAAATGAAAAAAAATATTCTATTTATAATGGTATTCCATTCTCATCAAGTTGGCACGAGTAGAAAAAAAAATATCTAACTTCTCTAATATATTTTTTAAGGCCTGCGGAATATGATAAAAAAATGAGTAAAACAACTTGCTTTTATTAATCGCGATCGGTGAAGTTTATACTAAATCGTATTTTTTAAGTATGTTTAAGAACAGATAATAAAACAGATTGCATTGGCGATGTAAATAACGGTTAACATTTCTTACAATGCCAATGTCTATGGGCATTTCCACGGTGACCATGTTTCATCAGGTGGGCCATTTACTCGACCTATTGTATAAAAAAAAACTCATTTTTACAATCAAACAATCCACGCTATATAACCGTGAAAAGCTTATATTTATGATAATATTGTCATTTCCATAGACACGAAGTGAATGATTTGTGTGGTTGAGAAACTGGTAACAGACTGCAAGATACTTTGATGTAGGCAGTCATTACGTTACTAAAATTAAATGTAAGTTATTTAGTAAATATTGCAGATAAATGCAACGAATGTTCGCCGATGAAATACCAAGCGTTGCGATTCTCGTCACGTTCATCCGGAATGTCAAACGAACGAGTGACGACAAAATTCATCTCTTTTAAAATCTATGTATCGGTATAATTTGATGTTAAATCGTCCACTATATCTATAGTGTTCTCTAACGTTGTCTCTAAATTATGTTCCTAGAAGAGTTATACTTATAGAAGTTTATAGAAAATGATAACATTTACAATTTATATTTGAATATACAAAAAATTGCTCAATTAATACAATAAGATAAAGATAGTATTATTACACGGCAATTATAATTAAATGTACAAGCGTTTACAGATAATTTCTCAGAAAATCAACTTTTCAGTTGTCGGAGCCGGGATTCTAATCCAGATCTGCGATCTTATAAGTAAGCTAGACCATAATCGTTAACCGAAATCTACAAAGTTAAAATAATAGTTTCTTGTGGATACATCTTACAAAAGACCTTCAATTATAAAAAAGGAACAAAAAAATGTTAAGTGCGGTTATTTATCAAAGGATATTAAAAAACTAATGAATTTTCGTTTATAACACACCTCGAGAAGGATATCATCACTTCCAGACTAATATACATCAAAATTTAAAGTTTTTTATTACATTATGAGCTAAAATTATCTTTAAACAAAAAACAAGGTTATTGAACATAATTGATGGTCTTGAAAATTTGTTATCGTCAGTAAAGATACCGTGTTATCCGTGATAAGTGTATAAATACTAGTTGACCCGGCAAACGTTGTTCTGCCATATAAATTATATCTACTGAATATTTTGGTTTATAAATAAAAAGTAACTAATTTATTGTAAGTGTGTGGGGATGGGATCTATGACAGAAAAAGGAAAGTAGCGCTGTAGACGATAACCGCCGATAAAAACAAAAAAACACGAACCATTCATTTTCTCAATTCAGTGTATTTAATTAATGTAATGGACATATTCTAGTGTCAATAATAAACACTCGAATCATGTGTATATTGAATTTATGTAATGTATTGAATTAATTTACATGATTTATTAATTTATTTTTCAAGATTGCATTATGTACACTCACTATAAATTCGGTTTCTTGACTTTCCTCCATAAAATTGCAATGAAGACACGATATAAGTCCCGTGTAAATTAAAACAATAACAAAAAAAATGTATGGTTGGGGAAGAAGAGACCCGGAGAGGAACGATGTCCTCTGCGATATTTTTTCGAATTAACTGACAAAGTCGGTATAAATTTTAGTATATAAAACATAGCAAACTAAAATAAAATTAACATGTAAACATGTAATTCTGATTCAATTAAGCGCAAATCAATTAAGTATATACTCGATTTTATATGACAATTTTCAATTGAACTTAATGATTGAATATTCTCAATTATCGTTTTCAGCTATCGTGAAAATATTATCAAGCTTCGGGAGTTTATGCATGATCAACCAGAAACTCCATTACAACGATCCATATGGTGGATCGAATACATGATCAGACACGGTGGAGCGAAACAGTTACGTCCTCCAACGGCTAATATTTCACTCGCTCAGTATTTCGATTTGGAATTAGTATTAATTGTTCTGTTAGTAGTTTTTATTGGATTAATTTTATCTGTTGTAGTTATTGTATTTGTAATAAGATTTCTTTTGAATTTACTGCGCGGTAAAAAGAAAATTAAAATTAATTAAATTTAAGAAAATACTAAATTCAAGGTGAAGTTGATTCAATTTTTCAAGTTTGTCTGATTATAATGAGAAATCTTTGAATCACTATCAGCTGTGTTTAATAAAACTGTGGATTTTACGCTAAGCAAAAAATATTTGTATTATATTTACAGTAAGTAAATTATATTATGTATGTATATCTCATGAAGCTATTATCCACAGTTTCATCAGCGAAAAGTTTAATATAATTAATAAGGCGTCCGCATTTTTGACAAACTATTTGCAAACCATGACGGCCCAGTGATTAGAAAAAGAAACCCTTTACCGGTAATTCCTTGTAACAAATCTATGTTATCTTATGTTATGTGTATTTTAATTTATGTTTGTAATTAATCTCGTGCTCGGCGGTGAAGGAAAACATCGTGTGGAAACCTGAATGTGGCGGATAAAAACTGTCTCAAAACTTGATGGAGTAAGCTCTAAACCTTCTCCTCAAAAAGATAGAGGAGACCTTAGCCCAGTAGTTAGACATTCATGGGCGATTACTTTACTTTTTTTAAGGTTTTTTGGGCTCATTTTAGAGCTGTAAAAGCTGTAAAATGAGCCCAAAAAATGAAAGAAAAAATGAGATGAGCAGATTAAAGTGCCAAAGATTTTGTAATCGTGCCGTTGTTTTGTCATTGTTGTATATTCTCAAAGGCTTACTTATTTTGTCTTAAACTAAGCTAGGAAAAAATACATTTTGAACGGTTTACATGTAGATTTAAGTATTTTTGTAATTGGACATATTTGTACATTGTCAGTTAAGTATATTTTTAATAGAATTTTTAAGAAAATATATATTATTATTAATAAAATATTTTTATGACAAAATTTCTTCTTTTACCTTAAAGTTGGTGCATTTATTATTAAAATCAGTAAAATAGTTGCTGCTGCACACTTTTACGTATAATTATTATTATTCTTATAAAAATGAAAAAAAAAAAATATTCTATTTATAATGGTATTCCATTCTCATCAAGTTGGCACGAATAGAAAAAAATATATCTAACTGCTCTAATATATTTTTTAAGGCCTGCGGAATATGATAAAAAAATGAGTAAAACAACTTGCTTTTATTAATCGCGATCGGTGCAGTTTATACTAAATCGTATTTTTTAAGTATGTTTAAGAACAGATAATAAAACAGATTGCATTGGCGATGTAAATAACGGTTAACATTTCTTACAATGCCAATGTCTATAGGCATTTCCACGGTGACCATGTTTCATCAGGTGGGCCATTTACTCGACCTATTGTATAAAAAAAACTCATTTTTACAAGCAAACAATTCACGCTATATAACCGTGAAAAGCTTATATTTATGATAATATTGTCATTTCCATAGACACGAAGTGAATGATTTGTGTGGTTGAGAAACTGGTAACAGACTGCAAGATACTTTGATGTAGGCAGTCATTACGTTACTAAAATTAAATGTAAGTTATATAGTAAATATTGCAGATAATTGCAACAAATATTCGCCGATGAAATATCAAGCGTTGCGATTCTCGTCACGTTCATCCGGAATGTCAAACGAACGAGTGACGACAAAATTCATCTCTTTTAAAATCTATGTATCGGTATAATTTGATGTTAAATCGTCCACTGTGTGTCTGTAGTGTTCTGTAACGTTGTCTCTAAATTATGTTCTTAGGAGACTTATTCTTATAGAACTTTATAGAAAATGATAACATTTACAATTTATATTTAAATATACAAACTAAATTGCTCAATTAATACAATAAGATAAAGATAGTATTATTACACGGCAATTATAATTAAATGTACAAGCGTTTACAGATAATTTATCAGAAAATCAACTTTTCAGTTGTCGGAGCCGGGATTCCAATCCAGATCTGCGATCTTATAAGAAAGCTAGACCATAATCGTTAACCGAAATCTACACAGGTAAAATAATTAGTTTCTTGTGGAATAATCTTACAACAGATCTTTCAATTATAAAAAAGGAACAAAAAATTTTAAGTGCGGTTGTTTTCAAAGAATATTAAAAACTAACGAGTTTTTGCTTATAACACACCTCGAGAAGAATCACCTCCAGGCTAATACACATCAAAATATAAAGTTTTTCATTACATTGCAAGCTAAAATTATCTTTAAACAAAAAACAAGGTTATTGAACATAATTGATGGTCTCGAAAATTTGTTATCGTCAGTAAAGATACCGTGTTATCCGTGATAAGTGTACAAATATTAAATCTTTTTAAAATACAATATTGTTGACATACTTTGAATTAAACAAATAATTAGGCAGTTTAGATTTTACATGACCCGTTTAGCCTTGCCAAATTGGAGTACCATTTGTACTGCTGAGTTCCAGTTTGAAGGGCGAATGAACCAGTGTAACTGCAGTCACATATTGGCTTTACAATTGTGGTATAAGAACTACTGCATCTAGACCATTTGCTCGTCTCGAAAAAAAATATAGCAGGCACATTCAAATGCAAAGATTATCTTTCACATAGCACACTATCAAAAGATAACGATTTTATGTAATGGATTTACTATTGTGTAATTATTTAGCTCGTCAAGTCGTCTAATAATTGTGATCTAATTGAAAATGATTTTAAAGACGTTTATATTTATTTTTACTTGTCTTTTTACGGTAACGCAATCAGCAAAAATACTAGGAGTATTTCCGATTCCATCCATTAGCCACCAAGTGGTATTTCGCAAGCTGACTCAAGAACTAGTTAAAAGAGGACATGAAGTGACAGTAATAACAACAGATCCGGCTTACCCTAAAGGAAAAGCTCCTGCTAATTTGACAGAAATCGATACTCACGATGTATCTTATGCAATTTGGCATAAGGCGTTTCAAGCAAACTTCAAGGTAGAACAGAAATCAATTCCAAAATTTACAGAATTCAGACAAGGATCTAAATTCTTCTCATACATATTTCTGGGACAGCTTAGTTCGCCGGAACTGCAAGAGTTAATATCGAATAAGAATAATAAGTTTGATATCATTTTAGTTGAAGCTGTTGTTCGTCCCGCGCTTATTTATTCATATATATTTAAAGCACCAATTGTTTTAGTAAGTTCTTTTGGTGCTATATTTAATAACCATGACGTAATGGGCTCACCAACACATCCAATTTTGTATCCATCTACTTTGCAACAAAAAATTTATAACCTTACTCTCTGGGAAAAATTATATAATCTGTACATACACTTTTCATTTGAATACGCAAACTATTTGGGTGAAATAGATGAACATGAAATTTTGAAACAGAATTTCGGGCCAGATGTGCCTACTTTAAGAGAATTATACGATAATATTCATATGTTATTTTTAAATATCCATCCCATTTGGGCAGACAATCAGCCTGTACCACCTGGTGTTGTGTATATGGGTGGAATACATCAGTTGCCTGAAAAGGAATTACCAGAGGTTTGTTATGTCGGGTTACTATTTTTGAAGATTCAGTCGTAAGTATTTTGTAAAGTAATTTAAATCTTTGTATATACAGGATCTCAAATCTTATTTGGATTCATCCGAACAAGGTGTTATATACGTCAGTTTTGGTACAAATGTGTTATCGGGCATGATGCCCGAGGAAAAGGTAAAAGTAATAGCAAATGTGCTTTCCAAGTTACCGTATAATGTTTTATGGAAATGGGACAAAGATGAGCTTCCAATGAAGTCAAAAAACATCAGAATATCTAAATGGTTCCCACAGCCTGATCTATTAAGTAAGTATTTTGAAACTATATGAATAATTTGTGTGAAACTTTTTCCATATCAAAAACGGTTTATTTTTACAGGACACCCTAAAATAAAACTGTTTGTAACGCAAGCTGGACTTCAATCCACGGACGAGGCTATAACTGCTGGAGTTCCTCTCGTTGCTATACCGATGTTAGGAGATCAATGGTATAACGCAGAGAAGTATGTAAAACATGGAATTGGTATGAATCTTGAGATCGGAGCCTTAACTGAAAATAAATTTAAAAACGCTATTGAGACCGTTATAAATGATGAAAGGTAAATATTATTATTTTAAAATGTATTAATATAGATCATCTGTCACATGGCTATTCACTTCAGCTTATATTTTTTAATAGTTTTTTTTTTAATTATTATTTTTGTTGTTTGACAGAATAAGAGGAAGAAAGCATTTTATATTCTATTTTCAGTTTATCAACATTATCGTCCTAAAGTGTATACGTTGATTTGGATTATCACATTTTGATAGAAATAATATACTCAAATATATTCACAATGCCATGCCATATTTACTACGAGTACATTTACTTAAAATTGGCGAGCTATTGATTGATTTAATGACGATTAGAGCTTATATTGTCAATGTTATATACAAATTGTCACTAACTACTGCAGTTACAATTTTAAATTTGAAATAAATTATTGAACGATACAACTAAAACGTAAATTGTTATTTTCAGTTATCGTCAAAACATTGTCAAACTTCGTCAACTAATGCGTGATCAACCAGAAGCGCCATTGCAACGATCGGTATGGTGGATCGAATATGTAATAAGACACGGTGGAGCGAAACATCTTCGAGCATCATCGGCTAACATTTCATTCGCTCAGTATTTCGAATTAGAGTTAGTGTTAATTGTACTATCAGCAGTATTTATTGCTTTAATTTTATTAATTGTAGTTACTGTGTTCATATTAAGAACCATTTCAAAATTATTATGCGCAAAAAATAAAGTAAAAACTAACTAAAGTAATCTATTTATTTACGTAATAGCTGAATGTAATTTGCGTGATCCTACAATGTTCGATATCGGACCAAAATCTTGCTGATAAAAAATTTAATGTCCGTTATCATTAGTTTTTAATTGAACCTTCAAATTTATTAATATTTTAGATATTATGAGTAATTTCTATCTATCGTTTTTTGCTTAACAATAAAATATTTTAAATATATAAAAAGTTTATATGTTTTATTAATATATTACTATATTTAGTAATTAAAATATTCAAATTATTTGCTAGAGTTAGATTATTTTTTTTATAGAAAAGGAAGGCGGACGAGCATATAGGTCACCTGATGGTAAGTGGTCACCAACGCCCTTAGACATTGGTATTGAAAGAAATGTTAACCATCGCTTACATCACCAATGCGCCACCAACCTTGGGAACTCAGATGTAATGTCCCTTGTGCCTGTAATTACACTGGCTCACTCACCCTTCAAACCGAAACACAACAATACCAAGTACTGATGTTTTGCGGTAGAATATCTGATGAGTGGGTGGTACCTACCCAGACGAGCTTGCACAAAGCCCTGCCACAAGTAAATTTTTATTGAGTATCCGTTAATTTTCATACAAGATATATAATCATTTCATTGTATTTAATTAAAAATGGTAAAACAGTGTAACGAGTGAATTTCTTGCTGTTTATTTTATTACAAATTGATGGTAGCTTCACATCTAATTTAATGTTGTAACATTTCGTTTTAAAGGTGCTTCTAATTCTTTATTCAAGTAGGTTTACATTTTAATATAAATCTTATGTATCGCTTATTAGGAAATAACATAGTAACTTACGCTTTTTAAACTAATGAGACAAATGTTTTTCTCATTTACTAGCAGTCCTAGCAGATATATTAGCAATAGAAAGTGCCCACAACGTCGGTTCTATACGAAAGCAATTTCCTTATGTTGTAGATATTAACCACGTGGTTTTTTAATATTAAACAAAAACCACGGCATATAAGTTGATAGGCTTATGCCTCTAATAACACTAGAAAATCAACCATTACACTGGAGTCAATATATTACGTATAAAACAGCGAGACAAACAAAACTTGTTTATTTCTATTTTATATGTTAACGATATTTTCTATTTTATGCTCACGAAAAATTTTAAATCATAACGTGCCCAGGAATTAATTACGCAACTAAAAATTAATTCAAACAACATACAATTTAAATAATCATTTGATAACTTTGGAAGTAAAGTTAAATTGGTAATTAAGTTTACATGGGTAGTTAATTAATTAGAAATATTAATTAAAGATATTCATTAGAAATTACGACCCGTCCCGACTTCGTCCAGGTAAAATAAATATTCTCCAGTGCATTTTAAATAAGTTAGATATAACATTCGATAATCGATATATTTGCCCATACAGTGCAGTGCTAAGATCATAAACTAATATAAATGCATAAAGCATATTACAACACTTCTTGCGTTTTTTTTTTCATGCGTTCATTTAAATATCTCGTGATATTTGAAAAATTAGGTCTTGCGCAGTAGGCTAATCTCGCTTGAGATTGGATGCCTTGGTAGAAAACGGTCCAAAGGACATTATTATACAGGCGGCCCTAACTAAGGAGATATGAACCTAAGTTATGATGTATGTACAGCAATAAATATTAAATCCATAGAGGCTACACTAAAAATTGCAATGTCCGCGTAACTAAGCCTGAGCCGCACTGAATTCTTCGCCATCAAATTTTACTGATTGTCAATATTTCGTTCGTAAGTCATAAATTTAATATGCAAATCTAATTGATTTATTTTTTTATACATTTAGTTCTGATTTAACATTAGGATAATAAACAAATTCACTCATAGCATTCGCTCTAGCTTATACACAGCTAATACACAAAAGCAATTAAATTTGCATCAGTTTGCTGGATCACACGCACACATGCTTCAACTTCATCACACACTAATATAATTTTCACAATCGTGCCAGTTGTTAATCCATACAATTGAGAGACATTGTACTACGTAAAACAAACTACAAAGTCCATGCGACATTCCAATATCAACCTTATGTCATTAGTATAAAGGGGGACTAAAAGCAAACATTAGGTTGGACGTGTTACCCAAAGTAAAGTTTATAGTTTACTCTATTCTACGAAGTACAGACTCGTTATTGGGAGTAATTTATACACTGAACTTGTAGCTTGTACATATTTTCATAAGTCTACTTCGTCTGAGTATTTTATAAATTAAGATTCCTTATAATAATAATAATAATAAACGATACACGAGACCCACAACACAATTTCCGAACAGATGACTTGGACGAACCTCGGTGACTTCGTGATTTGAAATGACGATACGTCACCACAAACACTAGGTACCAAGTGAAACTGCAAGAGAAAACCTAAACATTTATACAACCAATACAATAAAGCGTTATATGTACCAAACGTTAAGTAACAATGTTCATATACTCGTACTTAGATTGGGTATATACTATCTCTAGTTCCGAAATTCTATCTGATCCTTACTACAATACCATTGTACGTCTTGTTCAAGTGTAGTAAAGTAGTTGCGCTTGCGTTAGTTGGCAGCGTCTACTGCACTGTCGCTGCCTTGATTTACGACATCTATACGACTAGTGGGAATAGTGTAAGTGATTCGGTTACCATCGACAAGTCTTAAAAAACGAGCAGGTTACTCATTTACTTCAAGAATCAATCGATTGAAATCGCCTAACAAAAATATTATAGCAATGACACTCATCACTATCATTGCATTTAATATTTTTTTTTACTTTGGAAACCTTCAGAAAACACATGGGGGGGGGGGACCATGGGAGCTGGGTACCTTTGTTGTGTTGTGTTTGGTGATTTTAATTGATTGATTCTTGAAGTAAATGAGGCCCTTTCTCGTTTTTTAAGACTTGTCGATGGTAACCGAATTACATACACTATTACCACTGGGGATACGTGGGATTCTTACCCACTAAAACCACTGCGATGGTTGTCCTCGGCACGGATCAGAGAGGCTGTGGGATCGTGTTGATATATCGCATCCGCGGCCTCTCCCTTGCTGTGCTCCATTCGTGGCTCGGCGGAGCTCTCATTAGGGAGCGAAGTTAATCACCCGTGCGTACGGTAACACGAGGCCATCCCGGCTGCCATGACGGTCTTACAGAAGAAAGGGACGGCCCTTCATGCCAATTCCCTGCGGAGCATCACCAACGCGTTTGCTCGCAGGGACGGGTCTTGTCCGACTTTACGGACCAGGATCTCTCTCTGCGCACTCCACATGGGGCGCGCCTCCAACGTATGCTAAGCGGTATCCCGCTCCGCACCACAGTGGTGGCAAATCGCCGTTGATTCGCCTCCAATCTTCCACAGGTATTCTCCAAAACAACCGTGGCCGGTCATTACCTGCGTAAGTCGTTTAAAAATATTTGGGTTATCCTGTAAGTAAAAGTAAAAAAAAATATGAGTAATCACTCACATAATCTGTGTAAGTCTTCTTGCTTCAGCAGGCAGTCTATTGGGCGATGAGATAGCTAAGTCTTGGACATCCATATTACTTACTGTACCTGTACTTTAATATAACAATATTGTGAAGCTATATAATTAGTAATAAAGTCACTATTCTTAATTTTATGTAATATAATATTTATAATATGATTCCGTTGAAATTTTTGTAGTTAGTTTTTATGATGTTAACATTGAATTCGAGTTGCTAAGCTGTGGCAACCTTAAATTATTTTTTTAATTATATTTAATTGATATTAAAAATAAGGAGATAACTTAGAGTTTGTTAACCTAAAACATAATTAACAAAATATTACTTTATTCATTGTAACAAAGAAAAAAATTGGTATTATTGTATTGTATTTCACTTCAGCAAATAAATAAATGTTTAAAGTATTAATTTTATAATTTATTAATTATAACCTAAAATTACAAAAATATCATATGTTATCAATTGTTTGAATGGGTGAATGGCCTGGCCATGTACACTGATGACGGTAAATCGGTTGATAAGTGGATTGGTTGCTGAGTGGGCAGTAATAGATCGTAAAATGTGATAATAATCTGGAGGCACAGTGGTACCCCCAAAAAGACGCAAGGCACTGTCTACCTTACCTCGTATTCTTTTCTCTGTATCATCATAATTGCGTACCATTTTTTAATATAGTTATAATAATAAATGCAATGACTAGCTTAATGGTAATTTAATTAAAAGCAAAAGCGATTGGTTAATTATTTGAAATCGAGTTTCATATCACATGTACATACAGCTTAATAAAATCAATAACATAACAATTCAAATTTCTTTGATGATACCACAATGAAACTATTTTCAATTTAACTGATTTATGAATCAGTTAACTGGTATTATCAAAGAAATTTGATTTTCTATGTTATTGATTTTATTTAGCTGTATGTACACGTGATATGACAACGTCGTTTATATAAGGTACACATAAAATAATTGTATAATACAGTGATTATTAATTTACATCTTGTTTATTTATTTTCTCCATTTTTTATTTAATAATATCAAGATTTATGCACATTTTTTTTCTACCATTCCAAAAGCTACTCCAACATGATTTGTTCTATGCTGATATTATCTATGCTGGCTAGCGTGTTGCTACTAGATAGAATTGAAAAAAAAAAATTATAATATAACGGAATATTATTTATAAATTAAACTGTTTGGCTGGGGTTTACAACATTTTATTTGAAATCGTTACTCTAATATTAATACATAATAAAGATTTTATCTGTATATTATATTTTAAAATCCGTGAAATCGAATACAATGGTTAAAATTTACCTGCAGGTAAACTAAAAAAATATTAATAACAATGACGTCAATGATAATGACTAAAATAATTAATTCTTATATATGTATATACATATATTATTCTTTATACACATTTCTTTATCTACTTTAACTTCTATAACATAAAATCTTCTAGTCTAGTTAATTATTTCACCTTTAGAAGAGGTTATTACATACATATTAAATAAAAAACCTAAAATGTAAATACATTATCATTATTATGGTATAAGTGTTCAATAACACTAGAACCGGATGTCGTCAGTTGATTTTGACTCGTATCTTATGACCCAAGGTCATTAACAGCTTATCTAATATTCTATTCTTATATATAATAAAAATTTAACAGGCCTATTATAGGATATTTGTACAATATTGATATTGAAAAAAAAACTAATTTTGTGGATTTTTATTAGAGCAACAGAAAGCTAGATTTTTATCTGTCTGTCTGTATGTTTTGTAATGCTAGAGGTCTGACTATAAATAAAGGGTCAAATTTACTGCAATGTCTTATTCCTATTGTTTTAAATTTAATATTGCTCGGACCTATAAGCCTCCGCTCCTCCGCAAAAAAATAATGTATATATATATATATACACATATATTTAAAAAATAAGTATTCGATATTCGATGTTGAAATAAATATTTTTCTATTACTATTTTTATATGCTTGGAGAAGAGCCATATGGTATAAATATTAAGTAGTACAGTAACTGACTGTTTTATTAAGTTAATATTATTTTTAATCATTTATTATAATCAACATTTAATGTTGTTTACATTATTTTTTTTATATTTTATGAATATTTTCTCAAGTATATAAGTTACGCAAGAGTTGTTTTTATTTAAGAATCAAACAACAAGCAAATCTTAAAACCTTCAGTTTGAAACTTGAATCAGTAAGAATTTGCAGCTCCTATAAACATGACGAGGTTATTGTTCGCGAGTATTTTAATTTTATTTTATATAGAAGATATAAAAGCTGCAAGAATATTAGCGGTATATCCAACGCCATCAATAAGTCATCAATTAGCATTCAGACCTTTGACCAATGAGCTAGTAAGAAGAGGACATGAAGTAACAGTTGTTACCACGGATCCTGAGTACAAACTAAAAGAAGCACCAAATAATTTAACAGAAATAGACATCCATGAACTATCTTATACTATGTGGCGAAATGTATTACATAGTAAATCTTTTGGTGAAATTAAAGATATCTACACACAAATGAGTAAAATAATTCGTCTTATAAACGAAATTTTTTATCAACAAATTCAAACAAAAGAAATTCAAGATATAATTAAAAAGAAAAATGGAGAATACGATTTGTTATTGTTAGAAGCTTGCGCTCAACCAACATTGATACTCTCACATTTGTTTAAAGTGCCAGTTATCTATATTAGTTCTATGAGTCCGATGGAGTACCATTTAAGACTAATTGGAGCAGCAACACACCCTCTTTTGTATCCATCACAATTTCATCAAAGATTGTACAATCTCTCAAAATGGGAGAAGCTCCATCAAATGTATAACCATTGGTGGCTTGAAAATGAATTATATCAAATACAGCAAGATAACGATAAAGTGTTAAAGTCCATGTTCGGTTCTGATGTTCCACCTTTAAATGATTTATTTAATAATATACATATGATTTTTTTTAACGTTCATCCGATTTGGACCGACAATCAACCAGTGCCATCCAGCGTTATTTATATGGGAGGAATACACAAGACACCCCCTAGACAACTTCCACAGGTATAGTTGTATTCTTCACTTATATTTTTTTTTATTTTTAATCATTGGTAGTTATAATTTTGAGCCGATGTCCTCTAATGAATAGAACAGTGTGTGCTTGTGAGGAAGCCTAATTATGTTGGATGAAATTTTACCACTTATCAAATCGACTTACCAAATAGAGGAGTAGCGTAATGGGAAAACAAAACACTTTGAAAATTCTTAGAAAATTCCTATGCCTAGCAGCGAGAAATTTTCTAGTTATTACTTACTTGGATTATATCTTTTGTATTATAACATATTTATAATATATATAACTTAGATGTTTTCACTTGCGTAACGGTCATTGTGATCACATAACATTTATCTTGGTGAATTCACTTTCTATTTGGAAGTCTAATTCTACTTAGTAGAATAATTAATATATACAAAATTCTCAAACAGAATTCGTTAATATAATTACGTATACAAAACGTTTTAAATTTTAGTCGGTTTCAAATAATCTTAACCTTTTATAGAAAATATTTTGTGTGTCTACTTATAAAATGAAAGTAACAATATAATAAAAAAGTCGTAAATAATTTCATTAATTATGTATTTATACATTTGTATCATGCTAATGGAATATATGAATTAATATAATTTAATGACTGTCGCTTTCAGCTAAATTAATATTAATTAGTCGTCACAAATGGCCTTCATTTGTTTTTATAGAATAGGTAAGCGAACGTCGAACAGTATTTCATATTTCACGTTTCGTGCCATTTGTTGGTGGTAGGGCTTTGTGGAAACCGTGTAGGTACCACCCACTCATCAGACATTCTACCGCAAAGCAGCAGTACTTGGTATTGTTGTGTTCTGGTTTGAAGGGAGAGTGAGCCAGTGTAATTACTGGTACAATGGACATAACCTCTGAGTTCCCAAGGTTGGTGGCGCTCGTCAATGTGGCATGTAAGCAATGGTTAACATTTCTAAGAATGCCAATATCTATGGGCGTTGGTGACCACTTACCATCAGGTGGACCATTTGCTCGTCCGCCAACGTATACTATAAAAAGTGGCCTATTTGCAAGACTGCTTATCGTTTTTAAAATATTTCGACATAATAACAGGTCAATCGATGATACTACTGTTTTTTTACAGGACTTACAGCTTTATTTGGATTCATCGAAAAATGGGGTTATTTACTTTAGTTTTGGAACAAATGTCAGTCCATCTCTTTTGCCTCCTGAGAAAATAGAAATGTTCGTAAAGGTTTTCTCTCAACTACCATATGATGTTTTGTGGAAGTGGGATAAGGACGTGTTGCCTGGCAAGACAGATAACATTAAAATTTTCAAATGGCTTCCACAGTCTGATCTTCTTCGTAAGTAGTTAAACATACTATTAGATAATAATTAATACATGATATGATATAATATATGATGTTATTATCGAAATATAATACAGAGATATTTGTTTCAATGCTTAATATAAATGAACATTTGTTTGGTGATGTTGTCGGCACGATTCTCAATGCCTTAACTTCGCAAATTTTACAAAGGGTGTTGGTGACTTTTCTTTAATTTCACAAAATATATTTCAAAGTATATATTTTATAGTTATACGTCATAATTAGAACTATTTTTGACAATTTTATAGTATCTTGTGTATAAGATTTACATGTCCAAAAACCACACCACACGGAAATAAAAAGAAACAGGTTATTTCATTATATTTGTCGCTTGTTTTTCTTTAATATTTTAATACTGATGTCGTATAATAATAGTATCATCAAATAAATGTTTAAAGGCAATGACTAATTTTTTCTATGAATAAAATATAAATAATTTATCACAGGTCATTCAAATGTAAAGCTTTTTATAACTCAAGGAGGATTACAGTCTACAGATGAAGCTATAAGTGCAGGAGTGCCTCTCATTGGTATACCAATGTTGGGAGACCAATGGTACAATGTTGAAAAATATGTTCTTCATAAAATAGGAATTCGATTAGACCTGGCTTCGTTAAATGAAAATCAATTTAGGAGTGCAATCGAAAAAATCATCAGTGATAATAGGTGTGTTATTTTTAATCATTTATTATTATTATGTCTTGGTTAATTTTAATTGACATTACATAGATACACAGACATTATGGTACATAAGCATGTTCCCACACAAATATACTTTATGTTCCTTCCCTTTTAGTTGGCCTCATCTTCGGAAAACAAAATCAAAATGACACAGCATTGAAGTTAACTTCATTCGAGTAGGCTTTCCAAGTAAATTTCGAACCGTCATTATACAGATGATATTGAATTTATTGAAGCTACCATCGGTTCGGAATGTAATTTTTCTTTCTCGAATGAAATTTCATAATCGACTACATAAAAATAAAAATTGATGAATACTAACGAACCGTTTGGATTTATCTACATAATATTTTATTAAGTAAATATTATTAGTTGATGCCTTATTTAGTCAAGGTTTTTTTTGGTTTGATAAATTGGCAATTTTGAAAAAAGAAAAGCAAATCTCAACGATCAACAATAAGCAAGACAGCTCGTTGAATATTTTTTATTGATACAATTACAATTTGTCGCCAGTGACAATTAAGCTTTATATTCACGAGACACATCCGTGCGATTGACTTGAAATTTTTCAGTTATTCCTACTTACTAAGAACGGATTTTACGCAAATACTATCCAAAATTCATTTTTCTTCTTATCTACCCGTGCCAAGCTGGGATTTTATAAACATGAAGTTTACGTTTCACAGCTATCGTGATAATATCGTGCGGTTACGAATACTTATGGAAGATCAACCACAGTCACCGTTGGAGCGCGCGGTCTGGTGGACGGAACACGTGTTACGTCACGGCGGAGCTAAACATTTGCGTGCAGCTGGCGCTAACATGTCTTGGGCGGAATATTTAGAATTAGAATTAGTATTAATCGTAGTAATTTCAATATTAAGTCTAGTATTAATATTGTCTTTATTTATTTACATTTTGGTGAGATTCTTAGGAAAAAAATTAACGAGTCTTATGAAAATAAAATCGTCATAATATTTTTTTTTAATTATGTAATAACATTTTTTGGCTCCTAAAATTCTTTAAGATATTATTGCTCCACAGTCATAAATAAATCATTTTTTCTTTGTAAATAATTTATTATTCCCACTCCTTTTAAAATTCACTTTGATTAGATTGCACAAATAGTTTGTATTTCTAAAAATTGAATACTTACTAAAATTATCAAGTAACTGCCAAGAAGAAGCATTGTGAAGTTGTGAAAAAGCTTAAATGCGGTGTTTAAAAGACGATGTTTGAAGAAAGCTTTCTTAAAAGCACCTATTTGACATGATAGAAAAAATTAATGCACCGAACACAACGTTCGTGCATTAAGAGCAATTTTGTTTCTATATAAAGGTTAAAAAAAAAAAAATTGTAGTATGAAAAATGACAGTTGGGTCTGTAGTGGATTTCAAACCGTAAAATACGCCACATAGTTTTATTGATTTGATATATGTACCGAATTTATATTAAGAAATTTCATCGAAACTACCATATGAAATTCCAAACTAATCGCTATGTTTGCTTACATTAAAAACTTTAAAAAATATCAAGTGTTTTTCGTTTCCTTCTTTATGTAAATCTTTCGATTTTATAAACGATTCTTTATATTTATACAATTTGAAATAAAAATTTGAAAAATATTATGTTAAATCGTTCTCCTTTATAAAGATAGAACCACATTTACGATACAAAAACGCTCCAATAAAATAACTTTGGAACATAAATCATAATTTAAAAGTTTCAGCTACGTTTTCTCGAAGTGTTATCGTTTACAAAGTAAAGAACATTTCTTGTGAATTATTGCTTACATATCGTTGTATAAGATAAATAAGAACAAAACTCTATCTACATGGTTCCCAACCATTTTTCTTAATATGACATCAATTATTTATTTAATTTTGTTATTGTTTTACTAAAAAAGTTCATGCAATACTTTAATAATAATCGCAACTAGAAATGACTAAGATTAAAACTGTGATGAAACAAAAGGTTGTTTTTAAGATTAAATATAGAAAATACTATCTGTACCGTAAAATAATAATAGAAGATAGAATTGTAGGTACAATGTCACCAATAATAAAATATATTGTCTATAATGATGCTCATTATTATTATCGGCTTTGAATAAATAAATAATCTTTTCTGATTTTTTGACACTAAATAATCGATAACAATAAATTATATCATAAAAATAATAACACATTTGTTAGTTTTTTGTAAGACACTAATACTTATAAATTCACATGTAATTAATATCGACGGGCCGGTTGGCGTGGTTGGTAGATACTTGCCTTTCGCGCTGAAGGTTGTGGGCTCGATTCCTACCCAGAATTGACATTTGTGTGATGCATCTGTTTGTTCTGAGTCTGGGTGTAATTATCTATATAAGTATGTATTTACAAAAGAAAAGTAGTATATGTAGTATATCAGTTGTCTGGTTTCCATAGTACAAGCTCTGCTTAGTTTGTGATCAGATGGCCATGTGTGAATAATATCCTACGATATTATTATATTATATTATATTATTATATATATTAATCGATTCAAGGCTTCGGCAAGAATGTACCGTCTCGGAATGTCAATATGGGTTTCGCCCAGGCTGTGGAACCATAGACCCCATCTTCGCCCTAAGAATACTGACCGAGGCCCACAGAAAAAGAAGAAGCCGCTATACATGGCGTTTCTAGACCTGCAGAAGGCATTTGACTGCGTCCCACGCCAAATTATCTGGTGGGCTTTGAAGACGAAGAATGTGCCACAAACCTATATTGACATTATCCGAGACATGTACAATAATTCGGAATCAATAGTAAGGACCGCCGTTGGCGACACGCGCCCTTTCCCGATCACAGTTGGTGTCCACCAAGGCTCGGCCCTGAGTCCTTTTCTGTTCAGTGTAGTGCGTGACGTTGTCACAGCGAAAGCCCATGAGCCGTCTCCCTGGCTCATGATGTTTGCTGATGACATTGCACTGGTAGATGAGGACAAGCAGATATTGGAGCAAAAGGTGAACCAGTGGAAGGGTGTGCTAGCGAGGGGTGGTCTGATGCCAAATGTTGCGAAGACCGAGTATATGGCCTGTGGCAGTACGGACCCCGAACCCATAAAGATAGGCGGAGAATCCGTTATCAAGACGGAAAAATTTAAATACCTCGGGTCCGTACTTCACGAGTCTGGTACGATCGACCACGACGTCAGAGCTCGAATAAACGCAGCTTGGGCCAAATGGCGGGAAGTCACCGGGGTAATCTCTGATCGCAGGATACCGGTGAAATTAAAGGGCCTGGTGTACAAGTGCATCATCCGACCAGTCTTATTGTACGGCAGCGAGACGTGGCCAGCTCTCGCGAGACATGTTCAGCAACTTCACGTCGCGGAAATGAAGATGCTGCGGTGGATGTGTGGCGTTACGCGACTAGATCGTATTCGTAACGAGCACATCCGTGGTAGCCTTGGCGTTTGCGATATAGCGGATAAGTTGCAGGAAAGCCGTCTCCGTTGGTTTGGCCACATTAGCCGCAGACCGCCAGACTATGTTGGGAACCGATGCCTGGACTTTGTTGTCGAAGGCCCTAGATCCCGCGGCAGGCCCAAGAAGCGCTGGCTCGATGTTGTGAGGGATGATATGAGAGAGCACGATCTCACTAAAGACGACGCTTTCGATCGGGCAAAGTGGAGGCAAAGATGTAGGAAAGCGGACCCTGGCATTTCTAGGCCGGGAAAACGATAGGAAGAAGAAGAAGAAGATTATATTATTATATCTACATATACAATACTAATACATATACCTATATAAATAATAGCTGACCCGGCAAACGTTGTTCTGCCATATAAATTATATCTACTGAATATTTTGGATTTTAAATAAAAAGTAACGAATTTATTGTTATTGTCTGGGGATGTGATCTATGACAGAAAAAGGAAAGGAGCGCTGTAGACGATAACAACACCAATAATTCTATTTCTCAATTCAATGTATTTCATTGATGTAATGAACATATTCATTGTTTGATTAAAAGTTAAATGTAAAGTGAAAAAAGTAATATATTTTTATCCTGAAGCAGTTAATTAATTTCAAAGAGCAGTTGTACGATAGTTTTTGTCAGTTCGTCTTTAGCCAACACAAATAAGCTCGATGGTTTGCCCATCCGATTTATTTATTATTGTTTACTTAGGTTATATCTACGGATTTTGTATGTGAGTGGTGGCTCATCGTTCATTCGTCCCACATAATGAGACAGAATTTTTGAAAAAGGTGGTCTGTTATTTGTTTTCTTTATAATATTGGTCACCCCTAACCTCACATTGGCACTATAAAAATATTAGCCGCGAATGCGTCACCAATCTTGGGAACTAAGTTATCCCTTGTGCCTGTAGTTACACTGGCTTCCATCGCCCTTTAAGCCTCAACACAAAAGTACTAAATATTGCTGTTTTGCGGTAGAATATGGGATAAACATAGTAATAATACTGGCAATTTCGTTGTCGCATCGTTGGTTATCATCATAATTTTTCTTCTTTTTTCTTTATTCCAGTGAGGCAACCGCGTCTTTTTCTTGCTTTTTAATCGATTCAATTATTAGCAACTAATAGTTTTTATTAAAATAGACAAATTCAATTACTGCTAAATATTTTTTGAATTATATTTTACTCAAACTATATAAAGAAACATAGTCAGTTCATAGGTGGCGCTGCTAACAGAATTCAAATGGAATTACGTTTTACGTATTGCATTAAAAAAATAAATTTGATTCATAATAATGATATTATTTCTAAAGGATTTTATTTTAAATATTGTCAAAGTAATTTAAGCCCTTTAACAATAAATTAAACATCAAAAATGTCTTTAAAATTTTCAAACAATAAAAACAGAGTCTACCATAAATTAAATATTGTTATAATAACCAGATAAATAATGGTCATTAATTTTCTTTTTTTTTTCTTTCGATAGTTTTTTTGACGATGAGCATATAATTATACAATCATTTCCCTGATTAATGTATGTTACGTGTGTATACTTGAATTAATTTACATGATTTATTAACTTATTTTTCAAGATTGCATTATTAACAATTTCAGTTTCTTGACTTTCCTCCATAAAATTGCGATGAAGACACGATATAAGTCAGCTAGCGGTATGAAATATACTTTACGACCAATAGGTCTCATACCGTAACCGTAACAGCCTGTAAATGTCCCACTGCTGGGCTATAGGCCTCCTCTCCCATTTTGAGGAGAAGGTATGGAGCTTATTCCACCACGCTGCTCCAATGCGGGTTGGTGGAATACACATGTGGCAGAATTTCAGTGAAATTAGACACATGCAGGTTTCCTCACGATGTTTTCCTTTACCGTAATACACGAGATGAATTATAATCACAAATTAAGCACATGAAAATTCAGTGGTTTCATCAATTCACTTGCCTGGGTTTGAACCCACGATCATCGGTTAAGATTCACGCGTTCTTACCGCTGGGCCATCTCGGCTCTTAATTACCATTCTCATACCTCCCAAATATACATAACAAATTTCATAAAAATTGGTCGAGCCGTTTCGGAGGAGTTCGACCACATACACCGTGATACGAGATTTTTATATATGAGGATTATACATCACCCCCTTATTACATGTTCTACCGCCAATTTAGGTCTCGAACTATAATCCTATTCAATATGAATTTATCTCTACGCCTACAGTGATTTCTATGTTGTGACATAAAATATCTGCAAAAAAAAAAACATATTGTAAATATTGGTATTTTTTTGCACTTTAATTATACTTTATCTTTACTAGTATTAAAAATGCGAAAGTGTGTTTGTATGTTACGCTTCCACGTATACGTCAGGTCTTCAATACTAAACCTAACATCATGACATTTTGCACAGATGTTTTCAGGGGTACAGACAAGAACATAATACCTTAAAACACGAAGCGGTATAAGTTTTTCACATAGTAATAAAGATATAATAAAAGAAAAAATACTTACTATTATAGGGCTGTTTATTTTATGGGACCTTATTTTTATGAATAACATAAAAAAGTATTATACATACGCTATTTATGTTGAGTTACGAGAATTTTGAAAAAACATTTATCTGTATAAAGTACTACGTAGCTTATTTTAGCATATCGCGTCCAGTGTAACTCATCTCCATTCTCTTTTTCTTAACCTTACTTTAGTTATGAGTAATAACTGTACAACCATTTCTGTAACGCTGTTGATTTCAAGTATAAATAAATAAATAACTGCATACCTGTAGTGCAATGTAATTACAGGCACAAGGGACATAAGATCGTAGTTCCCAAGGTTGGTGGCGCATTGGCGATTTAAGCGATGGACAACATTTCTTACAATGCCAATGTCTAAGGGCGTTGGTGTCCACTTACCATCAGGTGGACCATATGCTCGTCCACCTTCCTTTTCTATAATAAAAAAAAAATATATATATTTATGAATTATTAACGTTCTACATAAACCAATAACTAAATTTAAAACTAGTGGTATTTTTTTAAAAATAAATAAGTCTTATTATACTGCACAACATTATATAAATCATAGAAAAGCTCGGACTTAGTATTCGTTAATGTTCATATATAAATGTTCATATATTATTGTGTTATAGGAAGGCGGACGAGCAAATGGGCTACCTGAGGGTAAGTTGTCACCGCAGACATTGGCAAGGTAAGAAATAATAACCATTCCTTATCTTGCCAATGCACCACTCAACAATACTAACTATTGCTCCTTGGCGGCAGAATATCTGATTAGTGGGTGGTACCTACCCAGATGGGCCTACACAAATCCCTACTATCAGGTGAAATATAATTGTATTTATGTTTATTACATGTCATTTTTTTACTGTTTAAAAGGATAACTACTGATTTTCTCGCCGGTTTTTCTCGATCTTCATACCGAATCAGTGGTAGATTCGTATTAAAATTAAATTGTAAAATGAAAATTTAAAGGTGCTTGTGAGAACCTACTGGAATAAAATATGTTTGAATTTTTATTATTTATTTTTAATCTTAAAAAATATCATCTATATTATTAGACTAGCGCATTGTCCGCGGATTTGCTGTATTAATAACGCAGGATTTCATCTCCTTTGCTATGGGGATTTAATTCAAAAATCCTTCCTTAGTGCTAACCTATTGCGTAAAAGGAACCTGTGTGCAAATTTTTAAGGTGCTAGACCCAGTGGTTTGGACTGTGCCTTGATTTGTCAGTTATTCTTTTATATATACCTATTATAATAAATATAAATAAAAAAATGACCGTCACGGGAAGCCCGACAGATATTGAATATCAAAACTGAAGGTTTTCGAAACAAATTATAATGAAAGCAAACCAATAAATATGATGGAATGAACATTTCAAATTACTCGTCATTTCGTTCATGAAATAAATATATTTATCTTATTATTTTAATAATATATACCAACGAGGTCATGCTCCCTTGCATCACGCACATTCAAGGGGGCATGATGGCAGAAAGCGTCATACCGTTTTCGTTACGGCATATGATTCGGTTGTTACATACATTTCATAAATATATTGAAGAGAAATATATAAAATAATTCTAATAAGATAATATTATTCTCGTTAAAGAACTTGATTTTTATCTCTCTTTTTTAATGTTTATTAGATTATGGTGGATTTTTTTATATATTTGTTAGGGTACCTAAATTTAAAACATTCATCAGATCACATACAATTTATTGTGTATATTCTTTATCGGGTTCACTATGAAGTTCGCTTCAGTACCTATTTTCTAAAATTGAATAGTAATAAGCATATTATGCTTTAAACGGACGTACGTACGTCATGTACCGGGTACTCACTAAATATATCTATTATTTAAAAAAAACATCTCTTTTCAGTTTGAGTTTACTTCAAAAATACACTATAGGATTCTTATTATTCAATAAAACAAATTAAAAACAAAAAAAAAAACAATTATTTCTTATCGTTATATCGTTCGCATTTTATTCTATCGCCAAATAAATTTCTTTTTTTTATAATTTTATTTTGTTGTTACTCCTTTAGTTTAATTGTGAGCAAAAGTCTAATTACTATTTTATTTAGCAATTGCCTCGTAAATCATCTAAGACTTTGTCTGAAAATGAAATAAAGCATGTTAGTAAGAGAAATCAATGCTAAATAAACATTCGCATCACGTTCGAGATTGTGAAACGAACAAGTCGTTTCATATCCTTCTTGATTTCCATATGTAATTTTAAGAAGAGTACGAATTCGTAAACATTAATGTTTGAATTACGGTGAAATTTGAATATCATAATTCATATTAATAATATAAAGAGGTAAGTTTTTTTTTTTTTAATTTTATACTAAAATTTTGTGCCTGTATTTTTACTAAACAGCTTTAATATAAACGTTATTTTCTGAAATACAAAATTGGATCGAATCCCAATAGGATTGTTAAAAGCTTTGAAGCCGTTTTTCAAAACTTAAGAATTTGTCAATACGTAAATTAATTTGTATATATATATCGTTGTTCGTCGTGCTATTGAACAAAATTCAAAATGAGTATAATAATTATAATAATGTCCTCCAGACCGATTTCGGCCACGGCGGCTAATCTCATGAGAGATTAGCCAACTACGCAGGGGATATAATAGTGCACAAGTGTGTGCGCAAACACAGGTGCACTCTCTGTTCCCTAACTCTCATAATCCGAAGGGGCTGCAATCAATGAGTGCAACGGCATGAGACAATGTCATCCGTAATGTTTTTTTTTCTTTTGCCCTCAGGGTGTTCAAGTTGCTACCTACCGCCAAGGCAAGGGCGTTTTACTCTACGATATACCCATTTCTTTTACAATAAACTTATTCACTAGCAATAAACAATTTGGAAATATTTATATCGTCTATTTGTTAAATATTCTCGCTTCGAGTTACAGAGAGCATTCCAGTTTATTAAGATACGTGGTCTGAATAGAAATCTTTAATCGTTTGTTACTCTTTCGATAGCCTTTACAAATATATTTCTTTTATTTTAAAAGGAAATAGATTTCTCAAACGTCTTCCACTATTTTTTAAGAATTAAAAGCGTACAGTTGATATATACGAGAATTTAAAATGTATCTATTTTTCGACGTCAATGTTCCTTGTATGATTTTGGTAAAAATAATTTTGGTTAACTTTTTACAGTGTCTAAGGGGTTAGGATCAAATGACCCATTATTTTGGACGTTAGGTATAAAAACAAAAATAAATGGATGCATGTTCGGATTTAAATTCGCTATATTTAGCTAAATACTCTGTAAGAGAACCATATATATCTGAATAATAAACAATATTTCAATATTAATTTTTATTTTTATATGTAACGGTTCAAAATTTTATATTATTTCTAAAGATTGTTTTCATATTTGAATGGAGTACTGAATTAACTGGAACACTAACGGTCATCTTACATATAATTGTAACATAAATCAGAAAAAAAAACAATTACATTAAATAACGTATAAATAAACTTCTCCTCCAAAGGGCAGGAGTCCTTACTATGAGCGACAGCTGTCTGACAAGACATTAACATTTACTTTACTTTTTTAAGCAGTAATAAACAGATTATCAGAAATAATCTCTGTAAAAGTAAACACTAAAGTTGTGCGGTAAAGTGACGTCGCCAGAAGTTCAAAGAGGCTTAACTCCAGCCTCTTGTAACACGTGCATTGCTTACCAGATGTCACTCCAACGGTGACTGCGTTTGATCCTCTTTAAGAGTTTGAAGCAACATGAAATTTCCTTGCATGTAAGTATTGTCGCTTTATATACGAGTAGAAAATATTAATGGTTTAGATTTTAACTGTTGATATGAAATAATTTCTGGAACTAAATCAACTCATACTTAAATGTGTGTGTGTAAAAATTAATTGTCACGTGGTAAATTTCAATTGGGTGTTGTAAGTGCTAACATTTTTTTATAGTATATGTAGGCGAACGAAGATTAGGATTGTAAGAAATGACAATAAAATTTTAAGAACTGTTATAAATCGCTTACATCGCCAATGCACCATCAACCTTGGGAACTAAGATGTTATGTCCCTTGTACACTGGCTCACTCACTCTTTAAACCGGAACACAATAATACCAAGTACTGCTTTTTTGCGGTAGAATATCTGATGTGTGGGTGGTGCCTACTCAGACGAGATTTGCACAAAGCCCTACGACCAGTGTAAATCATCCATAAGGTGATAGGGCATCAACGGAAAGCATTGCAAGCATATAATTATATTTATAACATAAATTGTTATTAAATATAAATAAGTTGTAAGTCAAAATCTGTTTAATTGTATTTCAGTGATTATAAACATACTATTTTTCAAATTCAACTTGTTCATTCCTATATATAAATCAATATAAAATCTGAAAAAGTATATTGAAATAAAGAACTCCATTAATATTATAATATACAGTCTTTAAATTTTATATACATGTTCATTATTTGAGAGTTATTATCGTCATACTTCGTACAAACTCATCCATTAGCACGAGGAAAGTTTCAATTCAATGATAACGAATTTTCAGTAAATACTCTGTGACCAGTTACCTGCCGCATTCCCTCTTTGTGAGCGACAAAATTATTCAGAGTAAATTTAGTTGAAATTTTGTTTCTGTTGAAATAATTATGTTTGATAATTGTAGATACATTCATATAAATGAGACATTTTCTACAACACATAAATATATGTTAAAAGTACTTAGGTTAACTGGCAAATAGTCTAAAAACATCAATAAATATTGGCACTTTAAGAAATATTAACCATTCCTTACAATGTTAATGCGTCACCAACTTTGAGAACTAACGTATCATATGTCTTTTGTGTGTGTAGTTCCACCGGCTCAGTCACCATTAAATCCGGAATGCAATAATAATAAGTATTGTTTGTTTCTATTATTGATAGAAATGTTTGTGCACAAGTCCAATCTCATTTGAAATGTATCAACCTATTAATATTTAATTTATATTACTGTTTTAAGTGTTTGAAACTTTTAAAGAAATTTTTGATGTTTAATTTATTGTTAAAATATTTAATTTACTGTGAAAATATTCAACATAAAATCTAGAATTTATATAATTATTCTGAATCAAATTTAATTATTTTAAGCAATAAGTAATACTTAATTCCGTTTTAATTCTGTTAGCAACGCCATCTTTGAACATACTATGTTAAAATAATGATTGTTTATATAATTTGTGTAAAAAATATAAAGTAAAATAATCAATAAAAATCTACAGTTTCAAAAACGTTTTGATTTTTTTTTATTTACAATGATAATTTAAAATTAAAAAAAAAATGTGTTTTTTTATTTAAAATAAATGTTGCATAATTAAATGTTAAATAAATTATCATTTCACTGAAGTTATAATAATATTAATAATTAAATCTTGCATCGATGCCTTAACAATAAAAAAAACATATATTATTTTAAAATAGAGTTTTTTTATTACTTTAAAATAGAGAGGTATTTTATAAAAAGGAGAAAACGACATTAACTGTCAAAAATATTGTGTTGTTCTGTCTGGAATACTAAAAGATGTATGATGTTTAAATAAATGACATCTATCATATTGACGATCTCAAATTTGAGAGAAAGCTATATATTATACATAAAATGTTTATAAATGTATACAATCAAAATTCCAATACTTATCGTATTATTTTTTGATCATATAAGTGCGGTGTGTAAGTGTTGTTCCATATTTATTATTAAACAATTATTATGACGAAATACTATTTTGTACAACTGTGTACAGAGCCTACTATATTCCATTACTTACTGTCCCATTAAAGGACATACGAAATTAATTAATGGAGATCAATCGCAGACCAACAATTTATTTACTCTGAATAATTTTGTCGCTCACAAAGAGGGAATGCGGCAGGTAACTGGTCACAGAGTATTTACTGAAAATTCGTTATCATTGAATTGAAACTTTCCTCGTGCTAATGGATGAGTTTGTACGAAGTATGACGATAATAACTCTCAAATAATGAACATGTATATAAAATTTAAAGACTGTATATTATAATATTAATGGAGTTCTTTATTTCAATATACTTTTTCAGATTTTATATTGATTTATATATAGGAATGAACAAGTTGAATTTGAAAAATAGTATGTTTATAATCACTGAAATACAATTAAACAGATTTTGACTTACAACTTATTTATATTTAATAACAATTTATGTTATAAATATAATTATATGCTTGCAATGCTTTCCGTTGATGCCCTATCACCTTATGGATGATTTACACTGGTCGTAGGGCTTTGTGCAAATCTCGTCTGAGTAGGCACCACCCACACATCAGATATTCTACCGCAAAAAAGCAGTACTTGGTATTATTGTGTTCCGGTTTAAAGAGTGAGTGAGCCAGTGTACAAGGGACATAACATCTTAGTTCCCAAGGTTGATGGTGCATTGGCGATGTAAGCGATTTATAACAGTTCTTAAAATTTTATTGTCATTTCTTACAATCCTAATCTTCGTTCGCCTACATATACTATAAAAAAATGTTAGCACTTACAACACCCAATTGAAATTTACCACGTGACAATTAATTTTTACACACACACATTTAAGTATGAGTTGATTTAGTTCCAGAAATTATTTCATATCAACAGTTAAAATCTAAACCATTAATATTTTCTACTCGTATATAAAGCGACAATACTTACATGCAAGGAAATTTCATGTTGCTTCAAACTCTTAAAGAGGATCAAACGCAGTCACCGTTGGAGTGACATCTGGTAAGCAATGCACGTGTTACAAGAGGCTGGAGTTAAGCCTCTTTGAACTTCTGGCGACGTCACTTTACCGCACAACTTTAGTGTTTACTTTTACAGAGATTATTTCTGATAATCTGTTTATTACTGCTTAAAAAAGTAAAGTAAATGTTAATGTCTTGTCAGACAGCTGTCGCTCATAGTAAGGACTCCTGCCCTTTGGAGGAGAAGTTTATTTATACGTTATTTAATGTAATTGTTTTTTTTTCTGATTTATGTTACAATTATATGTAAGATGACCGTTAGTGTTCCAGTTAATTCAGTACTCCATTCAAATATGAAAACAATCTTTAGAAATAATATAAAATTTTGAACCGTTACATATAAAAATAAAAATTAATATTGAAATATTGTTTATTATTCAGATATATATGGTTCTCTTACAGAGTATTTAGCTAAATATAGCGAATTTAAATCCGAACATGCATCCATTTATTTTTGTTTTTATACCTAACGTCCAAAATAATGGGTCATTTGATCCTAACCCCTTAGACACTGTAAATGTAAATGTAACTGTGTATTCAGAGTAAATAATGATACACTATAGGATTCTTATTATTCAATAAAACAAATTAAAAACAAAAAAAAAAACAATTATTTCTTATCGTTATATCGTTCGCATTTTATTCTATCGCCAAATAAATTTCTTTTTTTTATAATTTTATTTTGTTGTTACTCCTTTAGTTTAATTGTGAGCAAAAGTCTAATTACTATTTTATTTAGCAATTGCCTCGTAAATCATCTAAGACTTTGTCTGAAAATGAAATAAAGCATGTTAGTAAGAGAAATCAATGCTAAATAAACATTCGCATCACGTTCGAGATTGTGAAACGAACAAGTCGTTTCATATCCTTCTTGATTTCCATATGTAATTTTAAGAAGAGTACGAATTCGTAAACATTAATGTTTGAATTACGGTGAAATTTGAATATCATAATTCATATTAATAATATAAAGAGGTAAGTTTTTTTTTTTTTAATTTTATACTAAAATTTTGTGCCTGTATTTTTACTAAACAGCTTTAATATAAACGTTATTTTCTGAAATACAAAATTGGATCGAATCCCAATAGGATTGTTAAAAGCTTTGAAGCCGTTTTTCAAAACTTAAGAATTTGTCAATACGTAAATTAATTTGTATATATATATCGTTGTTCGTCGTGCTATTGAACAAAATTCAAAATGAGTATAATAATTATAATAATGTCCTCCAGACCGATTTCGGCCACGGCGGCTAATCTCATGAGAGATTAGCCAACTACGCAGGGGATATAATAGTGCACAAGTGTGTGCGCAAACACAGGTGCACTCTCTGTTCCCTAACTCTCATAATCCGAAGGGGCTGCAATCCAACACGACCGGAAAGAATTCAGGTGCAGGAGCAACGGCTTTACGTGCTTTCCGAGGCACGGAAGTGTACACACTCCCAAATTCCAGACACCAGGCTGTTACTGAGCATTTTCTGACAGAAAAACCTAATAACTTTTTATTGGCCCGATCTGGGAATTGAACCCAGGACTCTAGGTCTGCAGCCTTACATCAAGCCACTAGTGGCTTGTAGTGACCAACGATGTAGTCAAATGAGTATATGACGTATCACGTATATGTCACTATGTCGAATGTCACTGTGAAATTGAAACGAGGACGATATTTGTAAAATGTATCCAAGTATTTAAATAAGAAATAGAAATACTTAATTTATCGTCAAAGAAATACTGCATTGAGTTTTTTAAACTGTATACGAAAATAGAAACAATGAATTGTTTATACCCGTTCCACGAAATTTCGTTCTTTCGTCTCATCATTGTATTCAAAAAATCACATCGCGAGGGAATGTTGCTAATTAACCCTGTTAAGTACACGAATTTGGTATTCATATTGTAAAGTCTGCGGCTCTGACGACTGAAAATCAAAAGAAATCCCTCATCTCGCATATACCATTAAATTTTAACGAACGTGAAAATGCTTTGGAAGCATTTTCATTTCATTAAGAAACATGTATTTATTTTAAAATACGTGTAAATTTACTTATCCAAATTACGTTTTGTATGTTCGCAATTTTAAATGAATTACCAAAATTATTTGAATATAATAATATTAAAGTTTTATTTATATCGACTCAGGTAAAAATTGAGCGTTAAGTTTCTGTTGTGCTTGACATATTTCGGCCTTACAAGCGATAGCAGCTGCTTAATAAGACTCATTTTTCTCTTTCTGTCATTATTGATTTGACATTCGATAGAAGAAGACACAGTATTATTTAAA
This sequence comes from Nymphalis urticae, assembly GCA_905147175.2. Lineage (NCBI taxonomy): Eukaryota > Metazoa > Arthropoda > Insecta > Lepidoptera > Nymphalidae > Nymphalis > Nymphalis urticae. The sequence goes on from LR990008.1 coordinate 5,165,445, forward strand.
TAATCACCAGCCAAACAACGTTTATAACTAAAGCTGTTAATTATTTATAGTCCATAGTAACGGCAAACCTGCGACTTTTATATAGCAAAGTAGTCAGGAATGTGCTATTAACTATTATATTTTGATTTTAAACCCAATTTAAAGGAATAGGAGGTTGTATGATTAATGCGTATATATTTTTCGATTTTTCATATTTTTGGAAGGCTTGTGCTTCAAGGTCTGCCTTTGAAATCTCCGTTGAACCAGATGTCGCTGATATTTTTTACTAATCGACTATATGACTCGGAATACTAGAAGCCTATACTTTCTCTTCTGTGATGCATATTACGAGCGGTGGATCTCACTTTCTAACAGGTGATCTTCTAGCTATAAAAAGTACTATGTACCAAAATCAAGTAAATATGCATTTTCAATATAAGTTTTAGTGTACTCCTCTATAATTCTACAATAATGTCAAAATATGTGCTTACAAAAAATAATGTTTTTTTTTTATGTATAGGCTAGCGCTTGACTGTTATCACACCTGATGGACAGTGAGATACAGTCTAAGATGGAGCGCGCTTGCCTAGAAGGTGCCTATTCACTCGGGACTTGAAGGTACCCATATTGTAGGTGGTGGGGAAAACGGAGGTCAGGAGGGTATTCCAGACCTTGGCGGTGCGTATCAAAATATATGTATTATAATAAAAATAATTATTTAATTTAATATTTTTAGAAAAATCTTCCGAAGGACGAGGCCTAGTGGCTCGACTTGATCACGTGACGTCATCGTGGTGGGGCTGGCCCTGCCAAGCTCATGGGCCGACCAGGCTGTCTTTACTTACTTCTGCTTGGACTCTCGGTTATGGAAGATACCTCATAAATATTTTAGTTGTGTGTGCGCAAACACAGGTGCCCTCTCTGTTCCCTAGCTCTCATAATCCAAGACGGCAATCCGACATGACCGACTCCGTTCACCGTTCAAGCGCAGGACCAACGGCTTTACGTGCTATAAATTTCTGTGCATTCTGAAATTTAATACACTCAAAACTAGTTTTATATAAATGTTTCTCGACAAGTCGTCCGCTGTATACATTTCTCAAGTCTCCGAGCAAAATAATCGCATTCTCGGTTCATTTACTCGCTTCTTTTGCTTAATTTGCTTTACCGTATTTCGTACAGATGTGCCTAGATTGTCGTCACAAGCTTTTAAACTTGTAATTGTAGTTTGTTACATACAATAAATCCATTAAATCTTTTTTAATTATTATGACGTCTTTAGTTTTTTTTTTTCAGAAATGGTGTTCTAAAAAATAAATAATAGCCACTGTACAAATCATGACCGGAAATAGTATTATATACGCTTCGACGTCTTCTATATATGTTTGTTTCATTTACCAAGGTCACGTTTCTGTTTCAGAATTCATCGTGGTCGCATGTTAGACTTCACAAACAGGTATTTATTATGTATATTTAAATAACAATATGTTTTACGATGTATCTAATATTTTAGACATAAAGTAAACTATAATACTTAAAGACTTGAATTTGGAGGCGAGTTTCACTTCGTAATGTAGATGCGCTGTAAGAAATAATTATATCACCGAATTGTAGACCGAAACAATGATGCTAATATCGTTTTTCCAATGAATCGCAATTCCGATTAGTGAAATATTTAGGAACTTTAAAAATATTATATACATTAATAAGATACATTATTCTCATTATACAATTAATATAAAAACCCGAACAATTTTCTTTCAATATTTTGGTGTTAATACTTATTAATATAAAAGATGCCAATTGCTTATATGATTCTTTTGTAAGTGGTACACCTCAGCGTAGATTGTGATATATTTTCACCATCAAATCAATTCTGTCCTGATGGACGCAAATTTACCGAACCCGGTTTCGGATTTAAGTGAGTTTGCTGACGAAAGCGTGTGGAATATTTTAGGTAGAATGTGTCAAAATAAAGTAAGATTTGCTAAAGGATACGCATATAAATAATATTTTTCTTTGAGTGATTTGTTTGTTGTTGAGAATAAAACTTTTGAAATCAAAGGACTTTTGCGAAGTAGGATTATCTAAATTCGTTAGAATGTTCTTGACTCGTTTGACTAACGTAAATAATTTTATTTACTGTTTTAAGTATAACAATTAGCCATATTATGAACGATCGAAAAAAGCCGATATGGCCTAGTGGTTCAAACGCGTGAATCTTAACTGATGATCGTGGGTTCAATACCCGGGCAAGCACCGCTGAATTTTTATGTGCTTAATTTGTGTTTATAATATATCTCGTACTTGACGGTGAAGGAAAACATCATGAGGAAACCTGCATTTATCTAATTTCACTGAAATGCTGCCACATGTGCTTCACCAACCATCATTGGAGCAGCGTAGTGGAATAAGCTCCAAACCTTCTCCTCAAAAAAAGAGTGGAGGCCTTAGCCCAGCAGTTGGACATTTACAGACTGTTACTGTCTATGAACTATAAGTATATGTGGTCATAGAGAATAAACGAACGGCAGCTACCGCATAATATTATGACTAATGATCGGAGCTGGTCTATGTGACCATTCCTCCACTTGTATCCCACTTGCACTAATACCTTCTTAAAAAAAAAGTCAGTTGTGAGACAGCGATATTTATGAGCATTGAATAAAATATAATTAATTGTTAATAAATTAAAAAAATATGTTTTTTTTCTTATTGTTACGATTATATAGATTGTATAGTACATGCGCCACGTTTTCCACTCCATCAAACGTACAATAAAATAGAGGATGGTAGCACAGACCGAGTGCAACGGCATGAGACAATGTCATCCGTAATGTTTTTTTTTCTTTTGCCCTCAGGGTGTTCAAGTTGCTACCTACCGCCAAGGCAAGGGCGTTTTACTCTACGATATACCCATTTCTTTTACAATAAACTTATTCACTAGCAATAAACAATTTGGAAATATTTATATCGTCTATTTGTTAAATATTCTCGCTTCGAGTTACAGAGAGCATTCCAGTTTATTAAGATACGTGGTCTGAATAGAAATCTTTAATCGTTTGTTACTCTTTCGATAGCCTTTACAAATATATTTCTTTTATTTTAAAAGGAAATAGATTTCTCAAACGTCTTCCACTATTTTTTAAGAATTAAAAGCGTACAGTTGATATATACGAGAATTTAAAATGTATCTATTTTTCGACGTCAATGTTCCTTGTATGATTTTGGTAAAAATAATTTTGGTTAACTTTTTACAGTGTCTAAGGGGTTAGGATCAAATGACCCATTATTTTGGACGTTAGGTATAAAAACAAAAATAAATGGATGCATGTTCGGATTTAAATTCGCTATATTTAGCTAAATACTCTGTAAGAGAACCATATATATCTGAATAATAAACAATATTTCAATATTAATTTTTATTTTTATATGTAACGGTTCAAAATTTTATATTATTTCTAAAGATTGTTTTCATATTTGAATGGAGTACTGAATTAACTGGAACACTAACGGTCATCTTACATATAATTGTAACATAAATCAGAAAAAAAAACAATTACATTAAATAACGTATAAATAAACTTCTCCTCCAAAGGGCAGGAGTCCTTACTATGAGCGACAGCTGTCTGACAAGACATTAACATTTACTTTACTTTTTTAAGCAGTAATAAACAGATTATCAGAAATAATCTCTGTAAAAGTAAACACTAAAGTTGTGCGGTAAAGTGACGTCGCCAGAAGTTCAAAGAGGCTTAACTCCAGCCTCTTGTAACACGTGCATTGCTTACCAGATGTCACTCCAACGGTGACTGCGTTTGATCCTCTTTAAGAGTTTGAAGCAACATGAAATTTCCTTGCATGTAAGTATTGTCGCTTTATATACGAGTAGAAAATATTAATGGTTTAGATTTTAACTGTTGATATGAAATAATTTCTGGAACTAAATCAACTCATACTTAAATGTGTGTGTGTAAAAATTAATTGTCACGTGGTAAATTTCAATTGGGTGTTGTAAGTGCTAACATTTTTTTATAGTATATGTAGGCGAACGAAGATTAGGATTGTAAGAAATGACAATAAAATTTTAAGAACTGTTATAAATCGCTTACATCGCCAATGCACCATCAACCTTGGGAACTAAGATGTTATGTCCCTTGTACACTGGCTCAATCACTCTTTAAACCGGAACACAATAATACCAAGTACTGCTTTTTTGCGGTAGAATATCTGATGTGTGGGTGGTGCCTACTCAGACGAGATTTGCACAAAGCCCTACGACCAGTGTAAATCATCCATAAGGTGATAGGGCATCAACGGAAAGCATTGCAAGCATATAATTATATTTATAACATAAATTGTTATTAAATATAAATAAGTTGTAAGTCAAAATCTGTTTAATTGTATTTCAGTGATTATAAACATACTATTTTTCAAATTCAACTTGTTCATTCCTATATATAAATCAATATAAAATCTGAAAAAGTATATTGAAATAAAGAACTCCATTAATATTATAATATACAGTCTTTAAATTTTATATACATGTTCATTATTTGAGAGTTATTATCGTCATACTTCGTACAAACTCATCCATTAGCACGAGGAAAGTTTCAATTCAATGATAACGAATTTTCAGTAAATACTCTGTGACCAGTTACCTGCCGCATTCCCTCTTTGTGAGCGACAAAATTATTCAGAGTAAATTTAGTTGAAATTTTGTTTCTGTTGAAATAATTATGTTTGATAATTGTAGATACATTCATATAAATGAGACATTTTCTACAACACATAAATATATGTTAAAAGTACTTAGGTTAACTGGCAAATAGTCTAAAAACATCAATAAATATTGGCACTTTAAGAAATATTAACCATTCCTTACAATGTTAATGCGTCACCAACTTTGAGAACTAACGTATCATATGTCTTTTGTGTGTGTAGTTCCACCGGCTCAGTCACCATTAAATCCGGAATGCAATAATAATAAGTATTGTTTGTTTCTATTATTGATAGAAATGTTTGTGCACAAGTCCAATCTCATTTGAAATGTATCAACCTATTAATATTTAATTTATATTACTGTTTTAAGTGTTTGAAACTTTTAAAGAAATTTTTGATGTTTAATTTATTGTTAAAATATTTAATTTACTGTGAAAATATTCAACATAAAATCTAGAATTTATATAATTATTCTGAATCAAATTTAATTATTTTAAGCAATAAGTAATACTTAATTCCGTTTTAATTCTGTTAGCAACGCCATCTTTGAACATACTATGTTAAAATAATGATTGTTTATATAATTTGTGTAAAAAATATAAAGTAAAATAATCAATAAAAATCTACAGTTTCAAAAACGTTTTGATTTTTTTTTATTTACAATGATAATTTAAAATTAAAAAAAAATGTGTTTTTTTATTTAAAATAAATGTTGCATAATTAAATGTTAAATAAATTATCATTTCACTGAAGTTATAATAATATTAATAATTAAATCTTGCATCGATGCCTTAACAATAAAAAAAACATATATTATTTTAAAATAGAGTTTTTTTATTACTTTAAAATAGAGAGGTATTTTATAAAAAGGAGAAAACGACATTAACTGTCAAAAATATTGTGTTGTTCTGTCTGGAATACTAAAAGATGTATGATGTTTAAATAAATGACATCTATCATATTGACGATCTCAAATTTGAGAGAAAGCTATATATTATACATAAAATGTTTATAAATGTATACAATCAAAATTCCAATACTTATCGTATTATTTTTTGATCATATAAGTGCGGTGTGTAAGTGTTGTTCCATATTTATTATTAAACAATTATTATGACGAAATACTATTTTGTACAACTGTGTACAGAGCCTACTATATTCCATTACTTACTGTCCCATTAAAGGACATACGAAATTAATTAATGGAGATCAATCGCAGACCAACAGCTTACTTCCTAGTGAACTAGACACGGAAATGTTATACAGTCAAATTGCTGAGTATAGATTGCTGATGATAATTTTGCGACTGAAAAACTCAATATCGTTCATTGATTAGCATAAATTCGAACCAGGGACCTCTTGAATTGCAGTTCTATAAGTGCAACATTAAAAACAGAAATATATTTCAAAAGGCCCTTGCTTATGATTGGATTTGTTCGTCATTTACGTATTATTACTAATATTGTGTAAATACTATTTAATGACACAAGTATCATTTCAGTTTTAGATTTAAATTATGATAATAAATCAATAAGTAGATCCGTTAGAGAATTCGGAGATGATGAATTCGAACCTGTTACAGTTCCATCTAGAGATTCAGACATTATTGCTTATAATTTAAACTGTGATGACTTTACACAATATGCCGTTAACTGTACAGCTGAAGCTGCTTCAATTTATAATTCAAGTAGAATGTCTCCACCTTACCCTGCGAAAGTTAACGATTGGTGCCGGTTAGTTATAATTTATTTTTCTTTGACCTTTAAGCTGGTATAAGCATTTATACCGTACATATCCTTCGCAAGGTAAGCGTACATTTTACATATTGATATTATATAGGGACCGTAACTCTGTTAATAAACTCTCTCGCTCGAGGCACAAAAAATGCGCTTATCTGATATGTCAATATCAAGTTGTAATCCGTTTGCAACCGTATGTATTTGAGTTATATTCAAATTCCACATGAGTTAATTGTTTCAAATCTTTTTTTTAATCAATTTGATCATTATCCTCCATCTTTTGTTATTTCCAAAATATATTTATTTAACTATTTAGATAAATAAATATTTATGTACATGTTATTTACTAAATAGAAGCTTGTAACCATATTGTTTTATGGGTGTGGGTAAAATAATGGAGGTACTCAGTGGATTTTTCTTCGATAGCGGAGGACGAGCAGAGGGTTTCCACGGCGTGGTGTCGTAATCTATCACACAGCACACTCACACTTTAATTATTTAAAGTATATAATTATCTCTTCACTAATTGTAGTGATTTTTATGACAAATTCGGGAACTAGCTGTCGCACGCTCGCAACATCGATTATGCACTTTTTTGCAACTGAGCGGGGGCGGGGGAGGAGTGGATAGGAACAAGGATTAGACCTCTCGTTTGTATTAGTAGTGTGCGTCCGAGTATTATCAATGTAATTTTTATGCGTTATATCTATTAATAAGATATATTATAAGTACTTATTATTTATTTTTTGAATGGCGCAGATAATTTGTAATGCCTTTATTTATTTCCTCAGAGCTATAAGACACCTTACAAACTGTGCTATCAATTGGAACACAGATTGCAAAGACTCTACAGACAGTCGTTTTAACGATGAAAGTATCAAAGGCCACATCCACGTCGTCAACAATATTTGCGACGATGAATGGTTTCTCATAAGTAGGTTTGATTTTATTGCTAGATACATCTAATACTACAAAAATATTTAGTTTTAGAACAAGTAAAGCTTATGAATCTAATAAGGTATAAACTCCTTGATCCCGATTCTATTGTTTGTTGATGTCGTTTTTGTCATATAAGCAGCTATCAAAGGCTTATCTCCAATTAGGGACCCTATTAAAATTTTGTTTATGAGTATTTTTTAAACATCAATAACATATTTTAAGATTATAGGTATATTGAGATACCCTCAATGTTTATAAACATGGCCAAATAAGCCATACTATAAGCATAACCTAGGCTCTGATAAAAAAAAATCGATTTGAACTCCTTTTTCAAAATAAACTGGTTTTTAAATTAAGGAATGTTCAATATTTTTGCATAGTTAAAAATAATTTCCGGCAATTCAGGATTTCGGTTTCCCTTAATTATTATTTGATTGACATTTAGGCATTGGTGCCGTCACGATCCACGAGTCAGCAGTCTTATTTTTACGAAAAATATGTCAAATTAAAAGCCGGCAATTTTTTTTTTTCTCCTAATTGCCAATTTACCTGATTGTAGTTGTTTTCTTTAAATGAAACGTATAATAAAATAAAAAAGTGCATCATTCAGAATCGCTGCAAATTATTCGAAATGGTACTTCAATTTCAATTTTAATTTAAGTAATTTTTTTTCGGAAAATTATATTTAAAAAAAAACTATAAAAAAAACTCTGTGATTGTCTTAGTTCTGGGCAAAATCCTTCTGTATGAAGAAAACCAATGAGACCTATTATAGAAATGAGAATAAGGAGACATAGCAATACCACTCCACGCTCAAACATTACAAACATTTAAATCTCTGAATATGTATTAATTAATATGGATGGATTATTATTATTCTATATGAAATATGCTTAACAATCACATGCTTAACAATCTAAAATCGAACATAGTCAAATTTAAGTCCACGACTTTATCTTAGATGTTTAATCTGCTCTTATTTGCTTTAGACTTTTCCAATAAAGCTTAATTTGGATTCAATAAAAAAGTAGTAATTAAGTTAACATTGTAATTCAAATTGCTTATAACTAAATATTTTTTATTATTATGTCAATTGCTTCAAATATCATCACCATTATCATAATGTCATGGTCTTCCTTCATTTCTTTAGTATCAAATCAACAAGATTTAAATTAACTTCTATCAAAATGGTTTCAAGTGAATGAAGACTTAAGTTCTATGACATTGTTATATTTGTGATTCTGTTTTTAATTTGCTAACATTAAAACATTTCAGGATACGATGAGATTGCGCTCTGCGTTGAAAGTTCAACAGATTCTTGGGAAACCTGTTACATTAATTTTAAGGATTCGGTTGAGGAGTATAAAAATACTAGCCAAGAATGGACACATTATGAAGTACATTTTAAACTATGTTGGTAAGATTAATGTCTTGATCTTGGCTTTTATTGGCTATTATGTAGTTCTGTCTGCGTATTTAGTAACTACTGCTTAGTTAATAGTGATCCCATTAGTTGGCATCGTGTTCCATTAAAGGACGTGATTAAGATGAAATAATGTTAAAAATTGAGCACTATATATGAGTGACTCATTTTGTTAGTGGCTAGACTAATAAGTGTATTGCTGCAAATCCTGAGGTCCTGTGTGAACCGCCAGATTGGGCTATAGGCTATACATTTTTTTGTGAAGAATTTTCCAGTATCGGTTTTTTTTTTTTTTTTTTTTTTTTTTTTTTTTTTTTTTTTTTTTTTATATATTTGCCGGGTGGGCAAATGACTCTACTCCACCTGATGTTAAGTGGTAGTAGAGTCCAAACGTGAGGACGGCCAGTACAGTCGGGAAGAAGATTCTGCACTAGCCGCCCTCGCCTTGCCGGCCCGCAAGATGCCTCTTCACGCCTCGTAAAGAGACGTGAAGCGAGCGACGTATTGCCACGATAGGGATGGGCAAAGTGTGGAGGCGTGTTTCCCCAAGTGGTTGCCAAAAGGGAAACTACACTGACCCGCCGGACGGAAGGGCCCCCGAACCCCCCCGGAAGTGGCCGCCGGGACCCCACCTTCCGGTCACCAACCGGCACGACGGTCCACCCCGAGATTATGCGTGGCCTGGTGGGGCAGCCTCGCGTGCTGGTTAGGCACGCTCGGGCCCCTGTACTATGCCACGGGCGGCCAGCGGAATAGCCGTTTCTTCGGGTCTCCCTGTCCGGCAGGGCAATACAGTTTCCCCCGGCATTGGTTCAGCAGCCGTCTCCACTGGACCAACACCCATCGCGGCAATGCTCGCTCGGGCACTGGCTGTACGCTGGCTGACCTCGAAACGCGGCTGCAAGCCACTTCACGAGATTTTCACCATGCGTACGGTGGTAACAAGCCAGGCGGATGTTTATCATCCTACCACCAGATGATATCCCTTAGTCGCCTCTTACGACACCCATGGGAAAGGGGCAGTGAAATGTATTCTTTCTCCGTCACTGCACGGATAAAGGTTGACGGTTGAGGTTTTGGCTTTTAGAACAGAAAAAAATCACATTGTTTCGAATATAATTATTGTTTTAACAAATTCTGATGAATTGTTTTTTAACTTAAAACATTTCATTAGCACAAAAGTTATTTGTTTGTTTAAAATTGGAATTCTTTGTATTTACGTAATGGCCATTCTTTTTAAGATACGTTCTTACAAAATTAAGTGAATACGCCCTTTAAACACACTTTGGAAGTTACATATCTATCACTTGTCTACAGAGCACTGTTTATTAATTTACCTTTTTACCTTTATATTTTTACTTTTTTATTATATTAGGTAAGGAGACTGGTAAGTGGGCTACCTTATGATAAGTGGCGACCACTGCCAATAGACGTTGGCACTGTAATAAATATTAAATGTTTTACATGGTTTTCAATGCTATGCTAACCTAAAATGTTGTTTCCCTTGATGCAGCTACACGGGTTGACGGGTTCAAATCAGAACACAATAATACTAAGTTGTGTGTGTTGCTTGGCTTTAGAGCAAGAACGGGCTTGCACCAGTGAAAGACATAGCATATGCTGTTGTTTCATAAACGTTAAGTACAATGGTGCCAGTGTAATTGCTGGCACAAGACACTTTTTTAGACTGCCAATTTAATGATTGTTGATGATAATGATGATTTAACTTTATAACTGTCAGATGGTCCATTTTATCGTTTGTTTTACGTTAAATATTAAAAAAATATCAGTTTGTTTCATCGTTAAATTTTATATATTCACTAGCGCTTTACCCGCGTCTTCGCTTGCGTCTTAATTCAGAAATGCAAAATACCCATAGCTCTATCTTCAAAAATCAAGGATTTTCATACAACTTTTCTTCGGCGTCAGTTATTATATATGTAGATATTTCATAGGCATACACTCTTAATAAAGTATATATAATCTCTTTTATATACTGTAAATTCGTGGTAGTGTCAAAATACTCGATACCCAAGCTAACAGTATTGACAAACTACAAAATTCTCTTTAGTAAAAACCAATACCGGCATTGAATAAAACATGAGGCCTTTGGGATGATGTTAAATTACAGTAAAGCTTGTTGAATTTCAAAACAGCGGAATTTAAAATTTGTTGAAATATATATTTTTATAATAATATAAGCAGATGTAATCTAGCGAGTAGATTACGTGGATCTTAGTCGTTGATAGTGGGTTCAAATGCGGCGAGCAAACCACTGAGCTATCACGTGGTTAATTAGTGTTTATACTTTATCTCGTACACGGCTGCAAAAGGAAACAAAATTATGGTAACATTTATGTGTCCAATAAAATACTGTCACTTGTATAGCACTACTTAGGAGTGGAATGAATATAAACCGTGCTTACTTACTCGTACTTACTAAGTTATATATAAATAATCTTTGACGTAAATATTTCTTGAGTTACTAAATTATTTTTATTCAAAAGGAAAACAAAGGCCTTAAATCAAGATTGCTGTTCTACAGTTAATTCGTTGATATTCTAAAAATGTTTTGGCAAAATTCTTTAACCATCTCTTGCTGATAAAAATCAAGGACCGTACTTATATAAACTAACATATTTTTATTTGATTAGTTACTTAGACTGGTAAGTAGTTACCACCACCTATAAATATTATAATTGTCAGAAATATTAACTACCACTTACGCCACCAACCTTGGGAACTGTGATGTTATGTTCCTTGTGCCTGTAGTAACACTAAAACAATTTTTTTTTATATTGTAATTTATACTTGTTTATTTTAGCGCAAGATCTCGATTCCGACGCTGCACTCTGGAATCGCTTTTCGTTAAGCCAACTCAATGTACACAAGAACAAGCGGCCACGCTCCAGAAGTTCTCAGTTATTGTATCCGAGGGAGGAGTTTATCAGGTGACTATTATTTATAACAAACTTAGTTTCTGTTGTTTTCGTCTTATTTCTGACTTTCACATCTCTCTTCATACCTTAATATAGTTATGATAGAGTTTTCTATTATTATATAACATAAGACAATTAAGCCGCCATCCGTATGTAATATTCCCATACTTTATGGACATTCAATTTGACGCGCTTAGACATAATATTCATATAGATTTTAAATCGTTTCTTCCATTGTAAAAATGATTTTCAGTTGAATGATAATTTTACCTGAATATCTGAGACCACGCATACATATGTACACATATACTCATACAACCACGCACACAGACTGTCCCTGATATAAAGGATCTCTAAGAAGTAGATTTTTTTTAAATGTTGTCTTCCAATGATTTGACACACACTTACATCAGCGTGGGAAATAATGCTTGATAAAAATAGATGATGCACTAATTAGCAGACCATGCCTTGATTTGGTTCAAATATAAATAGGAAAAATCACAATATTTAATTTTTCAAAAGGGCTGTACCCAAAAGTGTAAATTTTTGAACATATCAAATATTCGGATGTTTGAAAGAAAAATTGATAAATGTAAAATATAATAAGATATCGGAATACTATAAGTTATTAAAACTACAATAAAATACCAATGGATAAAAATTTTTAAAGTACAAATTATTATTTTTTAATTATGTTAGAAAAGCAGAACCGTTCACCTCATGGATTGTCTATAAATAACATAATTTTTGATACTGCAGTAATAACTGCAAGTATCAAAAATTATTTGAAATTATGTGAAACATTGACATGGTTACTTTGTGAGAGTGAAATAATTACTTGGTGTGTTACTTGGTAGAAGGACTTTCTGCAAGCTCATCTGGGTTCCTATCCACTCATCACATATTCTGCCACCAAATAGTAATGTCTCTATAGCTATAAGTCAGTTTGAAGTGGGCTAGTGTACAGGCAGAAGGGACATAAAATCTTAGTTCCAAACGCTGACATTGACGATGTAAGTTATGATTAATATTCTTACAAGCCCAATTAGGCAGCCCATCTGCCAGTCTCACTACCTACCTAATTCAATTAAAATAAAATAATTATAGTAAGCCAATTCATAAATATGGAATACAATAAATAAAACAGAGTATCGTTAATAAAATAAATATGTATGTAGTATACGCGCCACTGAGGGACAAGGGTGGAGAGAGCGTCATGCCGTTTGTCGTCACGTCTTAAGCCCTTACTTATTTAGTCGGTCTTACGTTCAAGGCGCGCCATAATTGTTTCACGTCAACAACATGACCAAGTTGTACCCACCTAGACGGGGAATGTGCAACGATTGTAATTCTTCTTAAATTTTGTATCTACGTATTACTATATAACAAATATTCACAATGATCTAATTTGAAATTGAATATAACAAAAAATAAATTATTATTTACAGTATACGTAATTTATCTGTGAATGCCAAATTTTACTTTAATTATTAAAAAGTCCGTGTATAATTAATTTTATATTTTAACATCGCAGAATAGCGAGCAGTATCATTTAAAAACATCAAATGAATTTACGAGTTTCTCATACAGCCATTTCGAATAAATTCATCATAGCTTTTTAGATTAAAGTAAATCTGCGCATAAAGTGACGCTATTGCGATGAAAATAAAGCAATACTACTATACTTAGCGTACTATATTTAGTGTAAGTAAGTACCTACACTAAATACTATTTGTAAACTATGCAAGTTAAAAAGAGTATTCATACACATCTCGTCTTATGTTGTAAGTTTAAACTCTAATGTTCTAATCCTATATCCTTAGGATTGTGACCGTAACATGATGTACGCAAACTGCCCAGGCGGAGACCCTCGACCCACTAGTACTATGTTGAAACGACTGATGAGCGGCGAAGCCCACAATAGAGGGCACAAGCTACGTCGAAGAATGGAGACATTTGTTTTTATTTTCTTATTAAAATTAAATTAAAATGTTTTTAATTATTTACGACATGTACCGATCCATAAATGTCCCACTGAGCCTTTTTCTAGAAGTCTTCTCTTTAGAAGAAAGTATTAAAGCGTAATCCCCATAAGCTTCCCCAGTGCGTGTCAGAAATAAATGTAACAGAATTATTTTTGACCAGAAGATGTTGGTGATATGATTTTTTACTTTATCTGTGAGTCAGTAAAATATCAGTAGCACTTCTTTTACTTTGTTCTTAAAACTTAAGAATTGAAATAAAAAATATATATACATCCAGAGTCTGCAGTATATTAAATACATAATATTTAAATATATTTATACGTCTAAAGTATAGCCTTAGTTTTTTAGTGTTTTTAGCCTTCAAAATGTGTTTTGACAGTTTTAGGTATTAAGCCAATATCTACATAAGATATTGGCATAGTGTAAATCCCAACTAAAAGGAAAGTATTCTAGGTAAGTGCTTCTACGAAAAAAGTGAGAAAATCTGCATATTCTTGTATTCTAATAAGATCGTGTAAAGAACATGTACCCTGAAGAACATCTTGAAGAATATCTTAGTTCCCAAGGTGCCGTGATGACGACATAATGAAAAGTTAATAATGGTAAATAGTGATCACCTATTATTATATGGCTAATTTGCTAATCTGCCTACCTACTTTAATTATAAATATTTATATAGTACAGTTTACTAAACTTTATTTACATAATTTGTAAATTGCACCATTTTGGCTCCAATGCAGAACTGAAAATTTCAAAATCCTAATTAATAAATAAGAAAAAAACAATGAATTCAAAATGTGATATAAATTATTGTTACCCTATACATCGTAACTTACCACTACAGAAAAGTTTGCTTAGTCCCGGAAAATGCGACTTTAATTTCTGTTTAGAAACAGGGAAAGGCTTAACTGTTGTTTGTGGCTTAGCTTTGACTTACATAATACATACACAAATATATCAAGGCAACACACGGCACACAAATCTTTAAAAATCACAGGTAAATATTGCCGGAAGTGTGTTTAACCAAGTTTTGAGTCAAAACTGTTCCCCATTGGTTAAAAATTTCGTCGAAAAACAAAACATCTGTGAATTTGAAATTGTGCGTCTTATTTGAATTAATTTATAAATAAGAACTTCAACAGAAAAACATACAAAAATACGAATTTAGTGGATAGTGATTAAATGTTCCTCAAATTACTGAATAAAACAACATACACCAGAATAGTATCGAAAATATTAATTTAAATTAATTAATATAACTAAAACTAACATACCAATATATAAATAATTAACGATACAAAAATTAATATTTGTCAGTTATATAATATTGACGCAAAATAATTAGTGATTATTTAATTGTATAGACAGCATAACGTTTCTTTCTGTAGACATTAAATGTATGGAAACTTATGTCTACTGTTGGTATTTGGTATATAGCTATATTTTGAATTCTTAAAATTAAATATATACTGATCTGATGATGGACCAATTATAATTGAGCGCAAAAAGATATGTGACTTTGAGCTGTAAAACCTTGTATAATTTTGACCTTGGATCAAGTGAGTGATACCTTACATTGAACTATTTTTACTTTTTTTTTTTTTATTTCACCATACCTATATATTCATTTAGTCCATTCGCTGTACGATGAGGTGTTTCTTTATTTAACCAATCAACAAAATATTAATATTTAAGCCTTGTTAGCTTGTTTGGGTACTGTTTAAGCGTAGACAATTAAAGTTATATAATAAAAAAATAAAAAATAGTACACCGGGGATCTCTTAATAAACAAAGCGTTGTTAATAGTGTATGTATTTGTGAACTCACACACTACTCATAATATAAAATTCAACTGGAAAATATCCTGCGATTTTGCTAACGCCCGTCTGGCTACTTACCACTTATTTTAATTCTACCTTAATTAGAATTGCCTGAGTTTCAAGAGTGAGTAGTTCATTGTTATTAAAGCTGCAAAAGCAACTTCAAATATATTTTTCTCACCTTCGTTTAAGATCGTAGGAAACGCCGAATTAGAAATTCTTATGATTATGATTTTTGACTTATTTCAGCCATGACATTCCTAAAACACCATTTGTTAAAACCTCAGCGTTCGAGGTCGTTAATATTGAATTTATAACATTGTCAACGTCAATAAAGAACTTGGCAGTTCAACAAATCATTTTTGTATGGGCGCACTAATTGTGTTTTTTTTTTATAGTGGGAGATTTTATATATTTTTAAACAAAAGGGAATAAAGAAATTAACAAATTTTTAAATATTTTTTTAGTAACCAAATAAATAAGAGATTAGCCAATTGCGCATATTATAGTGCACAAGTGTGTAAGCAAACACTTTATTCCATAACTCTCATAATCCGATGGGACGGCAATCCGACACGACCGGAAAGAGTTCAGGCATCAACAGCTTTATACAGTACGGGAGTGTACACTTCCAGCTTCTAGACCCTGGGATGCTACTAAGTTTCGACAGAAAAAAATACTAGGTTTTTATCTGCCCGAGCTGGGATTTGAACCCAGGAGATTATCACGGCCTTATGCTATAAGGCAGTCGCCAAATATAATACTTACTAATATACCTCTGCTTAAAATATGGTACCTACCCAGATGAGCTTGAACACAGCTCTACCACCAGTAGGAAATGACGCCTTCATTCTATCTTGACCTTCACTTGTTTCTTAAAGTAAACTAAAATATAAACTTAGAAATTCCGACACAATTACTTATCGATTAAATAAAATGACTTATAATTTTACTGATAGCTGTGATGATATTAGTTTACTATTAAAATATAAAATTCTAATTATACAATGAATATTTTGGACAATATTAAATTTCAGGAATATTATTTACGGGTAAAATTACCTCCCTCTAGAGGTTCGTGACCAAAATATTGAAGATAGGTTTCAATATACATTATACGAAGAACGGATGTTATCAATTTCAATTTCGCATTAGTTTGTATTAAGTTACAAAATATGATATAAGGGGCAACTATGTTGGAGAAACTTTCAGGCTTGATACGGATAAAATCAAATTAGTTGAATTTTAAAATTATAAATGTTAATAGAAAGCGTCGCGTTATAATATACATTCAAAAACGGTTTATTTTATAATTTATAAACCAACGATACCAATAAATAGAAATATCCCACGAAAATAAAACTACAAATTTTGTTTTTTACTGAAATATTATAAGTCTGCTCTTAGTAATTTCTTTAAGTTATACTCGGGTAAAACCGCGGCCGCAGTTATTCAAAAATGTGACGACTTAGTTTCTACGAATCGCTTGTGTGATCTTAACCTAGACAATAAATAAAAAACACTGTCCTAAATTTATTATGTAATTATATTTTAGTTAAATTATTTCAACTACACTGAAACGTTACCCAAAAAACAGGAATTAATGCAGAGAAAACAGAATCGGTGGTGACTTTAAAACAACTATTTGAATTCAACTACATTGTTGCAACTTAACCCTAAAAATAGGTTCTTGAGAAAACAGTACGTACGAATGGACTCTAGTTCAACAAAATGCATTAAACTACATTCTTTGTAGGAGTTTGCGCATTGTTCTCGATTAAAATTAAACATTCCTTCGACTTTGTTCTTGAAAAGTACAAATGAATAATTATTTTATTCGTTCAAGCTATTTTAGTTTCACGGTTCAAAGAAATACTCTTTGCAAAAGACTTTTGTTTTTATGAAATAGTAAATTGTCTGTTTATTTGAGCACCACTCAAAAATTACTGAGCTAATATTAGTAATTTTTTTTATCTTTAAAAGCCCAAAATTTGCCCATGACAATTCTATAACTTACGAAGTGAAGACATACTTATATAAATAAATGAAAAATAAAGTCTCCTAAATGAAATAAACTCTAGGTGGGCGAACGACTAGGACCACGGGCATAATTTAGTATTTTAACTGATGCTACTAAATTTTATATTAGTTTATTTTAAAAAAGTACTGTAACGATCTTGAAAAAGTTTGGTAGTTTGATCGGTGCAGTACCAGAGCTTAGCTTCTTAAAATGATGGTAGTAATATAAATTATATATTTAATTTCATAACCTACAATGAACAGGAATTAATAAAAAACTAAAATTACCAAGTCGAGTTAACAAACCCCCATGTCGGTAAACTCTTAGAGTTTTACGAGGATGTATAGAAATTAATAGGTAAAATTAATTTAAGAATAAATATTTATAATATTCAAGATGGATATTTAATTTAATATAAAGAATA
The DNA here is from genome assembly GCA_905147175.2 of Nymphalis urticae. NCBI lineage: Eukaryota > Metazoa > Arthropoda > Insecta > Lepidoptera > Nymphalidae > Nymphalis > Nymphalis urticae. The sequence goes on from LR990008.1 coordinate 5,183,435, forward strand.
AAATACTTGCGGTTATGCTACGAAGTGCGCATTTAACATCAATTGTTAAAGAAAATGAATATATTCATATTATAAATAAAATTATTTACTTACATACATTATTTTCCTAATATAAAGAAGTAACGATTTTTATTTTATAGCAGCCATGAACGGTGAAGACACATGTCAAAATTGTTTATTTTGAACCTCATGTTTTATCTAAGCTCTTTCTCACACTAAGGGCTCTCATATTATAATAGGATAGCCTAACATTTCAAGACAAGGAATCCTATAAATATCCCATGGACCTTTTAGTCTATTAAATATAAAATTAAGCATAAATTAATCATATAAAAAAGTAATTGATGCGTACCCGAATTCAAATCAACAGCATATAGGAACTATTAAATGCATTCAGTTAGCAATTTCGGATCTTAAATACCACTTAATATCTTTTTTTTAAATAGGCTTAGTCCAATGCCTGCGTGATCTAACTCTGGGTATTGTTATTAAATTTATTTCAACCTGCATTGTCAGATTGCTATATACTGAGCTCTTTGTTCGGTATTTGTCAATAAACACGAGTCGTATTCCACCAAACACTTGTTCGTTGTTAACAATCGAATCTAGGAAATTTAGTTTCCCTATTTGTATTTGCTGTTTGCAATTGTAGGTCATATCAGTCACATATGCATATAGTTTCTCTCTTGTAATGTAATGTAAATGATCTTTAAGTTTTGCGATCTAATGGTAAAGCCAAGACGGTTAGAACGCGATTCTTAACCGATGATTATAAGTTCAAAGTCAGACAAGTACCACCGAATTTTCATGTGCTTTATTTGTTTTTATAATTCACGCTTGATAGTGAAGGAAAACATCGTAAGGAAACCTATGTGGTATGTGTCTAATTTCACTGAAATTCTGCCCCATGTGTATTCCACCAACCTGCACTGAATCGGGGTGGTGGAATAAGCTCTAACCCTACCTAAAAAAAGAAGAGGACATATTGGCCCAGCAGAGGGCCATTATTCCATTGTTTGAGTGTGGCACGTATACTATATACTTCGTTGAAATATATTGTTTTATCGTCTGTCTAGCGTTTCGCACAATGATTACAAATAAGATATTTATCGCTAAATTCTCAAGATTTTTTATAACGTGTTATTCTCAACAGCTTCGACTATAAAGCTTAATTCTATCTTTTTTTGTACTATATGACTTACTATTTATTGTAAATAAACAAAAATATTTTGACGTTAGACTAACTAACAATTAAATAATTATAAATAAAAATTACAAAGTCTCACTCAAGCCCATTAATAATTAAATTAAGAACTAATTACAATAAAATTTGTTACATTTTAAATTTAGTAAAAGGTACGAATAACTCTAAGGTAGTTGGTAGGTCGTATCTTTTACTCAATTTTTTCGACTTTCGATTTGTTATTTCTTGTGGATGAATACGTCTAGACATTCACGTTTCACGTTTTACACTCACAAGAAAAACCTTTTACGCAAGGACAAGGAGTTATAAAGCTATTTGTATTTCGTTGACATTTTTTAAAATAAATTACGTAGGTGGACGAGCAAATGGGAGGCCCTGATGGTAAATGGTCATTATCCATGAAATTACCTATTCACACAATTAATATTAACCATTCCTTACATCTCTAATGCACCACCGACGTTATGTCCCTTGTGCCTGAGTTACATTGGCTCACTCATCCTTAAAATAGGAAAAAATATCAAGAAATTTAATATCTTGAACAAGCTAACTGCTAATCTCCAGCAATGTCGAGACAACGTTGATATATATAATATTTTGCTCTTAATATATAAGAGACTTTTATATGTATTAATTAATAGGTATAAGATTATTTGAACTTATTGAAATATTAAAAATATGTTATAATACTTCTCCAGACCGATTTTGGCCACGGCGGTCAATCTCAAGAGAGATTTGCCAACTGCGCAGGACATATTACTGCACAAGTGTGAGCGCAAACACAGGTGCACTCTCTATTCCCTCACTCTTATAACCCGATGGGACGGCAATCCGACACGTACCGGAAAGCGTTAAGGCGCAGGACCGACTGCTTTACGTGCTATTCGAGGCGGTGAATTGTAAACACTACCAACTCAAACACACTGATCTTCTACTGAGAATATTTGTTTTATCCTTTTATTTAAACCAGAATCTCGGGCTCTGAAGCCTTATAATCGAATCACTAGACCCAAGGTAGATAAGTTTAAATTAATCTTGTTATGTACTTGGCTGAACAGAGTAATAACAAAGTTCAGGATAAATTTCCGTCATTATGTAATAGTCTTAGTTGGATTGACATGTTTCACGCAGTTTCCTCTGACTTTGTTATCTGTCTGCGAAACCAGATGGCTTGACGAATTAATTCACTATATGTTTATATCGTTATAAATTAAATTCAGAAAAAAATACAAAAAATATATTTGGTTCTTGTTTCATCCATGTTCTAAGTGAGAATATTTAGTATATATTTTTATTTAATGATCCACCTGATGAATACCACCCATAGCCAATGGTGCTGGAAGAAATATTACCTAATCCTTACATAGTTGTTGTAATTGTTAGTAAGTTGGTGGTGCCTCTAATAACACTAGCTCATCTTCATCTCTTTTCGTAGAGCGAAAAGGTACTTCAATTTTCCAAAGATAAAATTTTAAAACAGCCTATAAGTAACAAAATTAAGACAATCATCGTATTGTAAACATGTTCTTTAATTAACCAAAATTTTATCTACCAGAGTAAAAAGTTGGGCGTCTCTTCGAAGCTACTCGAGACGTTTTAGATTGATATGAATCATTAAAGAAAAGGGACGGCGTACTGCGAATTCCTTTATATTGTCTTGTGGCCACAGGCGTGTTATCCGTTCCTTTGGTGAATCTCTCTATCAGTTTAAAACTTGGCAGTTTGTTGTGGCACATTTTTTTATTGCTAAGCAGCATCACAATCAAATTTTAACATTTGGCTGCGTAAGTAACTTTTTTTTATGTAGGCTAACGAGCTGGAGACTCACCTGATGGAAAATGACTTCCACCGCCGATAAACATCCGTGATACCCGAGGGCCTGCAGGTGTGTTGCAGGCCTAAACATCGCTCTTAAATATAGTTTGAGATACGAGTATTTACATCTTATAGTTCATGTCAAGTCTTCCAAGTTATTATATTAAGTACGTTGTTCGTCAAATTGTCACCACTTAGGGGGCTAACTTGTCAGTCTGTCTACCTAATAAAAAAAGGATCATTATCTAGGCACTAAGATGCCTCGTAAATCTAGTTGCTTAAAGAAACGGTTTACGTGGAGTTCGTTCAAATAAGCCCTTTTATAACATAAGTTGCTATAAATATAATATATGGTATACACAAAAGAAGTATATATGTGTATAATCTACTTGTATAATTACCGTTGCAATGTTAAAGTAATAAAGCATTAGAACTCAGGAGATAAACGTATAAGCATGGTTTATACCTTCATAATAGTTAATTGAAATATTTTTATATATTTTTCAGTTGCAGTAACAACGACATTTAGTAAATAATCATAATCGTTTGCATTTGCAAAACCCTCGAGCTGTCACAACACCGGTCACAGAGACTTTCTTTCTTAGTTAGCGTATTGTTTTTAGTAGGAAATAACTATGATGAAAAAAAAAACAATTGCGATCAGGAGCAGACACATGACGTAATGAGTGATGAAGTCAACGTTCATTACGGCATGTGTCTAAAATCGAGAGAAATAACTACAAAAATCAAATGCAAATATGTGACCGTTGCATTACAGGCGACTCAACATCGCGCCTGTCACTTCGCTTGATCGCGCAGGTGTTCTAGTTTCTTCATCTTATTACTAAGCAGTCAGCTCAAAGGCGAAATGTTATTTTATGGATTAGTTCCATAAAGATATTATGTTATAGACGGAAATTATAACTATAATTTTAATATATTTATTTACGGCTCCGATCGAATGAGAAGAACACTAAAAAATAAGAAAAAACAAAAGAGGTTGTATTGCAAGAAATGTGATCGTAAATATCGATTATAAATCGTCTTATTAACTTTCCTCTTTTATTAAAAAGTGATAATACGAAAACAGTACTCATTTTAAAGATTTTTTATCACTCAATAGACTTTTTCATTATTCGGATTATCTCTTGTTTTTTTTTTATATGTTATTGTGTAACCCGCTTTCAATTACGTTAGTCAATTTTAAAAAAAAACCTTTCATGTTTAAAACTTCTAATGAAACATAGTCGCTAAGGCATGAATACGCTTCGATGTTGAGAAGTGTTATTCTAAATCTGCACTAAAAATAATATAATATTATAAATCCAAACGATTTGTTTTTTATATTCATTTGTAATTGACAAACTCAAAATCTATTAAGCCGATTTTATCACACATCTAACTATAAATAGAAACTGTATAAAAATTATGAGTTCTAACTTCATAGGTCGATCAGTATAAATTCCCATATCATATCTCAAATACATGATATAATATGAACAAAAACTTAAAAAGTCAATTGTTTCGTAATTATATATTTATTCACATACATTACTTAAGTAAAATAAATAATTATTTACAGTTATTATTGAAGACTAACATAGTTTTTTTTAATTGGGAAAGATAGAATTAGTTGCCGCAGTAAGACATAAGTTCGTCGACGGTGCAAGGCTTCTCACAGCATTCCGAGACCACCTGCCGCTTACTCCTGCCCATGTTGTGTGCTCTGTGCATTGCAATCCAAGGCCAGCTAGCGTCTACACCCTGGGCAGACGTGTACTGCGACTGACTCCGCTTGATCAAATTGTTATCACAGAGAAGTGCCAAAACCGTCGACAGTCTTCTTCCACAATAAACCTCTCCAAAATCTTGAGAAGTTACCATTGCTACGAATCCTGATAAGGCAAAGAGAATCAATACGGTCTGAGCCTTCATAGTAGTTGTTTCACGGCGCTTGATGAAGTGTGTTGAAAGTTGTAATTACAGCAGCTTTTATAGGTGATAATATTCATTAATATTCAATCATGTGTAGTACACTACACTGAACTAATGTGACCTGAATCCATTTTACTGTTACGTGCAAGTGTCTCGTCATTTTGTGTGGGTGAAAAATTTGAATACTTTAATATAATAAACAAAATAATTTAATCAAAAACCAATATCAGTCCTTCAACTAATGCTTTCCATTATTGGTTTAGCACAAAAAGTATCTGAAAATCATAAATTACTATTTTTATGTAAAATTTCATGCTCTAGACGTTATGTCCCTTAAACCTGTAGTTTAACTGGTTTGGTAGGGCTTTGTGTAGGCTTTACTGGTTAGGTACCACCTACTCATCAGATATTCTACCGCAAAGAGCAGTACTTGGTATTGTTGTGTTCCGGTTTGAAGGGTGAGTGAGCCAGTGTTATTACAAGGCACATAACATATTCGTTCCGAAGGTTGGTGGCGCATTGGTGATTTAAGCGATGGATAACATTTTTTACAATGCCAATGGGCATTGGTAACCACTTACCATGAGGTGGTCCATATGCTCGTCTGCCTACCTATATTTTATAAAAAAAAAACAACATTAGACAAATCATTGAAAGCAAGAATGCGTACACTTGACCTGTATAACGGGTAAGTGTGCGTATGCCTATGCGGTAAGTAGGCGCACTTGTGGTAAGTTAAGGCATGGTGGATTTAACCCATGGAAGACGCAGCTACGTTCAATTTTAGTCTTTTGCGAAGACATGACTCGCTTATAACAATGGCTACTGCAGCAGATCGTTTGCTTTATACTTTTTTGATCGTTTGTTTTTACTTTTGCAATTTGTAGCTCCGTAACTGGCGCAAGTTCAGGTTTTTTGCCTTACATAATTTTGAGGAATTATAAAAAAATCTTAACAATTAATTATAAATTACTAAGTAATAGACGTAAAGAAAATTATTCAGTTAAATACGTCATTATGTACCTACACATATATTCAGTTCTTTATCAGTTCGAGGACAAGTGCGTTCACTTACCTGCGCACACTTTCCCCGAGAACCCATAATTCAGAACAATAGCCACTGAGTTTTAAGCGCCGAACATAATCTCAAATTACGCCTACAAATATCAAAAGGATCATGCCGTCAATTAAAAAATTATGACTTATCTACTGGTAGCTATCAATCTTGCTTGTAAGAATTTTTTTAAAAACACAAAAAGTTACAATTAAATCGAGAAAAATACTTATTTGCTAATTATTAACCAACGGAGGGTGATGCTGTGCAATGACGTATAGCAGCTAATTTGCGTAAACCGCAACTAAGATTGGCCTAAACAATCACCCCGCCCCCGATCATGAGATACGGGCAGTGCGCATACTTGCCCATTGCGCCCGATTACCCCGAACGACCATATTACTGTTTCGCGGAGAACATCTTATGATGATGTCATAAAAAAAATTAATAATTAATTTTACATAGGATAATATTGTATAATTGCAAACTAAAACTTCGATGTTCTATCTCAGGTTTTTAAGATAAAGTACTACTATATTATTGAAGTTATTATATGTGATGATATTTCATATTCGTTTTTGTTTTAAAATTAATTTAAATAAATGTTGTTTAATTAATGGGAAATTGTTGTTTTTTGTATATTTCTTTCACCATAGAAAGATACATTATCAGCGAGTAATATAGGCCATAATTTCTTTTCAAAAATATTAGAGATCTGCGAAAATTGCATTGATGTTAACCGAGGTATCAATTTTTTTCCTGTAAAAGAAATTATTGATCAAAAGATATATTTTCAACCCGAACGAAGTCGGGGCAGGCCACTAGTAATATTATAAAAGAGTAAGTGAGGTTGTTTCTTCGTTGGTTACGCTATCACACCACGCATATTTGTAGCGGAATTTATATATATATATATATATATATATATATATATATATATATATATATATATATATATATATATATACAGTTTGTATATTTATAATTCATGTCGTGATCGCTGGTAAAGGACAAAATTCCGAGAAAACCTGCAAGTATCGTATGAAATTCAGTCACATCCATCATATATTTATTAGTAAGCATTGCACGCATGTGTCAATGTGTGAGTAAGCCGTAAGTTTTCTCAAGAGGAGAAGAGGCGTTTGCCTGTAACAGCCTATGAATGTCCCACTTCTGGGCTAAAGGCCTCCTCTCCCTTTTTGAGGTGAAGGTTTGGAGCTTATTCCACCACACTGCTCCAATGCGGATTGGTGAAATATACATGTGACAGAATTTCAGTGAAATTAGACACATGCAGGTTTCCTCACTCTTTCCTTTTCCTTCACCGTAAAGCACGAGATGAATTATAATCACAAATTAAGCACATGAAATTTCAGTGGTATTTGCCCGGGTTTGAACCAACAGCAGGTTCGATTACAAACTATTTTTTAGTATTAGTATTTTTTTAAAACCAAAAGAATGAATAAAATACTTATTATAAAAAAAAAAACTCATCGTGTATGCGTGTTTTGAGTGCGAGAATGTGTACGTTTGTGTGTAAAACGATTGAAAGCTAATGTTTTAGTACTTTACTTAATTAAGTTTATTAGATTTTTCGTGTCAATATCATTAGCATTAGTAGCTTAAACCAATATTTTAGTAAAAATTTTAACAGTCATGAATTATTCGTTTGGTAAAAATTTAATTATAAATTGATTTAATTGTAAAATTGTATTAATCATGCTTTTAAAACTATTTAAATACTGAAATATTTCGAAACTTTCGATAGATATTTAACCAAATATATTCAGATACAAGCCATTCAGACTAATTAAATCATCGGTTTTTCATTAAAACGTTTAAATTAAATTGTATTTGGATATTGAAGGCAACGATTATTAAGTTCAAATGCGTGATATTTTCGTTGGCATTGCGTCCTCCTACCGTAAATGATAGCACTAACTGATGCTTATCTGGTGATTTTGTGGAAGAAATATAATAATAATATCCTGGGACATTATTCACACACGGCCATCTCAAAATAAGCTGAGCTTGTACTATGGAAACCAGACAACTGATATTCTACATGTACTATTTTTCTTTTGTAAAAATATTTATATATATAATTATACCCAGACTCAAGACTAACAGAGTTCATGCACACAAATATCTGTCCTGGGTGGGAATCGAACCCACAACTTTCGGCGTGAAAGGCAAATATCTACCAACTGGCTCGTAATAGTAAGTAGAATTTATTTAGGTATTTTTTAAAATCATTACCTTTAGTTTGTGTACATTATTGAATTACCGTATTTTAAATATATTTTTCTAAATTAAATCTTTTTTACAAAGTGTAAGTTTTCGCCTGTGATCAAGATTGCTCCATACGAAATTTCATCAAAGTCGGTTCAGTGGGTTAGCCGTGAAAGCGCAACGGACAGACAGATTAACTTTCGCTCTTATTATATTAGTACAGATTAAATTAATTATTGTCCTATTATTTTAAATATCGAATCTGTAGTTACTAACCAGTACTGTATTTTAAAAGAATTATCACCTCAACAACAATTATATATTCATTGAATTTGAAATAAGAAATTGATAAACGGAGTGATTCCCATACGGTACTGCTCATGAGTCTATCATATGAGTAAATGTTAAATAAATCACTCAAACGCACCGATTTATGAAAATGACATAATGCTGGTTCTTATTTTGATTTTAGGTGCAAGCGATTTTAAATCTTATCCTAAAGATATAAAGGTTACAATGGCTCATGTATTACACTACAGGCAATTTAAACTGTCCATGATTGATGAAGTCAGATTCAATATATAAAAAGAGGTTCGACTGATCCCTTCAATGTACTAACGACGTCCCTATCCATTGGGTCGTAATCCTTCCTATATTTTTCTTGATGCGGAAAATGTTAAGAGATTTTAAATATCATATCTATTTATTATGTTTTGTATATAAAATAATGTTTAATGAATTGCATTTTGTTTCACCAAATGTTCCACCATTCCACTGCAATACACCGTGTCATATATTAGGTAGATTTTTTCACGGCACGTGCGATTATGCTCAAGATGTTTTCCTTCACCGTTAATCATGAGATGAATTATCGACAAATATAAGCACATAGAATTTAAATTATCAAGGAACACCTTTAACTTGGTAAAAATTAAAAAAAAACCTTTTTGAATTTTCGAATTCTATATATATCTGGTAAATTTTTAACTAAAAAAATTGAAATTTATACAGCGGAGGATTCTCGCTGGAGACTACCATTGTTCTCCCCTAAGTCCAACCCTGTCTTGAACTATTAACTCTGAAACCAAGATTTCGCTTTAACCTGTAGAAGGCTTTTGTGAAAATATTTATTTTAAGTCTATTTAGAGACATAAATCAGGTAGACGCTTTGCTCGCGGAGCGCTTTCAACATTTAAAACGTCTGGAGTCGAGAAATATTTGAAATGTGGAATGGATTACAAATATTCTAGTAGAAACTTAGTTTCATCAAACATGTTAATGAAGTTGTTAAAACTAAACAACGTTAAAAGAACATTCGGTCGAAAATGCCGTTTTAGTATTTTTTATTTTTTTTTGCTTTCTAACAAAAGCCTAGAAAGTTTCGTCATTAACTAATACTGCTCAATATTACTGTTTTTATAAGCTTTTATTTACCTTGCAATGTTTGTAAATGTGTTCGTTTTTTTAAGACAAATCTTTAACTAAAATTTTGGGAAAATGATCAATTTGTTTGACAATGAAGACTAAAGATGGCGGACTAGTTATTTTTTAATGCACGTCCATTACATGCGTATCGATTAAAAAAGTTTGTTGAGAAAATACGAAAAAAAAATTACGTCACACTAGATTTTTTTTTATTTTTTTTTTTATATTTGCCGGGTGGGCAAATGACTCTACTCCACCTGATGTTAAGTGGTAGTAGAGTCCAAACGCGAGGACGGCCAGTACAGTCTGGAAGAAGATTCTGCACTAGCCGCCCTCGCCTTGCCGGCCCGCAAGATGCCTCTTCAAGCCTCGTAAAGAGACGTGAAGCGAGCGACGTATTGCCACGATAGGGATGGGCAAAGTGTGGAGGCGTGTTTCCCCCGGCATTGGTTCAGCCGCCGTCTCCACTGGACCAACACCCATCGCGGCAATGCTCGCTCGGGCACTGGCTGTACGCTGGCTGACCTCGAAACGCGGCTGCAAGCTACTTCACGAGATTTTCACCATGCGTACGGTGGTAACAAGCCAGGCGGATGTTTATCATCCTACCACCAGATGATATCCCTTAGTCGCCTCTTACGACACCCATGGGAAAGGGGCAGTGAAATGTATTCTTTCTCCGTCACTGCACGGATAAATCGCAAAATATCGCGAATATTTTTTTATATACCATAATAATAAGAGTATCAAATGAAAGGGTTCGTTGAGAAAAATAAAACTCAAAATTCAATATGACGGGCCCATATATCATTCACCATTATATGACTACTACCCTTGCTACTGCCCTACCTGCATAAATTTATTTTATGAAATACATTTACATACATTTTTTTCTTTTCTTTCACTCAGGTAAATATAAATTATATAATTTAATAAATTCATAGGCTTGATATAATTTAAAGTTTATTATATTCATCTAACACCAATGTTGTACTTAGATTGTGAAGGTTTTAATTGAACTGACTGTAATCTGCAATATGAATAATGAAATGTGTGCATATTCGCACTGAAAACTTTACCGGCGTTTTAATGAGATTTCGTGCTCTGGGCCCAGTCAGATATCTCAAGCTACTTATATACTTATTCGTCAAAACATTTTTTTTTTAATTTATATTTTCAAGCAATGTTTCAAAATTTAAGAGCGCTGTGTCCGACATGCCGATAAGTATCTAGCTCCATACAACGGTTTTGTGAACTACTGCAAATAAATCTATAAATTTTATGTCTTCGAATGAACATTTTTTGAATCGGTATGTGACATTAGCATATCTTTATACATATGTATACATATTGGAATTATATCCATACCTAAACGGCTTCACTGATTGTGATGAGATATTTTTTTAAACTTAAAGTCAACTGGATGGTTCCAAGGTATCATTGTTATATAGAATATATGTGCCAAAATTTATGATAATTGATCAAACTGTTAATTACATTGTTAATTACAGGCACAAGGGACATAAAATCTTAGGTTCCACGGTTGGTGGCGCATTGGCGATGTAAGCGATGGTTAACATTTCTTACTGTGCCAATGTCTAAGGGCGTTTGGTGACAACTTACCATTAGGTGGCCCATATGCTCGTCCGCCTTCCTGTTCTACAAAAAAAAAACTGTGTCGAAGTCTATTAATGTTATACATACCAACATTTATTCGTATTTATGTAGATGTCCCACAATGATGACATTTATTTTATGTTAAATATTCAAAATCTATTGTGAATATTTAACATAAATGACCTTTATCATGAAATATTTTTGTACTGCGCGAATTCCAGATACTTTTGAGTTTGAGAAATATCTTCGAGTAATAAAATTGATTTTTTTATGACATTATTTAAAAAACTTTTTGCAGTTGATAGCTCATTTATTAAGATATAGACTAAATAATATCACACTAAGAATTATAAAATTTAAGGTTAAAACCGCGCGGAGCAACGTTACATAAATAAAATACCTATATTGTTCAATAAAACATTTTCGAAAAAACATTTTCGGATTCTATAGCTCATTTGTTAGGAAGGTTACAAGCTAAATTAATAACAAAACATAAATCAATATGACAAGTATATAACAGAGGGTATAATCCAAATTTAACGAGGAAGAAGTTGGTGAGGGGCCCAGGGGCCGAATTCTACCAATTTATAACGATCACGATACGTTCCTGATTCAATTCCGATCCAACTTTGAATCATCTATATTTATTTGAGTCAACTAAACTATTAGTCAACTAAAGGCTGTTTACAGTTTTATTCTAATGTCAAAATATTAATGACAGAAAGAGAAAAAATCGGTGCATATGTTTAATTTACTTTACTCATAGACTTTCTATATGAATGGCAATATTATTGTTGACAAAAAAATATATATTATTCCAAAAAAATCATTCCTATCTTAAATAACTAGATAAGATTATAGATATTGCTTATACAAAATATACAGGTTATTTTTTATATTCGCACTGGAGGGTAGTTTTGGGATATGCTATAAATGTTTGCAAACCAAATTTTCCACCAAATATCGCCAGAGGGCTATCGTAAATATGTAAGTAATAGGACAACAGGGCAGTTTACTTAATACAAACTCTTTTGGGATCGTTTGATAAAATAAACGTATTTTGCATGCCTTTGCTCTTTCAAATACATATTTATGTATCTTAGAGTTAATGTTTTTACGGAGACCGGAAAAAACACCTGATAGACTCGCCTTTGACATTGGCACTATCAGAAATATCAGCCAGTAGTTCCCGCGTTTTGCGGTGGGGGGTAGGTGTTATGTCTATGTCCTTTTCTGTACCCGTGACAGTAGTTAAATATTGATGATAGTAGTTGAGACATGAAAGTGAATAAAAATGGTGGTAGGGCTTTGTGCAAGCTCGTCTGGGTAGGTACCTGCTCATCAGATATTCTACCGCAAAACAGCAGTACTTGGTATTCTTGTGTTCCGGTTTGAAGGGTGAGTGAGCCAGTGTAATTAATGGGACATAACATCGTAGTAGTAACGTTAATGGCGTATTGGCGATGTAAGGTGATGGTTAACATTTCTTACAATGCCAACATCTATGGGCGATGATGACCACGTACCATCAGGTGGCCCATATGCTCGTCCGCCTGCCTATTCAATAAATTAAAAAAAAAACAAATAAACAAACTCACATCCACATATTTATAATACTAGATAGTTTACTTGATGGTAGGGCCTTGGAAGCCCCTCTAGGTAGGTAACAACCACTTATCGCATATTCTACCGCGAAACAGCTTAGGGTTGTTGTGGTGCTGTTGGAAGGGTGAGTAAGTGTATAACGATTGAGTTCCCCAAGCTTGTCGCGCATTGGTAATCTAAGGAATGGTTATTTATCTATTACGGCATCAATGTGTATGGGGGCTGGCGACCACTACTGACAACCCCTAGATCTATATATATATATATAACCAGGATATGGCAGAAATTAATCGACACTATATATACGTATAACATTTTTTATTTAATTTTGTAACATTTCTCAAATATTAGATATATCTAAGAAAACAACATCCAGTATACATTACCATTCTTTTTAGATAGGTGTATTTTTAGAAGTGGCTTTATTTTAGTAATCTAATATTCCCGCAAACTCACACGAGGTCGGCTTATATAAGCCATTCAAAAATAACATTCTCATTACAAAGTTCCCGTTCCATGGAATTCCAACGCTTCTTTTAAAACAGTTCTATTTTTTATTTGACTGCCTCGTTGCTCTAGTGACTAGATATAAGGCCATAGAACCCGATATCCTAGGTTCAAGCCCCAGGTCTTGCCGATAAAAACCCCAATTCGTGCTTCGGAACGCAGACACTTGTGCACTATACGAGTAATGTCTTGTGCAGGTGGCTAATCTCTCTTGAGAGTGGCCACCTTAGCCGAAGTCAGTCAAGAGGACATCATCATCATTCGGTTATCATCTATGATGCCTCGTCCATCAGAAATTCATTAACAAAATCACAATACACGAAAAAACGCTTTTTCGTATATATTTCGATATTTATCAACCAAATTATAAGCAATTAATATACAAATCTTATCAAAAGGTATGTAGGTATTTAAAAGAAAATCTTCTTTGCATTGCAAATCAATATCTCTGAAATATAATCAACCTTTTATCATTGGAGCATTTATGTCTAGGTAGGTATACCTGTAAGGGTATACCTATATATCTACGAGTATATAAGACAATCGTCTGGATGGTTTTGCCCTGATTAAGCTCAATATTTTTATGTATTATTGGTTGATCTTCATTGTCATCACCAAAATGTTTTTTCAAATGCTCCTTAGCATTATCTCGACTTGATATATTCTCATTACTAACTGAACAAAAGTATATAGAAGCGGAGTGCAAATCTATGAAGGCTTTAAAGAACATATAGATCAATTTGAGTATGCAAGCTTGGCATTTGAAGAGATAGACATATCTGTATTGTTATGCATTATTTGATGCAATTGAAATTCTTTTTTTGTTGTTAATCTGAAATTAGTTGAAAATTTTCACTTAGTTTTCCCAACAAATATTAACACCTTTAATTAAAATTTTGTTATTAGAACTTACTCTTTATTACATTGAGCATTTAAATCTGTGCATTACTTTGATATGTTCTTTGAGGGATAAAGACTTCGAAGATTTTGAATAATGTTCACACCTGAAAGAAGAACTTTTCTTACATTGTTCTAATTAATTTAATCAAAACATAAAAAAATAATTAAACCAGCCAACAGCTGTGAAGTTATGGAAGTGGCCGAATTATTGACTTAATGGATGACATGACGTTGGGCAGCAATTGCATTAAATTTCCACGAATTAACACACGTTAAAACTTTGTTCTTTCGCTTTTCTCTTGTAAACAATGTAAAATTTGAACCGATCTTTATTATTATTTTTGCATTAGATTCGATATTAGATATCACTAAGTTTTTATTTGAAGAGTTTACTCAGGTTAACGACATATATATATATATATATATATTTATATATATATATATAGTACTGCTTTTAGCTAATGTTTTAGATGTTCCATTGTTTATTATTAAGGAGAGCTGGCTAGTCATAATTATAGCTTAACAGTGTGGTTACACACCTCTAAGCTTATATATTTGGTTCGTCCACCCCCCGCGCACCCCACAACCCGCTGTCGTCGAGGCTGCGGCCTAAGTCTCAAGAGCTACATTACACGTTATGTCACTTTGTGAAACTACGCAGACACTATGAATGTTTCATCTATGTGATGTTAACTGTAATGGGTTCGTGTTTGTATATGGTATATATATATATATTTTTTAAATATTAATTTGAATTAAGAACACTGATCGATAACTATTATTAAAGGCGCTTAGCGTTTAATTGACAGAAATTATCCATTAAACACATAAATACACAAAGAATAATGTTGGCATAAGCAATAAAAATGCAGTACTTTTTAGTTATATTTTTTATATTTAAGATTCTCTCAAGGGTTGCTTGGAAGTGTTCGTTATAGCGATAAGGACGCCGATCATGTGTATTTATATGCAATAGTGTAATTTAAAATATGAAATGAATATTCATATACATTTTAAAAATATGATTATTTAATAATATGTATATAATTCCACCATTTGGATTAATTATAATAAGTAATAAATTCTTCACGTGATTTGCAATGAGGATTCCTTTTTTGACTGATAAATTCAACATTAGCAAGCAAGTAAATGAAATTAGAACTAACAGTAAATAGATAAAGGTAAGCCACGTGTCAAGAATAGAACCCCTGTTAATCTGAAAAGGGTCGGAGACAATACGAGTACATACGATAAATCGTCGTGATATTAAGTACATATTATCATTTAATTATAATTTGGTAAAAAAATCATGATTCAAATGAATGGAAAACACGTTTCGTTTTTAAATATTTAATTAAATGTTCGAACAATCAAGAATGTAAGAGTAAAAATAAAAGTGACCTTTATGATAACTATTCTGGGCTTTGGTAGCAGAAATGAAGTAGTTTATTTTCATAGCGAATAACTGTTGCAAGGGTTTCATGATGACAGCTTTCAAGCAATAATTGAGGCATCTCAGGTGGCATGGATAAAGCAAAAAAGAGAGAAAGAGAAAAATAAAGAAGATAAGTTTCCGGAACGGATTAGGTTAGCAAAATACTGAGTAACTACAGACGAAAGCGCTTCAATGAAATATTTCCATCTAGCCCCCATTTACATAAATACTCATACATTTCGTCAATAGCAAAGGAAGCCATAGCTTTCCAGTGGGTCATTGACATGTTGTTATTTTGTACCTTCCTTGACTTTTCGACCGAAATTTAATTTGATCTTCGATTTTCTGATCTCATATGTGTCGTGTTGAAATGTATATTGTTAGAAAACCACAATCACAATGTTAAATTCTTTTTAATAATATTGACTATTTTAATATACATATATTACCTTTTCATTATTTCTTTTTCAAATCTTCAACCTTAATATACGAAAACGAAAATTATTTTATATAAACAAATATTAATTGTATTATAAAATTATGCCTATAAATTGTTCGTATGGTGCAATATTTATATATATATATTTTTTTTTATATTAGCCGGGAGGGCAAATGACTCTACTCCACCTGATGTTAAGTGGTAGTAGAGTCCAAACGCGAGGACGGCCAGTACAGTCGGGAAGAAGGTTCTGCACTAGCCGCCCTCGCCTTGCCGGCCCGCAAGATGCCTCTTCACGCCTCGTTTGAAGGAACCCGGGTCGTAAGAGGAGGGGAATACGTGAGCTGGTAAGGAATTCCATTTCTTTGAAGTGCGACAAAGAAAGGAGTTGCCAAATTTCTTTGTGCGCGATGGAATTGATGTCACAGTTAGTCGGTGACATCTAGAGCCAGCACGCGTAGACTTTTGAAGGAAGGGGGAAGCAGGAATTAGGGAAAATAATTCCTCGGAACACTCGCCGTGATACAGTCGATAGAAAGCGCTCAGCGCAGCTATCTCTCGACGCAACAAAACAGAGGGAGGGAAGAGGGGAAAATGGTGACTTTTTTGCTGTAAGAGCGCATACCTGTGTTTTCTTGGCATTAAACTCAACAAGATTATCTGAGCCCCATTTGGCGATAAGCTCTAACGTCCTATTGAGTTCAATGACAAGATCCTCCCGCCTCTCCTGAATTTCCGCTCGCCCAGCCACTGCGCGTCCGTGGTATCCACCATGCACTGTACTATCGTCTGCATAGCAATGAATGTTCCCGAGAGAGAGCATATCATTGATATGCAAAAGAAACAGAGTGGGAGATAGCACAGATCCCTGGGGGACCCCAGCATTCACTACATAGAATTGTGAAGCGCAACCATCAACTAAAACACGAAGGCTGCGCTTGTGTAGGAAGCTGGCAATCCAGGTGCAAAGCTGAGCAGGAAGACCATATGCCGGCAGCTTGGAGAGAAGACTTCTGTGCCAGACCCTGTCGAAAGCCTTGGAGATATCGAGGCTGACAGCCAACGATTCCCCATGCTTGTCGATAGCTTCACCCCAGAGGTGTGTTACGTACGCTAGAAGATCACCTGTAGACCGTTTTGGTCGAAATCCGTACTGACGATCATTAATCAAACAGTGATCTTCTAGGTAATGGATCAGTTGGTTGTTAAGAATCCGTTCCATCACCTTACAAAGTACTGAGGTGATAGCTATTGGCCGATAATTTGCCGGGTCAGACCGATCCCCTTTTTTGGGAACCGCTTGCACATTAGCTCTTATCCAAGCCTCCGGCACACATCCCGAAGAAAGAGAAAGTTGGAACAGGCGCGTTAACACGGGAGACAGCTCCGCTGCGCACTTCTTCAGCACTATGGCTGGTATTCCATCGGGACTGCTAGCTTTCCGTACATCAAGTGATTGCAGCTCCACTCGCACATCACGCTGCCTGATTTTGATGTCAGGCATCGTGTGGCCACAAGAAGGTATTACTGGTGGCAGAGCACTACAATCATCGATTACGGAGTTGTCGGCAAAGAGTTTAGCCAGGAGATCAGCTTTCTCTTGCGGACTGTGAGCTAGCGATCCGTCCGGACTTCTGAGCGGTGGCAGCGAAGGTTGGCAGAAATTGTTTTGCACAGACTTGGTCAGACGCCAGAAGCTACGGGAGCCCCGAGGATATGAAATAAGGTCATGACCAATCTGTACAATCCCTGTGCGTCCGCTCTCGTGTAAGCCTTCCTACAGGACTTGGAGTTTTTATTGTAGATTGCTTTCAGTGAGTCAATGTTAGATGCCCCGCTAATGCAGCCGTTGATCCACTCGCGATATGCCGCCTGCTTAGATGATACAGCGTCGACACATTCGCGAGTGAACCAACGGTTACGCGCGCCCCTACTGTCGAGATCTGAGCTAGGAATGTAGTATTTCATTCCCAACATGATCTCGTCAGAAACAGCAGCGGCACTAGCTGTCGGGTCATTCCCACTGAAGCAACGTTCCTTCCAAGGGACTGACGCATAGGAATCGCGCATACCGTCCCAATCTGCCGACTTGTAGTGCCAAACGCGACGTTTGCATACCGCTGGTGGCGGCAGCTTGGCCTGTGGCACTTTGGTAGATATGAGGCTGTGATCCGAAGAACCAAGTGGAGCTTGAACCACAACCTGATATTCCACCGGGTGAGAAGTCAGCAGAAGGTCCAGTAGAGAAGGCGCTTGCCCATCAATGTCTGGGATCCTGGTGGGCTGATCAACCAGTTGGGTCAAGTCATGTGTGAGAGCAAAAGCATGAGCAGTCCTCCCAGCATGGTCAGTTTTGAGGGATTTCAACCATGATTCGTGGTGAGCATTAAAATCCCCTAAAAACACCAATTCCGCGTTAGGAAACTGCTCTTGCGCAGCATCTGCCACCCGACTAAGGTGATCGAATAATCGGCTTGTCTCCAAGTCACCATTGTGGGATCTGTAGAGGCACACGTAGACCCGACTCTGACGAACCAGATCCACACGTACCACCAACATGGAGAAGGAGGGGTCCTCCAAGCAGCGCAGTCGGTGACAGCAAACATCCGTCCTGACGAACAAGCATACTCCGGCTTTCGCTTTGAAGGATTCTTCAAGCATGTAGCCGGGATAATTAAGGTAGCTGGTATCGGCAGGACGGAGTATTTGTGTCTCCGTTAGAAACAACATTGCTGGCCGTGCTGTCTCGAGATGGTGGTGGACAGCGTTGAGGTTAGCGTGGAGTCCACGGATGTTAGTGAACTCGACCTCAAACAGTATGGTGGGGGTGTGCACCGCTGTACGACCGTCATTCCTGCTTTGATGCGCTACCATATGGGAAAAAAGAGTGGAAAAGAGACGTGAAGCGAGTGACGTATTGCCACGATAGGGATGGGCAAAATGTGGAGGCGTGTTTCCCCAAGTGGTTGCCAAAAGGGAAACTACACTGACCCATTGGACGGAAGGGCCCCCGAGCCCCCCCGGAAGTGGCCGCCGGGACCCCACCTTCCGGTCACCAACCGGCACGACGGTCCACCCCGAGATTATGCGTGGCCTGGTGGGGCAGCCTCGCGTGCTGGTTAGGCACGCTTGGGCCCCTGTACTATGCCACGGGCGGCCAGCGGAATAGCCGTTTTTTCGGGTCTCCCTGTCCGGCAGGGCAATACAGTTTCCCCCGGCATTGGTTCAGCAGCCGTCTCCACTGGACCAACACCCATCGCGGCAATGCTCGCTCGGGCACTGGCTGTACGCTGGCTGACCTCGAAACGCGGCTGCAAGCCACTTCACGAGATTTTCACCATGCGTACGGTGGTAACAAGCCAGGCGGATGTTTATCATCCTACCACCAGATGAGCAGATGGTCGCTCAGATATCCCTTAGTCGCCTCTTACGACACCCATGGGAAAGGGGCAGTGAAATGTATTCTTTCTCCGTCACTGCACGGATAAATACTATATATTATATATTATACGTTTATTTATATTTTTATATTAATAAAAGTATAGCTAAGTATCCGTGCAGTGACGGAGAAAGAATACATTTCACTGCCCCTTTCCCATGGGTGTCGTAAGAGGCGACTAAGGGATATCATCTGGTGGTAGGATGATACACATCCGCCTGGCTTGTTACCACCGTACGCATGGTGAAAATCTCGTGAAGTGGCTTGCAGCCGCGTTTCGAGGTCAGCCAGCGTACAGCCAGTGCCCGAGCGAGCATTGCCGCGATGGGTGTTGGTCCAGTGGAGACGGCTGCTGAACCAATGCCGGGGGAAACACGCCTCCACACTTTGCCCATCCCTATCGTGGCAATACGTCGCTCGCTTCACGTCTCTTTACGAGGCGTGAAGAGGCATCTTGCGGGCCGGCAAGGCGAGGGCGGCTGGTGCAGAATCTTCTTCCCGACTGTACTGGCCGTCCTCGCGTTTGGACTCTACTACCACTTAACATCAGGTGGAGTAGAGTCATTTGCCGACCCGGTAAATATAAAAAAAAAAAAAAAAAAAAAAGCTGTGTCCTTGATCAAATACCCCATCAGAAACATTAATCAGAAACTCACCGAATTTTCAACATTGAAAAAAGACGTCCTTCTATATATAAATTCATCCCCGACTTGAGTCATTCAACTGTTTTGTAATTATAAAAAGAACCCAAAATACTGGTTATCGCCTTACTTTAAAAAATAATGAACTTCCATACAAATTTTCATTCGAGAGATAACAATGTTGTTAATATCGTTGACGTACAATGGAAATGAAGGGGCCTTTCAGCTTAATTTGACTTTGAGTGTTTTTTATTCAATGTATTTATCACAACATTACATTAATTCCATTGTAATAATTTCAAAACTAACAGTAAATATAAAAACATATTATCAAAACATTAATGCTAAACAAAATCTAATTTATTAAACAAAGCTCAATAACGAGAACAGTCACTTAGCAACCGTCCTATCTTTACATAAAGTCAAACCAAATTGTTTATTTAATAAACCCAGATTTAATAATGAATGTTTAATTAACGGTGTGGTTTTTAAGACTACCTCAAACAAAGTAAAATAATAGGAAATATTAACGTTGAAGACAGACAAAACTAAGTTAATTAGTCAAATAACAATAAAAAAAATGCATGCAACCGTATAGCCTATTCCAATAGCAGAATTTGTAAAGATAATCAAACCTTAGATTTACATATTCCATGCGAGTAACTAGCTCTGTCTTATTATGCTCTATAGACTTTTCTCAACTAATATATCTGTATTTATAGTACCACCCTATTAACTCCATATATATCCAATTTAATTTTACTTTCAATGTTCCGATAACAGTTTCGCCGACATTCAAAACTCATCTGCAAGCTCTCAGATGCTGCAGGTATCCATGAGCGATGGTAGTCACTTTCCATCAGGTGAGGGTCCTACTCATTTGCCCCCTCTTACAATTTTTCCCGGTAACATAATGAATATCGTATATGATTTTAGATCTTGATCAATGATATCTCATTTCAAGGTCAAAGTTGTTTATTTGTCATGACTCCTGGCATTGGAATTTGCTATCGATAGCATTAAAAAAAATCTTATCTAAATTTAATCTAATACTTTAAATATTCAATTTTTAATTTAATTAAACTCCGATAACTAGCCACAAAGCTATTTATTTTTTTTATAGAAAAGGAAGGCGGACGGGCATATGGGCCACGTGATGGTAAGCGGTCAACAAACGCCCTTAGACATTGGCACTGTAAGAAATGTTAACCATCGCTTACATCGCCGAATGCGCTACCAACCTTGGGACCTAAGATTTTATGTCCCTTGTGCCTGTAATTACACTGGCTCACTCACCCTTCAAACCGGAACACAACAATACTGTTGTTTTGCGGTAGAATATCTGATGAGTGGGTGGTACCTACCCAGACGAGCTTGCACAAAGCCCTACCACCAGTAAAATATTATAGTATTATAATATATTACATAACGTTTTACTTTTGTAACAAGTACAAATTGATTTTCATGCGCTTATCTTGTATTTATCCATATATAGATATGCGTGTATCCTATTTGTAATGTGATAACAAACATATATTCTATAATTCAGTCTAATTTTCAGTCTGTGTAACGTTATAAGGCATATTATTTATTCGCGCTAGGTTGATATGGGATTCGCCCTTAGGCTACCTCTAAGCTGCGAACATGTTTATTTTACAAACGAAAGTTATTTCACTCAACACAAACAAAAACAAAAAAATACATTTTTTCGAAGTTTGTCGTTATGCGTTTATAACAACGACAAGTTAGTGCCCGAGACTTTGTCCGCGTGAATATCGGTTTTATTATGATATTTTTAAAAATGTATTTTCGTGAATTTACTATTTTTATATAGTTTATAATCCTTTTTTGATAATTTTATTCAATGTACAGTACGCGCGGTTTCTACTGATTTAATATATGTATTAATTATTCTTTAGAGTAAAAAGAAGTAGACATGGAATTTTATACGAAACAATAGTGAACCGTAATGTAACGTCCTTTTGTAGAGATCATAAAATTTATTATTTCTTAAGGACAATATGAAACAAATGTGACCGCGGACATACGCAATGCGATAGTCGTATATTTTACCGAATTTTCGAGATAAAATATCAGGGTCTCTTGTTAATTTTCACTGTAGATCAAATGTTGATTCTTTGTGTTAACAAAATTGTAGCAATCAATATAATTTGATTCGATTTGTTCATATACAAATATATATGTATGTCAAATCACTGTGAACAAACAAGTCAAACGAGTCGTAAGTAGGATATCTATTCATTTTCATTATGTAATCAATAATTTGTCAAATTTTCTTATTTATGGTTTTTCTTCTTTTTTTTTAATAAGAGAGTAAACTTTTGTAAGGTTTTTTTTTTTAAATCAATGATAAATTTCTGGCTCACGGTGTCTTTTAAAAAACCCGTGTAAACGGCTAATCGGGGATTAACACTCGTAACGAAGGAACAAGGATAAGCTGTAAGGTAAAATACTACATAACATGCATACTCTAATTACACTACCATACCGCTATTGCCCTTATTGTCAAGGTTGCTTTAAGAATTAAAATACCACCTGACAATGGCCTATAAGCCTTTTTTTATCAGGCCACCGCTAATGATGAGATCTAAAATGTTGTGACCTTGTACTCTAATATACTCAACCTTCAAGATATAAATATCCTAACTACTCTAACTAACCTGAATCTGTGTTTTCTATATAAGTAACAACAAAAGAACCCACTAAAGTATCAGTGAATAGATTCCGTATCCCTTAACCAGAGGCCTTAAAACGGGGCCTTAAGAAATTACTTGATTTGTTAGTAAGTTTATATTGAGGCGAAAGCCGACTTAGCGTAATTTAGTTAAATTAAATCTTATTCAATTTACTAATTTGATTGTTAAGGGGTCCTATTGATATATCATCATCTATCACATTGATTCGAACTTTTTTATTATAATATGTAAGAATGATTTATCGTGTGTTTATGTTAGTTCTATACAACTTTCTTTCCTGACATCTTTATTAAAACATTAAAGTGTAAGGAAGGTTGTATATTTAATTTGAAGTATATAGTTAGACTGAAAAATGGGCTACCTAATGAAGTTGTCATAGACATTGGCGCTGTAAAAAAAATAACATCGTCAATGTGCCACCATTCTTGGGAACTAAGATGTTTTGTCCCTTGTGCCTGTAGTTCACAGTGGCTAGTGAGACGGTTTGAAAGAGGAATGTCCTTTTAGATTGAACCCAGTAATGTATCAGTAGTAATATATATAAATTAATAAAATGTTGTTCACCCGTAAAAAGTCGGGATGGTCAGCTAGTATAAATATGTATAAAATATGGTTAAAAAGCGAGCACAAAAGTTTGTTTTTGCAAGTTGTAATTGTAGGATTATAAATATTGGCTACTTTGACTTGTGAGTCTATAAGCGGCTTAGTCATGTAAACTAAACTATTAAACAATTGAAATACAAACATATTTTTTTTTTCAGCCTTTTGCCGTCCACTGCTGGACGAAAGCCTCCCCCATAGAACGCCAACCATCCCGATCTTGGGCAGTCCGCATCCATCCCGTACCTGCCACCTTTTTTAAATCGTCGGTCCATCTTGTCACAGGGCGTCCTACACTACGTTTGCCTAAGCATGGTCTCCACTCTAACACGTGTCTGCTCCATCGGCCATCAATGCGCCTGGAGACATGACCAGCCCACTTCCACTTCAGCGAGCTAATTCTACGTACGATGTCAGAGACTTTAGTTCTCTGGCGAATGTCCTCATTTCGGATTCTATCGCCCAGAGAAACCCCAAGCATCGCGCGTTCCATCGCTCGCTGAGCGACCTTAAATTTGTGGACCAGTCCTACGGTGAGTGTCCACGTTTCGGCACCGTAAGTCATTACAGGTAGGACGCACTGATTAAAGACTCTGGTCTTAAGCGACTGTGGGATCGACGATTCAAAAATATGACGCAATTTCCCGAATGCCGCCCAGCCCAAACGTATTCTTCTTTTAGCCTCCTTCTCAAAGTTGTGCCGGCCAAGTTGTAATTAATTATACATTTAATATTAGTTATAAAGAATAAACAAGAAAATCATTTCACACTTTCATCATGACCTTCGTAAAAGTCGGAATGTTTTTCTTTTTCAACTTATGATCTCTTCTTCTGAAAGTTATCTAACGGCCTGTAAATATTTCACTGCAAATACCTCATAGCCTCTTGAGTACCTCCTGGACCTCTGCTCCGATCAGGATTTGAGGGTACTCATGTGGCATGATTTTATCCGAAACGTATAAGTTTCATTACGATTTAATTTGCCCGCTCCGAGGACGAGGTTAATTATAAATGCAAATTAAGCACATGAAACAATCAAGACTTTGGTTGTTATTTGCGTGTTCTAGCTCAGTCATCACAGCTAAGGCACAGCATAGCTTAGTGACTTAGGTATGTCAATTAAACGAAACCATGCAAAGTTATAACGTCACTGAGGAAAGAAACGCTGTTGTAGCAAAGGTATCTATTTAAATTTATGTAATCGCTTAGTGAAACTTAACTGATGATCGTGGTTTCAAACCCGGGCAAGCACCACTGAATTTTCATGTGCTTAATTTGTGATTATAATTCATCTCTTGCTTGACCGTGAAGAAAACATCGTGAAACATCGGACGCCTGCATGTGCCTAATTTCACTGAAATACACGTGTATTTCACCAACCCGCATTGAAGTAGCGTGGTGGAATAAGCTCCAAAACCTTCTTCTTAAAAGGGAAAGGAGGCTTTAGCCTAGCAGTATGACATTCACAGGCTATTACTTACTACTACTGACATATAACCGCGGCTACGCCTGCACGTTAGGACTCTGGCGTGTATAAAATATTTCGTGATGATGAAAAAACAAACGGTTTAAAATAATATTTCAGGAGGTATATTTTAAATTCGTTGTCAAAGAGTTATAAAAAATTGTATTGAACGTGACTTTGCTATAATGTTTTAAAAGGCAGTTTTCGTAAATGCGAAATTCGATAAGATAACATCAAAGTTACGCCATTATGGTATATTTTACGGTTACCCTTTCGTTTTATGAATTTAAATCTATTACTTAAACACCATTATAAGGAAAAATAAAAACCGAACAAAAAAAAAATTTGGAAGCATAATATTGGTCTTCTTTTAAATGACCTTAGAAGGAACATTTTATTTTTATAATTACAAATAACCTTAATACTAAGTTTATAAGTATAACATAATAGCGTGTTTACTAAAATAAATGAAAAAATCAAGTGTGCTGAGTAATTCATATTATATTTTTATGTACGTGTGAAACACTCCTTACTTACATTCGACTAAACCTTTACAAAAGTTCTCTAGCTAAGTTGAGGTTTAATTAGCAGATTTCTGCATTTTTTTCCTACACTACTATTAAAATTCCTTGCTTTTTTATTGTTAGTAAAATTCCGTACAGCCTGCTATTTAATTTAAATTATATAAAACATTTTATTACTTCTTTCATTCTGTATATATTTAAATTAAAAAAATACACATGTGAATATATTCTTAAAATCTTAACTAATTTCAATCTCTGCATTCGGATTATATATACTGCGTAAGAAATATTATATACACAAGTGTACAAGTGTATGCGGAAACATTAATAATCTGTGGCCCATTTTTTTGTTAAGGTCTTGGTAGGCGGACGGGCAAATGAAATTGTGTTACATTCATCATTTGATTACCCATTTGGCCATAAATTATATGAAGCATATTAGTAAGTTTTAGTGGAAGTTTTAGTATTTTTTTTTATAGAATAGGTAAGAAATATCAACCATTCCTTACATCGCCTCGAAATGTTAACCATCGCTAACATCGTCAATGCACCTCCAACCTTAGGAACGAAGAGGTTATCCCTCGTGCCTGTAGTTACACTGGCTCACTCACCTTTCACACTGGAACGCAATAATACTAAGTATTGCTGTTTGGCGGTAGAATATCTAATGAGTGGGTTGTACATACCCAGACGGGCTTGCACAAAGCTCTACCAACAAGTATATGAATGTGGAAGAATAGCAATGCGACATTCGATCTATCTTCCATAACGAGTATATTACTGAGATTATCTCCAAAGTTCGGATGCTAGTTACAAAAAAACGAAACAATATTTATCTGGTTGGAATGGTGAGTAAACCAGTATAATCACAGGCATTCTTATATTGGCAAGACCGTGGTGACGATTTACCATCAAGTATTTATTATCAAGACTTTTTGCCAGTCTGCCTACCTATTTTAATAAAAATACTCATTTCATTTTCATGGTAAAGCTGAAGACACCATTATCATTCAAAAATATAAAGTAAGTGAAGCTGAATTGATTAAACTTGAATCTTGAATAAACAGAAATATTCCTAACTAGATTAATTTAAATTTATCTAAATTGTTAATAAATTTTCAATGTCAACATGCAACGATCGTCATAGTTGGAAATGTTAGTAAGCACTAACGTGAAGTAATTTATTAATAACGTACTGTATTAAAAAGTATTACAATTTAAAATTAAAGAATACTTCGAAGTATCGTTGATCAGTTGCAATGAAATCTCTTATTTACAATCAATGCTGCAATTAGGGTATATGTACCCTAATTGCAGCTTCGCCTTGTTAGTGTAAGCTAAAGCGTTATTCCCTTGGGGCGAAAATAATAGGGCGTGCCCTTCGGCCGTGGACATAATATTACAAGTTGTTTCAGGCGGCTGGAAGAAAGACGTTAAAAAAAGCTATAAAGAATATAATGTTTTTTTAAGAATATTAATAGTGGGTATTAGTCTTAAAACACGATTATAACTCGTACTAACATTATTAATACGAAATTAAATCTGCCTGTTACGCTTTCACTCCTAAACCACTGTACCGATTTATGTAGATTCGTGATAAATAGATTTATAGTTATTGCTCGTCTCCTAAGGTCCATAGTAAGACGTCATATAGTCTATAACTGTGCCAACTAGCGGCGAGTTACAATTTCCACGGTGATTGGTCAACCGATGTCGAAATTTATTAGGCTAAATTTTGTATTTTCTTAAAAACTTAAAATTAATTCTAAAATAGCAGGGCCAAGGTTCATTTTTGGCTTCCAAGTAATAATTCTATCCCTTTTTATTATATAGCTTTAACACAGTATGTCACAAACTCGGTACAAAATTAATACAGCTTAATTTAAATAAACAATAGTTAAAAACACTTATATTATTGGTATATATCTGTATAATCATTATTATCCTCATTAATTTCTACAATACTTAAATTATTTTAACTTTCAACGACTTCATTATATTAACATTAGCATGTCGGTGAAGCGAAACCACGAATCTATCCTCTACGATAAACCAGCGCAATGCGCCTAAAGATGTTTTCACTTCAAAAATATTAAATTTAAACAAACAATTTTTTTATTAATTTTATTTATTTTGTAGAATTTATTTATTTTGTTGTAATGGTTTTTTTTGTATGTACTTCTTTGCAAATGTTTCTTCTTTGTATACTGATTGAGACTTCTACTTATTATATGTTACTTGTTGTTTGTCGCGACCTTGAACCAGTGAAATAAGAATTTCATTTTTATTTATTTTACCTACCGGGTTTATTCTAAGCCATCCAGGGACCCACACAACCACACCGTCCAGCCTTTTAGGAGGAGTTCAGTGGTATACGTAATTATGTTCCGAATTCTTATATACATTCGAATATTTTAAACTTATTATTTACCTCCCCGTCCAGACGTCATAAAATACGAATTTTATACTGAACTATTTCTCAAACAATGATACACAAACATTCGATAAGCGATCCATTCCCCCGTACTGAGCGAATGTTATCCCCTGCGTATTTTTTCACGCGCTTATTTAAATATTTCGTAATATTTCTAAAACTACCGGTTCGAATTTCAAAGTGTCTTTTAGAAAACCCTTTATTCATTTTAATTCTAGGTTAAAAATTATAATATATGTTCGAAGCATAAGCGAGTGTGTTAGGAATTTTATCAGACTTCACACTGTTAATTAAACTTCATTATTGGGCTATGTATACGCTTGTTGCAGGATCCTAGAAAACGTTCAATTGGAAAAAAGTCATTAAGGATCGCTTTTTTGTATCAAGAATATTATAAAATGACTTCTTACATGATAGCACACCTTGGGAATGAAACGAGCGCAGGCCATTTCAAATAGAAATATGAACATAATAGCACTCTAAATAATAATTCTTTGAAAACGAAGAAGAATCCCTCTGAGTTTCTTTCACCGTTCTTATTAGGTCTGAGATATTTCTTTGCGAACCGATGTTAATTTTTGACTATCAATAAGTAAGTGTAACGCTTCTTTATTGATTGAACATTTTGAATTTTTATAAGACGAAAACTATTTCGTGTTTTGACCACAACTATGTGGTGTCAAATGATAACTGAAATGGTAAAAAGTCACAAATCTTTCATACATAATTTTATTGCATCTCTTAGTTTGAGTTAGTGCAAAACAAAAGTATACTACGAGTATCAAACAGGTAACTCATATAATGTAATGTAAATAAGATAATGTAATGTAAATAAAACTACTTGACTTTGTCAGCTGATTTTAGATTGCATCATTAATACTAATCTAAATACTTTAAAAATAACTACATTCGTATTCATCATTCAAAAATTTTGGAAGTAATTTAAAAAAAAACACCTTGTTTTATGTTAATTATAAGATAGATAAAAAAACTTGTACTATATAATATTACAAAGTTGTAAATTTTGTTTGTGTGTTTTTTCCAATTTCTAGCAAAACTACTAATCCTATTGATAGAAATTTCACATTATTTTAGTTTATAATTTTGGGACAAATACACTACCTGCGGTCCTCCGCCTTTCGCATCCAGTTGGTACCCACTACCTTCCTAAGGTCATCGCTCCATCTGGCTAGAGGGTGACCTACACCCTTTAAAAGTATATAAAGAATAATTTATCTAGCGTTCTTTAGTTCTCTCAAAACTGATTGACTGTTTTTTTTTTTATGATAAATACAAGAAAAATGTCTTGGTATGTTTTTCTTTTTTTTTATTCGCTTAGTATATTTGCTGGATTTTTGATACTGGCAGTAAAACGAAGGAAATTAAGTAGTATTAGAAAGTTTCTTACAGAAAAAAAAAGGATTGAAAATTTAACGTAAAAAAATATTTGCTCTAGTATCATCAATGAAGGACAAAACAAAAAATAAATTACTAGTTTTCGATAATGCAAACAATATTGATTTGTAAACGTTTCGATAGTATATAATCGCAAAACTGAAGGAGTATATAATATGGAAAACAGCAGAAGCGTTTATTTCCATTTTTTTATCAATATTAAACTCAAGATGTGGAAAGTGCTTATATGTATTATAGTTACTTCAATATACGTGTTTACTGAAATTGATTCAGCAAAAATATTAGGAGTGTTTCCAACGCCTTCAATAAGCCATCAAGTTGTGTTTCGTCCACTAATGTTAGAATTAGCAAGACGTGGACATGAAGTCACAGTGATAACAACAGATCCAGCATATCCAAAGGGCCAAGCTCCTCAAAACCTAACCGAAATCGATGTACACGATATCTCATACGAACTCTGGCTAAATTTTTTTGCAGAAAAAGGAAACGAAGTGATGATGAATGATCGAATTGTGTTTTTAGGTTTAATTTTTAACTTACTCTTAGAAATATTCGTAAAACAACTAAAATCTTCTGAAGTTCAAAACTTACTTCGTAGGGATAAAGAATTCGATTTAATATTTGTCGAATCTTGTATACGACCTGCTCTTATCTTTTCATACATATATAAAGCGCCTATTATTGAATTCAGCTCTGTAAGTGGTATTTTTCTAGCTTTAGAAACTATGGGAGCTGCATCTCATCCTCTTATTTATCCTAATATAATGCACAGAAAAATTTACAATTTGACGTTATGGGAAAAGATTACCGAATTGTATATTCATTATTCACAAGAACAACTTTTTTTGCAACATCTACAAACAGAAAATGATGTTATGAGGTCAATATTTGGTTCAGACACACCAGATTTGGGTGAATTAAGGCTAAATGTTCAGATGTTGTTTTTAAATGTTCATCCTATTTGGGATTGCAATCGACCTGTACCGCCAAATGTGTTATATTTAGGAGGCTTGCATCAAGGAACTCAACACGAATTATCGGAGGTAGCATCAGTCAAGTTTATAAATTAAAGCTAACAATATTGAAGAATACAGAATAGTAATTTTCAATAGTGAATGATTTTTACGTAATGTCATTGCCATGTACAAAGTTTATTATTTCTAAAACATAATGAATATTTACAGGATTTAAAATTATATCTTAACTCTTCAAAAAATGGTGTTATATACGTTAGTTTTGGTACAAATGTCAAGCCTTCAATGTTTCCACCAGATACATTAAAGATATTTACAGATGTCTTTGCTCAATTGACTTATGATGTTTTATTAAAATGGGACAATGATGAGTTTCCAGGACGTCCAAAAAATGTAAAGATATCTAAATGGCTACCACAGTCTGATTTGTTAAGTGAGTCATTTAGTTAACATGTAACTATTAGCTCGTAAAGTATTTAAGCAATAAATACATTTCTTTTTTTTTTTTTAGAACATCCCAAAGTGAAATTATTTATTACACAAGGAGGCTTACAATCTACGGATGAAGCAATTACTGCTGGAGTCCCTCTTATTGGCATACCGATGTTTGGTGATCAATGGTTTAATGTTGAGCAATACGTCAAATTTAATATTGGTAAACAACTTTTAATAGAAACACTGACAGAAAAACAGCTAATGAATGATATTAAGACTGTCATGAATGATAAAAGGTGAATTTTTAACTTTTGGATATTTATGATTATTATATAAAAATATGTATACATAAATATGATAACCGTGTAATAACAATAATGAAAGAAGAAAACTATTTTTAGAAATACTAATAACTTGTTGTGTAATTCTTTTTGTTAAGCAAGGTATTAAAATACAAAAATATTCATGAAATTCAAATGATTAGATGAACATAATTATATATCTGCTTTTTTGTTACCATTTAGATGTCAACAGAACACTACATTTAATTAGATTTTTTTGCGTATCTGAGTGACTGTGAGACATTTATATTTCCATGAAAAATTGTTATATTAATAATCCATACACGTAATATGACATACATCCAACACGTTCCTTTTTTTGTATCCTAGATTAGGAAAAGACATATGAATAAAACAGAAAACATTAACGACTCCATATATACTTACTTAATTTATTTATTTATTTCTTGTCCTTCACCCAAAGGTTGTCTGGAAGAAATCGCTCTTTTAGCGATAAGACCGCCTTTTGTACAAAATAGTTTTTGTTTTTTTATATGTTTATATATTTTTTTTATAGAACAGGAAGGCGGACGAGCATATGAGCCACCTGATGGTAAGTGGTCACCAAACGCCCTTGGACATTGGTACTGTAAGAAATGTTAACCATCGCTTACATCGCCAATGCGCCACCAACCTTGGGACCTAGGATTTTATGTCACTTGTGCCTGTAATTACACTGGCTCACTCACCCTTCAAACCGGAACACAACAATAGTACTGCTGTTTTGACGACGTTTTGCTGTTGTGCAGACGAGCTTGCACAAAGCTCTACCACCAGTAAAAATGTTTAAAATGGCTCTGTAACTATTTTGTTTTACAATAAAGTATATTCTGTTCTATTCTATATACTTACTTATAATGACATTTTTTTTCTTTTGTTTTGGTTTCAGTTATCGAAAAAATATTGTTAAGCTACAAAGATTTATGAATGATCAACCAAAAGGGTCGCTGGAGCGCGCGGTGTGGTGGACGGAACACGTACTGCGGCATGGCGAAGTAGCATATCGCCGCACTCCTGCTGTTAATATACATTGGACTGAGTATTACGAAGTAGAAATTGTGTTATTGGTATTATGCTTCTTCATAACAATTTTGTCAGTCACAATATTAGTGATACATTCAATAATATCAAAAGTTAAATCCACTTAAAAATTAAAAGAATATAATCAATAAATAAGTTTTTATTTTTATTTTGTTAACAATAAAATAATTATTCATCCATTTTTTTAATTGTGTTTTTATTTATTGGTTTGAATACTAATTATACTAATCACAACAAAAATGCTAAATTTAGTTAGTGCGCCACAAATATTTGTGTTTTATTTTATGGGGATGTATAAAAAAAAATGACCGTTTTATCATATTCAACATTTAAAAGTCTGTAAATATTTTATATTTTTATCCTATTTTATACTTACCAATTCTTAATTATCCCTTTAGAATATTCTCTAAGCTTGTTTATTCCTATTCGACTTTAAAAAAAAGCCTGGTTTAGTTATTTGTTTTGGAGAAGAAACATGATAGTTTTCTACGAATTTCTCGTAATTTTAAGGCATTACTGGAAAAAAAAATTACAGCCGCTGAAGCAACTCATGAAATTATTAAATATGAAGGGAAAGGTGTCCTTGACCAGTGCACTACGCGACGTTGGTTTGAAAAATTTACCAGTGATGGATATTGAAAATACTGTAAGTCGCCATCTACGCTCCATGAGGAAGGTGAAAAAGAGCAATAGACTGGTCCCTCACTAACTTATTCCTCAGCAATCAGCTAAGAGGTTAGCAATTTGTGAGAATTGGGGGTCAAAGTTGCTCACGTCCGTAGGTCTCACCAAAGACAGGTTTCATCCCTCATTACCCTACACGTGGCCCCTGGGTGGTGCTAATTGAGCAACATATTCTAGGTGGGAGGCTCCGGCCGTAGCTAGCATTACCACCCTGCGAACAAAGCCGCACCGCCATAGCGATTTGTCAAGTGGCTTAATTCACATTGTCGCGCAGCATTTCGTGTTCCGGTACGAAGTTTGCAGCAGCTTACCATGGGGGATTGGGTCTGTATAGTTGTGCTCTGCATTTGGTGACAGGTTCTGACCGTAGTCACAGTTAGTAGGGGGCCCAATTAGTAGGTTCGCCATCTACGAAAGGCTGCCCCGCCAACTTGCGAAAAATCCTGGGATGGTTTCCACCGTGCTGGTTGGCGACCAGAGAGAGGTCCCGGTGGCGATTCCCAGGGGGGTTCGGGCGTCCCCGCGGTCTCCAGTTGAGTCTACCATCTCCGTCTCTGCGGTAAAAGTCACGGTGTCCAAAATGCGGCACCTCGTACAACTTCCATTTCCCCATACCTATTCACGCCCACAATTAATGAGTTATAAAAAAAGCAAGAAGAATGTTTCACAGCGGCTGCACCACCTCTCATTTTCAGTGCATCTCTCTAATATACGAGGTTTGCACTCCAATCTCTTTGCGGTCCACCACCACCTTGAGACCGCCATGCCGCACTTGCTCTTTCTCACGGAGACACAAATCACCAGTCCAGCGGATGTAGCGTACTTACAGTATCCCGGATATTCTCTCGAGCACAACTTCAAACCTCGTGCTGGGGTCTGTATGTACGCTCGTAATGACGTCTGCTGCCGGCGTCTCCGAAACTTGGAGGTACCCGATTTTTCGGTAATGTGGTGCGTATCGGATACAGGTTTGGAGCAGATTGTATACGCCTGCGTCTATAGGTCGCACAAAGGTGACCAGGAGACAACTCGGATGTTTGAGTATCTCAGCGTGACGGCTGATGCCGTCCAAAGTCGTTACCCGACTGCTCAAATGGTATTTCTGGGGGATTTCAACGCTCACCACCAAGATTGGCTGTTCCCATACCAGAACACCGACCATGCCGGGAGAGAGGCACTCAAATTCGCAATATCCCTAAACCTCTCTCAGCTGGTACATGAAGCAACTCGGGTACCGGACGTGGACGGTCATACACCTAATTGTCTGGACCTTCTGCTGACTACCGTCCCTGACCGGTTTTCAGTGTCAGTTGCAGCTCCCTTGGGCACTTCTGATCATTGTGTGATCAGGTCGGTCTTCAACTTCCACCCTCTGGACTCCAGTCCCACTGGAACCAGACGGGTGTGGCGATACAAGTCGGCAGACTAGGACGAGATGCGACACTTTTTTGCATCCTACCCTTGGCGGCAGATATGCTTCTCTTCCACTGATCTGTCGAGCTGCGAACAAGCCATATCTGAAGTGATATGTCAGGCTATGGAGTTCTTTATTCCATATGCTGACGTATCACTGGATGGCAAGATCCCAAGGTGGTACAACGCTGAGTGCGCCGCAGCTAAAGCCCGTAAAAACTCAGCGTTTGTAGCGTGGGCAGCAGCCCGCACCACCAAAGCTCCGGACATTGCGACTAAGAAGAGAGCCTTTAACTCTGCTGCCAAGTCCTACAAGTAGGTTCTCAAGAAGGCTCGTTTCAACCGAACTAGACGTCTTGGAGCCAAATTAGCTTCCTACCCCCGTGGTAGTAAAGCATTCTGGTCTCTGTCCAAGTCGGTTGAGACAAACTTCTGTCGTCCATCGCTGCCTCCACTGCTGAAGCCTGACGGATGCTTGGCCTTTACGGCAACAGAAAAGGCTAACTTATTAGCGGCCCTGTTTGCCGAAAATTCGCATCTCGATGCAGGAAGTGCCTCACCGCCAAATATACCACCTTGCGACTCAATGATGCCAGAGATACGAATTCGCCAAAGAGAGGTCCTAAAAATTCTGCGCACCTTGAACGTGAATAAGGCCAGTGGCCCTGATGGGATAACAGCAATAGTCCTGAGGAATTGTGCACCTGAGTTGTCCCCTGTTTTAACACGCTTGTACCGCCTCTGTCTTAAATCCGCTCAAGTCCCTAAAGCCTGGAAGATTGCCAACGTACAACCAGTACCTAAGAAGAGTAGCCGTACCGACCCGGCCAACTACCGACCCATAGCAATCACCTCCATACTTTGCAAAGGTTTGGAGCGTGTATTGAATAACAAACTCCTGGCGTACCTCGAAGAAAACGATCTCCTATCGGACCAGCAGTACGGCTTTCGTCGGAATCGATCAACAGGAGATCTCTTAGTGTACTCACATCTGGGGCGAGGCCATGGACAAGTATGGTGAAGCGTTAGCCGTTTCACTTGACGTGTCCAAGGCTTTCGACCGGGTCTGGCATGCGGGCCTTCTTAGCAAGCTTCCTAGCTACGGGATACCTGTTGGCCTTTGCAGATTTCCTGAGTGGACGATCGTTTCGAGTTGTCCTAGATGGCTTCTCGTCTGATCTAATGGCGATTAATGCCGGTGTTCCTCAGGGTTCAATTCTCTCCGCCACACTCTTCCTGCTGCATATAAACGATCTGCTGAAGCCCGGTATCTTTGGGTACGCAGACGACAGCACTGTCACGGAGAGATACATATCCGGTCCCCGAGCTAGTACAACAGAAACTCGAGAGCACAGGGAGGCCTTGGTAGAACGCATCAATTTGAGATTGGAAGAGGTTTCGAATTGGGGCGATGACAATAAAGTCAAATTTAATCCTGCCAAGACTCAAACGTGTTTGTTTACTGCCAAGAGGAGTCCATTCCACCTGACTCCGACTTTCCGGAATGTATCTGTACCCATCACCGACAGTATTGAGCTTCTAGGAGTTACATTAACATCCAAACTCAACTTTGGACAATACATTGAATCCAAAGCTAAAACTGCTGGTAAAAAACTTAGCATCCTCAATAAAGTCAAACAGTACTTCACACCAGAACAGCTTCTGACTCTTTATCAAGCCCAAGTCAGATCGTGCATGGAGTACTGCAGCCATTTATGGGACGGCTCTGCTAAGTACCAGCTTGATACTTTGGATTCAGTGGATCGTCGTGCTAGAAGACTCATTGGCGACCAGACACTGGTTACAAAACTCCAGACCTTAGAACATCGTCGTAAGGTTGCCTGTCTGTCGGTATTCTACAAGATATATTTCGGCGAGTGTGCTCAGGAACTTTTTGATTTGGTTCCCCCGTCACCTTTTTACCAAAGAACTGCGAGGCATCGTAAGGATCTGCACCCGTACGTGGTTGACGTTGACGTATTTAGGACACGTACGAAGCGTTTCGCTTCCTCGTTTCTGATACGCACCGCCAAGGTCTGTAATACCCTCCCGACCTCCGTTTTCCCCACCACCTACAATATGGGTACCTTCAAGTTCCGAGTGAATAGGCACCTTCTAGGCAAGCGCGCTCCATCTTAGACTGTATCTCACTTTCCATCAGGTGTGATACAGTCAAGCGCTAGCCTATACATTTAAAAAAAAAAAAAACCTTTCTCATATGAGATTTTACCGAATATTATCCTGTGATGAAAAGTGGGCTTACTGGCGAAGTCCAAATACCCATGAGCAATGGCTAGGTCGCGGTCAAACTGTTTTTCCGGTTACTGCAGGGGGCCAATTTGAAAAATCTATGCTTTGCGTTTTTTGGAATTTTGAAGGTGTTATCTATCACAAATTTGTTCTTGATGGATGCTTTATGAACTCCGGACTCTACTGCAAACAATTGGATAAATTGTTCGCCAAATTATCCTTGTTATCCTGCTTTGACCAACCGAAAAGTAGTTTTATTCCAACAAGATAATGCTCGTCCTCACACTTCCCGTCGAAACAAATAAAAAATTTTGAAGAACTGCATGGGTTCGAACTCCTGCCTCATCCACCATATAGCCCAGACCTCGCACCATCAGATTACTACTCGTTTCGATCCATAGACTATTTTCTTCAAGGTAAAAAATTTGATAATTTTGCATAAGTTGAAATTGCTATCCAAGAGTTCTTTGACAGCCATCCCAAGAAATGGTATCACCATGGGATCGAGCAATTGGCTAGCAGATGGCTAATGACGGTTGATAACAATGGCCTATACTTTGAGTATTAATTGTATATTATATCAAAGAAATAATAATACAAATATTTGGTTAAAAACGGTCATTTTTTTTATACACCCTATTTTAAGAAAATCAACAAAAAAAAATTCTCTATTATATTTTCAAAAGAAATTAAGTTAATCAAACTAGCTATCTCAGACTTTAATAAATAAGTAAATTTGTCTTGAATCAGCAAAATTTAAACCGATATATTTAAGGAATATATATTTTTTACTTTAATTTAAAAGTATGGCTTTAATCGCTTATGATTTTTTTTGTTAAAATCGAGTAAACTAATTTTAAGCATTTGCATAGATAT
Source organism: Nymphalis urticae (assembly GCA_905147175.2). Taxonomy (NCBI): domain Eukaryota; kingdom Metazoa; phylum Arthropoda; class Insecta; order Lepidoptera; family Nymphalidae; genus Nymphalis; species Nymphalis urticae. The sequence continues at coordinate 5,220,853 of LR990008.1, forward strand.
TGCGGTATTTAGCCCTAAAATTGATAGCAAGGCCTTAAAAAAAATAAATCACATTTTGTAATGCAGTTTTAAAATAATTTAGAGTCAATTATTGTGCTTAATTTTCTTATTTTCATAAATTACTGTATATTAGATGCAGTTCTTTCAAACGTAATTTTTGGTGTAGAGTTTATAATTAGAATAATACTTGTGTAATAACTGTAATGCAATATTTTTTAAGAGATAATCCTTTTACCTATTGTTATAACTATTATCACTAAGCCAAGTATTCATATAGATCTCCCAGAACAATCTTTCTATGGGCTTAGGGAGCCTAGATACCTTTCTAAATAATTTAACATAGAAAAGGCTACCGAGGATATGGCTGTAAATTCGAGGTTTCCTGAGTCAGGCCAAAAAGTAATTGATATTTTTTTATCATTAAATCAAGTAAAATAGTGCCAGCGCAGTTTAGTATTTGAGATTGTCCACTATTGATGACATTCGGTTAAAAAGTTGTAATTATTACTATTTTATCAATATAACTAATGACATGTCTTTTCAAAATGAATGTTTCTAAAAACCTTTTTTTGAACATATTTTATATAGAACAAAAGTACTTAAAACTATATCTTGTTTTTAGATTAGCATAATGGAGTGCACCTCTGATTAAAATTCATTAGAAATAAAACTACCATTAATTCCAAATTTTACTTACCATATTTAAAAAAAGCTTGTGTTTGGTTTTGACCGTAAAAGAACGAAGAAAATATTAATTTATTCTTTATTTAAAAATAAGTATTTCATAATTTATATATTTTTTAAAAAAGTTACTTTCTTAAAAATTGTCATCAACATTATTTTCTAAATGATACCGTAACAGCTCGTTACCGCAGTGGCAATATGATCCAATACATAATTTTTGTTTAACTTTTCCCATTGTAAGTATGTAATATATAAATATGGTAATGTGCATAGAATTAATGATGTTTTTTTTATTACACCTATCTCCAAAACGGGTTTTATAGATTGATTAAAAGTCGTTTTCTATAGAACGTAATTACAAAAAAAAAGTATATAAGGTAAATGTCACAAAAGCGTTCCTTTCCGATTTCTAATAAATGTTAAACTCAAGACGTAGAAAATGCTTCTACGTATACTTAGTTTAATATTTGTGCTCACTGTAAGTGAAACTGCAAAAATATTAGGAGTTTTTCCAACGCCTTCTATAAGCCATCAAGTTGTGTTTCGCCCACTTATGTTAGAACTTGTTAGGCGTGGACATGAAGTCACAGTGATAACAACAGACCCGGCGTTTCCAAAAGGCCAAGCTCCTCAAAACTTTACTGAAATCAACGTGCACGATGTTTCTTACGAGCACTGGAAGGCTTTCGGAGAAAGGGGAAACGAGAAAGATCCAATAGAATTTTACCGTTTTCTTACCGATTTGCTTTTAAATTTAGTTGTTGAGCAATTAAAGTCTGCTGAAATTCAAAAGCTACTTCGTGATAAGGATAAATTTGACTTGTTATTTGTCGAATCCTGGATACGATCAGCTATAGCATATTCACATGTATTTAAGGCGCCTATTATCGAAATAAGCTCCATGGGCGGTATTCTTTTTGCGTACGATGCAATAGGAGCAGCATCTCACCCTCTTATTTATCCCGATGCATTTCATAAAAGAATTTATAACTTAACGTTATGGGACAAAATTACAGAGTTGTACTTTCATTACTCGAGCAAGTATATTCTCGAAAAACATGAACAAACAGAAAATAAAATATTAAGGTCGATTCTTGGTACAGACATGCCAGATTTGCATGACTTAAGGCAAAATGTTCGCATGATGTTCGTAAATGTACATCCAATTTGGGATTTCAATCGGCCCGTCCCACCTAATGTCTTGTATTTAGGATCTTTGCATCAAAATTCTCAACGCGAGTTACCAGAGGTATCATAAAATGATTTAATAAATTAGTACTAACGATATTCAAGAATTTAAGTAATAAATCACATTTATAAAACATAAAATTGAAAATACCGTAACAGCCTGTGAATATCCCAGTGCTGGGCTAAGGCCTCCTCTCCTCTTTTTTGAGGAGAAGGTTTGGAGCTTATTCCACCACGCTGCTCCAATGCGGGTTGGTGGAATATACATGTGGCAGAATTTCAGTGAAATTAGACACATGCAGGTTTCCTCACGATGTTTTCCTTCACCGTCAAGCACGAGATGAATTATAAACACAAATTAAGCACATGAAAATTTAGTGGTGCTTACCCGGGTTTGAACCCACGATCATCGGTTAAGATTCACGCGTTCTTAGCACTGGACTATCTCAGCTGTTTTGAAAATAAGTTAACTTATTATGTTCATAAAAATATATTTTTAGGATTTGAAATTATATCTCGATTCATCGAAAAATGGAGTCATATACGTTAGTTTTGGGACAAATGTTAAGCCATCGATGTTTCTACCGGAGACATTGAAAATATTTAATGACGTATTTTCTCAACTTCCTTATGATATTTTATGGAAATGGGATAATAATGAGCTTCCAGGGCGACCCAAGAATGTCAAGATTTCAAAATGGCTGCCACAGGCTGACTTGTTAAGTAAGTAATACTGTTATTTCCTATATGTACTATTTTTATAAAAAAATATATTATAACAACTTTATTGTCTTTCCGATCAGGATATCATAAAATCAAGTTATTTATAACACAAGGTGACTTACAGTCCACGTATTAAGCAATATCTGCTGAAGTTCCACTTATTACAATACCAATATTTGCTGCATTAGACCTAAAATATCTACTACTAAAATAATTGCATTGATTTTTAATTAGGGCATCCGAAAGTCAAGTTGTTTATAACACAAGGGGGCTTACAGTCTACGGATGAAGCTATAACTGCTGGTGTGCCTCTTATTGGCATACCAGTGCTTGCAGATCAATGGTTTAATGTTGAGCAATACGTTAAATTTAATATTGGAAAAGGACTTTTAACAGAAACACTGACCAAGGAACAACTAACGAATGCTATTAAAACTGTAATCAACAATGAAAGGTATTTATTCAGTTTTTTTATTTTACTATATTATCAAATAAAAATAATAATTAAATAAAAAAGAGAAGTGAGTGTCATTTTAGTTTAAGATTATAAATCTTAAAAGAGTATAAATATATTAATGTCGAAGGTGTACACGTACATAAGTGAAATGTATACATCGTCAGTATTAAAAACATCATTTTTTTGGCAACTTATTATGTTTAAATTCGAAAAATATTCACGGAATTCATGCAACTGTAATATTTTAATTTTTTGCACACATTAGACATAGTTAAGAAAAATAATGTGAGAAAATATTTACTTGAAAATCTTAAAAAATTGTGTCGTTGGAGCTGTTATTTTTGATATTATTACTTGAAGCACTTATTGGGGTATTATGGTATTTGTAATGGGGTCATTATAAAAAAAGTATATTTTGATTTTAGAAAGAATTATTTGAAATTGTGGTTTTGATTATTGTAATTTTTTTTTTTTAACTTTTATTCGTGTCTGAGGAATAAGACGTTTTACATCGAGCTAATTTTTTAATTCTTAAATACTACAGATATATATTATGTTTGCAAGAATTCCTGAGAACTAAAACATTTATTTGTTCGAGGCGTAAACAAGGCCGATATATTGGGTGTTTTTATTCTGGGATAATGAAAAGGCTTCAAAGGAAACAGGAGAGATTCTGTGATGAACGTTTTTTTAATCACGCACATGAATGTTTTTTAATTGGTTAATGTATCGCTTACAGCTATCGTAAAAATATTGCTAAGCTACGCAGCTTTATGAACGATCAACCACAATCTTCACTGGAGCGCGCGGTGTGGTGGACGGAACACGTCCTACGGCATAGTGACGTAGAATATCGGCGCACTCCTGCAGCTAACATACCATGGACTGAGTATTATGAACTGAAAATAGTGTTGTTACTTTTAACTGCTTTAATGACAGTATTGTCAGTCACAGTGTTAGTGATACGTTTGATAGCTTCTAATGTTAAATATAACCTTCGTTTTAAGATTAAACGAAATTAACCCTTAACGACCTAGCTTCGGTCTGTGAGACCGCAACGTATTTTCAAATTCAAATATGTGTCGTGGGATCGCGTGCGTGACAGGCGGTTGCGTGATTTTTCATGAACTGATTTGTTTTAACTTTACGTATTATTTTTGATAAATTTAGAGTAAAAATAAAGAAAAAAAGCAAAAAATAACCCTCGTCACCCCTAGTCACCCTCCTGTTTAAGACCACCACAGCATAATATCTATCACATAGCAAAAACCCACGGATAAAAAAATAAAACTTTTGTGAAGATTTTACGAATATCACGAGATTTTACTGTAGTTAATGTTATTTGAGACTTTAAAACACAGCAGTACAAATAAGTATTTTATTCATTCTAATGTTTCGTTTATACCCTTTAACCCGAATTTGAAATACTTACTAATCTATGAGAGGTCTCCCGGACCGCAAGTTGGTGGTTAAGGAACAAAATAAGTGGTAGGTGGTTAAGGGTAATATCAAAGAATAACATAAGCTTTTCATTTTACCCACATTTTTAATATTGGAATTTTTCCAAGTTTTGATTGCAATTGTTTTAATCTGTATAAGTCTTAAGTAGAAAACCCTATAAAGATACAATAGTGAAAATACCTATTTTAATTATATAATTAATGCAAAATGAATTATAAATAAATAATAAAAATAAATGCATTAAGGTTTTTTATGCTTTTTATTCAAATAAATCAATTGAAAAAAAAACCTTTTATTCAAATAAATCAATTGATAAGAAACCAATGAAATATGTGGAAAAAGCCAACGTTTTAATATTATCTTTCAGCGGTTAATGGCATTTTATTCAACTTCTAAATATGGTACAAATTTGTCAAGATACTTATTTTGGCCATCTTTCTGAGTAGGAAGTACATAATACAATTTTATTCTAATCGTGTGTTTTGTTTAATTCGACGTCAAAAACAAGACGATAATGATGACAAAAGAAATATATTTTAGTTATAGAAGATTAATGTATTTATAAGACTGTGTTAATTAATAAATATGTAGAAAAATTATATACTAAGCTTATATTTAAATAATCGTTTTCAATTGGTTGCACATTATGCTTTAATAAAGATATTAATCGATAAAATGTATTAAAAATAATAATTTGTCTGATTAGGCAGTTGAGGTGAGGTATCCCTATTTGGCAGATATCTATTATATTATACATACATTTACATTATTTACAACATTCTCAAATATTTTATTTATTCTAAATGCTAATTCCTCGAACGCCACAGTCAAAGTAACTTTGATTCCTCGAAGGAGCAAAGTTGAAAACTGATTTTTACGAACACGAATAGGAAAATACTTAATATATAGGAATAAGGTGCTGCCAGTTTTAGGATAATTGTTTTTAATATTCTCTATTTTTTTTCTTTAATAGCTTTTGTTAACTAAATATTACACACACAGCATATATATTTTTAATATAATATATAAATAATATATTTTTTTAAATATAAGGCCACCTGATAGTAAGTTGTCACTATTTTTCATAGACATTGACGAAGTAAGAAATATTAACCTCTCCTTACATCGCTAATGCGCCACCAACCTTAGGATCCAAGATGCGATCTCCTGTAGAGGCTTCAATCTTCAAACTGGAACACAACAATACTTATTGCTGTTTGGCGTTACAATAAAAAAAGATACAAATTCAGTTTAATATGTTAAGCTTAATGGTTGATTTGAATAATTTAAAAACTTTAAAGTAAAATGAAAATTATTGATCAATAAAAAACTTACTATTTAAACTTCAATAAAGTTAACAAATATCGTTAACTTTCAGTACATTATTTTTAATGTTGATTGAGATCCAAATAAGATTTATGGAACTAAAAAATAACTGTACATTTTGTGTGCAAGTGCAGAAAATTAGAAGAACAATAGTATGAAGAGCCAGAATTTTTTCATTCGAAGCCTCATTTTCAATAACAAACACTTCAATAGCCTTTAGAAATTATCATTGACGAACCGAACAATAAATTCCTTTTGAATGGAAATGAGCGCGACGATGGCGCCGTTATCAATGACAGTGGCTGGTTGCTACTTCAATTTATTTTAAGACAGGCTTTTGATTGTTTTCTCTAGATCTAAGAATATACTATTAGATGAAAACTGTAACTATATATAAAAGTATACCAGTGAGATTTTTTTTTATTTCAAGAGAGAATGGTTTTAAACTTCACGTGAAGCCAATAATTACATAAATTATAAGAATATTTTATTAATTATATCAAACAATTATGTTATCAAAAATTGTTCTCACTAATGGCTTTTATTCTTTTAGCAGGATTTATTTAACAATCCTATAATACTCGCATATTATAATATATGTAAATTTTGTTACATTTCTATACTGTAATAATATTTATATTCTTGGAAAGCGACGATAAGAATGTCACTATGCATTTCGAATATTTGCATTTTCAAAAGTCATGAGGGACATTCGTTCTTTGGATTCTTACAAATCTTATATTATATCTGAAATGTCATTGTATAATCTGAACACGTCGCAGGAACGAAATAGGTTAACAATTTATGAGGTGACGTGGTGAGTGTAAGTCAATTCATTCTGTCAGCACTTTACGGCGATACGAGGTAGAAATTTCGATGAGACTTCGACATCACTCCAGATGAAGCAACAATAAAATACATAGGATTCTGAATCACACTCCCAATTTTTTATCTCGTGGGTAGGTTAGAAATAATTACTAGACAAACAATTTTTTTTTCTGAATTGTGTATTGCTAATGAAGTTATTCTACATGAAAGCGTCACCAGTCGGTAAAGTTGGCAAGTACTGAAACCCAGCGAGGAAAAGGAGTGTAAGTGAAACGAAAGTCCTGAGGGTTTCTCCTGTATTTATGAAGGCGTGTAGTTGTCACGTCTGTCAACATGACGGCCAAGGACATCGTGTGCATCAACTGAGATGGTGTAAGTATGGTCCATGAATCGGTCATGACTGCCTCGTCGGTCCAATGAGTAGATAAAGCCGCAGCTCCCGAGTTTCTGGACTAAAATACCAGATCGAGCCAATAAAAAGTTATTGAGTTTTTCGGTCGAAGATTCTCAGTAGCAACCCGGAGTCTAGAATTTAGATTAGTTTGTACACTCCCGTTCCTCGGAAAGCAGGTAAATGCGTTGTTCCTGCGCCTATACTCTTTCCATTCATGCTAGATTGCCATTTCATCGAATTATGAGAGTGAGGGAATAGATAATACAGTAATCTGTGTTTGCGCACATATTTATTTATTATATAGGCACTATAATATTACTTGCGTAGTTGCGCAAGTGATATTATAGTGCCTACAGTCAACTGGCCAATTGGTTGATCTCTCTTGAGATTGGTTATCGTGATCAAAGTTGGTCTGGGGGACGTGACAAAAACATGAGTTTTGGTTTTGTCCATTCTGAGGGAGAGTCGGCTATTGTGTTCCTAGTGTCTTTCATTCAGGGCGTACTTAGGTCGCCTAAATTATTGGTGAGGCTAATCTAGTGCAGGTCTAAAAATTCTGATAGGGCAAATATATTGAGATACTAATGTTAACTGTAATATAAAAACAAATATTTGTCATGAGTTGGTATCAAACTCGAACTTAAATGTCTTTTACGGTACAAACAGTGTAACAAGTTCTGCGGAGTACGCACATCCGAAATAGTTGACACGCATGATAAACTGCTTCATATGCATTGTTAACACGTCCTGCGCAGCACGCACCAGAGCTATTCGGGTGCAGGACAAAATCCTTAACGTACTTTCTGAGCGCAGATCGGATTACACTGGTAAATACTGCCAACTTCTAAACTCCAGGCTGCGCCTTGTCAGAAACACCCAGTAAGTTTTTATTTGTCCAACTTGGGTTTGATTTTAGAACATTCAGGATCTGCGACTTTATAAGATAGCCACTTGACTTGCTATTGAGCTATTTATTACTGAATTTATTTATATATTCGCTGTTTCAAGTAAATATTACAATAATGTTTGGTTTTACAACCCTTTGTAGTTCAGCGATCTCTAAATAGTTAAAAAGGGCGAGTGAAAATTTATCCAAGTCTTAACTCGTAACTAAGCGTACGAGTTAAGACTTGGATAAATTTTCAAATGCTTATAAAGTTTGTTATAGTTTTAACGCAGGAATATACTTAATCTTCATAATATTGTACACTAGCTGGTGCCCGCGACTTCGTCTACGCAGGATTAGTATTTGGAGTAGCTTATATTAGCGTGGCGTAGAAAAGAACTAACATTATGACATAAATATTTTTTGAGTCGCATTTGAAAAATATAACTGCTTGACAATATTTTAACATAAGAAAATTGGCAATATACGGTAATTAGGCACTGCAGAACCCTGATCATAGGCCTATAGTTATCTAGCTACTGCAGTATGCTCTTATAAACTATATTTAACGATTTTTTTCCTTCAGCATAAACATGCAGATTTTTTGCTTTGGAAACACGTGAGCAAGCCACATAGAGCTGACCGTGAGAAAAACATGGCGTGCCTAAATGTATGCCTGCTACCTTTAAGGTTTGACCCTGCGATTTGTTGATCGTCATTGAAAATGCGACTTTTAACGGGAACTGCAGGCGTTTAAAATTGAATGGCAAGTTAAGATAAGATAAGATAAATATACTTTATTGTACACCGAAACAAAAAAAATACAAGAAGTAACACAACAAAATAGAAAACACGGTACAAAAGGCGGTCTTATCGCTAAGAGCGATCTCTTCCAGACAACCTTTGGATAGAGGACATTGAATACTCTAAGAAAGGGGTTCGGAGGTGTACACCTTTTAGGTAAATCATATATACACAAACATAACATATCTACATAACATACATACATACGATTAATACATGTTATATATAACATATAAATACGTGTATAAACAAAATATTACATATGTTTTATAAATAAATTCAAATACATAAAAATACATACTTATATATAAAGTATTATTATATTTCATAAATAAAATTACAACGATTTACAATGACAAATAATAGTGTTTTAGAAGCCTCTTAAAAGCAGCAACGGATTGTGCACGTCTTATATTTATGGGCAAGGAGTTCCACAAGCAAGTTATTGGGTATAATTAGGATGCGCGGTATAAGAACATTGTCTCCCTTGGCTTCTCCAGTTAAAATTGTGGCCTTTACAATGTGCCTTCCTAGTTCGGTAACTCGCAACCGAGTACCGTTGCATAATCTTGGCGCATCCAGGTTACGCATCAACAAAACGGTACACCTACCTTTAATTCCAATTTGTGTGATGGTACTCCGGACAACTCTAAAGAGTTAAGGAACTCTACGGGATAACTTGTTGTATCATCAGATGACATAACTGTGATGTGATGACATAACATATTTTCGTAACAGTCTCATTTTTCGGTGCTAGTATGGTTCTTTCACACAACCAATTTTCGTCAACAATGTTTTGTTGCATATTCGGAAAAACTTGTTTAATAAGTTCGTCTTCTGACTCCACAGCATGACAAAATTGCTGTGTGAAAGGAATCATACCATCTTGGTCGGTGTCTAGGAGGCCTTCACCAATTTCTAGCAGTTTCTGAGCATATGCTTCTGGACTCATATGAATAACTGGACTTGCATGTTAGTGGTAAGATAAAGCTTTTCAACTTTAGACCAAAGATATGAGGCTTTAAGACATGCGTTAATTTCATCTGCTGCAGTACCTCTCTCGATAACCGGTAAAGTCTGTCTAAAATCCCCTGCCAGTAACACTACCACACCACCCATCAACTTTCGATTGTTTTGAATGTCTTGTAGACAGCGATCAAGCGCCTCAATTGCGCGCTTGTGTGACATAGTGCACTCGTCCCACACGATCAGCTTACATTGTTGCAACAGGGCGCCGCGGGCACTGCTTTTACTAATGTTGCACGTTGGGGTTTCTTCGCTTGCCAGATTTAGAGGTAATTTAAAAACCGAATGTGCTGTCCGTCCACCGCTCAGCAATGTTGCAGCGATCCCAGAGGAAGCCACCGCTAACGCAACATTACGGTCCTTACGAATTTTTGCAAGAATCAAATTAAGTAAAAATGTTTTACCTGTACCGCCCGGAGCGTCATGAAAAAAAAGACCGCCTTCACCAAGCTCAACACGTTGTAATATTTTGTTATATATGTCATTTTGCTCGGGTAGCAGGCGTGGTTCAGTTTCGCTGACTTGAGCGTCTAATAAGGCGGTATCGTAGCTTAGCTCTCTGATCAAATCGGTCGACAACTCTCCTCGACGCTGCGGTGTAGGCATACCGAAGTCGGACAATTTCTTACCAGAAATCATTATTATTTTGTCCTCTATATGACTCAGTGCTTCATTAAAACATAGATCATTGTTGACTTGATCTATCCTTTCATATCTATGCAAGATATCCTCCTATAACGCAGCTTTATACTTATCCCATAGTTGAAGAGGATTGGATAAACCGCAAGTGCATATCAATATTGCAAATAGTTCTCTTATTTGTGAAGGAGAGCGACACAGCACGGCCTCTTCCATTGTGGAATCCCAGAGGTTGTCATCTTCCAACAACCCCAACTTCTCACACGCTTGTCGAAAAGTTTCAAGTTCTTGACCGTCAACTATTTTTAGATCCAAGAAGTTAGTGGGGCCCTGTACTACATTCAGCAGCATTCCCAAACAGTAACATTCGAAGTTACTAACATGCACTGTGTAAATGCGCCCAAGAGCATCTCCTGCCTTCACACCTGGCCAGCCGTCGACAGGTGTTCCTTGCAATCGACGTTTCCATTCTTTCGACGACACGTTCCATGTATAGAAGCGGGGTACGTCAATATAAAGCAATGTTTTTGCAAATGCGTCATTTTGGCAAAGCACGAAAAATGCAGTTAGTGTCGTCTTAGGTGGTGCGGCCATTCTTTCTCTAAAATTATTTTCAGTGAAGTAAATCCGCTGACCATTAGGCAGATGAACCGCAAGGTGAGTGACTGTTGGGTGTCTCTCATGTAGAGGCAGACCTAAAATCCGCCAAGCTGCTTCATTACTGCTTACATATCGACCGGCTCGAAACGTTTCCACCTCATCTCTCGGGTCAATATTAACATTCCCTTGCTGTCGAATGTTAAAAATAGCCTGGTGGCTGCCTTTGTTTATATATTTACAAATATATTTAATCGCCTGTACCGTATTGCAGAACTCTACATTTATATGACAATCAAAAATTTTAGAGAGAAGGGGTGAATATGGGACAATCCAGCTATTGTCAACCAATACCTCTTGTGTTCCACCTCGGGTTTTTAAAGTTATCGTACGGCCGCCATCTCCTGGTGCTCTACGCCTGTACAGAGGATAGCCTTTGTCGTTGGTTTGAGTATCTTTTAAAAGCGCCCTTGGATACTTTTTGGTACGTTTCCCTTCCTTCATGCATGGTGATGACGGATTTAGTGCACCACAGGGACCGTGAATCATATTTTTCATAACAGTAACGTGGAGTTTTTGATAACTTTCGGGGTTTGGTATCTCCGCACTTATGACTTCGTCAATTTGGTTAGGGCGTAATTTTTCCGTTAACCACAGCAGTAAGTGTACGTGAGGCAGACCTCTTTTTTGCCACTCAATCAAGTACATGAAACATTTCATGTCTCCAAATATTTTCCCTTTTGTAAGTAAAGCAACCAATTTTTGAACTTTTATTTTAAATAATCTGGCTGTTAAGTCATGTCTGTCCGTTGAATTTTGACCTGGAATGAGCTCTTCAGTAATTTCTGGCCAAGCGGGATTACATGTCATTGTAATAAACAAATCAGGCCTCCCGTAGTTAAGCACGTATGTGAACGCATCCTGCGTGTACTCATGAAGATATCTAGGGCTATTTACAAATGACGATGGGAGTATTACCATTTGACCCAAATTGTTTGGATCTAAATTCGCATCATTCCTGATCGCGTCTTGTAAATGTATGTAGTTTTCTGCTCGCAGTTTTGTTTGGTTTAAGGCAATAAATCTTAAGCGCTCACTCTCCACTTTGACATACATGTCTACCAAAAACTGAAGAAGGAGAAGTCTACATCGAAGCAATAAATTAAATTATTTCGACGTACCATCATATGATATGCATAAAAGTCTTTGCACGACACTTTTTTGTTCGGTATGGGTTGTTTTGTAACTGGGTTTGTCTGAGGAATATCAAAACTGTACCCTTCTTGTCCTTTCCAAAAAATTAACGGGTACTCGAGAGCATCATAAAATCTATGAGTGTCCGGAACTCTAGTGAGCCGGCCATCGTGCGCCTGAATAACAATGTCCCGAGACGCAGCCTGTTCACTACTTACAACTACGGCAGCTATTTCGTTTGTGGTCGGGCTATTGAATCGTCTTTCGTGTTCACCACGTGGAACACGAAAGACGACGTAAAATCCTGGCATCGACACAATGTTATCAGCTCCAAAAGATGTCATATGGAAACATGTATTGTATTTCCTTATGTGTTTTAGAAAACGGCGAGACTCGTCTGTTTCATTTGAAAAAAGTTCTTTAAGGGGTTCAACTGGTTCGTCTATTAAAGGAAGAGCTACTTTTCCTCCCGAACAACAGATGCCTGCAGCTTCCTCTTTCCATTTAAGTGCACCGCAAAATCTGCATTCTTTAATCATCGCTTCTATTTTTATAAGCTTTATAAGGCTTTCGTAATCAAGTGTCTCGTCGTAGTCAAATGCAGCTTTATCGAATACCCCCCAGGCGTTTCTTGTAAATATTAGTCGTCGCTGTTGTGCCCTTTCAGCAACAGCGCGTCTGCGCGCTTCAGCAGCTTCAGCGGTTTCTGTAGCTCTTTAGGATGCTAAGTATGTCGCCTGTTGAAGACGCCGAGCTTGAGACTGTTCGGGTGTCTCAGAAGCCCGTTGAGATGCCATAGATTCCGCGTTATGTTGACGTCGGGCTTGAGACTGTTCGGGTGTCTTCGCAGCCCGTTGAGATGCTAGATGCTCAGCATGCTGTTGACGTCGATCATGGGACTGTTCTGGTGTCTCATTAGTCCGTTTAGATGTCAAATAATCAGCATGCTGTCGACATAGAGCTTGGGACTGCTCTGGTGTCTAGGCAGCTCTGAGAGCTGCCTGACGCTCTGCCTGTTCAAGTCTTCGCTGTTCGGCTTGTGTAAACGTCTCGTTAAGTCTAGCTACTTTCATAGTTCGAGCTTTATTAGAACTTTGGGAAAGATTAGACTTACGATTTCGCGGCATAATTCTTATTAAATGCTTTTTCTACACATCAAACAATACAGTACGTAATTATTATGTTAAATATATGTGTATGGCAGCGCACGCCAGAATAGCTCGCAGAAAGGTAGGTTTTTTCTTAGTTACTTGACATTTAATGTCATATTTTGGACATCTCACACAATATCTTTATAAATTGTAGCCTATGTGTTATTCTGATGTATAAGCTATTTTATTGGAAAGTTTAATTGAAATCCATTCAGTAGCTTTTGCGTGAAAGAGCAACAAACATCCATCCACACATACAAACTTTCACGTTTATAATATTAGTAGGATTATGGTGTATGTTTTTAATTTTTATAATAAATAGTTTTCATATGTTAACATAAAGAATATGACGTGTTTTATAGTCCATTTTTTTATTCATTTTCATCTTAGACCCTAGACTTGATTGGCATATATAGTTTTTGAAATTATCTGCCCTTATATAATTTGTGTAAATAGGTATTATAAATTTAAAAAAATAAGCCCATTTTCCAAAAAAAATATGTAAGATATTTCCAAGAAGCTGATCCTTTCACCTGGTGACCCAATGGCTACCGCTAACTTAACTCAAATACTGAGCCTAGCAGTTCAGATAGGTATTAGCGCCATTGTACAATCCCACAGAAATATCTTTTAGACGGCATATATTTACTTTGTATTATATTTAAATCTTTATTTTTGGTAATAAATTGTTTCCTTCTTGAAGAAAATGTATATATAATAAAACTATTTTCCGAATGCGGCTTTGCCCACGTGTTAGGATTAATATCCGTAAGTAACACTATATCATTTTCTGTACTCCCGACAACGTGTTTGCAAAATTTAATGACGATTGGCTGAGTAGTTAAGACGTAACAAACAAATAAACAACCAAACGAACTTACTTCCGCATTTATAACATTCGTTTAACTACCGACAATCTAGATTTGAACATCTTGTGAACATAAGTGCAATCATATTCCGAAATTGAATTTAAAATAATGAAAGCGAGTTACTCTAGTTCGTATTTTACTTGTGAATAGACGAATATTAGGAACACCGCAACACTTCCTTCACAATACGGGTCATTATTGCCCGGCAAGTAAACTTCACGTTTGACCTTTAAGAGTCGAGTAATTACAATAGAGTGGTGTGTGTACGCTATAGCATAAATATATAGTGAAGGTTACAGGGAAAACAGAATTTGAAAGGAATCTCTTCATACGCATTAAATATTTTAGCTTAGTAAAAAATACTGACTCGTATACCGTGAAGGCGAACGGCAAGACACCCACCCCTATTCCCCCTATCCGCCGTTTCTCTTGTGTGCGTGGCGTATACTAAATATTCCGTTGAAGAAATAAATAATAAAAAATATATATGTACAGCCACATTTTTTTACTAAGATGTGCTAATAAAAAACGGTCTCTAAAATCTATATAGTATAGTGGTTTTTCGTATATTTGATAAAGATTAATCGACGTTGGTACTGTTGACTCGTATCTATTTTTCCAAAGGGTAGTTTTATACTATCCACTCTGTGATAACTCACCGTTAGATGGTTCTCCAGCATATCAATTTATATTCCGCTCAAGCGATCGTTATGAAAATTAGTTTACATTTGAGCATGGAGAATATTTTCGCGCAAGCCGTATAGGATAATAGTTTGCAAACAAATTTAAAAAGGCATTACAACGCATGCCTTGTTTGGGCATTTGTTAAAACTTATTGTTATAAAAAAATATATAGAGTAGGAAGGCAGATGAGCCATATGGCGACCTGATGGTAAGTGGTCACAAACCTGATCGCTTACATCGCCAATGCACCACCAACCTTGGGAACTAAGATGTTATGTCCCTTGTGCCGGTAGTTACACTGGCTCACTCACCCTTCAAACTGGAACACAACAATACCAAGTACTGCTGTTTTGCGGTTATGAGTGGGTGGTACCTACCCAAACGAGCTTGCACAAAGCCCTACCACCAGTAAAAGTAGTAGTACTAGCAGTAATTATATAACGCAGATGAATTTTTGATTGAGTGAAAACTATTTTTTGTAAGAATCAAACTAATTACAATTTTGATTCAAGTGCGATTTACGTACAATAAATAACAAGACCTGTAAACTTTCTCTAATGGATAACCTATATGTTAATTAAAATTTGTCATGTTTTGTAACTCTTTGGGCGAGTTTTATTATTAGAAAATAAAAATAAAGTACTTTTAAACTTATTGAAAATATATATTTTAAAAATACATTTCCCTTAACTACATTTTGAGTTAGATAATAAATCAAACTTTCGTATCAATTTTTCAGTTTCAACGAATCCTTCGGAGTGAAATTAAGATTCATTAATCAAAATATTGTCCGTAATTCGAAATAAATTGACCGTGAAACGAAAACTTTAGATTAGTTCAAGTGGTTTGGATAATCTAATAACGCAGTAAATGTATGTAATGGATCAGTAATGGATTTCACTTATCGAGATAGAATCAGTCCCTCACTTTGGGAACACCTGCAAATAGCAATAATTGGTAATTGGAATATTGCCCTAATTAATACTGTTTTTATAAGTAAGGTCCTGTTGGTGATTAACAGAGAAAGGTCTTAAGAAAAGCTAAAAAATGCAGGTTTACTTGTTTTTTTATAATATGACTGGAAAATAGGCCATGGGTAAGTGGACGTTGAAGCTGTAAGAAATATTAACCATTCCTTACATCGCCAAAACTTGGTAACTAAGTAATGTCCCTTGTTTAGTTCAAATCGGCATTTTTATAAATATTGCATAAATTATTTGTATAAAGTACACTATCAACTCTTCATGATCTAAGTTCATTAAAGTGATTTGATATTTGTGACTGATGAGTGACTGATATTTTCGTAATAAAGATATTTTTGGTAGGATGCGAACTTTTGACGAAAATTCCTTGTTGGTATTTGAGCGCAAGATACTAAGGCGCATCTTCTGACCTGTGGTAGCAAATGAGAGATGGCGTACGCGTTATAATCACGAGTTATACCAATTGTTCGATGAACCTAACGTCATTAAGACCATAAAGATCGGATCGCCTACGATGGACGAGGCCAGAGTATCCAAACGACTCCTGGAAGGCCGGCCGGAAGGTCGCAGAAGTAGAGCCAGGCCCAAAGTTTAGATGATTAGACGGCGTCGAACAGTACACCAAAATCTTAGGGGTGACAAGTTGGAGAACAAAAGCCACAAATAGATCGGACTGGAGAGATTTACTGGACCAGGCTAAGGCCTGAATATCATTTATGCGTACCTATTAATACGAAAGCCTGTTGATTATATTTACGAACTAGATTGTCTATTTCAATAAGCGCTTTAATATAATCCATAAGTATGAATTCAATAATATTTAAAAAGTATAAAATATAAATCAATCAATGAAATTCAGAATATTTACATTTATTTAATCACGAATATTTGTATTGAAATTTTAAGGAAATAGACGTATTGACAGTTGCCTTAACATGACATTGACATTTTGATAATATACTGTTTATAAGAAAGCATATACGAAGTCTTTCACAATAATGTTTTTTAATTCTAAATTAAAAATAGGAAATTTCATAAGGTAAACTTATGAAAACGAGATAGATTAGAGTAGGAACGTGGAACGTGAGAGGCATGAAGAAACATGGAAAACTTTCTAACATCATACAGGAGATGGAGCGCCTTAAACTTGACATTATTGGTTTAAGCGAAACAAAATGGACTGTACAAAACAAATATGTAACTGCTGAAGTAAAAATCCTTTACTACTCTGGCAACGACCAGTCATTTGACCATCATGGGGTGGGGGTCCTTATGAGCAAAGAAATCTCTAAATCAGTGACAAATTTTATACCCTTGTCAAATCGCGCAATGCTCATTCAAATAACTGCAGTGCCAACAAACTTGAATATAATTCAAATATACGCTCCTACGGCCGATAAACCCTTGATTGAAATTGAGGAGTTCTATGGTCAAGTTGAAACTCTCTTGCAATATACCAAAAAACATGATTTAAATGTAATAATGGGTGACTTCAACGCTAAGGTAGGTTCCATGTCTGTGCCAGGGGTAACAGGGGATTACGGATTAGGAACCAGAAATGAAAGAGGTGATACTTTAATAGAGTTCTGCCAAGAGAAAGGATTTATGCTAGCAAATAATCTCTTTAAGCTTCATCCTCGTCGCTTGTACACCTGGACCTCACTACAACATACAGCAGATAACATAGTTCGTAATCAAATAGATTTTGTATTGGTCAACAAAAGATTCCAAAATTCAATCAAGAACTGTGTTACATATCCGGGAGCAGATATAAAGTCTGATCATAATCCTGTCGTAGCAACACTACACTGCAAATTTAAAAAATTAACTCAGCAAAAACAAAATTTTTGCATCGATTTAAATATGTTGAAAGAACCTCTGAAACTCTGAAACTCTCTTCAAACGCTATAAATGAATGGGCTAACGAGCACTTGACCTGCCCATCAACATCTTTGACAACGTGGTCAACACTCAAGGATACAGTCAGCAATATTTGTCGGACTTATCTGCAGCCTGACCATCTAGTCAAGAAACAGCAATGGATGACTGAGGAGATCCTGAAATTAATGGATAAACGCCGAACATATAAAACCGCAGACCCAAAGAGGTACGACGAATTGAATAGTCTCATTGCTATAAAAATTCGAACTGCTCGAGATAAATTCTATGAGAACAAATGCGAACGTATCGAAGGCCTTTTGAAACTACATGACGGGTTTAACCTTCACAAGGAGATCAAAACACTTGCGGGGCTTAATAAAACTCACAATTTGAATGCACTATGTGATGATCAGGGCAATCTTCTTCATGACTTAGAAAGCAAGAAAAAGGTTTGGAGTGACTACATAGTCAAAATGTTTGAGGATACTTCTAGGAGCTCCGCGAATGTTACTGTTACGGATGACTCTGGACCACCAATTTTAACAACAGAGGTGAAACAAGTACTTAGATCTGCTAAAACTGGTAAAGCTTTAGGTCCCGACAGTATACCAGTAGAAATTCTCAAACTGTTGGAAGAAGAACACGTAAACGCCCTAACAAACTTTTTCAACCAGGTGTATAACTCAGGCTCTTTACCCGAAGATTGGCTTAAATCTACATTTATAACTATACCAAAAAAGGCAAAAGCAAAGAAATGTGCAGAATATCGCACAATAAGCTTAATGAGCCACGTACTTAAAATATTCCTGGCGATCATCCAAAACAGGATAAGACCACGATGCGACGAACAACTTGGGGAGAGTCAATTTGGTTTCCGATCCGGCATGGGAACTCGAGAAGCGCTTTTTGCCTTGAATGTTCTAGTACAAAAATGCAAAGACATGCAGACTAACGTTATCTTGTGCTTCATTCATTATGAGAAGGCGTTAGATCGCGTAAGACATGACATACTTATGGAACGTCTAATGGATGTAGGTCTAGATGGCAAGGACTTACGGGTTATTAAGAACTTGTATTGGAACCAAAGAGCAGCTGTGAGAGTTGAGCATTCGAAGACCGATCAAGTGGAGATTCGCCGTGGTGTCCGTCAGGGGTGTATATTGTCTCCCCTGCTTTTAAACATATACTCGGAAGCTGTAATATCTGAAGCTCTGGAGGGGTTAGAGGTAGGCGTCAAGATAAACGGTAAAGTCGTGAATAACCTACGATACGCCGATGATACCGTGCTTATAGCCTCTTCAGAAAAGGACCTACTGACTTTGGTGAACAGGGTTAACGAGTGCAGTGTGAAGGCAGGGTTGAGCATGAAAATTAGCAAGACCAAGTTTCTGGTTGTATCGGGGGATAAAAATCTAAAGCCAAAAATTCAGGTGGAAGGTAAATACCTAGAGCGGGTGCGTATATACAAATACCTCGGTGCTTGGGTAAATGAAGAATGGGACTGTGGGCAAGAAATTCAGACCCGGATTGAAATTGCCCGAGCAAGCTTTAAAAGGTTGGAGAAGGTTTTGTGCAGCCGTAAACTATCCATAAATCTCAGACGAAGAATACTCCACTGCTATGTCTGACCAGTAGTGTTATACGGTAATGAGGCATGGACTCTGCGAGCTGACACCCAGAAACGTCTAGAAGCTTTTGAGATGTGGTGTTACCACAGAATGCTCCGTATTAGCTGGACACAGAAAGTTTCGAAAGTGAGAGTACTCCAGCGCGTCGCCAGTAGGCGGAAGCTACTGCAAACCGTCAAGAAGAGAAAAGCCGAGTATTTGGGCCACGTCTTGAGACACGAGCGATACCAACTGCTCCAAATTATAATGATGGGCAAAGTAGAGGGCAAACGACGCGCTGGAAGAAGAAAAAGTCCTGGTTGCGCAACATCCGCGAATGGACGAAGATCGCCAGCGTGGAAGAACTATTTCGCTTGGCGCGAGACCGCGAAAAATTCGCTGAGCTGACGGCCAACCTCCAGTAATGGAGAGGCACAAGAAGAAAAAGAAGAAGAAATTAAAAATGTTCATATTCTTCGTTCATATGACCTTCTAACGAGTCAAACTAAATAAAAAACTAATAATTTTATATTTATACATTGATGCATTTGTATCATAAAGCTGGTGAGTTTGTATGTGTTTATGGTTGAATATGATAATCTCAAGAATATAACTTCGGTTTGGATAGCCCGTTTATTGAGGGAAATAATAGGCTATAACTATATAATGTCATACTACGTAACCTAAGGAGAGGAGCAATAACCATAAACGTCAGCCAATCTGGCTAACTCTACTGGTTACTCATGAACTCATGAAATGCATGAAACAATTATCTGAATTTAATCAGAGTGAAACCGTGGGTTAGTTATTAAGTGTCAATGGTTTACGGGCTGCTATCAAATTAATTTATATTTATTTAGAGTCATTAACTCAACGTTTGGAAAAGGTTGCATAGTAAAAAGTATTAACTTTAATTTATATATAAATGTGATAAATAAACAGTCGCTATCATTAAATAAAACATAACATCGTTTATCCTCAAGGCATTCAAGGCGAAAGAAACGTTTACCAATATATACTCACGTACACAACACTATAAATATTTTTTTGACTGCCTCGTCGGTTTTGTGGCTAGATATAGGGCTGCAGATCCCGAGGTCCTAGATTCAAATAGCAGATCGAGCCAATAAAAAGTTATTGGGTTTTTCTGTCGAAGATTCTCAGTAGCATCCTGTAGTCTGGAAGTGTATACACTCTGTGCTTCGGAAAGCACGTAAAGGCGTTGGTTTTTCGGTCGTGTCAGATTGCCGTCCTATGCCGAATTATAAGAGAAAGGGAATAGAGAGTGCACCTGTGTTTCCGCATGCACTTGTGTACTATAGTATGCCTGCGTAGTTGACTAATCTCTTTTGAGATTGACCGCCGTGGCTTATAATTTATTATACATTTTTAACAATTGTGTATTTAACATATATAATTATTACGTTACATTCCACCAATCCGCATTGGAGCAGCGTGGTGGAATAAGCTCCAAAGCCTTCTCCTCAAAAAGGGAGAAGAGGCCTTAGTCCAGCAGTGGGACATTTACAGGCTGCTACCGTGATATATAATTATATTTCAAGAACTTAGAAGACTAATAGAGTGGCCAGAAATATTTTGTATCCATTTTTTGTTCTTGCTTAGCTTAAAAGCTATTGATCTGTAAAGCAATTTCTATAACAATATACGTTTGCAATTACCATTACAAGAAACGATCTCATTAGGTCTCTTTTAAAGTTACGAAAAGGGTCTACGGTTAACGACATCTTTAACCTTCCATCCATTAAGATACACAGCGTCTCCAGCGCTTTCGAGCGCTATCATCTGCTATTAGTTTATAGCTAGCTATATGGAACAGTATAATTTCGCTAATAGTAAAGCGTAGGGCTTTTTGTATTATGCTGATACAGGTTAATTTATTTTACTTTACGATGATAAGAGAATTATTATTGTTATTGCAATTCAGTAGGATTATGTCGTAAGCGCGGCTCGATGTAGTTGTTGAAATAAAATATCAAATGTCTATTTGTTATCTGTTTATAATTTTCGTATCATTATTTTATATCATGTATGTTTAGATTATTTATGTTTAATTAAATTATGTGTCTTTCCACTAACCCGTATTGGAGCAACGTGGTGGAATAAGCTCCAAACCTTGTCCCCAAAAAGGGAGAAGATGCCTTAGCCCGGCAGTGGGTCATTCAAATGCTGTTAACTGTTAAATTATGTGTCTAAAAAATTGTAGTAGATTAAAAATACAAAGTTTAAAATAACACAAAGCGCACGGTAGCTCTTATTGCTCGGTCGACGTACGATACGAACACACTAATTTTTGTTAGTTACACTTCTTACTCGTATTAAACAAGTGACACCGTGAGGCCTTGGAATTGGGACAGGTATTGGATAAGGTGTTTTTGTACCAAAATACATTGCAGGAAGACAGTTTTAATTGAAGAATATTTATTTAATCGTAAAGCCGGTTTTATTAAGCAAGTTTCTTTTCAAATGACGGAACAACTTTTTCATTGTCATCCGATATAAATGAAAAAAAGCTTAAATGCCTGAGTTTAACTTATACATAAAGACAAACAGAAATGTTCTTTTGAAACTGATATTTTGTGTTCTTTTTTTTATCGCACATATTCATTTTTGATTTTATTCAATGTAGACACACAGTTTCATATAATTCACATAATAAAGCAATAATAATAATAATATAGATTTACACAATACAGATACAATATAGATAATATAGATTTAAATTTTGTGCACAATCTACAACTTAGTTCTAATTTCAGGTAAAATTTATTTTATATTTTAACGGTAAAATGACAACGCCACTTCGAATGAATAGATCAAGTCTCCAGTGGCAAAATAGTTAAACGATTTTGTCTATTGAGAATTCAGACTAAAATAAAGTACTTTGGGAATTTTCGGACGTAACCTAAGTTCACTTTTTGCTCTTTTAAAAGCCAAAGATAAATAGAATGGAACGTATATGTTCGGAATTGAATGCTATGTAAAAAATTTTAAAATGTTATATATTTTCGTTTCAAGCATATCATTATGAATACACATAATGAATATTAGGTTTCAATGCCATTGCGAGCTAAATAAATTATAGTTTTAACACATATTATTATATTGTTTTTGTGAAGTTACAGATTACATTTAACCTTTAATTTAATGAACAATAAGAAAAGAAGGAAACAAGAATACATTACTAAGTAGTACTTAGAAGTAAAATAAGTATTGGGTTATATATATAACCAACGGACAAACTTGCACAAAGCCCTACTACCAAGAAAAAGAATGATTCAAAAGTTCTTATAGCCTACTTTAATAAAGTATGTTTTGATTGTGATTAATATTCGAATAATTAGAATTTGTTATTATATTAGAGTCGGTTGACGTCAACATGATATAAACATATCATATATAAACATAGAATATATGTCTAGTTTTGTTTGCTGATTTAGCTTGATTTTTTTTTTGTAAAAAATTGTTATATTATATATGGCTTCGAGAAAAAGTTACAAATGAATAACATGGGTAAAACGTAAAAGCAATTTTTTTATTAAATTAGATATTAAGAATTTATGACATTGTTATATAATAGTAAAAAGGAATTTTGTTAATTATCTTGAATAGTATATTCACAGTATTCAGAAAACACTTATGAAGATGCACAGTGGTGGCATCAACCACACCTTTTTTTTTGACAATCAAAAAGTTTAATCTAAAATATTTACGGGTTGTAACTAAACAGTTTTTTATAAATCCATATAAATCATAATGCTATCGAAAACATTTAAAGACGAATTAGCTCTGTAAAAAACGTAAAGGAAAATCATAAAAGACGTCAGAGTGGAAAAAATGTGTTAATGTCTACGTGATATACACTTTGAGTATACACACACATACATAAGATATGGCAACGCTCACCGGTACCTAGTTTCTCTTTATAACGTCCATTTTTTTTCCTCGTGTACCTTTTACAATTATAGCTGAACCCGAACGAACATGTTTGCTTAAATAATTAGGCTAAGAATTTTTGTATAATTCGTTTTGATTTACTAAATGTTTTACGCAAACTTTTGCTATTAAAGTTTGTTTGTCAATATTATGTGAACAATTTAAGTTCAACGTGTTTGCGAAATAACGTCAGATCAATTTTTTTTTTTTTTTTTTATACTTAATTATTATTTTTTATATCTTGCAGGTTTATAATCACGTATAGATTAAAAAAAAACATGATCGATTTGTCTGTCTGTGTGTCACATTATTATTGTATCTCCTCACAGTGATACCCTTTAAGATTGGTTTGGATAAGGTGTAAGGTCAATGTATGGATAATTGTGTTATCAATTCAGTCTTGTGTAATAGATGATAACATATTAATAGTTAAAGTTAATCTAGAAGTATGTCATTTTGTATATGAGTTACCTACATAACATACACAAATGTTTTCATATAAGTTTATTATTTTATGAGATAGAGAAATGGGAATTGGTGTAAGAGGCTTGTGTATTTCAGAAAAACTGTTGTCATAGCATTTTTAAAACCCATCAAGCATTCCCATGCAATATCCCTTTTTATATTATATTTAGAATAATTTTACTTGAATACATGTTTATTGATACACATTTTTTGTCACGTTTCTTTAAGAATGTTAAATTGGATTGAGCAAAACTAGATGTGTATAATTGCATGATGAGTTAGCGTATAATTGCGATGTACTTAGAAGTAAAATAAGTATTGGGTTATGGTATTAGTAAATGTCTTTATATAATATCATTAAATATATAAATTGTACATTGTGTTGGCTTTATATAGAATAAATAAATGACAAAATAAAAGTAATCCAGTATTCGCAATACTTAAAATTTACAGGATAAATCATTTTGTGTTGTTTTAGTTATATCTTCTCAATAAATTATTATATTATAGTATCATTATAACATTATTTTATCTTTGTAATATTTTAACAAAAACTATATCTTACTTAAATAAACTTTTAAGATACATTCAGATACATTAACTTACAAGGTTATGGTGGATATACATACATATGTCCATTTTTAGGACGACGAATATAATAGACGATCATAGTATAACAAGAATATTTATGACAAAAACCAACCCGCATTGGAGCAGCGTGGTGGAATAAGCTCCAAAGCCTTCTCCTCAAAAAGAGGAGAGGAGGCCTTTAGCCCAGCAGTGGGACATTCACAGGCTGTTACGGTTACGGTTATTACAAAAAAGATTATTAATTAATTTTTCTTAACCTTGAAGCGTTTGTAATAGTGAACTTTCAACACAATAAAATAAATCACAAATACTGTGACTGATAAAATGATCATGAAAGCACTTAACAATAACAATACAATTTCTAGTTCATAATACTCAGTCCAGTGTATGCTCGCAGCAGGCGTGCGCCGATAATCTAAGTCACCATGCCGTAGCACGTGTTCCGTCCACCACACGGCGCGCTCCAGCGATGATTGCGGTTGATCATTCATAAAGCTGTGTAGCTTAACAATATTTTGACGATAACTGAAATCATGAATTGGAAAATGAATAGATGTGTGTTTATAAGGAAGCATTAACATTTTATTTAATGTTATTATCCAAGACTTTTCAGGAAGGCTATCCCATAATATTTTGAAACAATATGTATAACTTTATGCTAAATCTTGCTCATGATTCGAGCAAACTTAGCCTGATATACTACTATATGTGTCAGCCAGATTTATATTTGTGTTTTTCGTCTTCAAGATTAATATATTTAGATACTTTACTTTAATTTATTTAAGTTTCAGTTGTTATTGTATATTTTATTATAATCATACATATAAGCGTATGTTTATGACAAGCTTAATTTTCTTTAACATTTTCGTACTTGGCCCATTTTCTTAATGTTGAAGTCAAAGTTAAGATCTTACTGTTAACTGGCATAATACTTATACATTATTTCTTCGCTTATCACAAAGTTAATGTTGCCGGAGAAAGTAATGATTTAAGAAAAAAAAACACAAGTATTTACCTTTCACCGTTGATTATAGTTTTAATAGCTTCCATTAGCTGTTTTTCCGCCAGTGTATCTAATGAAAGTCCTTTACCAATATTAAATTTAACGTATTGCTCAACATTAAACCATTGGTCACCAAGCATTGGTATGCCAATAAGAGGCACACCAGCAGCTATAGCTTCATCCGTAGACTGTAAGCCCCCTTGCGTTATAAATAACTTGACTTTCGGATGTCCTAATTGAAAACCAATGCAATTATTTTAGAAATGGTTACAACTCGATATTTCATTACAACAATAATAGGACTTACTTAACAAATCAGACTGTGGCAGCCATTTAGAAATCTTAACATTGTTTGGACGTCCTGGAAGCTCATCGTTGTCCCATTTCCACAAAACATCGTAATTCAGTTGAGAAAATACATCAGTAAATATTTTCAGCTTTTCTGGTGGAAACATGGATGGCTTAACATTTGTCCCAAAACTCACATATATAACTCCATTTTTTGAGGAATCTAAATATGATTTCAAGTCCTAGAAATACGTTATTATAACTAGAATACGCATTTGAAGAAGTATATTTTAGTTAACATTTAACAGTTTAACAGATGTTAACTAAAATATGCTTTAACAGATGTTAACTAAAATATAGTTTATTTAACCCTAAATCCTTAAATTTCTAAATGATTAAAAATGATGTGGTACCTGTGGTAAGTCCTGTTGAGGTTTTAGATGCAAACCTCCTAAGTACAGCACATTTGGAGGAACAGGCCGATTAAAGTCCCAAACAGGATGTATATTTAAGAATAGCATCCGAACGTTTTGCCTCAAATCATTTAAATCTGGTATGTTTACCCCAAGAATCGATTTTAACCTTTCATTTTCAATTTGTAAATGTTGCATTAAAATGAGCTCTGTTGAATAATGATAATATAATTCTGTAAACTTATCCCAAAATGTCAAATTATAAATTCTTCTATGCATTGCATTTGGATATATAAGAGGATGTGTGGCGGCTCCGACCATTTCAAAAGCCGAATTAATTCCACTTAAGGAGCTGAATTCGATCACTGGAGCATTAAATAAATATGAAAAAATAAGAGCTGGTCGTATAAAAGATTCGACGAATACTAAGTCGAATTGACTGCTACTGTCTAGAAGTTTTTGAACTTCAGCAGATTTTAGTTGTTTCACAAACACATCTAAAGTTAAATCACAGACCAATCGAAAAAAATTTAGTATATCTTTTTCGTTTCCATTTTTCGCGATAAAGTCCTTGACGAGTTTATAGGAAATATCGTGCACATCGATTTCGGTTAGGTTTTGAAGGGCTTGATGTTTTGGAAAAGCTGGATCTGTTGTTATGACTGTGACTTCATGTCCACGTTTAGCTAATTCTAACATCAATGGTCGAAATACAACTTGATGACTTATAGAAGGCGATGGAAAAACTCCTAATATTTTTGCAGTGTCAGCTCCGATGCACATACACAGGCAACTAATGATCACTTTTAATATTTTCGACATATTTATTTAAATATTGACACAGAATTAAAATGTAAATGTTTGTGACGTTCCTTATTATATGATATCTGCCTCTTTAGTTTTGCGATAACATTTAATCAGAAACATTTAATATTAATAGTCTATAAAAATCTGAAACGGAACTGTGTCTGTACGTAATGATGTAATTTAGCTCATTCACTCTTTTCGGTTTTACTACAACATGACTTAAGCTTATCATATTTTTACTGTTTCTTTCTTGTAGAATTGCTCTCACTGGTTTTTTTGATTAACAATTAAAGCACATAACTTTGTTGGGTCATATTTTTTTATAAAATGAGCAAATTATGGTAAAGAAGCTATATAATAATAGAGTGCAACTTCATGTTTATCTTCAGTATATTTTATATCATATATAAAAGATTACATGTATACACACAATGGGCAACATGAAATAAACTGTATATACTCTTATCTAAAGGTTATGTATAAATTGAATTAAATTTACTTTGGCGCCTTGTTTCAAATCCTTGTTCGTTGAAAAGTATACTATAATACACATAGTAGTGCAAGTATAATGAACTGTCTAAATTTATTTACGCCGACTTCAGCTTGAACGTTGGATTATTGTAAAACTTACCGATAGGACTATTAAATTTAATTAAAATTTCATGCGCCTGTGTCATGTGATTTAGACGCTTATACCACGGACAGTTTCAGCGTTATCTTTTGACTAATGTTGCGATAATAACAAAAGTATACATTTTAATACATGCAACTTACGATGTACTGGTATACCTGTTCTCATATAATTTTAATTTTTTTAATTTTTACCGATGTATGCAAAAAAATTAAAAACATTTTATTTTAATGTAAAAGATGAAAAATATTAACACAGAGCATAACATCTAACAAATCATTAGTACTACATAAATGCCAAATGCTGTTCAAGCTCCTTAAGGCTCTTATAGAAATTATATTTGAAGCGATATTCTTACCTGTTTAATAAGTAATTGTTGGGAATCAATCTCCACATATGAGAGATCCTTCAAGGCTCAAACTTGAAACCACTCCCTTTTGTAGTTCTGTTAATGATCTGGCAAATTGGTTTTCTATCTCAAAAGCGTGTTTGCCAGTGGTAAAATTATAACGACAATGATGTTTCTTTACTTTAAGAAGATATTTATAAGGCGATTCCATGGTGCAGATTAAATCAAATATTTTTGAAACTATCAGTATGTTGGGTCTACTTTACTTACTTTAATTTTATACTTTTATACTTGTATTGTACATCACAAAGAGAAAAAGAATACAAAACATGGATACGGTCTAAATAAAAGTAGCATACAATTTTGGTGACCTTATCGCTACATAGCGATCTCTTCCAGGCAACCCACGGAGTAAGTGATAACTCATAGGATATGAGGTAGGTGGTGCTCTAATAATAAATAAGATAATATTAATTTATGATTAAACAAAGTAATAAATAAATGTAAATATAAAATACTCATAATATATATCAATAAATAAATTATATTATTAATACATATAGAATTACAAGTATACAATATACAACATACTATAAACAATAAGAACGAATAAAAACGATAAGTCCTCAAACATAAGAGAAAAAAAATTATAATAATAAAAATAAAAGTAATTAATATTCTATCGGATCTATTTAGATTATTTCATTTTCTTTACTATTTAATTCAATTAAACAAGAAAAAATATTCACCAGTTTATCTAAAATAAGACAAACCTAATATGTGCCTAATTTATTAGCTTTTTTTTTAATGCAACGTAACTACTGGTGTCGGCTTTATAAAAAAGAAACAAAAAAATCATTTCTTTTTACAAAATCTTTTTTATTTTCACAATTCAGGAATTACCTGTAATGTAATGTTCTGTAATAATATTTATTTTTATAAATGAAATAAATAAATCATGGTGCCTATTATAAAAAAGAATAGTTTATTTATTAATTTGTCTTAACCTTGAAGCGTATGTAAAACTGAACATTCGAAACAATTTTATATATCGCTAGTATTGTGAGCAACAAAAACACCATCAAAACGCTTAACAGCAACAACACTATTTTTAGTTCATAATACTCTGTCCAATGTATGTTCGCAGCAGGTGTGCGCCGATACTCTACGTCACCATGCCGAAGCACGTGTTCCGTCCACCACACCGCGCGCTCCAGCGATGATTGCGGTTGATCATTCATAAAGCTGTGTAGATTAACAACATTTTGACGATAACTGTAATCATAAATTAGAAACATATAAAAGTTAACACTTTATAGTTGATAGCCTCAGAAAAATAGTTTCTTCGTCCATAACAAAGCTAAAGTAAATTGAACAAAATGCGATCAACGTAAAATACGATATGATAGGCCCGGAAATATTAAAGGACACTTTCAGAACTCTAATATATATCTGTGATCACGACAAATTAGTATATATATATGGTTGGACAATATAGTTATGTATGTATCAGCTAAGTCGTTAAATAATAATACATAATACAAGATAACACACATTTTTACTGTAGTTTGTATCTATACTAAAAATACATGGATATCAATCAGCAATATATTTATAGCACTTATGACGTAAGTTTACGTACACGATTTTTTGCGTACAAAAAAAAAAGAAAACAAAATTTATGTATAGCAAAAGTTGAATATAATTGGAAGATAAATTAAAATTGTAATATTTACCTTTCATCGTCAATTATAGTTTTAATAGATTCCATTAGCTGTTCTTTTGTCATTGTTTCAAGTAAAAGCCGTTTTCCAATATTAAATTTAACATATTGCTCAACATTAAACCATTGATCTCCAAGCATTGGTATACCAATAACAGGCACACCGGCAGTTATAGCTTCATCTGTGGACTGCAAGCCCCCTTGCGTTATAAACAACTTGACATTTGGATGCCCTAATTGAAAATCAATGCAATTATTTTATAAATATTTAGAGCTTTCAATGCTTCATGTAATAAATTTTATTATAACAATAATAGGACTTACTTAATAAATCAGACTGTGGAAGCCATTTAGAAATTTTAACATTGTTTGGACGTCCTGGAAGCTCATCGTTGTCCCATTTCCACAAAACATTGTAAGGGAGTTGAGAAAATACGTCAGTAAATATCTCTAACGTTTCTGGTGGAAACGTGGATGGCTTAACATTTGTACCAAAACTGACATATATAACTCCATTTTCCGAGGAATCCAAATATGATTTTAAGTCCTAGAAATACGTTATTAAAAATACAATAATAAAATGCTTATTTAAAGGTGTTTCATTTAACTATATGTGAAATTTATTCAACTATTTACGGTTTTAAGCATAGTCAACATTTATTAATTTATAAATATTATACCTTTGGTAAATCTTGTTGGGGTTTTAGATGCATGGCTCCTAAGTATAGTACATTTGGAGGAACAGGCCGATTAAAATCCCAAACAGGATGTATATTTAAGAACAGCATCCGAACGTTTTGCCTCAAATCGTTTAAATCTGGTATGTTTACCCCAAGAATCGATTTTAACCTTTCATTTTCAATTTGTAAATGTTGCACATTATTCAGCTCAGTTGAATAATGATAATAGATTTCTGTAAGCTTATCCCAAAATGTTAAGTTATAAATTCTTCTATGCATTGCATTTGGATATATAAGAGGGTGTGTGGCTGCTCCGAGCGTTTCAAAAGCTGAATAAATTCCACTTATGGAGCTGAATTCAATCACTGGCGCATTAAATATATATGAAAAAATAAGAGCTGGTCGTATATAAGATTCAGTGAATACTAAGTCGAATTGACTGTTACTATCAAGAAGATTTTGAACTTCAGCAGATTTTAATTGTTTCACAAACACATCTAAAGTGAAATCACAGAGTATTCGGAAAAAATTTAACGGATCTTCCACGCTTCTAAATTTTGGTAATATTTCCTTGACGAGTTCATAGGAAATGTCGTGGACATCGATTTCGGTTAGATTTTGAGGAGCTTGATGTTTTGGAAAAGCTGGATCTGTTGTTATGACTGTGACTTCATGTCCACGTTTAGCTAATTCTAGCATCAATGGACGAAATACAACTTGATGGCTTATAGAAGGCGATGGAAAAACTCCTAATATTTTTGCAGTGTCAGCTCCGATCCACATACACAGGCAACTAAAGAGCACTTTATATATTTTCGACATATTTAATTAAACATTGAGAAGCAAATGTAATGGATATGTTTATAATGTCCGTTTAATATGTGTCCGTTTATTAAGTGGCACTTACCACTTTATTGTGCGATAACATTAAATAAAAAAAAATTAAAAACAACTAGAATATAATAATTTGTAACGGCAGCTCCGTTTGTTTGTACGTAATGATAAAATATAGCACTCTTTTTGCTTTTACTTAAACATGACTTAAGCCAATGTTATTTTTATTAGATATTTCTTGTAACTTTGCAAATTTTTATAATATGCTAAAATAACAATATAATATATCCGTTATTTTAAAAAAAATATTTTGTGTACAACTGCTGGAGATCATTCATTTTAAATATAAATGTATAAATTTCAGCATGTTTGACAGATCAATTAAGAATAGCTATGCTGTTTAGGCCGATTGGCGACCGATTTCGCTGATGTTGTGTGTGTAGGTAATTCACAGAACAAGACTTGTATGTTAAAATTGTTTTGGTAAATCCATGGGAATTGTTGGAAATTCACATTGCATTTATGTTTTAAAAAATGTGACAAAATAATTATGGTTCCCTATTTAAAATATTAATATTATTTATAAGTGTTTCTGTGGGTTGGAACCTATCTTCAAAACACGGTCCATTTGTTTGGTAAAACAAGTCTTATCCTATAATAGTAACGAGCAATTATTTTATTTATCCCGGAAACGGCTCCAACGGTTTGACTTATATTTTGTATTTAGATAAGAGAGTAGTATTATATATTTTTTTATTTATTTATTTATTTAAGTTTACAAAACTGACTTACAACTAGTGCATACACAATAAAATCAAAGCTAAACAGAGTGTTATTAAGTTGCAGTCTTCTGGATGTAAACCTAGCATGCTTTAAAAAACATATACCTAGCTTAGTTAACAAGAACAGTACTTGTGTAATTACTGACTAGTTAATTATTTAATTATTACATAAAATAATGTGATTTTGTTTTAAGTTTATTTTTAAGAGAACCAACAGATTCACTGAAGACATCTAGGTGTTGACGACTACAATTCGCAAGCGAGCAAATACGGTAAATTGGCGAATGTTGACCAAGATTTGATTTGACATCAGGCAAGCTAAATATTTTACGTTTTTGTAAACGGCTACCTTGACGCGGAATGTAGAAACTAATTTTAGCAAGTAGATCAGGTGCATCAATATATCCATGCAATAATTTGTATAAAAAAAGAAAGTCGGCAGCTTCTCTTCTATATTTAAGAGTTTGCACTTTATAATTAATTAGGCGTGCGTCGTAAGAGTTAAAATTCTTAGCATTTAGATCTGTGTACGCTAAGTAATATAGAAAACGTTTTTGTACACGTTCTATTCTATCAGAGTGCACCTCATACCCAGGACTCCAAGCAACTGAACAATACTCTAGGATACTCCTTATTATACTATTGTATACTAATATTGTCAAGCTTGGATCCTTAAAGATTTTCATTAATCTTAACACCAGACCAGATACTTGCGAGGCTTTTGATATGATGGAATCAATGTGATCTCTAAAACTTAAGGTGTTATCTATTATCACCCCAAGATCCCTTACACTCGTTGATTCCGTAAGGGGCGTACCGTCGATGTAGTAAGTGTGTTTTAGTGGTTTTCGTTTTCTACTAAATTTAATATGAACACATTTATCCTTATTTAGCGTCATACGATTTGCAAGACACCAACAAACAAGGTTGTCGATGTCACTTTGAAGGATTTCGATATCCTCTGGTGATTTAATTTCCCTGTATATTTTTAAATCATCTGCGAATATTTGATATTTGGATTTAAGTACTTTTCCAACATCATTAATGAAAACAAGGAAAAACAAAGGTCCTAAGTGTGACCCTTGCGGTACACCAGAGGGTATTTTACATTCGAAAGATTTAAAACCATTAATGGCAACTAATTGGGATCGATTCTTTAAGTATGACTCACACCAACGTAACAAGGAACCATGAATACCCATACATTCCAATTTGGTTAAAAGAATGTCGTGGTGGACTAAGTCGAACGCTTTTTTAAAATCCAGATATATAGTATGTACCTCATTATTCTTATCCACTGCTTCAGAAATATCAGTTATGTAACTAACTAGATTAGATGTTGTGGATTTATGTGGACAAAAGCCATGCTGGTGTGAATCAAAGTAAGCTTTTAAATGAGAATACATCTTTTTTTGAATTAGTGACTCAAAAACTTTTCCAAAAGTAGATAGTATGGATATTGGTCTGTAATTAGATATATTATTAATGTCTCCAGACCTATGAATTGGTGTTATATAAGCAACTTTCCATTTAGCTGGGAATATTCCCGATTGAAGAGATTTATTATATATAGTTGTAAGGGGGTTAACTAGAACTTTAGCACAATTTTTAATAAATATAGGTGGTATTAGATCGGGTCCCGCCCCTTTATTGCAATTTAAGGATAGAAGCTGTGTTTTAACCTCATAGTCTGTTACAGAACATTTGGCGTATGTGTTATTAGTACATTTAATACTAGTTAAATATTTTGGGTTGAAAGGTGGTAACTTATGTGTGGTATCATAGATCGACTGAAAATTATAGGAAAAAAGATTACATATTTCCTGTCCTCCTGTAGCTTTTCTATCATTTAATATCATTTGATTGGAAACGACTTAGAATTGCAATTTCTGTCTTTAAAATATATCCAAAAGTATTTAGGGTTGTTACGAATATGGTCTGATATATTTTTTTTTGAAGAAATCATAGCATTCAAATATCATTTCGTTTGAGCGATCTCTTAGGAGATCATAAGTGTATTTATCCATAGGATTTTTATACTTCTTGAATACTTTATGATATTTTGATTTTTCCTTAAGAGTACGTATTAGAGAACGTGAATACCATATGGGATGCTTGCCATCACGGGGTTTGGATTTTGGGGTATTTTTGTAAATAACATTTAGTAAAGTTTCATAAAAAACTTCTATCATTTCATCTACAGAGCTACAATTTTTCCATAAATGTGCCCAATCAATGTTTGAAAGTTCCTCAATAACAGTATTATAGTCGCAAAAAGCAAAATTATATTTAGGTTCAGTGTTACTTTTAAGATAGTGTTTATGAGTAGAATACTGTAGGTCTATTAATAAGGCTGGGTGATGACAATCAAGCGGAACTAAGGGTTTTTCTTCAGATACCGTAAGAAAAGATGGATGTGAGCTAATTACTAGGTCGAGAATTCTTTCGTTATAATTAGAAATTGAGTTGCATTGATGTAGGTTGCAAAAAAATATTGTGTCAATAAATAAAGAATCCACATAATTGTTTGTACGTACAGGTATTAGACTACGACTGTAAGTGCTATATTCCCAGACAATATTGCTCAAATTGAAATCCCCAATCACCACGTTAATTGTGCCGTCATCTGTGTTTGAGTTAATAACTTGTGCAGTATTTTTAGTAATTAAGTTCCAACTCCTTTACTGGAGGTGGAATATAGACACCACAAATATTAATTTGAGTACTTTGACCTATTTTAAATGAAACCCAAAGATCTTCACATACAGATTCCCAAGACTTTTTTCTCAGACTCTCAAACTTTTTGTGTATGGCAATTACAACACCACCACCATCTTTCAAATAAGATGAAGTTGTACTACGATCGCGCCTAAATACTGCATATCGAGTGTCAAATAATTCATGATCAAATTATTTTTGTTTCTTCTCCTTTGTTATTTAAAAGAATACTTTTGTTTTACCTGGAACAGATCGTTGCACGCGTTAAGGCTAGGCTTCAAGGTTTTATACTATATTTTTAAGTGTTTATTATTTATCTATTTATACTGTGTAGAACAATATAAAAATATATCAATAAATAAAATAACTCTAACAGTGAAATTTCTCAACTAATTTATTAATTCATTATTATAATAATGAAATACGACCTTGTATAAAAGCGTAGTAAAAAAGTAAGGTCTTGTAAAAAAGAATAGTTTATTTATTAATTTGTCTTAACCTTGAAGCGTATGTAAAACTGAACATTCGAAACAATTTTATATATCGCTAGTATTGTGAGCAACAAAAACACCATCAAAACGCTTAACAGCAACAACACTATTTTTAGTTCATAATACTCTGTCCAATGTATGTTCGCAGCAGGTGTGCGCCGATACTCTACGTCACCATGCCGAAGCACGTGTTCCGTCCACCACACCGCGCGCTCCAGCGATGATTGCGGTTGATCATTCATAAAGCTGTGTAGATTAACAACATTTTGACGATAACTGTAATCATAAATTAGAAACATATAAAAGTTAACTTTATAGTTGATAGCCTCAGAAAAATAGTTTCTTCGTCCATAACAAAGCTAAAGTAAATTTAACAAAATACGATCAACGTAAAATACGATATGATAGGCCCGGAAATATTAAAGGACACTTTCAGAACTCTAATATATATCTGTGATCACGACAGATTAGTATATATATATGGTTGGACAATGTAGTTATATATGTATCAGCTAAGTCGTTAAATAATAATACATGATACAAGATAAGACACATATATTTTACTGTAGTTTGTATCTATACTAAAAATACATGGATATCAATCAGCAGTAACTTTATAGCACTTATGACGTAAGTTTACGTACACGATTTTTTGCGTACAAAAAAAAAGGAAACAGAATTTATGTATAGCAAAAGTTGAATATAATTGGAAGATAAATGAAAATTGTAATATTTACCTTTCATCGTCAATTATAGTTTTAATAGATTCCATTAGCTGTTCTTTTGTCATAGTTTCAATTAAAAGCCGTTTTCCAATATTAAATTTAACATATTGCTCAACATTAAACCATTGATCTCCAAGCATTGGTATACCAATAACAGGCACACCAGCACTTATAGCTTCATCCGTAGACTGTAAGCCCCCTTGCGTTATAAACAACTTGACTTTTGGATGCCCTAAATGAAAACCAATGCAATCATTTTATAAATATTTAGAGTTTCCAATGCTTCATATAATGAATTTCATTATAACAATAATAGGACTTACTTAATAAATCAGACTGTGGAAGCCATTTAGAAATTTTAACATTGTTTGGACGTCCTGGAAGCTCATCGTTGTCCCATTTCCACAAAACATTGTAAGGGAGTTGAGAAAATACGTCAGTAAATATCTCTAACGTTTCTGGTGGAAACGTGGATGGCTTAACATTTGTACCAAAACTGACATATATAACTCCATTTTCCGAGGAATCCAAATATGATTTTAAGTCCTAGAAATACGTTATTAAAAATACAATAATAAAATGCTTATTTAAAGATGTTTCATTTAACTATATGTGAAATTTATTCAACTATTTGCGGTTTTAAGCATAGTCAACATTTATTAATTTATAAATATTATACCTTTGGTAAATCTTGTTGGGGTTTTAGATGCATGGCTCCTAAGTATAGTACATTTGGAGGAACAGGCCGATTAAAATCCCAAACAGGATGTATATTTAAGAACAGCATCCGAACGCTTTGCCTCAAATCGTTTAAATCTGGTATGTTTACCCCAAGAATCGATTTTAACCTTTCATTTTCAATTTGTAAATGTTGCACAAAAATCAGCTCAGTTGAATAATGATTATAGAATTCTGTAATCTTATCCCAAAATGTTAAGTTATAAATTCTTCTATGCATTGCATTTGGATATATAAGAGGGTGTGTGGCTGCTCCGACCGATTCAAAAGCTGAATAAATTCCACTTAAGGAGCTGAATTCAATCACTGGCGCATTAAATATATATGAAAAAATAAGAGCTGGTCGTATATAAGATTCAGTGAATACTAAGTCGAATTGACTGTTAATATCAAGAAGATTTTGAACTTCAGCAGATTTAAATTGTTTCACAAACACATCTAAAGTGAAATCACAGAGTATTCGGAAAAATTTTAGTGGATCTTCCACGCTTCTAATTTTTGGTAATATTTCCTTGACGAGTTCATAGGAAATGTCATGGACATCGATTTCGGTTAGATTTTGAGGAGCTTGATGTTTTGGAAAAGCTGGATCTGTTGTTATAACTGTGACTTCATGTCCACGTTTAGCTAATTCTAACATCAATGGACGAAATACAATTTGATGACTTATAGAAGGCGTTGGAAAAACTCCTAATATTTTTGCAGTGTCAGCTCCGATCCACATACACAGGCAACTAAAGAGCACTTTATATATTTTCGACATATTTAATTAAACATTGAGAAGCAAATGTAATGGATATGTTTATAATGTCCGTTTAATATGTGTCCGTTTATTAAGTGGCACTTACCACTTTATTGTGCGATAACATTAAATAAAAAAAAATTAAAAACAACTAGAATATAATAATTTGTAACGGCAGCTCCGTTTGTTTGTACGTAATGATAAAATATAGCACTCTTTTTGCTTTTACTTAAACATGACTAGCCAATGATATTTTTATTAGATATTTCTTGTAACTTTGCACATTTTTATAATGTGCTAAAATAACAATATAATATAAAAATAATAATATAACAGCATAATTAGAAGTGAGAATCTATCCGTTATTATTTTTAAAAAAATTGTGAGCTTTTGTGTACAACTGTTATGTATTAAAAAATGTGACAAATAAATATGGTTCTCTTATTATATCTATTAAAATATTAATATTATTTATAAGTGTTTCTGTGGGTTGGAACTAATCTTCACAACGGTCCATTTGTTTGGTAAAACAAATCTTATCTTATAATAGTAATGAACAATTATTTTATATATATTTTGTATATCCTGGAATGGATCCAACGGTTTGACTTATATTTTGTATTTAGATAAGAGAGTAGTATTATATATGTAGTAATATATATATTATACTAGTTAATCCCCGACTTCGGACGGGCAGATACGAAGAAAAACGTATTTAGGATAGAATTTGCGTAAAATCTGTTCTTAGTGAGCGTCTATGACGAGGAAGGAGTAAATGTGACAAATTTCAAGTCAATTGGTGAATATTCAGAATATTATATTTAGTTTATATATATAAGGAATAAAATTGAGGATGAGATTGTGTTGAAGTTTGTCATCTTTATCTAAGTACATAACATTATTTTACATTATATTTATAATTCACACATTATTAAATATTTACAAGTTGTGTGTTTTATTCAAGTTACAAAAGACTTATCATTATAATAAGTGCGCACTATTTTGGTTTCTTCTCCTTTGTTATTTAAAAAATAGTATTATTTTACCTGGAACAAATCGTTGCACGCGTTAAGGCTAGGCTTTATATTGCGAGGTGAGGTTTTATATTATATTTTTTAAGTGTTTATTATTTATCTATTTATACTGTATAGAACAATATAAAAATATATCAATAAATAAAATAACTCTAACAGTTATTTTTTACCTAATTTATTAATTCATTAT
Organism: Nymphalis urticae; assembly: GCA_905147175.2. Lineage (NCBI taxonomy): Eukaryota > Metazoa > Arthropoda > Insecta > Lepidoptera > Nymphalidae > Nymphalis > Nymphalis urticae. Next base: position 5,259,393 of record LR990008.1, read on the forward strand.
TATAATAATGAAATACGGCCTTGTATAAAAGCGAGATGAAGAGATTTAGCAGATTAAGTTTGGGACTCAACACTAAATAATGTATGTAGCATGGGCTTTCTGAGGAAAGCTAGTCCTTTCTATAATAAAATCGAGACATAGCATAATAAATTTACTTAGGTATACGAGATGGTATTATAAAAGTATTTAAGGTAAATAAGTTTTAAACCTCATAAAGTTTTTTAGGTTTTTACGCAAGTTTTTTTTTAAGTGGTATTTACGCCTATTTTATCTAGAATAATACATATACTTATGTCAGCGAATGAAATAAATTTATCACGGTACTTATCAAAGAACTACTTTATTTATTAATTTATCTAAACCTTACGGAGCGAAATTCGATCACTGGAGCATTATATAAATATGAAAAAATAAGCGCTGGACGCATATAAGATTCAACCAATATTAAAAAAGTAACTGTTACTGAGAAGAAGATTTCAAATTTCAGTAGATTTCTGATTCACAAATACTTAAAGGCTTATAGAAGGAGTTGGAAAAACTAATATTTTCACTCCCAAGGAACATACACACTTAACTAACGATCACCTAAACATTCTTGTCTTATCGTGTGCAATATTGACAACGAATTAGGAAGCAATACATTGTGAAGTGCCTTATAATATGATACCTAACACTTTAATTTTGCGATAACATTTGATCGCAAACAATTAATATCATTGGAAATATAAAACCAGTAACGATCTGCTGTGTCAGTACATAAAGTTAATATTATTTACTTGCTATGAGCGCATAATCTGACATAACACATTTACAACAAACGGACATTTTTTTTTACAATTAAAGCAATTATCGTAATCAACACAAAGTGATTAGTGGGTCATGGCCTTGAATTGTTAAGACCATACATCGTTATCATGCTGGAGCAGACATCAAACCTAAATAAATTAAAATTTTAAAAACAAAACTATTTTAAAATCAAGCTTTTATTTAAATTCCCTAAATAGAATAAAATAAACTTTTCCTTTAAAACTTTTAATATCAACTTACAACATCATTACACAATTTATTCTAATATATAAAAATCTCGTTTCACGGTGCTTGTGGTCGAACTCCTCCGAAACGGCCAGACCGTTTTTTATGAAATTTGTTAGGTATATTTGAGAGGTAATAGAATAGGTCGTAAAGTATATTTCATACCACTAGCTAATAAGGGTGCCCCATATCCAGAATGTTTTTTCTATTTTTTAGACATTTATTTTTATTTGTATTTTATTTTGATTCAGCATCAAAAAATACATATAAACCCAAATGTTCACTCTCCTAACCTATCATCCCATTTTGTAATCACGATTTTAGTATTTTTGTATGAACAATATCAAAATAATTACTTATAACCTCATCGAACTTTCGTCTACGTCATTCACGAGAAGCGTCGCGTCATTCTGACATTTAAAAATTTTCAAAATATTTAACGATTTATTTAATTGATGAGAAATACAAACCCGTTTTTATGATATTAAAAAGGTTAGTAAAATACTTAAAGATCAAATATATTATCGGTATACCGTTTTTATCAGTAAATACAACAATTTGGTCTATTTGCGTGTGTGTTTTACAGTGAAAAATACCAGCATTTGGGCCGTCGAACTAATAAAGCATCAATCATGCGAAATTATAGAGCAGAAAGAACAGACGAACAAATCCAACGAAATAACGAAAAGGTGCGTGTGAGCATGTCACCATTGAACGGTTTGCTCATCGGCACGTATCCAGTAGCAAGGCTGTCCCTGAAGTCCATTCGCACACGCAAAAATATCGCAAATGATTTGTTCCTCCCCGGGTCTCTTCTTTCCCAACCGTACATTGTTTTTTTGTTTTCTTTTTAATTTACACGGGACTTATATCGTGTCTTCATCGCAAATTTATGGAGGAAAGTCAAGAAACCGAAATTGTAGTAGTGTAAATAATGCAATCTTAAAGAAATAAGTTAATAAATCATGTAAATTAATTCAAGTATACACACCTAACATACATTCAATATACACATGATTCGAGTATTTACTATTGACAGTATAATCAGAGAAATTATAGTATAATCATATACTCAACGTCAAAAAAACAAAATCCGCAGACAAAACTTAAGAAAACAATAATAAATAAACGCATAAAAAATTAGCAGGGTGTTGCTTTATGCGTATATTTATAATGACAATAAGTCGCAAGGTTTCACCATGTTTATCACATGGACTTATTTGTGTTGGCTAAAGACGGACTGACAAAAAATATCGTACACTCAATTGCTCTTCGAAATAAATCATCTACTTTAGAATAAATATACATTACTTTTTCACTTTACATTTTTCTTTTAATCAAACAATGAATATGTCCATTACATTGAATTGAGAAAATGAATGGTTGGTGTTTTTTTGTTTTTATCGGCGGTCATCGTCTACAGTACTCCTTTCCTTTTTCTGTCATAGATCCCACCCCCACACATATACAATAAATTCGTTACTTTTTATTTAAAAATCAAAATATTCAGTAAATATATCTTTTATGGCAGAACAACGTTTGCCGGGTCAGCTGGCATGATATAAAAGCTTGTCGCGAGATTTAAGAACTCATATTTACTTTGTTTGAAAATTTTATAAATGAAGTATATAATTAGTTTTCATTAGAGTTATTTTCAAAAATATATTTTGATAGTTTGGATTTAAAAACGTTGAAATAGTTCAATTTTTTTACCTGTGATGGTAGATTGTTAAATAGTTGTGCTCCTTTACAGGTGATATTCTTTTTAGCATAATTCATTTTATCTACACAGGTAAATCTCGCGACAAGCTTTCATATCGTATAAATTGTGTAATGATGACATAGAAGATATTACCAATTCTAAAATCACGTGCAACCAAAAAAATCGCTTACCACAACGATAGGATGCATTATTGCTGTAACAATAAAATTTTGACATTGGCAGTTAGAAATACCCAAAGAATCTATAAGCCTTGGACAATTTTTTATCATATATAATATGCTACGATAAAATTATAATTCAACCCGATTTTTATGTTATTCATATTTTTAATTAGGATGTACTTAGTATTTTCTAGGTAAGAACGCAACTAAGGAAGAAAAATTTAACACTTCATCCGCGCGTCTCTTACATCAGTCCGTCGGTCAGCCATCCCATTCAGTCTGTCATCATACTTTATCATTTGCCCATGAGGTAATAATATAAATTATAAATTGTAATATAAATTATAAAAAATAGAAGCTTTAGTTCAAATGGCATATCTATATAGTTGGGGTATCTCTAGTTGATAATAGAATGAAAAAATTAATACTCATCTTAAATCGAATTGTATGTTAATGATTTTTTACAGAATTATTTATTAATTTGGTCATATTCCGTAAAATTTTAATTAATCTATTATTTTAAGGTGAATCGCTATTTGTTATCATTAATTTTATTTGATACCGTCTTAACAATCTGCTACGTATTTTTGATTTAAATAATTATGAAGACTTGATTGGGTTTTTTTTTAATGTTATAATATTTTGTGTATTATGTAACTGTTTGACTTCCTAAGAAGAAATAAATAAATAGCCACGTATTTGTTTATAAATGAAATATATAATACAGTTATATAGCTTATTTATTAACTTTTCTTAATTTTTAAGCGCATGTAGCGCTGAACAATCAAAACAATTAAATATATCGCTAATATTTTGAATGACAATAATACAATCAAAGCACATAACAATAACGAAACTATTTTAAGTTCATAATAGTCAGCCCACCGTATGTTCGCAGCAGGTGTGCGCCGATAAGCTACCTCCCCATGCCGGAGTACGTGTTCCGTCCACCACACCGCACGCTCCAGAGATGATTGTGGTTGATCATTCATAAAGCTATTTAGCTTAACAACATTTTGACGATAACTGAAATTAATACCATGTTTATCACATATTCTATCGCCAGCAATATTTATATTTGTCCGTTTTGAAGGGCGAATGAACCAGTGTAACTACAGGCACAAGGAACATAACAATTTAGTTCCCAAGGTTGGTGGCGCATTGGCGATATAAGGGATAGTTGTTTTTTTTTATAGTGCCAATGTCTGTGGATGGTGGTCCATTTACATTTTTAATACTTAAAAATAAGGGACCACCTCTTGCAAAAGGTCTGTCTTATAATGTGGGACAAATGTACGATGAGACTCACACATAGAAGCCGTAGTTAGAACCTATGAAACTATAATAAATAAACGCATAAAAAAATACAGGGCGGTATATGTATATATATAAATGTAAACCTCCGAGCACTTTACTGTATGGGCGAATAGATCGATTGGCGAATGTTTATGCCTTTTTAATATATATACCTGTACGAAATCGGGACGGGCAGCTAGTTATTTATAAAGGTGCGTCTTAGCAATATTTGAAAGTAAACTAAAATCAATATATATATTTAGCCAAAAGAAAACCATTATACTGTTATATTTTTAGTTTTGATCTTCTTTGAGATTCTTTATTGAGAACGTACTCCGAAAACTATAATTTTTAATTGCTTTAATTGTTATTATATTATTATAATTTATTCAATGGTGGTAGGGCTTTGTGCAAGCTCGTCTGGGTAGGTACCACCCACTCATCAGATATTCTACCGCAAAATAGCAGTGCTTGGTTTTGTTGTGTTCCGGTTTGAAGGGTGAGTGAGCCAGTGTAATTACAGGCACAAGGGACATAAAATCTTAGGTCCCAAGGTTGGTGGCGCATTGGTGATTTAAGAGATGGTTAACATTTCTTATAGTGCCAATGTCTAAGGGCATTTGGTGACTACTTACCATCAGGTGGCTCATATGCTAGTCCGCCTTCCTATTCTATAAAAAAAAAATGTCATATAAAATCTTAGCATTATTATTGTTTTTAATTAAATTTAATTTGTTCTTAATTTTTGTATGCTCATTTAATCGTACATTTAGTAATAGTAACATGTACCTGGGATCGTTGATTATAGTCGTAATTGCATCCATTAGCTGTTCCTCTGTTAATGTTTCTATTAAAGTTAGTTTTCCAATATTAAATTTAACGTATTGCTCAGCGTTAAACCATTGGTCACTAAGCATTGGTATACCAATAAGAGGCACTCCGGCGGATAAAGCTTCATCCGTAGATTGTAAGCCCCCTTGAGTTATAAATAGCTTGACTTTAGGATGTCCTAATCGGAAAAGAAACGCATTTAATCTATAAAGTTAAAAAGTTCATATAATCTAATCAAATTATGTAAAAAATAAAAAAACGAATCTTACGATTCTTTTATAATTATATGTACATAAAACAATGATGTTTATTTAGAAATAGATGACATCAATAAATACCGAAAAACCCTTTCAAACTATGATTTATTCATTTCAAAAGTAGTTATTAGGGGCGGTTTAAAATCTACGAATATATAAAGTAAGTGACACTCAGAGCAAGTGACAAATGTGCAAGTTATCTACCCAAATTCCACTCGAACGGGTGATTTATTCAATAAAAGATATATACATATATGATGGATGAGCTCCTTCTTTTTGAAGTTGGCTATAATATAATTTTATTAATATTATTGTAAATTAAATAGTATATACGAACGAAATATATAAACGACGGATACCATCACGTTGAGTATCACTCCTCCTTTTTATTATGGTAATATGGTATTTTACCATAATATACTGAATAAAGATTGAGAAAAAATATTAGAACGACGTACTTAACAAATCCGATTGTGGCAACCATTTCGAAATTTTCACATTTGCTGGACGTCCTGGTAGCTCATCTTTATCCCATTTCCATAAAACATCGTACGGAAGTTGAGAAAATACGTTGGTAAATATCTTCAGTTTATCTGATGGAAGCTTCGAGGGCATAACATTTGAACCAAAACTCATATAAATGACTCCATGTGTTGAAGAATCTAGATATGATTTGATATCCTGAAAATATATGTATTATTTTTATCCTTCTGAAAATGTTATAATATTTATACTTTTAAATAATGTTAACATTAATACGAGTATGTAATGGTATATAGTACCTCTGGTAACTCATGTTGGGGTTTTTGATGCAAACCTCGTAAATATAACACATTTGGTGGTACGGGACGATTGAAATCCCAAATAGGATGTACATTTAGGAACATCATCTGAACATTTTGTCTCAATTCATTCAAATCTGGTGTATCTGAACCGAGAATCGATTTTAATATTTCATTTTCCGTTTCTACATGTTTCGTAAAAATATACTCGTTCATGTAATGAACATACAATTCTGTAATTTTTTCCCATAGTGACAAGTTGTAAATTCTTCTGTGCATTGCATTTGGATAAATGAGAGGGTGGGTGGCTGCTCCTATCGTTTCAAAAGCAGAAAGAACGCCACCTAAGGAGCTGAATTCGATAACTGGTGCGTTATAAATGTGTGAAAAGATTAAAGCTGGTCGAACACAGGATTCGACAAAAATTAAATCAAACTTTTCATTACTTCGAATTAAATTTTGTACAGTAGGTGATTTTATTTGTATTACAAATAAATCTAAGAGCAATTCGCTTATAAAATAGAATAATTTAGTTCGATCCTTTTCATTTCCTTTATCTGCAAAAAAAACACTCCAACGTTCGTAGGTAATATCATGCACATCGATTTCAGTAAAGTTTTGAGGTGATTGACCTTTTGGAAATACTGGATTTGTTGTTACGACTGTAACTTCATGTCCACGCTTCGATAGTTCCAACATAAGTGGACGAAACACATCTTGATGACTTATAGAAGGAACAGGAAACACCCCTAATATTTTTGCCGTTTCAATTTCAATGATCACGTACATCAAACTAACAATCACTTTAAATATTCTCGACATATTGAATCACACAATGACCAGAACAATATTCTTTCGTGACGTTCTCATTGCAAATACTGGTTTAATGAGCGATAACATTTTATGTAGTAATACAATCAATCTATTAGTAACGACATACATACATTAAAGTTTTGTCTGTTGGTACATAAGAAAATGATTATATTATCCTCAATATATTTAATTAAAAGTATTAATTTGAGCCTTCCAGTTATTATAAAATGTATTGTTCTTTTTCATTTTTTTTTTGTTAGGTGATTGAATAATACCCACACTAATCAAATATTCTACCGCCAAACAACAGTATGTGTTCCTGGTTTAGGAGTCAGTGTAATTACCAGCACAAGGGACTTCACATCTTGTCATTATGTCAATTTCAATGGGCGATGGCAACCACTTAGCATCAGGTAGTCCAAATATAAAAAATAAATGAAAATAAAGATATTATCATAAACAAACTCATTTATTTGCTTAAAACATAAGCATGAATACGTGTGTGGGAATAGTTAGCCCGAGAACAAATCACCTATTCAGGAATGTATACGGGTAATTATTTTATTAAATTAAATTTATTCAGTGAATAATATTATCGTTATACCTAGTGTGCAATTATCCGGTTACTCATTTTAAACTACGCAACGGTATTTGATTCTATATTGAGTTTCGCTTTTGTTTCGAGATTTTTCTTCGACATGTTTATATCATATCGATAATTTTCGAAGCAAGTCGTCGAAAATACTATATTCGGGTTATATACTTGGCCCTTGTGAGATATAGATTGAATTTATGCACTACCAACGTCCTACATTCTCGAGACAAGTTCGCGATGATATTCATCTAATTTTTATTGGTTAGTATCTATGTCATTTAGTGTAAATGAAAATTTATTTTCACACTGCAATTTTGACTAGTAATATAAAATTTGTTACTGGATATTCCTATACATACTCATACTCGGTAGGGCGAATCGTTTGATTCGATACTATACTCCGTATCATATTACGTATTACATTTTCATTATTAAATGTAAGGTATGACCCTTTTAGTCCACGCGAAGTCGGGACGGATAGATTGTTATAGATGAAATTGAAATATAAAATGTAATTTTTGACGATAAGATATTGATTTATTGTTTTAAGTCAATTTATCAAAGACGAGATAATAAATAAAATAATAAATATTTCGTAACTCAATACGACGTCGGTCTTATAACTATTGTAGTTGTTTATTTTTTTAAGATAATGCCTGTTATATCAGCGGTCAGAGACTTATTAGGCCGAATTAACACATGAATATTTATCGGTGCTCGCCCGGGTAAACCCACAATCTTCAGTTAAACACATGTTCTTATAGAGCAAGATGAGCCCATTTGTTTAGGGTATCCAGTCGATGAAAATTATATATAACAAGTTCCCGTTACTTGAAGTTGTGGCTACAATACAAAAACCAAATAAAGTGTCTTAAGTTTATATTTATTCTTGATTTAATTAAGTAGTTTTTCAGTAAATTGCAGTGAATGTAAATAATTGAATTTCGTTCATAAATTTATTCAGAAAAATACTATTTATAAATATCCAAAGTTTTTTTGTTTTAACTGCTTAAAAGTATAAATAAATTATCAGTAATTAAAACCTGAATAAATCGGTTTGCTCTATATAATATGTTTATTTATTAGTCGAATCTAACACACAAATTTACATAAATTTTAACTAAGTTAATCTCAGTTTTCACAATTAACGTGATAGTATAATTAAAATTGTATTTTTGTTATTTCAATTTATTGAACATTATTTTGAATATAATTAAGTAACTAACAAAATAAATAGTACACGATGTTATCTTAAGCGGCAATTAAATACATCTGTATTGTCATAGTCTATTTATTTATATATATATTTATTTTAGGGACAATAAACAGTTACATACATTAACGACAATGTGTTAATTTGTTAAAGAAAAGTAACAATAATGTAACCCGTAACACTATCCATATATTACTTAAAAAAAGTACAATAAATTACTACTAAGAGTCGTAATAAATTTACAATGTGCAGCAAAATTATAGACTAATAAATACACAAAATCTAACAACAACGATTATGAAAGTTTTTGTGCTATTGATTTCTTAAATTTACTAAAAGTAATATAATGTAAAAAAATATCGGCGCATATTTTTTTAGTCCATATAAAAATATCTCTAACTACAATTTGGGCGATTCCAATACGTCACATAGATGACAAAAGACCTTCATTCGTCTTAATCCCAAGGCACCCAGCACGCGTTTTTCTTTTATTAACCGTTCTGGGTACTACATAACATTAAATAAATAAAGAGATTAAATAGATTTAAAATTAAATAGATTTTAAAATGTCAATGCACTTGATATGATTGTTAACGAGTTTGTATGATGTAATTCTAAATATATTTGTCTAGATTAAAGGCTTAAAGGTCATATTTGTTAAGTAATTGAGTATATGATAAGTAGTAACCATAATATTTGTAGTGCATGCTGTGCAAAAATTTGTATTGAACATTTTCAATTGTGTCAATACTTGTTGTAGAAAGGATTCCGGACTTTACTCTGATTGGGAACTAACCAAAGTTTTTTACAAATGTTGATATGTGTTAAATGCGTTGACATCCTCATTATGTATCCATATAAGTTAAAAACATTATTGACAATATTTTCAATACGACAATTAAGATGCATTGCTGTCCAGTTGTATTCCTAAATTACTTAGTGAAGTAACATTTCTTAAGGGAGCATTACAACGGTCGTATGTTTATGAGAAGTTTAAGAATTCTTATTAACTAAATACATTTGGAATCATTTTTTTCTTTTTGATATAGCAATACTGTGTTAGCCTGTCTGAATCTTTTTGTAGTATTATGCAGTTTTCAGTAGTTTTTATAGGTTTGTAAACCTTTAGATCGTCTATACATTAAGAATTTTGATATTAATTGATAATAATTTATCTAAAAAAATATTTACGTAGAGAAATTTTCTATTTTATTTCTTTAAATGCTAGAATAATGTATATGAATATAAGTAATTATGTAGCATGATACAACTTGTTATTTAATTAAAAATTCATCATGCTTAGTCACTACTTACTATGTGAAGCTATTAATATTTTTCTACTATAGCATGCAATAACAGACTCATAGACTAGAGATGTTTAAGAACTAATTTAGCTTAACCTTAAAGCTTATGTGTGATTTTAACTTCGAAACAATTAAATATATTACTAATACTAAGACTGACAAAAGTATTATCATAGCAATTAATACCAACGACACTATTTTGAGTTCATAATACTCAGTCCATGGTATGTTAGCTGCAGGAGTGCGCCGATATTCTACGTCACTATGCCGTAGGACGTGTTCCGTCCACCACACCGCGCGCTCCAGTGGTGATTGCGGTTGATCATTCATAAAGTTGCGAAGCTTGACGATGTTTTGACGATAACTGAAATCAATAAAAATAATATTAATGAGTTTTAGACTCCATCATCGTTTATGTGAATATGGTTTATTCATCAGTTTATTAATGAGGTATAACAATAAGGTCATCATCTTTATCTGTAACCAGCTCATTGCAGATAAAAAATCTCTTTTCTAGTTCATGCTAAATTAAATATGAATGCTAAACTAAATATTAATAATAACGATGTTTTTGTTCGAACTGTAAATTGAATTTTATTGGATTTTTATTGTCATACATTCATTTGTTCGTAAAAAAAGATTTAAAATATTTACCTTGGATCTTTGATTACTGTATTAATAGCATCTAACAGCTGTTTCTCTGTCAGTGTATCTATTAAAAGTCCTTTTCCAATATTAAATTTAACGTATTGCTCAACATTAAACCATTGGTCACCAATTATAGGTATACCAACAAGAGGCACTCCAGCAGTTAGTGCTTCATCCGTAGATTGTAAGCCACCTTGCGTTATAAATAGTTTTACTTTAGGATGTCCTAATTAGAAAAGGAATATTAATATCAGAATAATAAAACAATAGCATACGATTAAAATTATACATATGAATATGACTAGAACTTACTTAACAAAGCCGACTGTGGTAGCCATTTCGAAATTTTAACATTGCTTGGGCGTCCTGGAAGCTCATCTTTGTCCCATTTTAATAAAATATCATAAGGAAGTTGAGAAAATACATTTGTAAATATCTTCAATGACTCCGGTGGCAACATCGAAGGCTTAACATTTGTACCAAAGCTCATATATATAACTCCAAATTTAGAAGAATCTAAATATGACTTAAGATCCTGAAAAATATTGATTATATATCTCTTACGGTTAGTCAATGGCAATTGTTGGTTATCTTATATATGGAATTTTGTATTATAATATTTTTATCTTTTATTATATCATAGTGGATAGCCGAGATTTAATTGTAGATGGCCTAGTGGTTAGAACGCGTGAATCATAACCGATGATCTTGGGTTCTAACCCGGGCAAGCACCATTGAATTTTCATGTGCTTAATTTGTGTTTATAATTCATCTCGTGCTTGACGGTGAATTCTGCTACATGTGTATTATACCAAACCGCATTGGAGCAGCGTGGTGGAATTATCTTGCTGCTGGGCTAAGTTCTTCTCTCCTTTTGAGGAAATGGTTTAAAGTTTATTTCACAACCATTCTCTAAGGTGGGTCGATTGCCAAGCACGAATTTAATTATAATCACAGATTAAGTGCTTGTTAATTCAGTGTTGCTTGCCCAAATTGGAAGCGGCAATCCTCGGTTGTTATTCACGTATTGTAACCACTAGGCCATCGCGGCTGTTAGATATCTACAATTTCTTATTAAAGAAAATAAAATTGTTAAATATTGTTCAAATTATGTAAAATTATATGTTACCTCTGGCAGCTCAAGTTGAGAGTTTTGATGCAAGCCTCCTAAATACAATACATTTGGTGGGACAGGCCTATTGAAATCCCAAATAGGATGTACATTTAGAAACAACATCCTAACTTTTTGCTTCAAATCATGTAAATCTGGCATGTCTGAACCAAGGATTGACTTTAATATTTTATTTTCTGTTTGCTCATGTTTCTTATATATGTTCTCGTTCGAGTAGTGAATATACAACTCTGAAACCTTCTCCCATAATGTCAAGTTATAAATTCTTCTGTGCATTGCATTTGGATAAATAAGTGGATGCGAGGCTGCCCCTATCATTTCATTAGCAGAAAAAATACCACTAAAGGAACTGATTTCAATAACTGGCACATCATAAATATACGAAAATGAAAAGGCTGGTCGTATACAAGATTCGATAAATAACAAATCAAATTTTCTATTATCACGAAGTAATTTTTGAATTTCAGTAGATTTTAGCTGTTTAAGAAATAATTCAAAGAGGAAAATAACACCGAAACGGAAAAATTCAATAGGATCTTCTTCGTATTCTCTTTCTGTGAATATCTTCCAGTGATCGTAAGATATATCGTGCAGATCGATTTCGGTTAGGTTTTGAGGAGCTTGGCCTTTTGGATATGCTGGATCTGTTGTTATCACTGTGACTTCATGTCCACGTCTTGCTAATTCTAACATTAGTGGACGAAACACAACTTGATGGCTTATGGAAGGCGTTGGAAACACTCCTAATATTTTTGCAGTTTCACTTCCAACGAACATACACACCAAACTAACGATCACTTTCAACATCTTATCGAGAGCAATATTGACAAAAAAGTGGAAAGAAAAATATTACAATGTTCTTTATAATATCATATCTACCATTTTAGTCTTGCGATAAGAGTTAATTCTTAAACAACTGTTTGAAATGTAAATCCTACAACGGTCTGTTGTGTCAACACAGCTTGATGGCTGTGGATAAATTGGTTGCGTTGGTTAAGCTTCTAATATATTCGTACACTGATCTGACATAAAACATTTACAATATATAGATATTTTTACAATTACAGCTGCCACTCGCGGTCATCGTTATCAACACCACGTGATAACTAGGTCAACCTTGAATTGTTAAGAGAATATGTCGTAATCATGCTGGGACAGATTTCCGACTTTGTTTAAATTCTGCTAAATTTTTCTGTGATAACATTCTACCACACTATTAAGCATAAATATATGGTTGAAATATGTTTTTATATATAGGCATATAGTGTGAAGGGAGTGGCCCTTTATACTATATGACCGAAAAACATTCTACATAGAAGCTAGAAGCAACAGAGAACAAGTGAGGTCCGGCATGAAATAACTGGAAGTATTGTCAACTTCAAAATTATTTTTACCAGTAGATATTCAGTATCTAAGACGACGTTTTTGTCGTAGTTGCATTTCAATTAATCATTAATCTTCAAGATATTTTATCGCTTATAAAATATATGCGGCTACCAAACGAAATACCTTTAAACTGACATAACTTTATTAACAGATTTAAATAAAACAAACACTAAATTTTAAGTTAGCTACAATACATTAGTGAAAGCCGCACTCAAATTCGTTAAGTCATTTCTAAGATTAGCATGCACAGACGCACAGAAAAACAGATAAAGAGGCAACCATTCTAATAATCATTGTTTTCAGTTCTTTTGCGTCAATAAAGGCCCCGGTAATAGTTTTACTCATATACCTTCCATGTACAGACAGCGATCAGTTACAGATTTATTATATATATATATTATTTATGTTTCTCATTAAATAACGTGAGCTCCGAGTAATATTAAATTAAAAACAATTAGATCAATAAGATATTTTCCTGCGGTTTAGCCTATATTTTAATTTAGACCTTTAGCAATACATCGGTGAAAACCGCATTCAATTCCATGCAATAGATTTAGCGTAATACAGCTACAAACATACAGACAGACAGGGATTTTAAAAAAAAAACTGTTATTTTGGCATCTGTTGCTATAATGGCATATATATAATGGCATAAAGACGATATTTATTTCTTTTCCAATAACTTTAATGTACAGACACCGATCTGTTACAATTTTATTATAAGTATAAATTTAGCGATAGTCTAATTATTTGTAATTGAAATATCTAGCACCTTTATAATAATGAATACAATAATTTTTAATAATTTATTTAAGTTAATAATATTAAGTTTTAATATATTGCTAACTAAATTTCTGATGATTCGTTTTTTTTGTATATTTTAGGATTGCCAGGATGAGGCTGACTATTACTAATTACACTAATACTTATAATATAATGCTTTAAATAAAGTTCTTAACGACTTTGATTTAGAATTTATATTTTATAAAAAAATGCGTTGTCTAAATTTATAAAAATGTGTGTTATTTTTTTCAGACAATTACGTTTTTCGACGTACAAAATAATATGGTTTGCAACCTTATTATAATGAAACTTCTAAGTATTAGCTCTGTATTGATAAATTTTCCGATACATTACAAATACGTTGTAAGCAATGTTCCGTAAGTACCATAATAGCATAAGCGTCGACAGGTCACGTCCACTGCATGCATCTAGAGACCATTCAATAGAAAGCAATAGGATGTTACTATCCTCTAGCGAATCCGCAACTACTTGGATATTGTCCAAATAAGTTTTGATATGTGAAAGGAACCTGTCTCACTTGTTTCCAATTCAATAAAAATGCATTTTTAAAGTATAGACAATCCGAGTTTAATTAATTTAAATTGTCATTAGCTAAACAATTTTTCCTTAATTTAAGCTCTGGGTAAAATTATCATAATCTGATAAAGTGTTTTTTTTCGTAATTAATAATCTGACGGTACATTCATATTGCGAAGTTTATAGTTTTAGAACTGTCGCTTTCCAAGTGAATGCGGATTTCACTGATGGTGCAAGGTCGTCTGGGTACCACCCACTCAGATATGCTACCGCAAAACAGCAATACTTGATATTGTTGTTCCAGTTTGAAGGGTTCCCTAGGTTGGTGGTGCATTAGCGATGTAAGCGATGGTAAACTTTTCTTACATTGCCAATGTCTATGAGCGTTGGTGACCACTTACCATCAGGTGGTCCATTGCTCGTCCGCCTGCCTATAATATAAAAAAAGAAGAATGCTGCTAAGTCCTAGAACATGATACATGACCAATTTGTGTATAAGATATGTATATTAGAAACAACATCCTAACTTTTTGCTTCAAATCATGTAAATCTGGCATGTCTGAACCAAGGATTGACTTTAATATTTTATTTTCTGTTTGCTCATGTTTCTTATATATGTTCTCGTTCGAGTAGTGAATATACAACTCTGAAACCTTCTCCCATAATGTCAAGTTATAAATTCTTCTGTGCATTGCATTTGGATAAATAAGTGGATGCGAGGCTGCCCCTATCATTTCATTAGCAGAAAAAATACCACTAAAGGAACTGATTTCAATAACTGGCACATCATAAATATACGAAAATGAAAAGGCTGGTCGTATACAAGATTCGATAAATAACAAATCAAATTTTCTATTATCACGAAGTAATTTTTGAATTTCAGTAGATTTTAGCTGTTTAAGAAATAATTCAAAGAGGAAAATAACACCGAAACGGAAAAATTCAATAGGATCTTCTTCGTATTCTCTTTCTGTGAATATCTTCCAGTGATCGTAAGATATATCGTGCAGATCGATTTCGGTTAGGTTTTGAGGAGCTTGGCCTTTTGGATATGCTGGATCTGTTGTTATCACTGTGACTTCATGTCCACGTCTTGCTAATTCTAACATTAGTGGACGAAACACAACTTGATGGCTTATGGAAGGCGTTGGAAACACTCCTAATATTTTTGCAGTTTCACTTCCAACGAACATACACACCAAACTAACGATCACTT
This sequence comes from Nymphalis urticae, assembly GCA_905147175.2. Lineage (NCBI taxonomy): Eukaryota > Metazoa > Arthropoda > Insecta > Lepidoptera > Nymphalidae > Nymphalis > Nymphalis urticae. The sequence continues at coordinate 5,275,102 of LR990008.1, forward strand.
TCAACATCTTATCGAGAGCAATATTGACAAAAAAGTGGAAAGAAAAATATTACAATGTTCTTTATAATATCATATCTACCATTTTAGTCTTGCGATAAGAGTTAATTCTTAAACAACTGTTTGAAATGTAAATCCTACAACGGTCTGTTGTGTCAACACAGCTTGATGGCTGTGGATAAATTGGTTGCGTTGGTTAAGCTTCTAATATATTCGTACACTGATCTGACATAAAACATTTACAATATATAGATATTTTTACAATTACAGCTGCCACTCGCGGTCATCGTTATCAACACCACGTGATAACTAGGTCAACCTTGAATTGTTAAGAGAATATGTCGTAATCATGCTGGGACAGATTTCCGACTTTGTTTAAATTCTGCTAAATTTTTCTGTGATAACATTCTACCACACTATTAAGCATAAATATATGGTTGAAATATGTTTTTATATATAGGCATATAGTGTGAAGGGAGTGGCCCTTTATACTATATGACCGAAAAACATTCTACATAGAAGCTAGAAGCAACAGAGAACAAGTGAGGTCCGGCATGAAATAACTGGAAGTATTGTCAACTTCAAAATTATTTTTACCAGTAGATATTCAGTATCTAAGACGACGTTTTTGTCGTAGTTGCATTTCAATTAATCATTAATCTTCAAGATATTTTATCGCTTATAAAATATATGCGGCTACCAAACGAAATACCTTTAAACTGACATAACTTTATTAACAGATTTAAATAAAACAAACACTAAATTTTAAGTTAGCTACAATACATTAGTGAAAGCCGCACTCAAATTCGTTAAGTCATTTCTAAGATTAGCATGCACAGACGCACAGAAAAACAGATAAAGAGGCAACCATTCTAATAATCATTGTTTTCAGTTCTTTTGCGTCAATAAAGGCCCCGGTAATAGTTTTACTCATATACCTTCCATGTACAGACAGCGATCAGTTACAGATTTATTATATATATATATATATATATATATTATTTATGTTTCTCATTAAATAACGTGAGCTCCGAGTAATATTAAATTAAAAACAATTAGATCAATAAGATATTTTCCTGCGGTTTAGCCTATATTTTAATTTAGACCTTTAGCAATACATCGGTGAAAACCGCATTCAATTCCATGCAATAGATTTAGCGTAATACAGCTACAAACATACAGACAGACAGGGATTTTAAAAAAAAAACTGTTATTTTGGCATCTGTTGCTATAATGGCATATATATAATGGCATAAAGACGATATTTATTTCTTTTCCAATAACTTTAATGTACAGACACCGATCTGTTACAATTTTATTATAAGTATAAATTTAGCGATAGTCTAATTATTTGTAATTGAAATATCTAGCACCTTTATAATAATGAATACAATAATTTTTAATAATTTATTTAAGTTAATAATATTAAGTTTTAATATATTGCTAACTAAATTTCTGATGATTCGTTTTTTTTGTATATTTTAGGATTGCCAGGATGAGGCTGACTATTACTAATTACACTAATACTTATAATATAATGCTTTAAATAAAGTTCTTAACGACTTTGATTTAGAATTTATATTTTATAAAAAAATGCGTTGTCTAAATTTATAAAAATGTGTGTTATTTTTTTCAGACAATTACGTTTTTCGACGTACAAAATAATATGGTTTGCAACCTTATTATAATGAAACTTCTAAGTATTAGCTCTGTATTGATAAATTTTCCGATACATTACAAATACGTTGTAAGCAATGTTCCGTAAGTACCATAATAGCATAAGCGTCGACAGGTCACGTCCACTGCATGCATCTAGAGACCATTCAATAGAAAGCAATAGGATGTTACTATCCTCTAGCGAATCCGCAACTACTTGGATATTGTCCAAATAAGTTTTGATATGTGAAAGGAACCTGTCTCACTTGTTTCCAATTCAATAAAAATGCATTTTTAAAGTATAGACAATCCGAGTTTAATTAATTTAAATTGTCATTAGCTAAACAATTTTTCCTTAATTTAAGCTCTGGGTAAAATTATCATAATCTGATAAAGTGTTTTTTTTCGTAATTAATAATCTGACGGTACATTCATATTGCGAAGTTTATAGTTTTAGAACTGTCGCTTTCCAAGTGAATGCGGATTTCACTGATGGTGCAAGGTCGTCTGGGTACCACCCACTCAGATATGCTACCGCAAAACAGCAATACTTGATATTGTTGTTCCAGTTTGAAGGGTTCCCTAGGTTGGTGGTGCATTAGCGATGTAAGCGATGGTAAACTTTTCTTACATTGCCAATGTCTATGAGCGTTGGTGACCACTTACCATCAGGTGGTCCATTGCTCGTCCGCCTGCCTATAATATAAAAAAAGAAGAATGCTGCTAAGTCCTAGAACATGATACATGACCAATTTGTGTATAAGATATGTATATTAGAAACAACATCCTAACTTTTTGCTTCAAATCATGTAAATCTGGCATGTCTGAACCAAGGATTGACTTTAATATTTTATTTTCTGTTTGCTCATGTTTCTTATATATGTTCTCGTTCGAGTAGTGAATATACAACTCTGAAACCTTCTCCCATAATGTCAAGTTATAAATTCTTCTGTGCATTGCATTTGGATAAATAAGTGGATGCGAGGCTGCCCCTATCATTTCATTAGCAGAAAAAATACCACTAAAGGAACTGATTTCAATAACTGGCACATCATAAATATACGAAAATGAAAAGGCTGGTCGTATACAAGATTCGATAAATAACAAATCAAATTTTCTATTATCACGAAGTAATTTTTGAATTTCAGTAGATTTTAGCTGTTTAAGAAATAATTCAAAGAGGAAAATAACACCGAAACGGAAAAATTCAATAGGATCTTCTTCGTATTCTCTTTCTGTGAATATCTTCCAGTGATCGTAAGATATATCGTGCAGATCGATTTCGGTTAGGTTTTGAGGAGCTTGGCCTTTTGGATATGCTGGATCTGTTGTTATCACTGTGACTTCATGTCCACGTCTTGCTAATTCTAACATTAGTGGACGAAACACAACTTGATGGCTTATGGAAGGCGTTGGAAACACTCCTAATATTTTTGCAGTTTCACTTCCAACGAACATACACACCAAACTAACGATCACTTTCAACATCTTATCGAGAGCAATATTGACAAAAAAGTGGAAAGAAAAATATTACAATGTTCTTTATAATATCATATCTACCATTTTAGTCTTGCGATAAGAGTTAATTCTTAAACAACTGTTTGAAATGTAAATCCTACAACGGTCTGTTGTGTCAACACAGCTTGATGGCTGTGGATAAATTGGTTGCGTTGGTTAAGCTTCTAATATATTCGTACACTGATCTGACATAAAACATTTACAATATATAGATATTTTTACAATTACAGCTGCCACTCGCGGTCATCGTTATCAACACCACGTGATAACTAGGTCAACCTTGAATTGTTAAGAGAATATGTCGTAATCATGCTGGGACAGATTTCCGACTTTGTTTAAATTCTGCTAAATTTTTCTGTGATAACATTCTACCACACTATTAAGCATAAATATATGGTTGAAATATGTTTTTATATATAGGCATATAGTGTGAAGGGAGTGGCCCTTTATACTATATGACCGAAAAACATTCTACATAGAAGCTAGAAGCAACAGAGAACAAGTGAGGTCCGGCATGAAATAACTGGAAGTATTGTCAACTTCAAAATTATTTTTACCAGTAGATATTCAGTATCTAAGACGACGTTTTTGTCGTAGTTGCATTTCAATTAATCATTAATCTTCAAGATATTTTATCGCTTATAAAATATATGCGGCTACCAAACGAAATACCTTTAAACTGACATAACTTTATTAACAGATTTAAATAAAACAAACACTAAATTTTAAGTTAGCTACAATACATTAGTGAAAGCCGCACTCAAATTCGTTAAGTCATTTCTAAGATTAGCATGCACAGACGCACAGAAAAACAGATAAAGAGGCAACCATTCTAATAATCATTGTTTTCAGTTCTTTTGCGTCAATAAAGGCCCCGGTAATAGTTTTACTCATATACCTTCCATGTACAGACAGCGATCAGTTACAGATTTATTATATATATATATATATATATATATATATATATATATATATATATATATATTATTTATGTTTCTCATTAAATAACGTGAGCTCCGAGTAATATTAAATTAAAAACAATTAGATCAATAAGATATTTTCCTGCGGTTTAGCCTATATTTTAATTTAGACCTTTAGCAATACATCGGTGAAAACCGCATTCAATTCCATGCAATAGATTTAGCGTAATACAGCTACAAACATACAGACAGACAGGGATTTTAAAAAAAAAACTGTTATTTTGGCATCTGTTGCTATAATGGCATATATATAATGGCATAAAGACGATATTTATTTCTTTTCCAATAACTTTAATGTACAGACACCGATCTGTTACAATTTTATTATAAGTATAAATTTAGCGATAGTCTAATTATTTGTAATTGAAATATCTAGCACCTTTATAATAATGAATACAATAATTTTTAATAATTTATTTAAGTTAATAATATTAAGTTTTAATATATTGCTAACTAAATTTCTGATGATTCGTTTTTTTTGTATATTTTAGGATTGCCAGGATGAGGCTGACTATTACTAATTACACTAATACTTATAATATAATGCTTTAAATAAAGTTCTTAACGACTTTGATTTAGAATTTATATTTTATAAAAAAATGCGTTGTCTAATGAAAATATAAAAATGTGTGTATTTTTTTCAGACAATTACGTTTTTCGACTTACAAAATAATATGATTTGCAACGTATAATGAAACTTCTAAGTATTAGCTCTGTATTGATAAATTTTCCGATACATTACAAATACGTTGTAAGCAATGTTCCGTAAGTACCAGAATAGCATAAGCGTCGACAGGTCACGTCCACTGCATGCATCTAGAGACCATTCAATAGAAAGCAATAGGATGTTACTATCCTCTAGCGAATCCGCAACTACTTGGATATTGTCCAAATAAGTTTTGATATGTGAAAGGAACCTGTCTCACTTGTTTCCAATTCAATAAAAATGCATTTTTAAAGTATAGACAATCCGAGTTTAATTAATTTAAATTGTCATTAGCTAAACAATTTTTCCTTAATTTAAGCTCTGGGTAAAATTATCATAATCTGATAAAGTGTTTTTTTTCGTAATTAATAATCTGACGGTACATTCATATTGCGAAGTTTATAGTTTTAGAACTGTCGCTTTCCAAGTGAATGCGGATTTCACTGATGGTGCAAGCTCGTCTGGGTACCACCCACTCAGATATGCTACCGCAAAACAGCAATACTTGATATTGTTGTTCCAGTTTGAAGGGTTCCCTAGGTTGGTGGTGCATTAGCGATGTAAGCGATGGTAAACTTTTCTTACATTGCCAATGTCTATGAGCGTTGGTGACCACTTACCATCAGGTGGTCCATTGCTCGTCCGCCTGCCTATAATATAAAAAAGAAGAATGCTGCTAAGTCCTAGAACGTGATACATGACCAATTTGTGTATAAGATATTTATATTCCCAGAATGTCAAAAGAAAAGTCCAAAGTATTACAGCATACCACAATATTACCTGTGATATGATGGAGTAGAACACCTACCTCTATAAAGCTTTAGAAAACTATATAAATAAAATCGTACGTCGCTTCATCTCTATGCTCGCTTTATACAAAACAACTGATGTGCCATTCTGTAAGAACTCGACATGTTACGCGTGAAATTTTGAAAATCGGCCTGTTGTGATTTTCTATTTTGACACCTCTCTATAAAAAAATATTATTAGTTTAATAAAACATGTCATATATATAACTGTTTGTTTTTAAATATCGTTCTACCGATAATTAGCAAAACTTACTATTGTGTGTGTTTGAAAGCTGAGCGAGCCAGCGTAGGCACAAGGGATGTAACGTTTTATTACCGAAGTTTAGTGGCGCTTTGGCAATGTAAGGAATGTATGATATTTATGATCCCAATTTTATAGGCGGTGGAGATCACTTACCATCAGGTGGCCTATTTTGGAGTCTAACCACGTATTTTATAAAAAATAATAGCTCTCCTGGAAAACTCAAGATCGGATTTTGTATTGTTATGTGCATTATTTCTTCATACGAGTAATGTGACCATTTTAAATTTACGTTCTAGATAATGTTAACATAGAAACTGAATTCAATATCTCGGTCGATATCATGATAAGTCTCGCAGCTAAAGATTTAAGATTTTTATCAATAAAAATATCTTATATTTTGACAACCATGAGTAATATAATCTCAAATTATCGTAATGTTTTTAAAAATAGCAATTTTGTGTAAGTCATTTATCAATTTCTATCAATATTTAATAAAACATTTTAAAATACCGTTTCATTTCGAATTATTTATACCAAATGTGTTATTAAATATTTTTTACTGGAATATATGATGTATAATATGTATATGAGTATTAAGAAGTTATATTATTTGTTGTTGTTTTTTAAACTTTATATTCTCATACATAAAAAAAAGCGCCTTACTTTTGGACATAAGGGAAAGATGATTAATAAAGGTTACGACGTGAAAGTGTAACAAACAAATTAACTTTCACATAGACTGTGTCTTAGGTAATATTTATAATATTATTATAATATTAATTAAGACTCATAGACACGATTGCTTGAACGAATTTTCCCGTGAAAATTTAATATTTCATATGAATCGATGGAGTTCGTATATTCAAAATACGCACACCCGTGGTTAGTAATAGGACATCGGTTTTCGCTTCACGTCCGAAACGCTAGGGTTGTCGAGTACGTAAAAAGTACTTATTCCATTTATTTGAAGCGTTACGCTAGCTCATCATTTCAATACGTATAATGCGTATAAACTAAATATAATACCAGTAGAATTTTAATTGATGTTAGGGCTTCGTGCAAGCCCGTCTGGTTAGGTATCACCTACTCATCACATATCTTACCGCCAAACCGCAATACTTAGTACTATTGGTATCGGGTTTGCAGGCTGAGTGAGCCATTCAATTTCATTCAACTAAAGCTTGGTGATGCATTGGCGATGTAAGGAATGTTTATTATTTCTTAAGATTCCATTGCCTATGGGTAGTGGTGGCCATTTACCACTTATCACCAGGTTGCCCATTTGACGTCCGCCTCACAATTTTATAAAAAATAAAAAATAAGTAAACATATAATAGATAACACCAAATTATAAGAATAAAAATATATATATTTATTTTTTCATTATCATAAAAATATTTTCACACCCCTAACCTTAGTGATTTCGACAAAATATTGGATCTCTGATTTACGACTGCGTTATAACTATCACTGATTTTTATCTTCTTTTAGGGTTCCGTTTTGGATGTAAAAACGGTACGGACGTAGATAGTGAAGTTTATATTTGAAGATAACGAGCCGGTTAGAGTTGGAGGACTGGGAAATCATAAAGTATACCTTTGACTCCGCCATTTAGAGTCAAGTGGAACTTTGGCATCGGCTTGGTTTTTGAGGATTTGGATTGTCCTACAGTCGAGTTTTTTATAGTGTCACAAAACCCAATTGTTAGGTCTCCCTTAGGAATCATACGATTATTTTCGTCGCTGAATTTGTTTTACTAACAATTCCTGTCTATAGCAGAATACAATTATGCAAGAAATGGTTTGGTGTTTTTCCATTTAAGTATTTGTATTTTTGTCACAATAATTACATCATCCTGATTCATTGTTGACATCACAAAAGTTGACGATTCTCTTTTTATGGGAACGCAGTTCAGTTCTTGGATGTTGGTATAATTTATGTTTGACATTTATAGTCTTCAACTTCGACTTTGTTGTAACTCATCACTGCGTGCTGCATCACACTCGTACACTTTTATACGTTTCAAGCGATAGCAGTTGTTTTGCTAGGGGAAACGTTTTGCTAGTAAATAACTCATCTTGTGCTTGGTGGTGAAATTCATTCTTCATTTAATCAGTTACAAACTCGCATTGGATAAGCCGAGATGGCCCAGTGGTAAGAACGCGTGAATCTTAACCGATGATCGTGGGTTCAAACCCAGGCAAGCACCACTGAATTTTCATGTGCTTAATTTGTGATTATAATTCATCTCGTGCTTTACGGTGAAGGAAAACATCGTGAGGAAACCTGCATGTGTCTAATTTCACTGAAATTCTGCCACATGTGAATTCCACCAACCCGCATTGGAGCAGCGTGGTGGAATAAGCTCCAAACCTTCTCCTCAAAAAGGAGGAGAGGAGGCCTATAGCCCAGCAGTGGGACTTTCACAGGCTGTTACAAAAAAAATTAGATTAGCGTGGTGGAATGCGTTCAAAACCTCCTACTTAAAAAGTAGAAGAAGCTTTAGCCCAGCAGTGGAACATTTATAAGCTGTAACTATTTAAATACTCAAACAAACATTATAATACTCAAGCAAATCGGTGTCCATCTGCTTGTTTCAATACAAAATTAGTAGCGGTCTTCAAACATATAATCATCAATTGTTATTCCGTATCAACCTTTAATATTCAATACAGGATTGTGGTTTAATTAAGGTAATGTAGTTACTAACACTATTCATGTGACAATAGCCTCATATCTGTTAAGAGAAATATTAATAACTATTGATTAATATAATAACACCGTAACGCTATCGTATAAAATATTTTTTAATTATTATTAATAGAAAGTACTTGTATAGAAGAACAAGTAATATCAAGTATCTTTACTAATATTATAAACTAAAGTGACTTTTTTGTTTGATAACTTTTAACTACTTAACCATGATGATCAGCATAAAATTTTGCATACACTTTGTCAGCGGTAGAGAAAATGATTCAAGCTTGCATTCTACTAAATTTCTTCAAAATCGATTCAGTAGCTTAGCCATACAGACAGTTCCTTTAGCAATTATAATATTAGTATTATAGATGATACATTCATTTGAATCTGATTGTCAAAACTCTCGTAAGCTTTGTTGTATTTCGGTCGATATTTCTGTGCGCGTATGTGGATTTATGGAAAGTTCTAAACATCTACTTAAATTGTATTTACTTCTCATTTCCTTTTTTTGCTTTACTAAAAGAAATGTTTTGCATTGCAAAACATTTCTTTTTTATTCAAAATTACGGAAACAAAAAATAGATGTACAACGTCACATTCCGCAGTGCGGTGAAGGTCTGAATTATTGCATGAAATGTATTTTTATAGTCAATAAAGACGTTTCTACAATTTAACTAATTTTGTTGTTTTAAATTGCAACAATGATTTTTTGATAATATAATGATCAGCGTATCGAAAGCCCCAGTCAGCAGTGCAAAGTCAAAGTCAAAAATGTTTATTCAATATAGAAGCGTTACACTTGTTCATTGACTGTCATAAATCTACCACCGGTTCGGTAATAAACACCTCAGACCTGAAAAGAAACGGCGAAAGAAACTCATTGGGTTTTTTTTATATCTCAGCCTTTACAATAAGTAATATACAACAATAGCCAAATTATATATACCTTTTTTATTTGAAATTACGTGGAGGCGATTGTTTCATTCCCAGGGTGTGCAATCATTTAAAAAGTCATCGGATTTGTAATATCCTTCAGCAAACAACGACGTACGTACATAGTAACGTTAACGATTCTTTTAAATTTCACAATTGAATATTTTTGAACGTTTTCCCCTGTGTAATCTGGTAATAGTGGTTGTAAGCTTATACTTGTTTCTGATGTTAACATTATGTACGTCACAATTTCTAGGAAAATATTTTATGTTTTTGCATACATACATAACATTATCATATATATATATACAGAAACAACTGTCATTATTTTAATTTCTTTAAATTTACTTCTTAGTTAATCTTTTGGGTCCAGGTTATAAATCGTATGAATAGCCCTCTTCTGCTATACAAAAATCATTTATTGGTGGTAGAGCTTTGTGCAAGCTCGTCTGGGTAGGTACCACCCACTCATCAGACATTCTGCCGCAAAACAGCAGTACTTGGTATTGTTGTGTTCCGGTTTGAAGGGTGAGTGAGCCAGTGTAATTACAGGCACAAGGGACATAAGATCGTAGTTCCCAAGGTTGGTGGCGCATGGGCGATTTAAGCGATGGGCAACATTTCTTACAATGCCAATGTCTAAGGGCGTTGGTGACCACTTACCATCAGGTGGCCCATATGTTCGTCCACCTTCCTATTCTATAAAAAAAATATATATATATATATTCGGCTGCATTGCCCCAAAGTAGAGTGCCATAAGACATTATACTGTGAAAATAACTAATTTACACTAGGCGAGCCGTATCTACATCAGTCAACATCTTGATTTTTTTTAATGCGAAAACTGCAGAGCTGAGTCTATTTACCAATTTATAATATGAGGGCCCTATTGAAGCTTAGAATCTATGATGATACCAAGAAATTCTGTTGCTCCTTGTTTGTTATTAAGTAGATTGGGCAAGTCATTTATATAAATGAGGAAGAGAAATGAACCAAGAATAAATCCTTGAGGGACCCCCACACTAACTGGAGTCCCGGGAAATATCTATCCATTTATATCAACCCTCTGAATCCGATTGCTCAATACGAAATCAGGAGGCTGAGTACTGTGTTTTTAATCCCATAGTGACTTCGTTTCCTGACCAACGTTTCATGTTGCACACAATAAAAAGCCTAGATAAGTCACAGAATTTTCCTATGGCGTCCTGTGACTCTTCCCAGGCTCTATAAATATTTTTAATGAGCTCGACACCAGCATCGGTTGACCGATCCCTTGTAAGGCCAAATTGTTTATTGTGCAGCAACTTGTATGTATCAAAATGTACTAACATAAGAACACTACATTGAGCATTAATTATGTTAGTACAGAGATGGGTCTGAAGTACTACCAGATTTGAAAATAGGAATTACCTTACTATGTTTCATTAGGTCAGGAAACGCCTCTAAGAATGCAAATATTAAATAAAATAAAAAAAATAAGGTGCAATTTCATCAATAACTGACTTAACTGTCTTAACAGAGATACCCCGCAGAATGAATTTCAATTCCAATGAATTAAAAGTTCTTATTATATCTTTAACACTTACAGTATTAAAGTTAAAGCAAATATTACATTTAGTAACATTGTTTTTTACCAACGATTCAGCGACGGTAATTGAGTGTAATTGAGTGAATTGGTAGTCAAAATTAGAATGTCAGCAAAAATTTTTTCGAAAAGAGTAGCAACATCCCGGTCAGAATTAATTGACTTATTATCAATGGATAGGTTGAAATCAGAGATGTTATTTTTAACTCCAGTTCGAACTTCCAGTTTCGAAATTAATAATTTTTTACGTCCTTTTTATTTTATTTGGTGCGCCTACGATTTTATTTTTTATTGCGCAACGACTTGGCCATTGAACACACTCGTTTAAATAATTTAGAGTAAGCAATAACATGGTTAATGAAAGAAAGGGAACGGTTGCAATTTCTTTCATTATAAAGTTCATACAACCTTTGCCTACTCTTATGAATTCCAACAGTCGCCCAATCATTAAATGTGAGAAAATTCCTTGAATTGACTGTCTTTAAAGTAAATATGACACTGAATTCTTTTTTAAATAATTTAAAAAAAAACTTATAAAACACATTAGAATTTTCATGTAATTGTAAATATGAGAACTTTACCATAATATTACTTCTGAACTTCTCTATTCGATTCGTATTGATTGGTATAAACGTTTGTTTTAAGTCTTAATTATTATTTTTTATTTTTAAATTAACTGAATTAAATGGACACAATGGTCGGAACTTAACATATTTATAATATGTTTATGATTTGGTATACAATTAGTAAATATATTATCAATTCAAGTTACAGAGGATTCAGTGATTGTAGTTGGTAGAGCCAACTAGAATCAACATAACAAGGTTATATGAATTTAATAGAGATTTGAATCTAGTACTTGTACTACAGTTTCTAATAAATTGATGTTGAAATCACCACAAACAAAGATATATAATGTACAGACAAAACAAATAACAAAGAGAGGAACTATCACATTCTGTATATTAATATTTATGAACTTTCGTATCCAACATGAATGTTAACAATTTGAGCTTGAAACGAGTTTTAGCCGTTTTTATTTCGAACTAGTTCGATCTAGTCTAGTCGTGGCTTCGGCTATCTGTGGGGGTAGCAGGTGTTAGGTACCATATGTTTTTTTTCTATATCCAGGCATAACCTATATGAAAAATTTTATTATGATCGGTTAAGTCCACACTTATATAAGATTTACCAAAACAAAAGAACATCGAAATCGTAGAACATCGAAATCCGAAAAGTAGGACGTCATAATATGGTACAAAAACCCTTACATTTGAAGGAGCACGACTTTACAATAAAATAACTGCACACATAAAAAAATACACGCATTTAAGACCAAACTGGCTGAACATAAAACAGAACATTAACTTAAAAAAAAAAGATAAGAAAAAAATAATAATAAAAAAAATAAATCAATGCGTTAACTACTAAAGACGAATATGAATGTTATATTACTGTATGTTATATATGTGTATTCTCATACATACGACTTATGTCTTTTTTTGAGAATAAATGTCTAAATAATGCCTAAACCTAAATAGTTTAAGCGTAACAAACGACTGAACAAACTCACTTTCACATTTATGAGTTATAATTTCGAATGTTTTTAGCGATGAAGTAATTACTGAGTTAATAAATACTAAAAAAACTATCCTTTACGGATTGAATGCAACTGTATTCTTGGCTGTATGTTTGAATTCCTATATATAACTAAAATTCAAGGACATTATTGTCATTGACAAATATTTGGTATGGATTTTTTCATTACTTTGGATCACTTGTTGGAGTCAGTTATCATTGTGTATTACTAGCTCCTTATAACACTCACACGTAATAGTTTTATTCTTAGGGTTACCTGATAGGAACTGTTTTTTTTTGTAAAATAAGAAGGCGAAAATCCAGAAGAACCACCTGACAGTAAATGATCACCGTCGCCCATAAATATTGGCGCTGTAAGAAATATTAACCTTTTCTAACATCATCAATGCGCCACGAACCTTGGGAACTAAGATTTTATCTCCCTTGTGCCATTGGCTTACTAACCCTTCAAACCGGAATGCAACAATACTTAGTACTGTTTGGCGATAGAAAAAGTGATAAGTTGGTGATACCTACCCAGATGGCCTTGTTTTTTTTTTTTTTTTTATATTTGCCGGGTGGGCAAATGACTCTACTCCACCTGATGTTAAGTGGTAGTAGAGTCCAAACGCGAGGACGGCCAGTACAGTCTGGAAGAAGATTCTGCACTAGCCGCCCTCGCCTTGCCGGCCCGCAAGATGCCTCTTCACGCCTCGTAAAGAGACGTGAAGTGAGCGACGTATTGCCACGATAGGGATGGGCAAAGTGTGGAGGCGTGTTTCCCCCGGCATTGGTTCAGCCGCCGTCTCCACTGGACCAACACCCATCGCGGCAATGCTCGCTCGGGCACTGGCTGTACGCTGGCTGACCTCTAAACGCGGCTGCAAGCCACTTCACGAGATTTTCACCATGCGTACGGTGGTAACAAGCCAGGCGGATTTTTATCATCCTACCACCAGATGATATCCCTTAGTCGCCTCTTACGACACCCATGGGAAAGGGGCAGTGAAATGTATTCTTTCTCCGTCACTGCACGGATAGAATGTACTGTAATGTAATGTACCAAGTTCAAGTGATTATAATGTACAATATTAATTGAAAGCGATTCAATGATATGATATCCTAATAATCAAATTATTATCAATATAACATCAAATATATTATGACAAAGTCAGAATTCAGGAATTACTTTAATCCACTTATATTGTCTCTGTGTTTAACGTAATGCAATTAATTATGTAATATCCACCAAGTCTTTGAATAATTTGATACGTGTAAGGTCGATGACAGTTGATACAAAATTGTTAATCTGTTACCCTTTAATTAAATGTTAACTTTAAAACGGTTTTTCATATTGTTACAATTAAGCCAAGTATTTGAAAACAAATGATTTGAATAGAAGATTTTTTTTTCTTAGACAAAAATCAATCGTAAACATTCATTTGATCAGTAGTCTAAATAATTATATATTACCAACTTTTATTTTTAATTATTATTATATTGTTATTTTACATTTTATCTCCTATGAGGTAACGGAAACCTTAACACATGGGCCGTAGTCAAGCGCTAGTAGGGGCTAGTGTAGTGGGCTAGGTGATCGTATAAGCAGATGAGATGAATGAAGTCGTAAGGAACTTGCGCGTGGGGCAACGAACGGCATATGTTGAGGATGCATGCCTTTTGGAGTAAATGATGAGTGTGTTGAGGAACCCATAAAATATCAAGGCTACGTTGTAGGATTTTAGATACGACTGCAGTTGATGATCTCACAATGGGAATATTATTATTATTACTATTTTTTATAATTTCATCATATTCTTTTACTCTTATAAGTGGATGAATAAAATAATTATATTTTGTTCTTATATAAACAGTAGTTTTAATAGAACAGGTATTTCTGGTATTATTTATAATTATCATTAAATACGATATAAAAATACAATTAATAAAATAATATATTATAAGTAATATAATGTGTTATGTTAAGAATATCATAAAAATGTGTTACTATGTATATGTAAATATTTTTTATTGCTTCAGTATGAATCGTAGTAGTGACGTTGCTGTGTAAGTTAAGTCAGGAGTTTTTTTTTTCGCTTTTATCAAAGAAATCCTTTGAGATCTATCTCAAGATATCTCAAGAAGATAAATTAACGGATTTAGATGATAAAAAAATGTGTTTGATCATTATTTTGGTTAAACTGGGCAATAATCATGTCCTTTCAACTAATGAGTTCTATTCTGACTCTTAAAATATACCTCAATGTATTCAGATTAGCTTACGCAAAAGTCAAATTTCATTATATCTGTAAAATGGTTGGCCTTATCAATTATAATTTGCATAAAAGATTATGTAAATAAGATAACGTATTAGGTTTACGTACGTCAGTAATTAAGTCTTCGCGATTACACCTCAAATATACGAACCGACCCTAAAAATAAAACGTTTTATAATGAACTTTATATACGTTCATTATATTATGTTTTGATAATAAAGTCTTACATCTCTATGTCATCAACATTGTGGAGTGTATCTTGTGCTTCACAGAATGTTTGGTTACTTTTTTTAATATTTTACATATACAGCCTACTTAATCTAAATTTTCATTTGAATTTAATAATCAAAATTAACAATGATGCCGAATATTATTTGTTTTGTAATTTCTATCGCGACTCATTAATCTCATTATAATTTCTACGTGTTTTCGTGTGTGATTCTGTAAAAAAATGTGATAAATTCGCCTTCTGGGTTAATTTAAATTGATTTTGCTATTGTTTTGTTTTAGTAATTGAAAATTAACATTACAATTATATATAATCACTTAATAACATAATCAAAATTACATTAGATGAATAATTTAATCAAGTCTTCACAATATTATTTTGTTTCAATACAAATATATTTCAAGATTAAAATTTAATTCATGTGTACTGCCTCGTCAGAGTTGCATATGTTCTGAAAAAAGACGCTAACAAATATTTTTTATTTATTGATATTCATTATTGAAAACGAATAATCCATATCATATCCAAATTATCTCTTTCTCTCACTCACACACACAAACACAAATACACCTCACATATACGCGAGAATTAACGCACCGACAGATATATTCATTAATAAAGCACGTGATATGTAATGATAGTTTTAATTAATATATTTCATGATTGCTATTGACCTTCGTCTCGTTCTAATTGTCAATAAATAAATTATTATATACTTTGAACACGTTAAAAATTGCGATTGATTTTATATTATCTGTATTGTACATATTTTGAAGAATGCTAATAAGGTTTTCAGTGTGACATGCCTGCCAACCTTTTTTATAAAAAAAAAAATTAAACGTACCTTTTAAGAATTAGGAACATGCGTTCATATAAACACAATCTTTTTTTTATATAGAATAGGAAGGCGGACGAATATATGGGCCACCTGACGGTAAGTGGTCACAACGCCCTTAGACATTGGCATTGTAAGAAATGTTATCCATCGTTACATCGCCAATGCGCCACCAACCTTGGGAACTAAGATGTTATGTCTCTTGTGCCTGTAATTAATATATTTAATACGTATGTAATTGAAAATAGTCTCTCATCTCTATCTTAAATCGCCGAATGGTCCCGTGGTTGCTTTAAGATATGACTTCATATTTTACATTGTGGATAAATAATAATAGAAAATAATAATAAGAATAAACGACGGTAAGGAGATATTTTGAATAAATTTAATATTCATTTATATAAATGTTACGTTCTGGATTTTATGAATATCATTCAGTTCCATTAAGTATTTCAATTAATTGATCTTTTCGATAAAATATAAAACAAAAGAATCTATCATATTGTGTTTCTTGTTCGCTTACTTGGTGAAATAATAATTATTTTCTTCTATAATTATAATTAATATTGAAATATCATGCTAACTAATATTATAAATACAAAAATGAGTTTGTTACGCTTTCATGTCTAAATTATTCAACCGATCATCGTGACATTTTGTATACACATTATCAGGTGTTCAGAATAGGACATACCCTCACTTCATAAGTGGATGAAGCCGCAGGCGGAAACTAGTTATATTGATATACGAAATAAAATAATTGAAATGACCAATTGAATGTACTTTAATATTAACTATGTGCCTAATTTGTTTTTGTAATTGATTCCGTGATCAGCGGTAAAAAAATCATAGTTCTTTTTTTATATAGAAAAGGAAGGCGGACGAGCATATGGGCCACCTGATGGTAAGTGGTCACCAAACGCCCTTAGACATTGGCACTGTAAGAAGCGTTAACCATCGCTTACATCGCCAGTGCGCCACCAACCTTCGGACCTATGATTTTATGTCCCTTATGCCTGTAATTGCACTGGCTCACTCACCCTTCAAACCGGAACACAACAATAACAAGTACTGCTGTTTTGCGGTAGAAAATCTGATGAGTGGGTGGTACCTACCCAGACGAGCTTGCACAAAGCCCTACCACCAGTAAAGTTCGGAAACATGCAGGTCTCGATTGAAATCCTGCTATGTTTATTCACCGACTCACACTAAACCCGTGTGGTAGAATAGTATCCAATACTTCCCCTATAGAATAGAAGAGAAGGGACATTAAACATATTTCTAATGCTTCCTGTCAATTTGGAATGCTCAATAATTCCTCAGATAGTTTGACGGCCAACGATTGTGATTAACCGCCGCTAGTGTAGAATCATAATTACCCTGTCATCGACCAATAGCGTTTGATTGATTATGACGAATTATGATCCAACGAAGCGTTTTGCTGTACAGCTTTGTGATTTTCGTTTGCATGTTAATCAGAAATAGACGTTGTTGAACTGTTTCCGAATGCGTGTGTTCGCTAAAATTGTACTGGCAAGAATTTACCTTACTTACCTATTGTGTATTTTCGGTAATAACAAAACAAGTAGGTACTCAATATAGGTAAGAAAGTTACAAAATAGGTAGTTATTAAATATCTGTCTGTCTGTTTGTCTGTCCCTCTAATCACGATTAACTCAAACTGGCGAACAGATTTTGATACGGCTACCACCAATGGTTATACTTGACTTTTTTTTTATAGTGTACGTAGGCGGATGAGCATATGGGCCTCCTGATGGTAATTGATCACCAACGATCATAGACATTGGCATTGTAAGAAATATTAACCATCGCTTACTTTGCTAATGCGCCACCAACCTTGGAACTAATATATTATGTCCTTTGTGCCTGTAAGTACACTGGCTCACTCACTCTTCACACCGGAATACAGCAATACCAAGTACTGCTGTTTTGCGGTAGAATATCTGATGAGTGGGTGGTACCTACCCAGACGAGCTTATACAAAGCCATACTACCAGTTACATATATCAAAATTCGTGACGTGACATAATATATCTAACGTGGGGCCAACCGCCTTACTTGATTTTGTAGCCACGGAGCACTGCCAGCTTCTTACCTCCGAGCTGTTATGAAGAATTACTTGACAGCAAAACCAAAAATATTATTTAAATAAAATTTAAATAAAGAAAAAAAAGTTAATCAGCATTAATTCGTCATATTGCAAACAAATTTAGTAATCTGACAACGTAATGACTTCCCAGAGAGGTCTGCACTGATCAAGCGTAAATGTCCTCCGGGCGCTTAGTGCAGCCGTAGTTATACGGCGTATAACACGTGTACGTGTGTATAAGTTAAGTATTAAATTACTCTATAAATAGTTTAGATAACAAAATTTGTATCGTGAATTTTGCATTGTAATTGTTATTAAACAATCAAACAAGAGGTTATGACTTTTTAAAAGAATAAAATTTGTCTTATAACTATATAATTTTTGCATTTCCACTGATATAGAATATAATAGATAATAACAATAATAAAAAGCGCATTCAATATATTTTTGTGTGTGAAATGTTGTTTAACTTTGGAACATAGGTTTATTTTATAAAGTAAACATCTATAAAGTCTATTCAGTATATCAAGAGCATGTTTAATAGAGGATAGATTTAATCACAATCTCAATGGCCATACTTTGACAAATATAGAAAAATAAGATAAGGTTATGGTACGATTTCTAAACAATAATCTTACCTTCATTTTCATTACTTTATGTTTTCTCATTTTGGTAATGATTGATCAGAAAGCCACGCTTTTGCATGGAATTCTTAAAATCATTGTTTTTTTTCAAAATTTTCAAAACAACACGAAAATTAGCTTGAGTAACAAAAAACCTAGGCAAAAAATTAATCAGTATCAAAATGCCAAGGTGACATCAAGAATCAACCATAAATGCCACATAAACAATAGAAAAGACAAATTGGACAACACATAAATCTTTCTGGAATAAATTATTTCTTACCACAAATTTAATTTCGAGAGTCGAGATAAATCCTGAGCCTGAATAGATATAGCTCGTTAAATCCGTTTCTGGCTGAACGCCAGATGTACCAGCATATTGACAAATGGCGTTACCTCTGTTAAAGGAACCACTGACGCTTAACCAATATTACACGTGGCAACGTACCTGATCATCTGTCAAATAATATAACTATAAGACACTTTGTCACTAGCTTTGTCAAATTATCAAGTTTAATATACAATCAAAATGTTTGAACTTTTAGTGATTTTGGTAAGCTAGTTTAGTTATCGCCTTCAGAAGCTTGTAAGTTTTGTTTATGTATTATATTTGCGGGTTACATGCAAATAAGTGAGTGTTAATATTTTTATTTTTTTTTTATGTCAGAAAGTCCTACTCCTTTTTTTCAGTTGTATACTTCTCACTCTCGGCTTCTTTGCATCATACAATTATATATAATGTGTTTTCAAAGAAGCCTACTATTATTTGTAAGCGAATAGTCCGTTTCAATATATGATTGAACAAACCAACCAACTGTTTCGTATTTATATTATATTTGTCGAGATTTCAAAGATCTTTTAAATAGTATCTCTTGTGTATATTTATTTTAAGAACTTATCTATTTATATCTATTCATAAGTAATTGTAACAGGCCAATATCTGTACATTATAGACTTTGTAAAAAAACTAATGTGGGGAAATTTGTTGCTTAATCTTTATTGAAACAAAAGAACCCGAAACAACAGTTTTTCGAATTGTTGTCTGTCTGAATGCGATTTTCACAGATGTTTTGCTAGAGGTCTAAATTCTAAAAAATCATGAATTGACATCGTAAAAGTCACTGTCGATATATTTGACATCGACATCGTAATGGTAAATATAATTAATGTCAACTTAATGTCAATATCATCGATATCAACATAGTAATAGTTAATATCAATATCAGCGACATCAAGTCAAGACAGTCAAGTTAATATCATCGACAACGATATCGTAATCGTAATACTCAATGTCAATATCATCATAATCGTAATGGTCAGTGTCAATTTCAGCAACATTGATATCGTCATAGTCACTGTCAATATCATCGATATCAATATCGTAATCATAATATTCAATTTAATCTTATTGATTAAAAAATGCACGAGATAAAATCCTTATTATACCTGTACGACGGAATGGGCTGCTGGTTCTTAATAACGAGATTGTTGTAATCAAATGTACTTGACAACTTAATTTAAGTTGCTGGGCTATATCATTTCGCTATTTATTTAATGTTTATCATTGAAATTGAACTCATTTCTATACGATATTGAAAGACGATGTGAAATATTATTTAAATTAGATTTTTATATAATAATTAATGTAATGTACACACACACTCTCCTTTTTAAAAAACAATTGTTCAATTTGTACACTCAATCAATCATTGGTCTTTTTTTTTAAAGACCTGTACGTTAAGGTCAGTGGAAATACTATTTCGGTATATGGAATTATATCCGGTTACATAAAATATTATAAATAATTTACACCTTATGATATAAGATATTTGGATTTTTTGAGGATATTCTAGTAGTTAAATAGATAGATTTGCTTGGTCAAATTGGTACAAATTGCCATGGGTAACGATCTCATAAAAATAAAATTCATAGACGAAAGAAGATAATATCTTTCAGAAATAGCACGCTGTAGTGGCAATGGGCAATCCTTTACGCTTGAATAAATGCTATCCGATGCGCAAAAAATGCCTCAAAGGAAGACAACGATTCGGATAACCAGCAGAATTCAGAAGGCAGAATTGCGTCAACTAGGTGTGTATGTATATCGTGCTATAAACATTTAAGGGCTGATCTATCAGCCTGGATGGGTTCGATAAATTACAAGGGTGATGCATATTGTTGTTTGGAATGTATTTTTTATCAAATACACCTAAACCATCATCGACCACGATGGTCGTTTATTGTGACTTATTTGACAGTTTAAACAAATGAAAATAGAATATTTTATCTCTACACAAACGTGATTCGAATCGTTACTAATAAGTATCCATTTTTCAGTGCGTTCGGCTAGCTGGCTATCAAATTTAAAAGTCATAAAAACAATACTCTAATACAAATTCAAGCTTATGGAATCATCAACGTTATTGCTTTCTCCAAGATAAGCAAGGTCCCAAAACTTTTTCCAACTGCCCATTACAATAAATCCCGATAACCCTCATTTGACCTTCTGAAGTTATTCCAGTTGCTTTGTTCGCTATCGCTTGGCAAATACCCAATTAGGGGCAATGAATTTATATACTTTTCGCTAATCGAGTTTTTATTTGCTCAAAAAAAAAGTGTGACAGTGCTCGGATCCTCGTGTCTGTCGTATCGTGCAACTGAAACAAAAACATTTAAACTTATAAGACTACAAATCGTTTAATATTGTCGGTAACGACGATTGGACATGTACACCTGCGATGGCGACGACGACGACGATGACGATGACGACAATAATGTGTGTGTATGTTGTCTGTATGTGTGGGAGTGTAATGTCTACCTAAAAAATATTTACAAAAATACATTTGTTACAAGTATTACAAGAATGATTATAAAAGAGGATCTATACGCCTTGCAATGCCGTGTCTTATACGAAAGGCTACAAATTCAGGGTTTTTTTTCCTGGGTCAATTTTTCGTAAAATTTCAATAAATCTTTTAAGAATGGGATGGGTCCCTTTCCTTAAATCTCCAAGTCGCTTTATATCAAAAGTCTAAAGTCGAACATAAGCCATTATAAAAAGTATTGTTTAAAATTGCTTCGATTTGTTCTTATTTTAAAAAAAGAACAATAACAACCAATGATGCATCATTTTTTAAATAAACATAGTTAGATGGGACGGGCAAAGAAGCCACTTAGCGGTAAGACATGAAAAAAATATGTATAAATTTTGAATTATTATAGTTTTATTTTCACATCTATTATTTAAGAAAGTCTGGACACAAAGATATTTACTTTTTACGTTTATGTGATTATTAATTTAAACACAAACTTACTTGAATTAGTGCATTTATATAAAACTATTTAGTGCATTTCTGAATCTAGCAAATTACGTTCCCTGTAAACACAGTTATTTTTTTTAGAAGATTATTATTTGCCACGCCGACATGGCATCCTTTCAATTATAAAGTCGTATATTTGTATTTACTCCCCTTGTGGTTGAAATAGGTTATAGCATGAAGCACATTGGCAATAGGCTGCCATTAAAATTTACATTACCGTTACTCTAAACAAAGCTGGTGCTCCCGATTTGTTATTATTGTTCATAACTTTCAAGTTTCGTTACTATGATATTACGTTTGCATTACAAAAAATTAAATTATTCGTGCAAAGTTAGTTATTTTAACATTTAACGATCTGATTTATTCAAGGAACTAGATCTGAATGTATCAAAGGTTAGTCTGAATCATCTTTAAGTACAATGACCCTATTTTAGGGTCGTTGGACTTGACGAAATCTTTGTACATTACAAAAGCCACAGGAAGCCCTACAGTGTCAAATAAATTATAACCTTTACAACAAAGTTATGATGACAAAAAATATTGCCAGTATAAAAATATAATAAACACATGAATCTATTTGCGACTACTTACTATTAGCTGGCTACTGAACTGAACTGAACCCTACCTATTAAAAATATATACATATACGATTATTCCCAAAGCGTTATCGAGATTATTTCCTTTTCCAATAAGATATTCCATGATGAAGTATAGTGTATCTTCAAACAAAGATATTCGAAAATAAAATTATAGAAGAATACTGAATGATAATAATAGTAAAAATAACAATTAATAATATTTAATACTTTATGGTATTTATTCATTTTCGATAATCAAATTAATTCCAGTCTATTTTATTTCTTTGATTTTAATTACAATATTCGTAAAAATCAAGTCGAAGCTATTTTATGAACAGTTTGTTTTAAGTGTTAAACCATCGCTGTTTTTAAACAAATATTTAAAGTACAGTAATTACTTACTTACATCCTCATTATCATTGTTATCATTATCCACTGTTGGACTGTTCAAGTACTTTAACGAAACTTAAAAATAACGAACAACTCAAAATACAGTAATTTATTTTACTGTTAATTAACTTAATGTTTATATTGTTGCATTTTTTTTAATTACCCACCAACTTTTTATGGAAGCAGAGTTTTATATACGTCCATCAGATTCCATCTGATCAACGAATACAATTGCTACTTTAAAAACAATTTGCCATCAATCGTTCGCAATATTAATACCACACGCAATATATTGAACGAAAAGATGGCTTCGTATGTGGAAAAGTTATCTATTTCTAGCTCGAGTTTTATTAGATATATGACAAAAAAAGTTGCCATTACAAGACGTAAAAAATCGGTAATTAATTAATTTCACTTATTAAATATATATATATATATAAATATAATATCTTTGCTTTATTATATATATATATAATATATATATATATATATAATATATATATAATATATATATATATATATATAATAAAGCAAAGATGGTCCAGTGGTAAGAACGCGTAAATCTTAACCGATGATCGGGGGTTCAAACCCGGGCAAGCACCACTGAATTTTCATGTGCTTAATTTGGGATAATAATTCATCTCTTGCTTTACGGTGAAGTAAAACATCGTAAGGAAACCTGCATGTCTCTAATTTCATTGAAATTCTGCCACATGTGTATTATTTTATAACTTTCATAACGCAGTTTTAACCTTACGATTTCAACGTTGTTCTATAAGAACGGTTAACAATATTTAATGTTATACTAAATTATATATATATATATATATATATATATATAATAAAGCAAAGATGGTCCAGTGGTAAGAACGCGTAAATCTTAACCGATGATCGGGGGTTCAAACCCGGGCAAGCACCACTGAATTTTCATGTGCTTAATTTGGGATAATAATTCATCTCTTGCTTTACGGTGAAGTAAAACATCGTAAGGAAACCTGCATGTCTCTAATTTCATTGAAATTCTGCCACATGTGTATTCCACCAACCGGCATTGGAGCAGCGTGGTGGAATAAGCTCCAAACCTTCTCCTCAAAAAGGGAGAGGAGGCCTTTAGCCAGGCAGTGGGACATTCACAGGCTGTTACGGAACGGTTACGGTATTAAGAATATAGGCTCAAACATATTTCTTCGTTTAATCACACTTTTGGTAATTTTATAACTTTCATAACGCAGTTTTAACCTTACGATTTGAACGTTGTTCTATAAGAACGGTTAACAATATTTATTACAAATATTGTTTAAAATTATTTTTATTAGATTCATTCACATAAACTGAATATTATATGTTTTTTTTTGTGTGAAATTAATTTCTTATTTATATATATAGTAAACTGTAACTTTAGGAATTACTCAAAACGAATTGCCCTCAATTCAATTGCACGACAGCCTCGTGGAAATGAAGACGGACACTTGCGATGGAGCTAAAATGAAAACCGACTTTAGCGTTAGGAATATCACAAACTAAGATGCTTTATGTATTATTTTTTATGTAATATTTATCATTTTTCTTCAACATCATTATGGTCGTCATCATTTCTTTCTAATATTAATTATCGTTATTTTATATTTGCTGAAATTTGTTTATTTCGTTAATTATTTCTATTATTTATTCAAAATCCATAATCAAAATAATTCTTTGATCTTACCGTCGCTAACATATATTACCCATAAATGTATATATTCTTAATATATATATATATATATATATATATATATATAACCTTATATATAATAGTACCTATTTCTCATGTTCTACCGCAAAACATCAATTCTTAGTATTATTGTGTTCCGGTTTGAAGGGTGAGTGAGCCAGTGTAACGACAAGCACAGGGACATGACATCTTATTTCACAAGAGGTTGTACATGGCGATGTGATGAATGGTTAATACATCTTACCACGCCAATAAATATGGGCAGTAGTGACTTACCACCGGGTGGCTCATTTGCCTGTCTATTTTTATTAAAAAAAATGAATGCTGAAAGTATAAACGGAATGATCAAAAATATGTTTATTTTAAAGAAGCCGTTATGGCTGTAAGAGTCCTTAGACGTTTATAGAATAGGGTCATTGGGTAGTAAGTACTCTGCCTCAATGAACCATCCATCCTTTAGAAACGCAAGTAAGCAACATCAGTCAAAACATTAATGGTATAACAAGTTACTTCTATTGAATGTTGATTTTGAAATCGCCGTCCATCAATTTAAATTTATTTAATAGAAAATTTATTAATAAGGAATTTTATTTTATTATTTCTTTAGAAAATAAAACCTAGTCGAAACAATATTTACGTAACCTTGATATTAAATTCCTGACTTTTTTCACTGTCACTCACACATGCACAAAAACATACACACGCAATTAAATTCATTTAAATTATTTCGTTTGCAATTTATCGTAAAAGTGAATGTGTTGTTCTGAGTTAGTTTGCGCTTGATTTTTTTTTTTGCTAAAAGTTTGCAACATTCGGGGCTTTAAATATAAACTAACTAATTGAGAAGGCCGCGCCTAATGTCCTTTTCTGAACCCTTGACAATTTGTATGCTAAATTTCATGATGATAGGTTGAGTAATTAAAACGTGAAAGAGTAACAAATAAACCCACTTTCACATTTATGATATTACTAGCTGCCTGCCCCGACTTTGTATGGGTTACATAAGGATTTTATCTCGTGCATTTTTTAATCAATAACGTATAAACATTCGTCAATCGATCTATTCGCTCATACAGTGTAATTATATACATAATTATATGCATAAAGCACCACCCTGTGTATTTTTAACGCGCTTATTTATTACTGTTTTCTTAGGTTATGTTTACGGATTTATCTATCGATCTATTCTCATAGCTCTCAAAAGATATACATGACAAATTTCATAAAAATCGGTTAAGCCGTTTCGGAGGAGTGCGACCCCAAGCATCTTGACATGACATTTTTATATATAAGAAGACTAAGGAAAATACTAAACTATCTCATTTGGTTTGAGTATTTATGTAATAACATTATGACAGTCCAGTGAGACAGTCCAGGCGTCTGAGTTTACGTTGTGATGTTCTTTTGAATTTTATAGCGAAATACACTTTTTCATTATATCTTAGTATAATATTTTACTATACACTAAGTTATGTTTATTTGTTTATTTAGGAAAACGATATAAGGCCTCTTTATAATTATAAAACATCCATCTATAGAAAGTTTCATTAGAACTCTTTATATCAAACGAATTTACGTTTTTACTCAACTCCTCGAAGGCTCATTCAAAATTTTAAAACTAGTTTTTTAAAAACTTTACACGGCTTAGAGTTGAATGAACGTTTGCATCGAAGTAAATTTGAAAAACCTTTTAATGACTTAAAGGGAAACACGGAAAGTATTTCATCCAGAGCCTTTCCATGTATAATTGTGATAGTTGTTTTTTTTCCATTTATTTAATACTGAAAGTTGAAACTTAGTGTTTAAAACTAATGAAAATTGTAGCTTAAGACCAATTCCAGAGTAATCGAAACAATATGAGTAAAGAATTTATATTATGGGTTTTTTACGTTGTATCCGTATGAGTGTAACGTGTATGTATTGTATTTTCAAACAGTACGTGTAAGTAGGTATTCGATACTCTTGAACAAAGAATGTCAAAGGGAATTCCTGCCACTTACGGTGTTTGGCTCTGGGACATATAATAGTTGAACAAGAAATTTTGCCACAAAGAGAATTAATAACATACTGGACTAAAGTATATTATACCCTCTTACGATTAATGATATACATTTACAACAAAAAACCAGTGAAAGTTATCTTGGCCTGAAAATAGATAGTGCTTTAACGTGGACTGTACATATAGAACAAGAAAAAGAAAAAAATCGAGTCTAGTTGGACAACTTCATGACAAAGTCAGATGTATTTCCAACAAATTACGTCATACAATCTACAATGTAACTACTCTAGTAAAACCCCATATATTGTATTTAATTGAGATCTGGGGAGGTGCTACGAAAGCTAAATTATTAGACATACCAATTACTCAAAATAAAATTATAAAAATGATTTTTAACCATCCGTTTGTACCGTAGGTGTTAACCTACAAATAAACTTTATAAGGAAACAAAAATTATGACAATCAAACAATTATATATTTGTAATACATGTATTTATATTTAAAAAAACCTTAAACAAAGCTATACATACTGACATATCCCTTAAAAAACCATACGTAGCCATCGTGCGAGTCTTCTTTTGCCCAAAACTAAAACTAATTACGGCAAAAAGTATAACTTTTGAAGGCGCACAATTGTACAATAAAATACCCTCACTTATAAAAAATATAAACTCACTTACCTCATTCAAAATAAAACTAGCATTTCTATATTTATTTATTATAAACAAAACATGGTAAAAACTGTTTGTAATTCCTAATATAAGGAATTAATATATAATAATATTCCTAATATAGAATTCCTAATGAACCAGAACCGAAAAGCCGTAGGCCCTGACGACCTGCCGATTGAAGCGTGGAAAGCGATGGGTTCTCATGGTGTGAACCTACTTACTGACCTTTTTAACCGAATACTTACTAGCCGGAAGATGCCCAACTCTTGGAGATTGAGTATCATTACTCCAGTTTATAAAGGCAAAGGTAGTGTACAGGACTGCGAAAGCTACCGCGGTATTAAGGTTATGTGCCACACCATGAAACTCTTCGACCGCGTAATCGATTCAAGGCTTCGGCAAGAATGTACCGTCTCGGAGTGTCAGTATGGGTTTCGCCCAGGCTGTGGAACCATAGACCCCATCTTCGCCCTAAGAATACTAACCGAGGCCCATAGAGAAAAGAAGAAGCCGCTGTACATGGCGTTTCTAGACCTGCAGAAGGCATTTGACTGCGTCCCACGCCAAATAATCTGGTGGGCTTTGAAGATGAAGAACGTGCCACAAATCTATATTGACATTATCCGAGACATGTACCATAATTCGGAATCAATAGTAAGGACCGCCGTTGGCGACACGCACCCTTTCCCGATCACAGTTGGTGTCCACCAAGGCTCGGCCCTGAGTCCTTTTCTGTTCAGTGTAGTGCTTGACGTTGTCACAGCGAAAGCCCATGAGCCGTCTCCCTGGCTCATGATGTATGCTGATGACATTGCACTGGTAGATGAGGACAAGCAGATATTGGAGCAAAAGGTGAACCAGTGGAAGGGTGTGCTAGCGAGGGGTGGTCTGATGCTAAATGTTGCGAAGACCGAGTATATGGCCTGTGGCAGTACGGACCCCGAACCCATAAAGATAGGCGGAGAATCCGTTATCAAGAGGGAAAAATTTAAATACCTCGGGTCCGTACTGCACGAGTCTGGTACGATCGACCACGACGTCAGAGCTCGAATAAACGCAGCTTGGGCCAAATGGCGGGAAGTCACCGGGGTAATCTGTGATCGCAGGATACCGGTGAAATTAAAGGGCATTGTGTACAAGTGCATCATCCGACCGGTCTTATTGTACGGCAGCGAGACGTGGCCAGCTCTCGCGAGACATGTTCAGCAACTTCACGTCGCGGAAATGAAGATGCTGCGGTGGATGTGTGGCGTTACGCGACTAGATCGTATTCGTAACGAGCACATCCGTGGTAGCCTTGGCGTTTGCGATGTAGCGGATAAGTTGCAGGAAAGCCATCTCCGTTGGTTTGGTCACATTAGCCGCAGACCGCCAGACTACGTTGGGAACCGATGCCTGGACTTTGTTGTCGAAGGCCCTAGATCCCGCGGCAGGCCCAAGAAGCGCTGGCTCGATGTTGTGAGAGACGATATGAGAGAGCACGATCTCACTAAAGACGACGCTTTCGATCGGGCAAAGTGGAGGCAAAGATGTAGGAAAGCGGACCCTGGCATTTCTAGGCCGGGAAAACGCTAGGAAGAAGAAGAAGAAGATTTTTTATTGTATTTTCATGTTTTGTTTTTGTTTTATTTTTATTTATTCTACTTATTATCCTATTTGTAATTAAATTTTTAACTGTGTAAATTTCGTAAGTATATTTTTAAAATTAACTTCAAAATACCCGCCTATTAAATTTATTAACACTTCCTAATTACCTAAAACATAGTCCTTAAGATGGAATGGCGAATTTAATTGTACACATTATGTAACCTCTGTTCTCAAGTAAGTAATTATATTATGTCTTATTGAGATTAAATGTCTTCAAATCTATATTTTGATTTTGATTTTAAGGTACATGACTTTTATGTCCATATGTACAGATATTAAATAAAAGTTTTTTTATATATATAATAGAGCTGATGACACTAACGCATTCCAATATTCTTGGTAAACTTTTTCATAGTAGCTTAATCTTTTAAGGACCGTTTATTTTGTATGTGCATCACAGCAGATGGCAAAAATATTAAAATATAATATTATAAGGGATACATAAAAAAGAATATAAAATATTCTAGTCGAACTATTTATACTTCCGTATGAGATTTTTACTTAAACTCGATAGTACTTTCTTATCTATTTTATCCAAAAAAATGAACAACTTCTGTAACAGGTACTATTCCCCTCAAAGACCTGTAAAACTAAATTGAAGTTTTAGTACTTCAGCAATGCTTGAATTAAAAGACCAATAAAGATTCCTTCTTTTAGTTTGACATCGCCTTGACGCGGGAAATTACTTCACAGGTACTTAAAGGCAAGCGCCATCTTTGTTGAGTGCCAAGACAAAGTTCTTCATTAGTCCCAATTTAATATGTAAAGATGAGTGAAGAAATTTTTGAAATTCAATTAATAGAAGATGCTTGGCGTTCTTTTTTCCAATGATTCGTTATTGGAGTTCAAAAGTCATGTGACCGCTGGGCGTGTGATCTGTCCACTAGCCTCTTCGCTTGTCTTGGCCGTTACTCCATGACGACCTTGATCCCCATTCCATATTCCGTCGATAAGTGCCGGGCCCACTTACAACTTAATCTCGTCTTTTAGCATTCTCTAAGGGAGTTTAGAAAGAAATTAATAATATGGGCAGGATACATTGCAATTAATATAGTTTTATACATAAATGGCGAGAGCATCGGTGATTGTATAACCTGTCCACAATGTATATCTATGAAGGAAGCAACCAAACAAACCAGTACTAAAATTTAAGTCTGGACATTTTAGAATAAAAAAAGGAGTTTTTCGATCCCTTTGATCAGGATTTTCATTCTTTTAGTTTCGGTGTTTGACGCTATCGAGGCCTAATCAGGTAAAAAATTTAATTGATACAATTTTTCATAAATTTTAGAAAAAACAGACGTAATTAGTACGAATAATAAAATACTTAATAAACATACGTGTTTCTAGATTAAAAGTAGTATCGATCAAACGTATCACCAATTTATGTTACAAATTCCATCCAAGACCAATATTCTTAGACGGACCTTAGATTATTATGTCGCGGATATTGCCACTTTGTACATATCATATGAAGATTCTAGAGAGTACGCACACTAACACAGATTTTGATTAAAATTCGTTCAGGCGTTACAAATTTTGTCTAAGTGTAAATCCCACTAGAACTATGCATTTCGACGAGACATAAAGCATCTGAGGAGTAATTTCAACTTAGAAACAATCCACAAACCAAATTTTAATCAAATCGTTATACCAAATTATACTTATTTAAAAGCATGTACATTTTCAGGACAGGATAAAAATCTATTATTTATCATTACAGGATCTAAGAAATATCTGCACTAAATGACAATGGGAAATAAATCCATTGCCCAATAAATAAATAAAAAAACACAAAAAAATAAATAATCTGATTCCAAAATTGACACAAGTAAAATATAAATTTAAAATAATGTTTTAGTGTTATTCTATAACTTTTAGTTGTAATAATAATAATTTAACTACTGTTAAAGTTTTAATATTCAATATACTGTATATAAAATTTATATTTTTATTATTCAAGAAACGCTCCAAGAACTCAAGCTCCACATGAATAGCACATAGCAGACAGTGAAACAGTACTTTGTCGCATCTGATTATTATATATTTTAAAGCTCAATTACATACCATAAATATGATTACCTGGAATATATATATTTTGAATCTAATTTAATGATCTAATTAAGAAATCATAGGCATGAGTTGTTGCGAATTGAATAACAAATTTGGGGTCGTATTTGAGTAATTTAATTTGAAAATCAATAAGATAATTATAGACGTACTAGTTTCTGTCTGTGACTACCCACGTGTGAGGGAGGCGGGTTTTTCGGTTGATTTTTTGGTTAGGTATTAATTGTCGTTCGTTCTGAATCTAATTTTCCGGTCATGTCACATTGTCATCGGACTGTAAGAGTTAAGAAATAGAATGCAGGTAAAATATATTCCATTTTATCCGATATCATAATGTACTTGTGCATATGGTA
Organism: Nymphalis urticae; assembly: GCA_905147175.2. NCBI lineage: Eukaryota > Metazoa > Arthropoda > Insecta > Lepidoptera > Nymphalidae > Nymphalis > Nymphalis urticae. The sequence goes on from LR990008.1 coordinate 5,306,620, forward strand.
CTGAATAGCTGGGTAATACTTATATATAATCTGTGAAATTGTACGGCAAAAAAATATTCACGAGAAAATTTAAAATTTATAAGTGTGATCTGAAAAATAGAACATCATATATATTGTATCATATTTAAAAGTTTCCAACATTTTTATCAAAATTCAATTTAAACTAGCAACGTAATATAATATCAGCTAAATTTCATCAGCCGATGGTTCGTGACCAAAATATTGAGATATTCCTATTCGAGAGATCCACTGGATTCATTATCGTAGCACAATTATCTGCTATAAATTTAGTATCTTACAAATATACCGCATGCTACATTATAAAATATGTTTAGGAATTAATAAAATTGTATAAGTAAAGAATTTATAGTATGGGTTTTGTTTCGATTACTCTTGAATTGGTCTTAAGCTACAATTTTCATTAGTTTCAAACACTAAGTTTCAACTTTCAGTATTAAATAAATGGAAAAAACAACTATCACAATTATACATGGAAAGGCTCTGGATGAAATACTTTCCGTGTTTCCCTTTAAGTCATTAAAAGGTTTTTTCAAATTTACTTCGATGCAAACGTTCATTCAACTCTAAGCCGTGTAAAGTTTTTAAAAAACTAGTTTTAAAATTTTGAATGAGCCTTCGAGGAGTTGAGTAAAAACGTAAATTCGTTTGATATAAAGAGTTCTAATGAAATCCTTTTCAACTTTCTATAGATGGATGTTTTATAATTATAAAGAGGCCTTATATCGTTTTCCTAAATAAACAAATAAAAATAACTTAGCGTATAGTAAAATATTATACTAAGATATAATGAAAAAGTGTATTTTGCTATAACATTCAAAAGAACATCACAAAGTAAAGTCAGATGCCTGGATAAATGTATTTAATGTTATTACATAAATACTCAAACCAAATGAGATAGTTTAGTATTTTCCTTAGTCGTCTTATATACAAAAATGTGTCACGGTGCTTGTGGTCGAACTGCTCCGAAACGGCTTAACCGATTTTTATGAAATTTGTCATGTGTATATTTTGAGCGCTATGAGAATAGATCGATTGATAGATCCGTAGACATAACCTAAGAATAACATAACAGTAATAAATAAGCGCGTGAAAAAATAAACAGGGTGGTGCTTTATGTATATAATTACAATGTACAGGCGAATAAATCGATTGACGAATGTTTATACCTTATTGATTAAAAAATGCACGAGATAAAATCCTTATTTAACCCGTACGAAGTCGGGGCGGGCAGCTAGTAATGCCATAAATGTGAAAGTGAGTTTATTTGTTACTCTTTCACGTTTTTATCACGTTATAGGCTACGTAATTATTGTTTCGACTAGGTTATATTTTCTAAAGAAATAAAATGAAATTCCTTATTAATAAATTGTCTTTTAAATAAATTTAAATTGATGGACGGAGATTTCAAAATTAACATTCAATAGAAGTAACTTGTTATACCATTAATGTTTTGACTGATGTTGCTTACTTGCGTTTCTAAAGGATGGATGGTTCATTGAGGCAGAGTACTTACTACCCAATGACCCTATTCTATAAACGTTTCTACACATTCTTACAGCCATAACGGCTTCTTTAAAATAAATATATTTTTCATCATTCAATTTATACTTTCAGCATTCATTTTTTATAGCAAAAAAAGACAGGCAAATGAGCCACCCGATGGTAAGTCAATACTGCCCATATTTATTGGCGTGGTAAGATGTGTTAATCCATTTTTGCTGCATTTGCAGTACACACACTCACAAGGATAATTAAAGTAATGTAGTGTAGATATTACATTGTGAGGATTTAGTGTAGATGTTACTTTAATTCCCCTTGTGAGTGTGTGTACTGCACAAGCCAATAAGGCCCAGTGGTAAGAACGCGTGAATCTTAACCGATGATTGTGGGTTCAAACCCAGGCAAGCGCCACTGAATTTTTATGTTCCTAATTTGTGATTATAATTTATCTCATGATTTACGGTGAAGGAAAACATCGTGAGGAAACCTGAACGTGTCTAATTTCACTGAAATTCTGCCACATGTGTATTCCACCTAACCGCTCTGGGGCAGCGTGGTGAAATAAGCTCCAAACCCTCTCTTCAAAAAGGGAGAAGAGGCCTTTAGTTCAGCAGTGGGACATTCACAGGCTGCTACGGAGTGTACCTACACTACATACGAATTTGCGTGGTGCGTAGGTACGCACGCAGCGCGGGTGATTGACTGACTTTCATTTTTCTCATTAAAAGTGTAAATTATATTATAACTAATTGGTTGAAATTCTTATAGAAAGAATCTTTGTACTTTAATCTTTTCCTAAGTTAATTGACCGTTGATTTAAAAATAAGACTTGCGCACGCGAGGCTAGTGCCTCTTTTTAAAATGCAATACTAAGGTAACACAAATACCATACTTTGCCTTTAAAATTTCAACAGGAATACAATATAACATACATTTTTTTTATATATAAAGCAACAAATGATAATTTGATTTTATTTTGTAAACTGATAGTATCAAAGTCACAATTTTATTAATTCCTAAACTTATAGTAAAGAATTTATATTATGGGTTTTTTACGTTGTATCCGTATGCGTGTAACGTGTATGTATTGTATTTTCAAACAATACGTGTAAGTAGGTATTCGATACTCTTGAACAAAGAATGTCAAAGGGAATTCCTGCCACTTACGGTGTTTGGCTCTGGAACTTATAACAGTTGAACAAGAAATTTAGCCACAAAGATAATTAATAACACTATGGAATAAAGTATATTATACCCTCTTACGATTAATGATATACCTTTACAACAAAAAAACTAGTGAAAGTTATCTTGGCCTGAGAATAGATAGTGCTTTAACGTGGACTGTACACATAGAACACATAAAAAGAAAAAAAACGAGTCTAATTGGACAACTTCGTGACAAAGTCAGATGTATTCCCGACAAATTACGTCATACAATCTACAATGCTTTAGTAAAACCCCATTTATTGTATTTAATCGAGATCTGGGGAGGTGCTACGAAAGCTAAATTATTAGATATACCAATTGCTCAAAATAAAATTATAAAAATGATTTTTGAACATCCATTTTTAATACCTAGAAATAAACTTTATAAAGAAACAAAAATTATGACAATCAAACAATTATATATTTATAATACATGTATTTATATTAAAAAAAAAACCTTAAACAAAGCTATACATACTGACATATCCCTTAAAAAATTGAAAGAAATAACTAGTCGCAGCATACGTAGCCGTTGTGCGAGTCTTCTAGTTTTGCCCAAAACTAAAATTAATTACGGAAAAAAGTATAACTTTTGAAGGCGCACAATTGTACAATAAAATACCCTCACTTATAAAAAATGTAAACTCACTTACCTCATTCAAAATAAAACTAGCTAATTATATTATGAACACTTTTTGACAACACAATGAGTTAGGTGGATAAAAACTGTTTTTAATTCCTATTATAAGGATATACATATGTATATACAGGAACAATCAGCGGAAACTTTTTTATTATTATTTAATTTAACCTTAATTTTAATCAACCTATTTTTTATTGTATTTTAATGTTTTGTTTTGTTTTCTTTTTATTTATTATTCTATTTGTAATAATTTTTTTAACTGTGTAAATTTTGTAAGTATATGTTAAAAATTAACTTCAAAATACCCGCCTATTAAATTTATTAACACTTCCTAATTACCTAAAACATAGTCCTTAAGATGGAATGGCGAATTTAATTGTACACATTATGTAACCTTTGTTCTCAAGTAAGTGACTATAATATATTAAGATATGTTATAGACATTTATTCTCAATAAGTTGAGAATAAATGTCTTCAAACCTATATTTTGATTTTGATTTTAAGTTATATGACTTTTATGTCCATATGTACAGATATTAAATAAAAGTTGTTTTATATATATATATATAATAGAACTGATGAGACTAACGCATTCCAATATTCTTGGTAAACTTTTTCATAGTAGCTTAATCTTTTAAAGACCGTTTATTTTGTATATGCATCACAGCAGATGGCAAAAATATTAAAATATAATATTATAAGGGATACATGAAAAAAAAAACATTTACAAAGACATTTAACAAAAAACTTAAGAAATATTCTAGTCGAACTATTTATACTTCCGTATGAGATTTTTAATTAAACTCGATAGTACTTTCTTATCTATTTTATCCAAAAAAATGAACAACTTCTGTAACAGGTACTATTCCCCTCAAAGACCTGTAAAACTAAATTAAAGTTTTAGTACTTCAGCAATGCTTGAATTAAAAGACCAATAACGATTCCTTCTTTTAGTTTGACATCGCTTTGACGCGGGAAATTACTTCACAGGTACTTAAAGGCAAGCGCCATCTTTGTTGAGTGTCAAGACAAAGTTCTTCATTAGTCCCAATTTAATATGTAAAGATGAGTGAAGAAATTTTTGAAATTCAATTAATAGAAGATGCTTGACGTTCTTTTTCCCAAGGATTCGTTATTGGAGTTCAAAAGTCATGTGACCGCTGGGCGTGTGATCTGTCCACTAGCCTCTTCGCTTTTCTTGGCCGTTACTCCGTGACGACTTTGATCCCCATTCCATATTCCGTCGATAAGTGCCGGACCCACTTACAACTTCATCTCGTCTTTTGGCATTCTGTAAGGGAGTTTAGAAAGAAATTAATAATATGGGCAGGATACGTTGCAATTAATATAGTTTTATACATAAATGGCGAGAGCATCGGTGATTGTATAACCTGTCCACAATGTATATCTATGAAGGAAGCAACTAAACAAACCACTATTAAAATTTAAGTCTGGACATTTTAGAATAAAAAAAGGAGTTTTTCGATCCCTTTGATCAGGATTTTCATTCTTTTAGTCTCGATGTTTGACGCTATCGAGGCCTAATCACGTAAAAAATTAAAAAAAGAAAAAAAAAGAAATGGATTTTCAGAAAATATAATTTAATTGATACAATTTTTCATAAATTTAATAAAAAACAGACGTAATTAGTACGAATAATAAAATACTTAATAAACATACGTGTTTCTAGATTAAAAGTAGTATCGATCAAACATATACTAATAGTATAAACATAAGTAATAGTAGTAGTATAAACATATATAATAATAACTTTATTCACCAAAAAGATTTGGTGAATAAAGTTACTTATTATTATTTAACAAAGACAAAATTAAGGTGCAAAACCATAAAAAAGAGTTAACAATATGATATTTGATGATTTGGTGAAAAGGTCGTAGTCTCAGCTAGGCTGCTTTTCAGTTGGTGATAGCGTATCACCAATTTATGTTACAAATTCCATCCAAGACCAATATTCTTAGACGGACCTTAGATTATTATGTAGCGGATATTACCACTTTGTACATATCATATGAAGATTCTAGAGAATACGCACACTAACACAGATTTTGATTAAAATTCGTTCAGTCGTTACAAATTTTGTCTAAGTGTAAATCCCACTAGAACTATGCATTTCGACGAGACATAAAGCATCCAAGGAGCAATTTCAACTTAGAAACAATCCACAAACCAAATGTTAATCAAATCGTTATACCAAATTATACTTATTTAAAAGCATGTACATTTTCAGGACAGGATAAAAATATATTATATATCATTACAGGATCTAAGAAATACCTGCACTAAATGACAATGGGAAATAAATCCATTGCCCAACAAATAAATAAGAAAACACAAAAATAAAGTAACGTGATTCCAAAATTGATACAAGCAAAATATAAATTTAAAATAATGTTTAAGTGTCATTCTATAACTTTTAGTTGTAACTGTTAAAGTTTTAATATTCAATATACTGTATATAAACTTTATATTTTTATTATTCAAGAAACGCTCCAATAACTCAAGCTCCACATGAATACGCATAGCAGACAGTGTAACAGTACTTTGTCGCATCTGATTATTATATATTTTAAAGCTCAATTACATATCATTAATATGATTACCTGGAATATATATATTTTGAATATAATTTAATGATCTAATTAAGAAATCATAGGCATGGGTTGTTGCGAATTGAATAACAAATTTGGGGTCGTATTTGAGTAATTTAATTTGAAAACCAATAAGATAATTATAGACGTACTAGTTTCTGTCCGTGACTGGCCCACGTGTGAGGGAGGCGAGTTTTTCGGTTGATTTTTTGTTTATAGAATGGGTATTTAATATCTCGTGGTCCAATGTAGGTATTCATTGTCGTTTGTTCTGAATCTAATCTTCCGATCAGGTCACATTGTCATCGGATTGTAATAGTTAAGAAATAGAGTGCAGGCAAATTATATTCCACTCTATCCGATATCATAATGTACTTGTGCGTATGGTACTGAATATCTTGGTAATACTAATCTGTGATATTGTACGACAAAAAATTATTCACGAGAAAATTCAAAATTTATAAGTGTGATCTGAAAAATAGAACATTATATATATTGTATCATATATATTTAAAAGATTACAAAATTTGTATCAAAATTCAATTTAAACTAGCAACGTAATATAATATCAGCTAAATTTCATCAGCCAATGGTTCGTGACCAAAATATTGAGATATTCCTATTCGGCGAGAGATCCACGGAATTCATTATCATAGCACAGTTACCTGCTATAAAATTAGTATCTTACAAATATATCACATGCTACATTATAAAATATGTTTAGGAATTAATAAAATTGTGACGTTGATACTATGCTAATTATCAGTTTACAAAATAAAATAAAATTATCATTTGTTGTTTTATATATTAAAAAAATGTATATTTTATTGTACTCCTGTTGAAATTTTAAAGGCAAAGTATGGTATTTTTGTTATCTTAGAATTGCATTTAAAAAAAAAAGCACTAGCCCCGCGCGCGCAAGTCTTATTTTTAAATCAACGGTCAATTAACTTTGGAAACGATTAAAGTACAAAGATTCTCTCTATAAGAACTTCAACTTCAATTAGTTATAATATAATATACACTTTTAATGTGAAAAATGAAAGTTCGTCATTCACCACCGCTGCGTGCGTACCTACGCACCACGCACATTCGTATGTAGTGTAGGTACACTCCGTAACAGCCTGTGAATGTCCCACTGCTGGGCTAAAAGCCTCCTCTCCCTTTTTGAAGAGAAGGTTTGGAGCATACCACTACGCTACTCCAGTGCGGTTTGGTGGAATACACATGTAGCAGAATTTCAGTAAAATTAGACACGTTCAGGTTTCCTAACGATGTTTTCCTTCACCGTAAAGCACGAGATGAATTATAATCACAAATTAGGCACATAAAAATTCAGTGGTGTTTGCCCGGGTTTGAACCCACGATCATCGGTTAAGATTCACGCGTTCTTACCACTGGGCCATCTTGGCTTGTGCAGTACACACACTCACAAAGAGAATTAAAGTAATGTAGTGTAGATATTACTTTTATTCTCCTTGTGAGTGTGCAGTACACACACTCACAAAGAGAATTAAAGTAATGTAGTGTAGATATTACTTTAATTCTCCTTGTGAGTGTGTGTACTGCACATGGAGCAAAAATGGATTTATTTTACTTTGGTATGTGTTAATTTTGCTGTTGGTTTTCTTCAATTATAAAGTTTTTCAATAACTTTCATTGAAACACTACTCAAAGCCACCTTATGTATACACGCGATAGCGTGTCAAGCCAAGTTCAAGCTAACAGAACTGGCGAGCAAAACCGGGTTTAATATTACACGAACCATTTGGAGCCACTTTTGACCCTCTCATAACTCAAAAACTATTTCACATAAACGTCAAATTTCGCTCATATATTGAGACTTGCGAGATGCATATGTGCTCACAATGTCATAAACACACATCAAACGGTTATTTAGGTATTAACGTCCAAAAATCGTCATTTTTATCACTGTCTGAGTCATCATTCAATATTGAAAATAACGAATTTGCATAGCTCTTTGTTAAAAAATGAAGAATCTTCATAGAAACTTCATCCCGCTATTTTAGAGGTTAAATTTTAAAAAATCCTTCCGTAGCGCTAACCAACTGTGTAAAAGGAACCCGTATGCAATTTTTCGTGGTTTTAACCCCAGTCGTTTGGACTGTGCGTTGATATGTAAGTTAATCAGTCAGTTATTTATTTATATAGATAATAGCTAAAAAATATTCACAATGATTTGTCAATTAATAAAAATTTATTTAAATAGATTTGAAAACCAGCAGCTGCAACCTCAAGTGCAGCTGGTTTGCAATTACTTGTGCAAGCCAATTTGCGCAGTTCAGCATGGGTCTGTGGTGCAACGATATTTCGTTGTATCAGCTTATGTAATCGTTGCATTAATTGATTTTAGACTTTACCTAGTCTTACGCTATGATGAAAATAATCACATAATTGCTTACACATACTATTTATAAAATATGTAACAGTTTAACTGTTAATACTATGATTGATGTAAACTAATTCAATATTTGGTGGTACTTTGGTGGACTTTGAGCCCATCTGGTTCGGTAAGCAGCAATACTTAGAAATATCGTGCTTTGGTTTGAAGTGTGATTGAGCCACAAGCCATTGTGATTAACTACAAGTACAAGGTTTATTTCATCTTAGTTCTCAAGGTAACCAACCATATATAAAAAGCTATATAATAAAAAGGGATAGAACTATTATTCGGAGTGTAAATAGATGTGGAAATTGGACAAATGTATTTAATAGTTTCGAGTTTTTACTTCTATCGGCAGTCCCAATGACTGTCTGTTTTTTTTTATTATCTGTTTTCAACGGTATTTTGATATGAATATAAATTTATTTTTACTTTTTCATCAGTTCATTAAATTGGGACACGTACAGAACTACAGTTTTTAAAATGACTGTGAAATTCGATCCAGTAAAATTGTGTGACCAAAATACGAATTTAAAGGGATAATATTTCAAACCCTCATTAATACGGCGCTGTGATAACAATGAAACAGCTACTGGTGGTGAATCTACACTTGTATTTAACATTTAAAAAGAAATAAACCAAATATCTTCAAAGCTGTCCCCAACGAAGATATAATAATATTCAATGAATTGACATTCCAGTTTATGTGAAGCAATAAATATGTAAATCAGTAACACCTAACGATGCTTCTGTAATTTATATAGGAGTTCATAAAGTTTGTATTTCTTGTTTAATGGTTCCGTATATTAAATTTTGAACGAAAACGTTTTCGTGTGTATATTTTCATCTCGTGCTTGACAGCCAACGGAAATGTGAAAACTTGCATGTAGGATAAAAATCTGCCACATGTACCACCAACCCGCATTGGAACAGCATGGTGGAGTAATATCCATGTTATCTCCAATCTCTCAACAGGAGTTACTTTAATAGAATTACTCTTATGTATATTATTAAACTTATTTACACTTAACAAAATAAGTGTCTGTGTATCTTTGTATCTAACCATGTTGCTATTGAGCTAAAGCAAATATCTATATACAATACAAACTTATTTACTGGTGGAAGGGCTTTGTGCAAGCTCGTCTGGGTAGGTAACACCCACTCATCAGATGTTCTGCCGCAAAACAGCAGTACTTGGTATTTTTGTGTTCCGGTTTGAAGGGTGTGTGAGCCAGTGTAATTAAAGGCACAAGGGACATAAAATCTTAGGTCCCAAAGTTGGTGGCGCATTGGCGATATAAGCGATGGTTAACATTTCTTACAGTGCCATGTCTAAGGGCGCTTGGTGACCACTCACCATCAGATGGCCAATATGTTCGTCCGCCTTCCTATGCTAAAAAAAAATCTATTGTTTTTTGTTACGATGGAAAACAAGTTTATTATAGTATATACATATAAGTAATATTTTTAACTGCGCTTCGTTATATCTGCGTAGCCTATAAAAACACCAATCCTCTTTCATAGGACGTTTTATTAGTTCGACGTTTTATTATTTACTTGAAGGATTTATGTGAGACAAACATATTTCTGCAATAATAATTTATTATATTCATTTATCTAATATTGTGGAAACATTAAACAATCGTTGTTGTTTGCCACTGGCTTGGTTTGTTGCTGGCATAACACCGGAGGCACTTACAGCGCGTGACGCGACGCAACGCATTCCGCGCATAGCAGCTTAAAATAAAATAGTTAATATAGTATTTCAAGTCGAAGATAGAAGGATATTTTCTCATAACTTAACTATAAATCTTACATGACATTTTTAAATTGTAGTATTCGCTATTATTGTAAGCAGGCGAGAAACCTTTCTTCAAGTCTTATTATTTATTTTAAATTTATTGTAAGGGTTTTCTTTAAGCTTTTTACAGACCCATAAAATAAAAACAGCTACAGTCACGTCGTAAAAACGGATAGCTTTAATAGAGCAAGATTAACACATAGCATTACATTCGTTACGGGCTCAGGTTGTTGAATAATTAATTTGTATAAGGGATATCAGAGTTGCTTAAACGGATGTAGGGTAATGGCTGGCTCGTTCGATACAAGGATTTACTTTATAGAGCGTGTACACTTCATTCTGGAATCCGATTTCGGCAATTTGAGAAATGTTTTTCTACAAAAAACGCATATCCACGTATGTCACAATTTCAGTACAACATATTTGTTTTTCGTAGATATATTTTTTCAAATCGGCTTACACATGGTACTTCCGTATAATTATTTTGATAATTTAGGTAAATATATTTCTATTTAAAAAATCTTATGATGTTACTGTATGTAACTAGATTCTAGTTTTTTTTATTTCAGTGTACAGGGTTCTTAATTAGGTGCCTTGTTTACTTCTTCCGTTAAAATGGCGTCATCCACGGCTTCAAGCAGCTATTTATTTAAATAATGTTCTTCTTTAAAATAATGTGTTAATATAATTCTCGTCTTTATCTTACACTGTTTCCTCTTATTTAAAAAAAAACAATCAGATTAATAATGTCAATAATGAATATTCAAACCAACATAAGTGCATTAAATTATGAAATGTATGAGAACTAAAATACGTTCATACGTACATTATTTTAAAACAAGAAAATATATTCACAGATAATAACTGTTCAAATAACAATAATAGTTGTTATTTAAAATCCTAACTATACGAGTTGCATAAAATAATATCATATTTCAACACGTTCTTCCACGAAGCGTCTTATTGAAATAGCGTTGTGAAAAATTTCAATACATTACTTCCTTATTTAGTAATATGATTTATTTCTAGTAACACGCAGCTTCCTCGCTAGTTAAATAATAAAAAGAATAATTGGAATGCCAACTACATACGTTTCTTCTTTCCGTTTGATAACGCAGTTGACTGCCTTCGGTCTAGTGGCTTGATATAAGGCCGCCGATCACGAGGTCCTGGGTTCAAACCCTAAGTCGCTTAAAATAATGACGGAGTAGATAAACTCTCTTGAGAGTTCAAGCTTGCTTCTTAGTAAATTTCATTAAAATCTCTCTCAATAAATAAAAAAAAAGTAACTAAAAAAAAAACAAAAAAAAGAGCCACGTATGTTGCCAGTATCATGTCTAACGATATTTTAATTGGAACAATGTTTCGCCGTCGAGTTTTTTTTTAAAAAAGCAACTAGGAAGGACTTCACAATTGATTTTTATTTTCAACCAACACAATACTATCAATTATTTTATAAACCGACGTTATGTTTTATTTCTACGGTTGCATTTATCTTGTTTCTTGTCTGAACTCTATTAAGCGGCATGGGTGTATTCGTGAGCTGGTGCTTCTGATTCTGACTTTAAAATTTGTTATAAGGCAAATATATATCAAATGAAATACGTGATATGAATTTCTCACATGATTTTGATTAACTGAACAGAGTTTATCGTGTTTCATTAATGATAGTTTGTTAACTCTTTTATTTTAATAACGAGACAGGATCTTCTTGTAAAAAATTTGTAAAAAAAAACTATCTTTTAACAGCCAATTAGGCTGTTAATGGTGTCACAAAGTTGTATAAATTTAAATAATCATGCATAATTTTAATATCATTATCATTTTATTAATCACGTTATCCTCATTATCATTTTAATAGCATTTTAACAAACATGTATGTATAAAAAAAACAGCTTGTAAATGTCCATATTGCTGAACTAATTAAATACTTTCTTTGTCGCACTTCCAAAAAATGGAATTCTTTACCAGCTTACGTGTTCCCCTCTTCCTATAACCTGGGTTTCTTGAGACGAGGCGTGAAGAGGCATCTTGCGGGTGATCAAGACGTAGGCGGCTAGTGCAAAACATTCTTCCAGACTGTACTGGCCGTCGTCACGTTTTGACACTATTACCACTTACCATCAGCTGGAATAGAGCCATTTGCCTTCCCGGTAAATATAAAAAAGCCCTTTTTGAGTAGAAGGCTTAAAGCTTACTCCACCACACTGATCCATTGGTGGCTTTGTGTGAGCCTGTCTGGGTACGTACCACCTACTCATCAGATATTCTACCGCTATACAGCAATAATTAGTATTAATGGGTGCCGGTTTGAAGTATGAGTGAGCCAGTGAAACTACAGGCACAAGGACATAACATCTTCGTTCCCCGTTCAACATCAGGTGGTCCACAACTGGTAAATTTAAACTTTTAACAGAATTTAATATTTATATTGTATACGTAATCCGATGAGACACACATTTTAATTATTTTATATATAAAAAATATAAAGCCCAGGAGGCACGAATTAAATCGAATACGAATTGATTAATGAAAAACAAATAAAGAAGTAAAATATAAAGTTCATAAAATAAGTGTCATTTTATTTTATTTCTCGCAGTGGAAACCTTTATAAAGGTACCCGGGTCCCATGGGTGTGGAACCGTATTATGTAGGATTCTTACCCACTAAAACCACTGCGACGACCGTCCTCAGCACGTGCGGGATCGTGTTGATATAACGCATCTCCCGTGCTGTGCTCCACTCGTGACTCGGCGGAGATCTCCTCAGGGGGTGAAGGTTCTCGTCCCCCAAAATAAGTGTCTTATTCTAAGTCATTATTAAAATAATACAGCATATAAATTACGTCGACATATAAGAAATTGTAAAAATTACAAACACAATTCTATTCTAAGGTGACAACATATAAATTACATTCCTCCAGAGTGACATAACATAATTAAGTATGCTATCACTCTAGTCTAAAATTCAATCGTCTAAATCAATGACAGTACCACAGTCTCGCCGTCATATATTTGTAATAAGTTGTTTATTGAAACAAAAAAAACCAAAGTTGTTGCTCTGTAAAGAGAAATTTAATATTTTATAAAACATATCACAAATTACTTTTGCAAACACAACTTACACTTCTACGCTTAAGTACAAATTATTATTATTTACTAACCTGTAAAGAGAAAACATTAAAAGCCATTGCTTCAAATAATATTTTTACAATCTGAAATGTTTTTTTTTTAAAACCCTCGTTAACTTTTTTTGTACAAAGCCAGTTGGATTTTTTCTAATTATAGAATGAACATAGTGCTAGGTGTTGCCACCATAGATTAATACTTTGACGTATAAAGTCGAAGTTAATGCGCAGGCAATTTAAATTTAATGAAGACCTAAAAGAACTTCATTTACATATCTATAATTATTGGTCTTGTTCAAGTTCATAGTAAGACCCACACATCGGGAAGACTCGCTTAGGTTTTGCAGCATTTGGGTCGCCGCTTACATTGACTCCACAACAATCATCAATATCAATATTTCACTGCAAGACGTCCAAGTGATCGCCACATCCTTTTTAATCGAACGCTTAATAATAATATCCTGGGACATTATTCACACACGGCCATCTGATCCCAAATTAATAGAGCTTGTGATATGGAAACCAGACAACTGATATGCTACATATACTACTTTTCTTTTGTAAATACTTATATAAATAATTATACCCAGACTCGGGACAATCAGACATGTTCATGCACACAAATGTATGTCCTGGGTGGCAAGTATCTACCTAACAACGCAAACCAGCTCGTTAAAAAACTTCTAAATTTATTTAATCATTACATCCCAAGTTTATAATTTAATATAAAAAAAAATATATTATTATTTCTAAGCATGTTAATGTTAATGTAAAGCACTTAGCGTTGGGTGAAACATGGGCCTCATCACAAAAGTAGTGTATTATCCCGGAAGTATGTATGCAGAGGCACAATAATCATTATATAACCTCTAAAGGGAACATTCAGTAGAATGAACGTCATAACTATATAAGGTAAGTCGTTTATTTGGTTTCTTTTTTCTGAATTCACGTAAAACCTAATGATCTAATTAAAATAAAACTTCAATAATATTAATATATAGATAATGATAAATATATAGAGAAAATATTGAGTTAATATTTATTGCAATACTTTTCGTTCACGAATTTAGTTTCTACCACGAAGATACGTGATACTCAGCTTCATGGTAGAAACTAAATTCGTGTAAATATGCTCCAAAAATTCAAATACATATATATACATATTACATATGGATTTATTCTGTATTGACTTAGCCGAGTTTGCCTGTAAGTGATGAAAAGTTAAAATTCATCAAATACAAATATTTTATTTTCCTTCTATTAGTAGTTCGTGTATTAAAAGTGGCAGGTTACACTCACCTGCCTCGGAAAGCGCTTAAAGCGCTGGTTGTGCGCTTCGGATTTGCAGCCCCACATGATTATGAGAGTGACTGAATAGTGAGTGTATTTATGAATGCGCACATTCATATCCATTATACGTCATGTGCAGTTGGCTAGTCTAGAATGGCCGCCGCGGTCGAAAGCGATCATAAAAACCTCCTTTTCAAAATATTTAAAAAAAAAAAAATTATATGATTAAAAACACTTACATAATCTTTGAAAAGAAACGACGGGTAGGTAATAAATATAGATTAAATCATGAAATTAAAAAAAAAAACAAAAGAACCCTTTGTGTCGTATAATTTTTTATCGACAAATTAAAGCAATTAGGAAATTTTTAACAAGTGACAACTAAATAATATGAAACAATACATTATTACCGTTCGCCCCAACGTTGTCGAAATTTTATTAGTACTGGCAAGGGTTATGAGGTAGCAACGGTACTATATAAAGCAAAGGCCGTTTTTCCCCCTGGTGCCATCTGTCTGGGTTGTAATGAATTAACTTTGAGCAACTGTGGCGCGTGATAAAAACTTTAGGTTATAAAATGAGGTGTAAAAAATTTCAACGTGACCGATAAACTCTGATATAACCTGATCCTGGCCATCCCGTGCCATTCGAATACAATTATTTATAACGTTACGTTTTTGATGTTTTTTTTTTAAATATTTTAAATATATAACATAGTTTTAATTTATATCAGCAATGTTATTCTGTAATAATTCAAATCATATCTGTCTTGTAATGATTAAGTCCGAATTACGGTACGCTATTTTGATGCGTTAATTAAAACGTATTTCCGTAACAGCCTGTGACTGCACTGCTGGGCTAAAGGCCTCTTCTCCCTTTTGGAGGAGAAGGTTTTGGAGCTTATTCCACCATGCTCCTCCAGTGCGGGTTTGTGGAATACACATGTGGCAAAATTTCAGTGAAATTAGATACATGCAGGTTTCCTCATGAGGTTTTCCTTTACCGTAAAGAACGAGTTGAATTATTATCCCAAATTAAGCACATGAAAATTCAATGGTGCTTGCCCAGCTTGAACCCACGATCATCGGTTAAGATTCACGCGTTCTTGCTACTGGGCTATCTCGGCTTCTAAAACGTATTTATGAAATCACTAAGTGTTAAAGCTTTTATCCAAAACAATAAATAAAACATAACATTATATATATAAAGCCGAGATGGCCCAGTGGTAAGAACGCGTGAATCTTAACCGATGATCGTGGGTTCAAACCCGGGCAAGCACCACTGAATTTTCATGTGTTTAATTTGTGATTATAATTCATCTCGTGCTTTACGGTGAAGGAAAACATCGTGAGGAAACCTGCATGTGTCTAATTTCACTGAAATTCTGCCACATGTGTATTCCACCAACCCGCATTGGAGTAGCGTGGTGGAATAAGCTCCAAACCTTCTCCTCAAAAAGAGGAGAGGAGGCCTTTAGCCCAGCAGTGGGACATTCACAGGCTGTTACGGTTACGGTATATATATAACTATAACATTATAGTTGAACAAACTAAATATTAAAAAACAAAAATTTAATATTGACGGCAGCTCAAATTTTGTAGAAAATAATATACGTCTTTGCGAGACGCAGTGTGCCTCTAACTACGATATGAGAGTACTCGCCCAAGCAATATACATATTATTATGTTACTCCTTTATTAGCTCTGTGACTCATCAGATTATTAAAAAGCGGGCACGGAAAGCGTTAACAAATAACTTGTTTCCTTTTTCTTCTATTTCAGGATTTAAAAAGGCTGTCAAATTGTATGTTTGTATCTAAGTATACATAGTTATAGTTTCCATAATCAATATTGTATTCTTTCTGTAATACTTTTGATGTAATAATAGTGGACCAAGAATTCAAAACATTTAAATTTTGGAAGAACACCCAAAACACTCTAACGGTTTTTGAAAATGATTGATAGATTTATTTGATAATATCCTAGGATACACACGGCCATCTGATCCCAAATGAAGCAGAGCTTGTACTATGGAAACCAGACAACTGATATACTACATATATTACTTTTCTTTTGTAAATACATACTTATATAGATAATTACACCCAGACAGGACAAACGGACATGTTCATGCACACATATGTCTGTCCTGGGTGGCAACCTTCGGCTTGAAAGGCGAGTATCTTCCAACCACGCCAATCGGCTCGTTAGAATTACTGATGATTAGAATTACTGATGTTTTGCACATTAAAATTATCTCTACGACAGTTATCTATTTCAATTATTTAATGACAGACAAGGAACAATATAATTCCTAAAAGATATTAAAACGTAAATATACGTTAAGGATTTTGGAAAATTTCAACTTTAAGGGCAAATGGGATAGGTGACCTTAATATATAAATAGTTTTTTGATTAAGATATTAAACTCAAACAATAAAATGAATTGTTTTATTTGTATTTCAGATAACAACTTTTTCGTATTTATTTCTCCGTCTTGTTGTTTCTTTTACTACCGTAAAAAACTGTAGATCGAAATCTCTCAGTAGCAGTTCAATTCAAAAGTTAGAACAGCTCACATTCGTACTTTAATTATACGCCTGAAATATTTTCGGTCGTACAGCTTTTGCTGTCCTGTAGAATTATGAGAGTGAGGTAGAGAGAATGTGCTTGTGCTTGTGCTTGCATAAACACTTGTGCACTTTTATATGCATGCACAACTAGCTAGTCTCTCGAGATTGGGTGACCGACATCAGTCGGAATGACGTCATATGTTATAATTTTTTTATCATTTAAAACAATATTACGAGTAATGCATTTCATAGAAACTATAATAAAAAATATTGTTAGTCTTTGGATTTTTTAAAAAAGACGACCTTTGGAAAAAAGACGACCTGACACCAAATATTCATTAAGGTTAAATGAAGAACGTAGGGATTAAATAAATACATAGGTTTATTCAGTATTATCTTCAAAGTTAATACAAATAATATATTGCACAATATAGTTAAGATAAAACATTATATAGAGAATACAGAAACTTCTCGTATGCACTCATCAGTGTGAGATTTCAATTGCAATTGCATTAGTGTTGCTTAAGCAATAATACAATTATTATAATTTCCGTTTTCAACAATTATAATGTTCAAAATTATGATGTTCGTAGTGACTTTGACTTCTCTTGACTTATGTAAATCTGCAAGGATTTTAGGGGTGTTCCCCGCACCAATGGTGAGTCACCAGCTGGTATTTAAGTCAGTAACGCAGGAACTTGCAAAAAGAGGCCATCAAGTTACAGTAGTAACCGGTTTATCTGTTGCAAAGGATGAAAAATTTGATAATTACACAGAAATTGATTTAACGCACCTCGGAATGGAAGCTCGAACTCAATTGTTAATTGGTGAATTGAACAAACCCCGAGAAATGATCGATCAATTCCAGGCTACTTTAAAAGTAGCTTTTCAACTTGTGCATAATGTGACGCAGAGCAATGAAGTACAAAATTTAATTAAATACCATTCATTTGACCTGATATTGATTGAAGACTGTTCCAAAACGGCATTAATTTTATCACATTTAATAAAAGCACCAGTTATATACATAAGTTCTTTTGGAGGTAGCTTCGATACATTTGAAACTGTGAGTGGTGTCGTTCATCCAATATTATATCCTCTGGCGACAAGAAAAAGTTTCAAATATTTTTCAATGTGGGATAAAATTTCGGCACTGTTTAGTGAATATCAATTACAAAATGCTTATTATGAATTAGAAACATCACAGAATGAAATAAATAAAAAAATATACGGTGAAAATACTCCGACGTTGAATGATTTGAAGAAAAATGTTCAGATGATATTTTTAAACATACATTCAATTTGGGATTCAAATCGTCCAGTCCCTCCAAATGTTATATATCTAGGAGGCTTGCATCGTAAGCCGCAAAACGCTCTGTCAAAGGTACATCAACAGTAACGATAAAACATGATAACAATATTTTTAAAATGTCTCACGAACCAATATTTAAGTTAGCTCGATGACTTAATGATATTTACTTTTTGTTATCTTTATATATTAATATATTTTTTCTGTGAATAAAGTAAAAATTTGTGAGCAAAGCAGAGCTTACTGATTTTTTAATGGACCGTAACAGCCTGTGAATGTCCCACTGCTGGGCTAAAGGCCTCCTCTCCTCTTTTTGAGGAGAAGGTTTGGAGCTTATTCCACCACGCTGCTCCAATGCGGGTTGGTGGAATACACATGTGGCAGAATTTCAGTGAAATTAGACACATGCAGGTTTCCTCACGATGTTTTCCTTCACCGTAAAGCACGAGATGAATTATAATCACAAATTAAGCACATGAAAATACAGTGATGCTTGCCCGGGTTTGAACCCACGATCATCGGTTAAGATTCACGCGTTCTTACCACTGGGCCAACTCGGCTCTTTTTGTTGGACAGACTTTGAAAAAATACTAATAATTAATATATACTGAGATTTTTGACAAATATTTAATTTATATTAATTTTCTTACTAAAAACATAATCGTAATAAAATTTAAATATGAGTAATTCACAGGACTTGAAGTCATCTTTAGATTCATCGGTGAAAGGTGCAATATATGTAAGTTTTGGTACATCAGTCGACTGCTCAATATTTACTGATAAGACGCTACAAATACTAATCAATGTTTTTTCAAAATTGCCATATGATATTTATTGGAAGTGGAATAATGAATTATCTGGGTTACCTCAAAACATTAAGATGTCAAAGTGGTTTCCCCAATCAGATCTTCTTCGTAAGTATTTTTTTTTATAAAATAGGTCGGCAGTCTAACAAATGTCACCTGATGGTATTTTTTTTTTTTTTATAGAATAGGAAGGTGGACGAGCATATGGGCCACCTGATGGTAAGTGGACATCAACGCCCTTAGACATTGGCATTGTAAGAAATGTTGCCCATCGCTTAAATCGCCAATACGCCACCAACCTTGGGAACTACGATCTTATGTCCCTTGTGCCTGTAATTACACTGGCTCACACACCCTTCAAACCGGAACACAACAATACCAAGTACTGCTGTTTTGCGGCAGAATGTCTGATGAGTGGGTGGTACCTACCCAGACGAGCTTGCACAAAGCTCTACCACCAGTAGTCAGCACCACCCAAAAACAGTTGCAGTTTAATATAAAGCAAACATCCTTATCATCGCAAATAGACCAACGACATTGGTAGGCTAAGATGTTATGCCCTTTGTGTCTGTAGTTACTCCGGTGAGGTCACCGTTTAAACCAGTACATAACAATTTAAAGTATTGCTGTTTAGCGGTAGCATACATGATGAAGGGATCTACACAAGCAAACTCACTCAAAGTACCACCATCAAATAGATTATTTTTTGTATATATTATTATTTTTGTATTAAATAAGTGATATAAATATAATAAATAATATTGTTTTTAAAGACATAATTTTATTTGTAAACAGGACATCCGAATATCAAATTATTTATAACACAAGGAGGCTTGCAATCTACTGATGAAGCCATAGCCGCTGGAGTACCTCTCATAGGTGTACCGATACTTTGGGATCAATGGTTTAATGTAGATAAATATACTCAGCTGAAAATTGGCTTAAAATTAGACATAGAAAAGATTACGGAACATGAATTAAAAAGTGCAATTGAAACTGTAATTGGCGATAAAGAGTTAGTACAAAATATATATTATTATTATTTATGAATATAATTTCAATCGACAAATTATTTTATTGACTTCCATATCATATATATTTTATTGAATATTCCATTCCATTCCTTGCACAAATGTGCCAACAACCTTGAGAACTAAGATTACCTATTATATTTTACCTATTATATATTATTATATTAGCTATTTACCCATACTTTCACTGGCTTATTCAAAGTTCAAATCGAAACAGTAATACTATGTATTGCTATGTGGTCGTAGGGTATGTATTGTGATATACCAACAATACTGGAATGGATATATTGCCACTCATATTCCACGAATAAATAAAATAATCCAATTATACGATAGCTTATTTATATGACTAGAAGATAAAAGTATTTTTTTAGTATATATATAGAATTTTTTTATGCAAAATATTTTAATCGATTTTGTATCAATTATTGTTTTAATTAATGTTTCAGATATTTCAATAATATAATGAAACTGCGGTCTATAATATTCGATTCCCCTCAATCGTCTCTTGACCGCGCTGTTTGGTGGACTGAATATGTTCTACGTCATGGTGCTGAACATCTCCGCGCCCCTTCGGCACATATGTCCTTGATAGATTATTATGAAATTGAAATTGTTGTATATTTGGTGGCTATAATTATTTTTGTCATTTTATTAGTATTGATTGTTTTAAGGTGCATTTTGAAATATATTATTAAGAAATATAATTTAAGCAAAATAAAAATTCATTAAAGAGATAAAAATTTATGAAGCGTGATAAAATGTTGAGAATATATCTTTAAATATTTATATATATTTTTTGTTATAATTTTGTTTTTAACCTTAAATATAATAGTAAATAATATGAAGGATATTTAAGTTAATGCAGGAAATATGTACCAGTGTATTTGTATATTATGTGTAGCTTATTTTAATAATAATAATAATTATGTTCTATTTTTTGTAAAAGATACGTGTCAAACAAATACTTAATATGTACAAAATTTATATCAACTAAATTGCTATGCGTTAATTAAAATATAACAAATATTTTTTAAATTAAAATTAATCTTATGCAAGCTATTATACTGTAATTTAAGATTATATTATGAGCTATAAAGCTGCCACTGTTTCGCAACTGTAGAAGCACCGAGAAGAAATTCAGTACTTACTCTCTTCTATTAATTAAATTACATAATATTATATTTCATAACACAATATACTTAATATATAGCTAAAAATCAACGAATATTAAACCTAAGTTTTTCTTTACATCTATTATAGTGTAATACGAATAAAAATATTGAATACTGATTTCTGTAATACAGGTAAAGACCTTATAGGCTCCTTTGAGCCTAGCTCAGAAATCAGGGACTTCATTATACTTTGTAACTTTTTATGTGAATAAAGATTATTTATTATTATTATTATTACAATATTTCAATGTAAAATGTTAATACAACCCAATCCTTTGAGAGTTATTGCGTAACAAATATCACACACACTAATGTATTTGTAATTTTATAATTACCAAAATTGGATACATTCTGCATACATAATATCTATATGGCACTCTAAAGTGTATTAAAAATAAGATCATTATAAACGTACTGAAGATAACGAAATTTCACGACAATTATGGAAGCAATTTCCCCGCAAATTTTCACCATTTCTGTCTGATTAATGGGAGCAAAAGTTTACGAACAAATTAGGGGTAATTGAAAAATATAGCCATCAGCATCTAAGAATTTGACTAAATTGATAACGGGTTTCTGTAAGTATGTATTTAGATGTAAATTCATATAAACATCAAATAAACATGTTTTAATAATGTCCTCCAGACCGATTTCGGCCACGGCGGCCAATCTCAAGAGAGATTAGCCAACTACGCAGGAGATATTATAGTGCACAAGTGTGTGCGCAAACACAGGTGCACTCTCTATTCCTTAACTCTCATAATCCGATGGGACGGCGATCCGACACGACCGGAAAGAGTTCAGGCGCAGGTCCAACGGCTTTACGTGCTTTCCAAGGCACGGGAGTGAACACACTTCCGAATTCCAGACTCCGGGCTGCTACTGAGAATTTTCTGACAGAAAAACCCAATAACATTTTATTGGCTCGACCTGGGAATTGAACCCAGGACCTCTGGGTCTGCAGCCTTACATCAAGCCACTAGACCAACGAGGCAGTCAATGAACATGTTTTAATATTCGGCCGCTGAAACAATATGTACTTTAGTTCCAAAATGTCTTAACTTAACTTTATTAAAAATATTAAAAAGGCTGCTCAAAATACATTTAATTATAATTGACGAGTTAAATTATTATTTATTTAAAATAAAATAATTATTTCTTGTTTCTTATTTATCAAATAAAATTAAATAATTACAAAATTGCACATGTAGATCTACAGTAAATAGGAAAATAGGAGTTTATTACATTAAAATATCAATTACATAAAAAACAAACAAATCTGTTTAATATTGAAAAATATTAGTCATGAATAATATCAAACGCATCTAGAAATATGAAACTATTTTCCAGTAATGAATAATGCCCGTTTTAGGATAAGTTACGAGATAAGGCGAAACTCATATTACGAGATGAAAGCAGCTACTACTTCTACATTTTACTGCTGCTGCTTCACTATATCTTATATTCTACTTATAGTGTATATTAAACATATTGTAAGATAAAGTCAGACGCGCTAATATCCTTTATATTACATAAGAACAATAATTTAAATAATGTACATTATTGTTACAAATCTTAAAGATGTTTAGTTAGTTCGTTAGAATTCGTCTAAAAGTAGGTGTCAGGTACTGGGTGACACTCGTGGTTTTGAAAATGTTATCAGCAGCTGTGTTTCTCTCATTTCATGATTCACTCATGAAAGGTTGATAATCGACTTATGGTGATATACTATAATATATCAATTCTCACTTAACCTCATCAAAGCAGTCAAATGTGTTATTGATTGAAGCTCTAGTAGTTTTGACTAAGAGTTTGCCTAAAATGTCTTGTGGTTGATGTAATAAAAAGGCAATTGGGTGTTGATATACATTTGTATTGTGATATTATAATTTACAATATTTATTTATTGCGACGACGTTACAGTGCTAAGTTTGAATGATGACTGGCGACAGAATGTATAATAATTTATTAATCGACTATGTAGCATATCGAATATCGCTTTGTTTCTAGGTGCCAATATGGACAACGATATTAACTTACAATGATGAAATATATAATACCTAGGCACAAAAGCGTTTCTAAAATCAACTTTTACTCGCAAATTTGCAGTCGAAAACACTATCAATGATTTTCAGACCAAACTTTTGACCAACCTTTTCAGTCAACAGTATTTATTACTGATTTTGGTGACTGATTGAGAGTTTTGATTGCAACATATAGAAATACACGTGAGCGTTTGGATACCTTTAGCTTACAAGCTTAGTTCAATAAGTAAGATTTCTCGCAATATTTGCTCTAAGCAAATTTCTATAACCCAGTGTTAGTTGGATATGTTCTCCTGTTTGCTATTCATCGATTAAATAAATATCGATACTTTGGCATCTCAAACCCAAGCAACTCAGGCATATATACTTAAAAAGGATTCAACATTTAATTTTGAAATAGTCACTATTTTTCATATTCTCTTTCTCACGTACTTCATGCTATGTCGTATGCTCTTCATACTTTGTCGTATGCTCATATTGGAGTTCTAGTATCAAGACTGTTCACAGATGAATCAGTGAATATAACATTTAAGGATCGACTAATTATTATTAACATAGATTGAGCACTCGAAAGTACAGCGGTGCTTGACTGGCTTGAATCCGCGATCTTCGATTTAGATTCACGTTTTCTATCCACTGGTATTCAATATCTGATATAAAATATGTAAAAATATATTTTAACTTGAAAAAAACTTTACATTAATTTTGCTTTTGCTTTTTTTTTAAACTACAATACAATTTAACTAATTAAATAAGCACTTTTTATTTTATGTTACTGAACTCGTTCAAAGATGTCCCAATAGAAATAAACGTGAATGCATGGAAGCGGACAATTATCATTCTATTATAAAACAAACAAAGCGTGTTCAGTTAAATATTCATTAGCACGACCAGAAATTGTAATTAACATTCTACATTTATGACGATTATCGTGATCAGAGCTTAAACTATGCAATCTAGTATTATAAATGCGAATACGAAACAAACGTATTGTTTGTTTATTTGTTACGCATTAATCACTCAACCGATGATCAAAAGGACGTAGAGTACCTAGCACCTCACACCACTTTTACACGCGGAAATTGTGGATGGAACTATATTAAAAATTATAAAATATACATAATTTCACAAATGACATTACCCATATTATTATTTGTCTTTTTTTGTATAATAGGAAGGCGGTCGAGCATATGGGCCACAATGTATGCAACGGCTTTAATCACTTACAGTGATCTCTTCCAGGCAACCTTTATAATTAGTTTTTTTAGGCTTGGACAATAATTGGGTTCAGAGTGAACTGAAATATTAAAAGGTTGTATGTAAGTTTTTTCTCATCCATACAATGTAACATAAGATCGTTTAATATATAAGAATTGACTGAAATATATAAAAAACTGAAGGGTGACATATTTGATTATAATCTGTCAATTTGGTTTTTTATTTATACTTTAACTGGTGTATAGAGTATCGATTATCGATTTTTGCTGTTGAATAAAACAATATATTTGTTTTGTCATTGGTCAATTTTCACAAATTATAACATGCTTTGAATTTCTCGCTCAATTAACGTAGCTGGAGTTGATAGTTGAGTATCGGAATTATTGTTTAGAAACATAATATTCTTATAATAAAATATTATATTATGTTTATACTTGTAATAAAAGTACGCAAATATTTGTTTAATAATTTTGTTAGATGTATTATATAACGCGACGTAAACTGTATGAGCTGAGACAAAACAATGTTTGATATGACTTATAGTGTTCTCCTTACCGATTTCGGCCACGGCGGCCAATCTCAAGAAACATTAGTTAACTGCGACGAATATATTATGGTGGACGAGTGTGTGCGCAAACACCTGATGGGACGTCAATCAGACACGACCGGAAAGAGTTAAGCCGCGGGACCAAAGGTTATGACGCGCTTTTCGAAGCACGGGAGTGTACACTCCCGTAATGTACTTCCGTTACAGGAGAGATGTGTACTTCCAATTTCCATACTCCGGGTTATTATTGAGAATCTTTGACAGAAAAAACGAACAACATTTTATGGGCCTGACCTGGCGTTTGAACCGAGAACATCTGGATCTGCAGCCTTACATCTAGCCACTTGACCAATAAACACGCAAAACATAAAAATAAATTATCAAAAACCAAATGTTGCGCAGATGTGTACATATATATATAAATTTGTTATAATTATGAAGGTAAATAATATGTTATTTTCTCAATTACCACTTCCCTATTTATGAATACTTATATCGTTATCTATGCATTACATAGTGAAGACTGTATTTGTGTGCAATAAAGTTTATCTATAAATATAATAGCAGTGGTTGCCATCTGTGTGTATATTACGTAAATTTATCAATAAACGCGCGTATCTGTTCTGTAATTTGCATCACGATATTGTGCGCAAGCGATCCTGTGGCGCTCCCCGTTAAGACGGAAAGGGTACCGCTGGTTTTATAGTAAAAGGCGAAAGATTTATACTATATATATATATATATATATATATATATATATATATATATATATATAAGATAATAAATAAGAGAATCCAGCTAATTATGATGTCGGTTAGAAATTGACTAATTATTAGAACTTCATATTTCAATATTGACCTACATCACCTGCAAGCTTTAATTTAATTATTTTAGTGAATCTTACGTTTTTAATTATTTGACAAAACTAACACCTCATACATACATTACTATTTAAAAAAAAACAACCTCTAAATGCTACCTGAATGTTAAAATAAGATACGAATGATAAAAAATAATCTTATCAACATTAAAGTCATTTCATCTTTTCAATGCATACTAATTATCTGTAATGTATACTAAGCTCAATAGATAAATTTAGACAGATAAAATATTTTTCTTAGTCCACAAATTCAATACTTCTGTAGCTAAATCAATAAAATTTAAATCTCAAGTTAATATATTATTGTCAAGCAAGGATGTTTACAATATAGATAACAAAAAAAATGCAATTTTTCATACATTTCTAAAATTAAATATCGTATTGCAGTATTTGTAAATAATACAATGAAAAATCATTTATTATATACATAAATAATATTTATTAGTTACTATTATTTAATTTTCATTTTCATTTTTTTTACAATATTTTTGTATTAACAGAGATATTCTATTAAGAAAACATAAACATACTACTTATGCCGATTACTCTATTATTGTATTCCAGTTAAAGGTGTCCGTGAGTCAGTGTAACTACAGGCACATGGGGCATAACATATTAGTTCCAAGATGACGCATTATAAATGGATGGATGGTATAATACATCTTACAAGGACAATGCCAATAGTCTCACTTAACATCAGGTGGACCATTTGCCATGCTATTCTGTTACTTATTTTACATATTTTGTTATTACTAAGGCATAACACAAAAAAAAAAAACATGTTGTTAGAGCTTATACATTATTATGGGTCAGTTTTAAATAATATTCAAAACATTCCAGTACTTTTTTTTTTTGGTGAACCGACTTTATTTTTTTAGGTAATAATTCAAGGTCTATTTTCTATAAAAAAATAAGATTAAATAGAGAAGTTCGAAATGCAAATTCTCAATTATGACTATGGATCAGTTTCAGGCACTAAGCGAAGCACCAGTATCATTATTGATACAAGTTTCATATCAGAACAAACCAAAGTAGATCGTCATTACAAAAAGAGATAATGGATCAAAATGGTACACTTTAGCTCCTTCGTTAAGTTCGTTGATTAAATTAATTTCTTCTGCAGTGAGACGGAAATCAAAGATGTCAATATTTAATTTAATTCGTTCTGCGTTTGTTGATTTTGGAATTGGTATTGTTCCAAGCCCCAACTAAAATAATATATAAAAAAAATTAATTTAATGATAGCAATGGGATTTTAGAGGCTGTTGCTTTATCAGACTTTACGGTACATACCAAGTATCGTAGAACAACTTGACTAGCGGTTTTCCCATATTTATTTGCTATTCTCACTAGTACCGGTTCTTTAAAAGTCGATTTCGTTGGATTATATACGAATCCTCTCGGTACCATGAATCCAAATGGTGCATAAGACAGAACTGTAATGTTTAGGCTTTGACAATATGATACAAGTCCTAAGTCCGTATAAGTAGGATTAACCTAAAAAGAGAATTACAAAATTAATATGTAGTTTTCTTAAATTATTAAAAATAATTTGCATTTCATATAGGCGTGATACAACTAGACTGCAAATAAATATATTATACTTTAATAGCGCACCCGAAGCCAGCTAAATTTTAGATTTCAGAGCATGTAAGGGACGGGCCCTTATAAGCCCTCTCGGTTCTCGGTCGGATCTTATTTCTATGCTTTTTCTATCTACAATTAGTAGTAGTAGAGTGGTAGTATTTGTTTAATTTTATTTACATTGCATATATCTAACAAATTAATACAATGGTATATGGTAATAATACTTATGGTATATAGCTATTTCAACTATAGTATGATAATTTATATAAATACAAAGCGTTGTAATTTTTTCTGTGGCCACTTGTCTCAATAGCGCTGCCTATTTAAGAAACAGATATAAGTTTGGATTGGAGTATGGGTGATATGCGACAGGAGATGTGGTTTTTCATGAAATGAAAATGTAGTAAGCACCAAAACTTTTTATCGTTATAAAAATAAAACGAAAAGGTTTTACATTAAATATAAATAATTATCCTGTTTTCGTATTAATAACCTAAAGCATTACGGATATAAATCAGAAAAGTGTTAAGATTAGAAAATATTTTGTAATTTTTTTTTTTATATTCTTATTTATTCGATTGAAAGTTTTAAGCATTTTTGACTGTAGGCATAATCCTTTAAAATATAACGTAGTTTGCATCCAATGTTTTATTTTTATCTATGATCTGGACCTACCCATAAAAATTAAATAAAAGATTAGTAATTTTGCTTAATATCTAAGTACAGATATGTATCAGCAAATAAATAAATGTTTGATAGACTCTTACCTCGATTTGATTAACAGATGGTACTGTATTCGAATGAACCAGAAGTCTATTTATGTGCGAACTTTTAAAATTTGATACGCCAATAGATCTTGTTAAGTTTAACTTCTTAACATCCTCCATGCCCTTCCACACCTCTAGGTAATCATGTGTTTTAAGGAAGAACTAGATAAAAAATAATTAGTTGCATTAAATTCGTTATGTGTTTATTTAGGGGAACAAACAGTCGCCTGGGTCGATACCACCCTTTCATCGGAAATATCGCAAAACAATAATACTTAGTATTCTTTTGTTCCGGTTTGAGGTAAGCCAGTGTAACTACGGGCACGAGTGATTTAATATCTTACTTTTCAAGGTTGTTTTGTGTATTTGCGATGTAAGGTATGGCTAATATTTCTTACAATGTCAATGTCTATGCGGTCACTAACCATCAGGTGGCCCATTTGGTTCATCCATAAGACACGACAAACACGCCAAAAGAATTTCATTAGAATAAATAATAATAAATATACATTAAAGATGTAATTGAAATTTGAAAATATAACGTAAATACTATATAATTGTCTTGATTATATTTTAAAAATTATTTTTAAATTAGAGAAATAGATTGTTTGTTAATTGAACCAATACAAAAATTTATATATTTATTTGAAATAATTGTATAATTTATGCTTTAAGTGTTTTTTACAAAAACTTACCAGATTCTCGGGCGAATGTATTAGATACAAATCTATGTAACTCAATTTCAATTCTAGTAGAGATGTTAATATCGCTGGAAGTACTCCATGTCGGTCACCAACTCTGAATGGAACCTATGAATAAAAATAAGCCAAATAAAATATAATGCAAAATAAAAAAAAAAACGTGATATATTCGGAATTAAAAATATAGTATCGCATTTGATGTTGATGATAAATGTAGTCATCGGAAGAAGTTCCTACAAAAATTTTCTAATAAATTTTATCAGAAATAGAGAGTACGATAGAAAACGATACTTTTAAAGGTCTGATTTAGTGACCATAAAACATATGTTACCTTTGTAGTAATCCATAAGTCTTCTCTCTTAACTATTCCACGACTTATAACATCAGCAATCGCTTCACCAATTTCTTTATGATTTTGGTACGCATGGGCTGTATCAATTTGTCTATATCCTGCTTCAATAGCTTGTATCACCGCGTCTTTTATGCGAGGAATATCTTGTCTCTATAAAATGCTTATAATTAATTCTAATGTCTTTGAAGTCGATCAATATATGTTCGTAAATAACTTTCAGCTCTGTATTAAATATGTATTATACCAACTTAATTAATTGTATGAATGTATCTAGCAGTTGAATGGTTTGTCGATTTTCTATACTAAGTGCTTAGAATTTGATATGTTGGGTACTCAATAGAGTCATGTGAGTTAAGCATGTTATAATGTAAAAGTGTGTGTGGAAACTCCCTTCATCGTCCGATAAGCCGCCAAATCCGACACGACCAGAAAGAGTTCATACTCAGAGCCTAACGTGCTTTCCAAAGTAAATTAACGAAAATTTTCCAGATTCTGGGCTGCTATTGAGATTTTATCTACGGAAAACCTGACAATTTTTATTGTCGTGGTCAACCCGGGATTCGAAACCAATACTTTGGATTTGCGGCCTTATGAGTTAGCTATTTGACAAATAGGCAAAAAATCGAAAATATTGTCTCAGCTAGACGTCATATCATTGTCTGATTTAAGGATTGAAATTCTTCTATATGAGCCTCCGTTAATATCTCCAGATACATTGTGGAAATGTGTGAACTCTATAATTAATGTGAAACCGTTATTATACTGCATGTGGTTAATATAGACAAGTCGTGTCATTAATCTATATGGAAGTAGGTATAATTCAATAAAGTTTCCCTTGTAAATTGGTTGTGTAGCTTTACATATCAATATATTGAATTAAATGAAGCAATGTGATCTAAGAATACTCACTTTTCCAAAAGTACCAAACGAGAGTATTGGTATCCTGTTACCATCATTTAATTGTATAGTTTTTTGCAATGGATCGGCAGTTGATACCTGTGGTTTAAAGTTAGAATTTTAACAAAATATGCTGAAATATTAAAAACAAATTTAATTTTACAATATTGTTGATCTACTATCCTACATGATGACACTCAATAGAGACCAGCCAACTGGCACTTGGCAATCTGAATTTCCCTCATCAACCGATAGTCTGCCCAATCTAACATGACCAGAAAGAGTTCAGCCGCAGAACCAATCAATATTTCTGATCAATTTCATAATTATCAAGTTCCAAAATATGACACAAGTAAATTTAGTTTTTGAACAAATGAAAACTGCAGTGATATAGAAAAACAGAGACGGACTGTCATGTACTCGTAAAAATAAGTAAATAAGATAGCTCTAATAACATAGATGTGTTACTAATCATCAATGTCAAGTTCACGATTAAATAAAACAAAAAGAAATATATGATAACATTGGCACGACTTTCCAGATAAAAATGATCGATTTCGATTATCTTTATCAATATTATATAATTGATACTAGTATTTATATTTAAAAAAAATCTTTAAGAGTTGATAAATGAAGATTGCCAGCACTGAAGGTTGAAGCTAAATTGTCAGTAATACAAATGTAGAAAATAAAGTGATAGTCATAGTCAATGCCGGTCATATGATAAGAAACCGTTTTTAAATGTAGAATCCTTTTCGGTGTTGGTTTGGTATGAGTTACATTGAGAAAATATTGTCAGTTAAATAATAATAGGAAAACTCTTTAATTTTAAAATAATAATATCTACCAATTTTATTTAGAATGGAAAAGTAATCTATTGATACTAAAAGTAATTTATAGATCTAAAAGTAACCTTACAAAAATAAGAAAATATAAAACATAAAGTATTACCGAAAACTAAATAGAAGCAAAAAGAGTATTATATATAGCAAATATAGCAGAGAAACAGGATTCCTTTGAATAGTTCCATAGCTTCTCCTGATTTCGTAATGAGAATTAAAGCTTATTTTTTCCATGGTTGCCTTATTATTTGATGCTTATTTGTGTTTTTTTTTTGTAAAATACAGAATACTAAATTATTAAAGAATAAATTAAATTATAATAATTACAATAGAATTAATGGCTATAAAAATAGTGTGAGTTTTTGTACTGACTTGATACCATTGACGTTAACTGTATTTGTATAGAATAAAAAGCGCCATCTAGTGACAATATTTAGAACTACATACAAATCGCAGTTAATGTGATCTCTTATTCGTAACAAATAGCATGATAACATAAAGTATGATAACAAAAAAACAGTAAAAAATTGGCTCATCGAAAGTCAGGAATCTAGACATCCTAGAAAACCCCATATTTATAACGTTTAAGATCTCAAGTATACATAAGTACGACATAATAGTTATTTAGTTTTCATGATATTTTAAGCTCGGAGCAAAAATTTGATAAAAAATAAGTAACCAAATAAAACAACGGTGGCACATGCTAGTGGAGTAATTGTATTACAATAAATTTAAAAAAGAGATAAAAAATGGCACTACTCCCGCAACGCCAGCGAAAGTACTATATTCCACATCGGAAAATCAGCTAAAATAATTGTAAAAAGCGTTTCTATACGTTTTTGATTTCATGTAAACATGAAACTCTTTTAGTAAGTAATAATTGGTCTTAACAAAATAATCCCTTATTTAAATAAATAAATATAAACTAATATTTCATATACTCACCGACACAAGCAGTAACACTTGTAACAAAACGAACAACATTTTGACAAGTTCAATAACGTTCAAATGCCAGACTTAATTATATTAACTGCACTGCACTCCTTTTATTATAAAAATGATAAAAATATCATTAATGATTGAATTAATTTTGATATCATCATATCTTACGAGATAGGTAAATTAGCTTTTATATAAAGATTTTAAGCTGTCAAATGATATTTTCATTATCAGTATGAAGTATGAATATTGGTAATGTTATAAAATTCCTTCGTCTCAAGCTCTCATCCCTCTGGATAATCCTCAAATTGATATGCTAATGACAAAATAATGCTTAGTGTTTTATTTTTTAATACATTATGTAGTATTTTATAATATATATATAATCAATTGCATTGCATTTTATAACACGTATCGTGATTTTGTGTTTTTGTTGTGAATTTTAATAGGTATTATTTCTATACATTATATTTTATCGATTACGCTCCAAACCTTCTCCTTAAAAATGAGGGGAGAACTTAGCCCAACATTTGCACTGTTAAATTTAAATGTTAAATGCTCCAAGCATTTTCAGGATTTTAAATTTACTTTACATTATATATATTTAATATACATTGAAATTATTATTGCTTTTTTAGTTTACTTTAGGTCGTTGTATGCAGTCTCAGACTCCATATGACAGCACTAAGCACCGCAACCTTCAGTTCCAATTCCTTGGAAAACACGATGTCTATGTTCTTTAGAACCATTTTGATGTAATAATCCCTAATCGCGTTCCTTGCTACCTTCCTTCCTTTTCTTGCGTCTTCGTCTTGCGGAATAAAATGCCAGTTGCTTCATTGCTGCATAATAAATGCTTTTTTATAGTTTCTGCACGCAAGATAATTCGATCAATCAATTACTGGTGGGAGAGCTTTGTGCAAGCTCGTCTGGGTAGGTACCACCCACTCATCAGATATTCTACCGCCAAATAGCAGTACTTGATATTGTTGTGTTCCGGTTTGAAAGGTGAGTGAGCCAGTGTAATTACAGGCACAAGGGACATAACATCTTAGTTCCCAAGGTTGGTGGCGCATTAGCGATGTAAGCGATGGGTAACATTTCTTGCAGAGCCAATGTCTAAGAGCATTTGGTGACCACCTACCATCAGGTGGCCCATATGCTCGTCCGCCTTCCTATTCTATAAAAAAAAAATTAATAAGCATTACCCTGAACATTCATTTTTCTGATATCGTGTTTTGAATACTAGAATACCCTTAAGAGCCTTTGGCTCAATTCTAAAATGAACATTCATTTGTTCCAAAATAAGGACTCAGTAATTACGAAAATTTTAATTATGTAAATTACCCCATAAACCAACCGCTTAAAAGAACATTTATATATGTAAGATTAAGAGCTAAATTATTAAGATTATTATGTTATTGTAGTGAAATGTCATCCCGTGTCTTTTTTCTATAATAGAAGTACTAGATGATTATGAAAAAAAATATTACAGTGTTCCTTGTTTTCACAACTTTTATTAATGATTTAATTTCACATAAATATTATTAGTGAAATATTTAAAGTTAAGTTTATATGATAAAATTTGATCAAATAAACATACAATCATAAAAGAGCTGCAAACAAAATAATTTCTATCAATCAACTGATATAATATTTTTATAAGCCATAATAATCAAATAATATATCAAGTGATTCTTCGTCAAAGTTATAAACTTTAACGTCTTCATTGAGTTCATTGATCAAGGATATTTCTTCTGAAGTAAGACGGAAATCAAATAAATCAATATTTGACTTAATTCGTCCAATGTTTGTCGATCTTGGAATCGGTAATGTTTTAAGGTCAATCTGAAAATGTAATGTAAATTCAAACAAATAGGGGAAAAACGTAAAACAGTAATATATCAATTTTTTATTATAGTTATCGATGTAATATTTTCACTTTTAGCGAATATAAACATAATATAACATTTTACTTTTATATAAGTAAGACTACGATCTCCTATTAAATTCTGTACGCGACGTCCGATTTCGGCGTAAACTTCCAATCGACGTCTCAACCATCAGTCGGCGAATGATATCTTGATCAAAACAACAAAGCTCACGTGTGGGATTAGGGATACGTGTATATGAATCATTTTTGGTAATATATTTTAAGAAAATATTAGTTATAGATATACTTAAACACTGTTTATATCTAATAGGAAAACGCTAAGTTATTTCATCTGATCGTAAGTGATGACGTGTCGAGGATAATAAACAGACTAGGTCAAGAATAGTACTGATTCGCAAGGAGTTCCAACTTTGAAATTTTGTACTGAAGTTAAACATCGTGTTGTAATGGTTCGAAATAACTCGACGCCGTTCGCTGCTGACATGTGCATTGACCGCTGACGCTGTGAGACGTCGATTGAAAGTTTACAAAGTAATCGGAAATCACGTACAGCATTTAGTAAAAAACCGTAGCCTTTTATATTCTGACTTCTGACGTCCGGTTCACTTACTCGAAAGTCAAGAATATAATAAGGATACAGTTTTAATAATTAATTAAATTATTAATAAATGATTAATATATATGTAAATTTTATAACAGTTTAATATTTAAAAAATATACATACTAAGTATCGCAGAACAATTTGACTGGGAGTTTTTCCATATTTTTGAGCTGTTTTCACTAATATCGGTTCTTTGAATGTAGATGTACCATTATATGCGATTGGTCTGGGCACCATGAATCCAAATGGAGCGTAAGATAAAACTGTTATGCTAAGATTTTGACAATAAGCTACAAGATCTAAATGCGTGTAAGTAGGATTTACCTGAAAATCGTAATATAAAATTTATGTTTAATTGATTGTATTTAATCTCATTAATCTAATTAGAAGTTTTGTTGCTCGTTGTTATCAGTCAGCGAGTAATTCAGTTCTTTTGTTTTTTGAACGATTATGTAAGGAAAGTGGTTCTTACCTTGCACGAGCAATTATATTTAAACAAAAAAAAGCATGTATATTTTTTTTGTTTGATCATATTTTAATGGTTGTCTTTGTTGATTATCATTGAAATATAAAACAAGTTTTACCTCAACTTCATTAACGGATGGCACTATTTCAGAGTTTGCCAGAATTCTGTTTATGTTGGAGCTGTTGAAATTGGATACGCCGATGGATCTTGTTAAATTTAATTTCTTAACATCCTCCATACCTTTCCATACATTTAAATAATCATATTCTTGAATTGACGCCTGTGTAAAAGAGGAGTAATTATCTATTTGATCTCTGCTAATAAAAGTTACTTATAACTTAACAGGATTTTAGCGAGTGTGTGAAATAGTGGTTTCTCTCTCTTTCTGTCGTCATTCGAATACAGACATTGTTTAACTAATTACCCCCAAAACAAAATTAACGATCAAATTAAATATCTTAATACTTTAATGTTTAATGTATAAATGTTTAAATAATATATTTAATTTAATAAACTTACCAGGTTTTCAGGCGAGTGTATCAGATACAAGTCTACATAATCTAACTTCAATTTATTCAAAGAATCTTTAAGTGCTGGAAGTACTCCTTCTCTATTTCCGACATCTAAGTTTAGCTATGAAATAAAAATTGCCATAGAATAATAGTTTTAAATAATAAGCTCTGAAAAGATCTCATATCAAAGAAAAAACACTATTATATCCTTTCGTATGGTATTATTTATTATATATGGTATTATATATTAGTAAATAATGATTTATTAATTTAATTTGTTATTTTAGTGATTTTCTCCCATATAAAAACAATTTTGTTAGAACTTAACTTTGTTTAGTTAGGATGTAACTAATTGGATTATGTGTTTAACTTTTACGTTGAACTGTTGAAAAAGAGGAAAAATAAACTTATTAAATTTATAAAAAAAAAAAACAATTAAGTGAATTGGGTGAATAACATTTGACTTTGGATCAAATGTGAATATACTCGTATATATTTTTTATTTTTTAAATGCTGAACTAAGAAACCTATTCCGTCCGTAACGGCCTTGAATATCCTACTGCTGGGCAAAATTCCTCCTCTCCCTTTTTGAGGAGAAGGTGTAGAGCTTATTCCACCACGCTGCTCCAATGCGGGTTGGTAGAATACACATGTGGCAGAATTTCAGTGAAATTAGACACATGCAGGTTTCCTCACGATGTTTTCCTTCACCGTAAAGCACGAGATTAATTATAATTGCAGATTAAGCACATGAAAGAAACCTATTGACAGACAGTATTACAGAAAATATAACAAGAAGAGGGAATATATGGACGTTATATTGATTAAAACAAAGTAATCATAGACATAATAATATTATTACAAAATAATATTCTGTCTTTCTCAGCAAATACTCGTGTTTCAAACATTACGGCCGTCGTCTACACAGATATTGTGATATTACTGCTTGAAATAATAATATTCGAAGTATTCAAAACAAAACAAAATCAACAATCTAGTGGGCGATAAAACAATAAAGCCATTGTTTTTGCAACGTTGACAAAATAAAAAATAATAAATTCGTAATCAACTGAAGCATTTAAACTACGAGCTTTATACTTAAAATATTTACTCAATATTTTACATTAACTTTCAAAAATCTATCACCATTCACGAAAGAAATCAAAAAACTCAAACAAAAGTGAAAATTTTGAGCTTGTCCAACCATGTTCCGCGAGAGAAAAAGCAAAATATTGATGAAACTAGAATAGTAATTTTCGAGGACTTTACCTTCGTAGTAATCCATAACTCTTCTCTCGTTACTATTCCACGACTAATTACATCAGCAATCGCTTCACCGACTTGCTCTTCGTTTTTGTAAGTTGCAGCTGTATCAATTTGTCTATATCCTGATTCAATCGCTTGTATCACGGCGGGTTTTATCAAATGTAAGTCCTGTGTCTATTGATAAAATAAAATAATTTCAAGAGATTAATTTCTTTGTACGCACAAATGGTTTTGAACTTGAACTTGAAACTTAAACTAGTCTTAATTATTCCAATGCAAGGAAAATCTACTTAGATATAATAAATATATCAGAAATAGTCTTGCTTTTATTTTTTGTAAAAAAAAAATATAATAAATTAATTTGATCAAATAATACTCACTTTTCCTAAAGTACCAAATGAAACTATTGGTATCCTGTTTCCATCATTTAATAGTACAGTTTTTGGCAATACATCAGCATTTGCTACCTGCAGTAAATATTACTTAAATTCAACATTATATTATATTTATATGGACGATATTTGCTTATTTACTTACATTTAAAGAACAAACCTATTTTTGTTACTTTTTTCTTATGCATTATTTATATATATATCAGCTGATATTCGTTAAAGAATACAAAAGAAGCGACATATTTATTTAAGTTCCACATGATTTATTTATGAGAGAAATCATTTACTGGCCATCATTTTTAAATTTACATGATATAATATTATTTCTGTTATAAGAAACAAATGAAACATAATTTATTTTATTATATTATTTAAATACTCAAAATAAATATACTTATTTAAATGTTGCTATCTTTTAGGTACAAGCATAATTAAAGATAACGAAATGAAAGGCGAAATATGCAGTATAAATAAACGTATTAATATTGATATCTACAACTTAAATATAAGATATAAAGACTTGAAATATCGAGAATGTATATGCGATTTGCAATGAGGCGCATTGGGAAAGGATTTGCGAGAAGTTGATACTAAATCAAAATCTGTGCCAGCATCTCGATAAAATTATACTGGTAGATTATAAATACGGACAAGAATCGAAATGTTTATTTAATGGATCTCAATAAAATAACACAAAAAACCATCTACAAGGGCGTGTTTTTCCATAAATTTGTAATGTGTATTTTGTTTTTTTTTTTCATTTTAATTTTGTATATTAAAAAATGTCTGTACATAGTTTATTTTTTAATAAAAATTGTAACACATATAATTAATTATGTAGTTATGCATTGTTAAAATTAAATAATAGTTTCCAAAAATTGCTAACATCTGAAATATAGAAATTGGTGTAGACACAGATATCCACAATATAAGCAACAGAAATCATTAGGGACTGCAATTGGACGGACAGTTACGTAAATTCCAATAACAATTTCAACTCAAATTGTTTCAATAGCAAATTAATATTAACCAAATATGTTCGAACAGAGGACAGTAGGAAAGTGAATTGATTCATTTTTATTTTAAGCTTTGTCTCGCTTTTGCCGTGTCCAATATAATTAAATGTAACTTTACTTACAAAATAATCTTCTATGGAAATAAAAAAAACGTTTGTACGTTTGTCATAGTATAGTTTGGTTTTTATTAATTAAAATTAATGATTCTCACTTACTGAAATTGCCACGAAAAGATTTAATAAAATACGATACATTTTGTCAAGCTTGTTGTTAATACTTTGGCAAAAAAAAAACAGGATTTGCTTGAAATACAACACTGTTTTATGGTATGATAAGAAATTATCAGTTATGCTATCAAAAAAATTTTAAAAACGATAGTCAAATAACAATAATGTCAAAACTGGAGTCACAAGTAGAAATAAAATCTAAAACAATTCAGTGTGACAGAGAAGGGGAAATATATTGTCTAATATTAAAACTATCCACTTGAATTATATATCAATCCATCAGGCTGAATATCGAGCATATTTTTATATGATTTTAATCAAATGTTTGTTTTATTTTCCGAAAAAATGATGGTAGCTTCTTTAGGTTTTTTAGGTTTAGGTTAAACGACTTATAGAGGTATATTTTATAGAAATTGAACAGTAAGATAATGACTAAATATGATTTCTATATCTTGCAATTGTGCATTTTTCGTCGATTTTCGCGTAGAATCGAATCGAAATATTTTAAATTAATATAATTAATGTCACTTGAAAACTATAAGCTCTTATTATTTGAACCGTCTTTGATAATCGAATTAGAAGCTCATGCGATAATCCAATTTCGAGATAATCGATTATAAATTGGATGTGATATAATCGAGAATATGGAAATATAGGGTACGTTAGAAACATTGAAATAATATGATTAATGTATAAATGAGAGTTATAATATAGTTATATAATGTAAATCCAATATGAAACAGTTTGTGTTTGAATAAAAAATACTTTCTTAAATACAAGGATTTCAACTATCTATATTGTTAGAAATATAAGAGATCGCAAAAGGGGGAACCAAACCACAGATGGAAATAATAATAGTTTTTTTTTTTAATAGTTACAAAATTTTAACTGATGGTTTTAATAATAAATAAGCCATTAAATGACCCACTGCTAGGCAAAGGACTCCTCTTGTATTTCACCAAGCACCCTTATTCTCTCAATTGAAAAATATACTTGGTTATATTACTTCTTGAATAAGCTAATATTTGCTGTGTATACCTTTCTTTATATAAGCAAAATCGTTATCATATTTGTTTAGATCCAAATTGTACACACATCTAGGATTAAGTATTTGATTAGTTGAGTGTTTAATATACTGTATTATGCAACTAAACAAACTATTGTTGATTAATGTTTCTTAATTTATAATACAGTACTTAATAATATAGTATTTCACTTAACTACTTACAACCACTTTAATTTTACTTCCCAAGTTCATATAACAACTTCGCCGGCATTGAATTTTTTTTTTATCCATATACAATTTTATTTATTCAAGATCTCGTTCAATGTCAAAGTAGTTTATTTGTCTTTACTCAGCCTCTGATAGGAAAAGAAATAAGATGGAATGGGAAAAATAACAAAAAATATATTCAAATTATCACATTTAATATAAATTTTTATACCAAATCATAAATATCATTTAACAAATCTGGATTCGAAATTAATTCTTCACAAATTTAAAAATAATTTTACAATTTATTGTTACATGCCGTAATATTCGGATAGCGCAGCGAAGAAAGATTCATCTTGGAAGTTGTAAACCTTAGCATCTTCGTTAAGTTCGTTGATCGAATAAATTTCATTTGGAGTGATATTGAAATCGAATATATCAAAATTTAACTTAATTCGTTTCGTGTTTGTTGATCTTGGGATTGGTATTGTTCCACGTGCAAGCTGAAAAATCAAATCAAGTCAAGGTAGGTTTTCATTTTTTAAAAAGAAAGCTTTTATTTATATATGTATAAAGAGCTCAGTTAAGTCTAACTTTCGTACTCTATTTAACTCAATTAAAAAAAAAATATTATCAGTCCTCCAGGTCAGGCCTACAAAAGTTATTGGGTTTATCTCTTTAGAAGTCAGAAGTGTGTGTGTGAGAGTGACGGAATAGAGAGTGTATCCATGTTTCCGCGGACACTTGCCCACTATAATATGTCCAGCACCGTTGGCTGGTCTCCCTTGAGATTTGCCTTCGTGGCAAATTTTGTGGCCGTCAGGAGGACATCATCATAAATAAAACATTATTTCCAATAAACATACCAAGTATCCTAGAACAACTTGACTAGTAGTTTTTCCATATTTTTGTGCTATTTTCTTTAATACCGAATCTTGAAATGTTACACCCGTTGTATAATTTAAGTATGGTCTTGGCACCATGAATCCAAATGGTGCGTAACCCATTACGGTTATATTCAAACTTTGACAATATGGTACAAGATCTAAGTTTGTGTAAATAGGGTTAACCTGAAAACATTGATACAATTATTTTTAATATATATCTTAATGAAATATTAATAAATATAAAATAAAAAAGAGTTATTTTTTATGATAATTTATTATTGTTAAATATTTTCACTAATTTAAAGTTATAGAAACCTTACCTCGATTTGATTAACAGATGGTACTGTTTCGGAATTAGCCAAAATTCTATTTATCTCGGTACTGTTGAAATTTGATACACCAATGGATCTAGCCAAATTTAATTTTTTAATATCCTCCATGCCTTTCCACACATTTAAGTAATCATATTCTTCAACATTTAACTGTAAAAGAAAAAAATGATTAGTTCAATGTAATTGAAATAAAATAAAATGATAATATGACAACAGATAAAACTGACGTAAAACGCCATGATAATATTTAATGTAATTAAATAAACATATTATATTTTTCATTAACTTACTAGATTCATCGGCGAGTGTATCAGATACAGATCTACATAATCCAACTTTAATTTTTTTAAAGACGTTTGAAGTGATGGAAGTACCCCCTCACGGGTACCGACATCTAAGCCCAGCTGCAAAAGAAAAAAAGAAACATAATAATATGCCTAATAATAATATTTAAATAATTTAAATATCCTCTAAACAAATTAGCCAAAACAAACTTATCGTACAAATCAATTATAATGTATTTTCAATTTGTTAATAACTTAGTAAGTAGGATTTTATATGCCTAAAACCATATTGCAATTTAGGAAAACAATAAAGCTTTTATTTTAATTATGCATCGTTTTATTACTATATTGTGTTTATACATATTTACATACAGTTAATATTCATAAAAAAAAACTAGAGTGAAAAAAGGCAAACACGAACCGTCTGTGGAGATTAGCTAGATTAAAGCAATAATCAAATAAACTCTCAAATATATTTTTAATTTAACTCATACATATATATATCTTCTTCTTCTTCTTCTTCTTCCCAGCGTTTTCCCGGCCTAGTACTGCCAGGGTCCGCTTTCCTACATCTTTGCCTCCACTTTGCCCGATCTAAAGCGTCGTCTTTAGTGAGATCGTGCTCTCTCAAATCGTCCCTCACAACATCGAGCCAGCGCTTTTTGGGCCTGCCGCGGGATCTGGGGCCTTCGACAACAAAGTCCAGGCATCGGTTCCCAACATAGTCTGGCGGTCTGCGGCTAATGTGGCCAAACCAACGGAGACGGCTTTCCTGCAACTTGTCCGCTATATCGCACACGCCAAGGCTACCACGGATGTGCTCGTTACGTATACGATCTAGTCGCGTAACGCCACACATCCACCGCAGCATCTTCATTTCCACGACGTGAAGTTGCTGAACAGGTGGTTGTGGCGAGAGCTGTCACGTCTCGCTACCGTACAATAAGACTGGTCGGATGATGCACTTGTACACAAGGCCCTTTAATTTCACCGGTATCCTGCGATCACAGATTACCCCGGTGACTTCCCGCCATTTGGCCCAAGCTGCGTTTATTCGAGCTCTGACGTCGTGGTCGATCGTACCAGACTCGTGCAGTAAGGACCCGAGGTATTTAAACTTTTCCGTCTTGATAACGGATTCTCCGCTTATCTTTATGGGTTCGGGGTCCGTACTGCCACAGGCCATATACTCGGTCTTCGCAACATTTAGCATCAGACCACCCCTCGCTAGCACACTCTTCCACTGGTTCACCTTTTGCTCCAATACCTGCTTGTCCTCATTTACCAGTGCAATGTCAGTCATGAGCCAGGGAGACGGTTCATGGGCTTTCGCTGTGACAACGTCAAGCACTACACTGAACAGAAAAGGACTCAGGGCGGAGCCTTGGTGGACACCAACTGTGATCGGGAAAGGGTGTGTGTCGCCAACGGCGGTCCTCACTATTGATTCCGAATGATGGTACATGTCTCGGATAATGTCAATATAGTATATATATTTATATATATATATGTATGAGTTAAATTAAAAATATACCTAATAATAACATATTAGGTCTTTACACATGAAATTGGCGTTTTGTACGGGAGGAATATAAAGTCATTTTTTTTTTGTAAAATATATTTAATTAATCAAAGTATGCACCGTTGTTATCTATGCACTTTTGCCATCTCGTAGGTAGTTCATACTAAAAAAAAACATGGGGGCGAGAATCAATAAACTCTTTGAAGGTGGTTTGGACTGGTCTCTGGTTGGATCTCGGCCCCGCATCGGAGTTGAATTTTTTTCCTTGTAAGAAGTTGTCCAAATTCCGGAAAAAATGGTAATCTGTTGGATCAAGGTCCGGTGGATGTCGCAGACATTCCAATTGTAGCTCATCTAAATTAGTGGTTGTTTGTTGTGCAGTGTTTGGTCTTGCGTTGTCGTGAAGCAGCAGTGGCCTAGAGTGATTGACTAATCTCGGTTGTTTAGCAGCTAGTTCTTCCTTCGTGGTTTGCAGTTACAGTACGCTTCCACAATAGCCTTTAATTCTTCATTTTCCACTTTGGTCTCCGGCCGTCCACGGGGCTGGTTCTGAAGGTCGAAATTTCCAGAACGAAAACGTTGAAACTAAAAACGTGCCACGGTAAACTCGTACTCGTAAATATACCGATATTTCATGTTTTCCATTGTGCGGTAATAAGCGACGCCAAAGAAAAAATAATGAGGAAAAAACAAATGAATGACTGTTTTCAAAACTCAAATGTACCAGTTAAATGAATTTATAAATTTGAATTTGGAATTCTTAACCAAAGAGGAGATATTTCAGATCAAAGTGGTCAGTACGACAAAACGCTAATTTCATATGTAAGGACCTAATATATATAATAGAGAGTACCAAGCTCATTTAAGGTGCTATATAAACTTTATTTATTTATTAAGTTTTGCTAGCGGATGATACATAAATCATCCGCAACAGCCTGTGAATGTCCCACTGCTGGGCTAAAGACCTTCTCTCCCTTTTTTATGAGAAGAAGGTTTGGAGCTTATTCCACCACGCTGCTCCAG
Source organism: Nymphalis urticae (assembly GCA_905147175.2). NCBI lineage: Eukaryota > Metazoa > Arthropoda > Insecta > Lepidoptera > Nymphalidae > Nymphalis > Nymphalis urticae. The sequence continues at coordinate 5,350,524 of LR990008.1, forward strand.
TGCGGATTGGTGGAATACACATGTGGCTTTTTTAGAATTTCAGTGAAATAAGACAAATTATGTACACCCATTTGAAAGCAAACACTGCATGCATAGTGTTCTTGCGCCGATTACAATTTTATAAAAGTATTAAACAGCTTGACAAATAAGTAACCATAACAGAAATATAGAAAATAAATTAAACTATACCTTGGTAGTGATCCATAAATCTTCTCTCTTGACAATTCCACGACTAATTAAATCAGCGATCGCTTCACCAACTTGTTCCTCGTTTTGGTACACTGCCGCTGTATCAATGTGTCTGTATCCTGCTTTAACAGCTTCTATGACCGCTGGTTTTATGATCTCTACTTCATTTGTCTAATGAAAACATATACAAGTATAACTTTTTACAATATGTAAATATCCCGAAATTTATAAGAGTAGGTTGCTTAAAAATAATCTTCATGTTGGCAGGAAAGTTATATATTATTTTGATGAAATTCTAAATTTGAAAAAAAAAATTATTCCGCGAGGTTCTAAAAATAGGTTAATTAATGTTATGAATCACATCACACACAAAAAAACAGGAGAACGTAGATAAAACTCAGACAGACGTTATAACGATGAATTACGCTAACTTAATTGAGGTAGCTTATGTTGTATAAATTGCTTTATAAGTCAAAATTATATTAATCCCTTTAAGAAGGTTCTATATATTTCATGATATGATGTAAAACAGTACTTACTTTCCCAAATGTGCCATATGACACTATTGGTATGCTATTACCATCATTTAATAGTTTAGTATTCGGGAGCACATCAGCAGTTGTTACCTGTAAATCAAAACATTTTAAAAACTCATGCTTCTATACATAAGTAGGTAAGTAAAACATGCAATCAAATGTATTTAACGTCGAAAATTAAACTCCACATTTAATGTTATACTTTAAACAACACATAGAAAATAATATGAACAGTAAGAAAATAATATGACAAATCTGTAGTTCGGCAATGTTTGACACTTTTATTTAAGAAAAGGCCTATTATATCATATATTTATAGACCTTTGAGTACAGAAATAAAAGTATTATAGATGCAGAAAATAACGTTGACAACAATATTATTATGATAGCTACAATCAAACAAAGATTAAAATATAAGATGTTATTTTATTTGATTAAATTATCTTCAAATTAGCTTTGTGACGATTGACGACAGATAATACGGAACATAAGAAATGGCCGTGAGGGGAAATATTCGAAAAGGCTAGGGATAAGGTAAATATGTATTTGATTAACTATACAACCAATTCCACGTTAAATTACATATACTATTAAGTAGACAAAAAGATAGAACATATTTAAGCATTAGGTGCGTTAATACTGAAAACTAATAATTCCAAGTTGTTACAATATCTAATGAAAAAAATTAGCAATAATTTGAATAATATGGAGATAAAGCAACTATAATAACGGCTATACGACCTTTCTACGAAAATGCCATTAAGGAAATGAAAATGAAGTCTTGCTCAAAGTGTGATTAAAAGTTCTATATATAATATAGTTAGTTAATATATATATATATATATATATATATATAATATAGTTAGGAAGCCAACGGTACAAAATAAACACATTCTATTATGGAATTCAAATTAAAGCACATGCTTAATACATCTATGGTTAATTTGAAAAGTATTATTGAACCACTGGTCAATCCGTGTCCAACTATGAAAATGGGGACTTATGATACTAATGATATTATAAGCCTCCTGGATTTCCAAATGTTTATAGCTCAAAATTCATTTATATACCATCTTTTACAATATTCGAAATAAATTGGATAACAAAAATTATATATACATTAATTAATTGTAATTAATATGTACATTATTAATTAATTGAATTAAAAAAAATATTCAAGCTATAATGATAAAACTAATTAATTAAATTTCATTTATACTTACTGACACTATCACTAGAATATGTACTAAGATACAAAGCATTTTGTCAAGCTTAGTACAACTACTAACTATTAACTAATTATCTTTTTATATATAGCGACTGTTTTAAAAAAAATGATAAGAAATTATCATTTATGCTAATAAAAACTTTTATCAATGTACTTCAGACCAATAAAAATTAACGTGTAAGTTTGTAACACAAGTATACAAATTAAATTCATAATGATAAATTGCGTCAAACAACAAATACCTGCATATGGGCCATTCTGTCAGAACAAACTCGAAACTCACAGCAGAAAACAAGCGTAAAATGTTAAAAAGTGATATGTGACAACGACTTTAATAATTATACAATTTAAAGAATCCACGCATCAAAATAGTATATCAATATAAGTCAGTTGTCAACATTTCACAATGATTAATGAAGTGATTTCTTTACAAAAACGAACTACTGTCGTCAGTTTGTAGAATCACATATTATAAAAGTACCCTCAATCGTAATAATCATACGAATTGTCCGTTATTAAAAAGAAATAGCACAATTTACTTACTAAGCCGGAAAATGAAGAATGTATGATATGTAAACATTATATCGAATACAGAAAATTGATGATTATTTTTAATATGGGTTTAAATACATACCTAATACTTCACACTGTTGTCATTTTATTTAACCATAATAAACTTATCTCAAATATATTGGGATACTAACTGATGCCCACGGCTTCGCTCGCGCTTAACTATAAGGAAAAGAAAAATAATAGTTTGGAAGTCTATGATTTTAAAGTCAGAAGCATGAAATGTCATTCTGGTTAAAAAAAAGTAAGGTTAAAGGTTTTTTTTTATTTTTAGATTGATGATTATTCTTTTAATAATCATCTGTGAATTTACTGTGAATCCCTAAGTAATATTTTGTCGCTTAAATACCCGGCATCTACCCACGCCGTTAGATATCGTTAATACTGTAAATGAGCAAGCGTATCAATTTTTTTTTTCTATTAAATTCAGTTTAAACAAAACTATTCAACTCACTAAAAACTTTATTTATAATTAATAATCGAAGCACCTCTTTGTAAACGGTGGTAGGCTTTGTGCCCCACCAAATACGTCTCTAAAACCACCTGGGAAGGTACCCACTCACCAGATATTCTACAGTTAAAAAGCAATACTTTGTATGGTTGCGTTCCAGTTTGAAGGATGAATGAGTAAGCCAGTATAACTACAAGCACAAAGGACATAACATCTTCGTTCCCAAGATTTGTCGCGCATTAGGAATGGTTAATGTGAGCGCCGAGCGTAACATGTGTATACGGATTGCCTCCTAGTTTTTTATTTAAAATAATCAGTAAAGTAATATATTACATTAAAAAATTATGTTTAACTATTAGTTTGAGAAATATAAAGCAAGAATTAAACCATAGTGAACAAAAACAGTGCAATTGAAAGTGATATAAACTATTAACAAAAATTTAAAATCTAACGTGTGGTTAATAAGTGCAATCAGTGCATAACGCGTGAGTGTGTCATCGCCGGCAAAGGTCATTGACCGCGCGCTGTGCTAAAGCGCAACGATTGAATATTTGCTAAGACATTGTAATTATACCTACGGAGTCAATAATAACAAAAAAGATGCCTAAATGTGTTACGTGTGGAAAATTTATGGCTATAGGAGATGGCGCTTCTTGCTGCAAATGCAGGGCTTTAAATCATCTTGCCTGTATTGGGTTATCAGAGAAATCAAAAGTACCTATTAATTGGACATGTATGGATTGTAAGTCAAAAACTTCAAGGAGAAATAGCGACGATACTCCCGCAAAATGTAATACCTTACGAGACGTTAGGCAGCCAGCTTCGAACATGGACGTTTTTATGTCTCCCAGTAATACAGTGTCAGAGCAATCAACTATTATAAGCGAGTTGAAAAGTATTAAAGAAGAGTTGTATGCCACTCGTAATGAGCTGAAAGAATTTAGGAATGAAATGGCATGTATATCGTCTTGTATAATAGTATGTAATGAAAGAATAGATGGGATCGAGAACAGATTGGAATGCTTAGAAAAACGACTCGAAACTCATAGTATCAACAACGATGAATCCCTGAAAGCAACAGTAGACCAGCTCAAAGCAGACCTTAATGAGAGGGAACAAGATTTATTACTTAATGACATCGATATCACCGGCATTCCGGAAAGCAAAGGTGAAAATCCTTATCATATTGTGAAGCTCATAGCCGCAAAACTCAGCGTTAAAATCGATGAACAAGATATCACGCGGGCAGAGCGTATAGGACCTATACACGGTTCAAAAGAAGGAGAAAACGCAACGCCCCCAATTGTAGTGAGATTATCGAGGAAGACTCTACGAGATGACTTACTACGAGCGGCACGTATCCGGCGTGGTGCAGACACAGCAGATATGAATATTCCAGGCAATCCTAGAAAATTTTACGTCAATGAACGCCTGACAAAAACTAACAGGCAATTATTCAAAAAGACGCGAATTGCGGCTAAAACGTCTAAGTGGAAATTTATCTGGACACGAGAAGGAAGAATATATACAAGACAAAACGAAGGTAAACCGAGTATCAGAATCAAATCCGAATCAGATATACTTCGTATTTTTAGGATGGATCAAGTTTGATCCGATGTTGCGTTTAAATTACATATTAACTTCGTTTTTATCGATAACTCTTTTCATACTTTTACTTTTCATATTTTTATTTGTCTTATGTTTACTTTTATTATTAATAACACACGTTCACTCTATGTATATTTAAAACTGCACTATACTCGTGTAATCATAATAACCATAACAATAGAAAAGACGACAAATATTCTTATTTATATTATTATTACCACAATTATTATATTAAGAAGATCTAAGTTATTGAATTATTTTATGAACAAGGGCATGTTAACTACTCAAATTATAAACAAATTTAAATTCTTATATGTTTATGTTTGGGGAACAGGTAGCAAGGCAGCAATCACATGACGGAATATTTAAGACTTAGTTTGCTCAATGTTAGATCACTTAACACGGGACGAGATGAACTCTTAGTTTCTATAGAAAAGCATTCGCCTGATGTATTGGCCATAAACGAAACCTGGATTAGAGAAGGAGACGACATATCTCTGCTGCAAATACCAGGGTATATTTTTAAACATATACCCAGATCTACAGGGAAAAGAGGAGGTGGTGTTGGTTTTTATATTAAAAAAAAAATCAGGACTCACATCATACAACATCCGAAAACGTCTCTAGAACAAATGTGGATTGAGTTACAACACAAAGGGCTTCGCTTAGCCATCGGGACTGTCTATAGGCCGGAAACACAAAATATTGGAAACTCTATAGAAGAATTAAGTGAAACTTTGAGCTCCCTGTCAGCGTACAGTTTTCAATGTCTCTTAACTGATTTTAATATTGACCTTTTAAATAGTAGTTCAAACGACACAAAAGAATTTTTAAGGTCCTTAGATCAACAAAATTACACACAGTTAGTTCAGGAGCCTACGAGAATAACTATGACATCAGCAACACTTTTAGATTTAATAATAACAGACACCCCAATGCTGTGTACAAAAATTGAAGTAATTCACAATCCTTGCTTAAGTGACCATGCCTTAATACTAGCAGACTTTGACATAAAAAAACAAAAAGATGGGGTAAAATCAATTACCAAAAGATGTTTTAATGATATAGACGAGGAAGAATTTGGGGAAGATTTGAGAAATATTTCATGGAATAAAATCAAAGAATCTGAAAGCATTAATGATATGGTAGCAAAGTTCAATTGTGAAATATTAAATTTATTTGATAAACACGCACCGGTCAAAGTCATAAAAATAAAAAACAATTCTTATCCATGGATTACCGAGGTTATTAAAATAATGATGGAAAAAAGGGATGAGGCGCTAAAAAAGCCCATAATAGTAAAAATGATGCAAGTTGGTCATATTATAAAATGTTCAAAAATTTTACCAATGCAAGTATAAAAAGAGAAAAATAAGCTTATATAAATTTCTATGTGAATAAAAATGCCAATAGACCAATTCTAATGTGGCAACATTTTAAGAAAATTTCTCCCTTAGGCAAGGGCAATTCAGGTTGTATACCACCTCATTTGCAAGAACCAGACAAAATTAACGATTTTTTTATGACATTGCCAGGCAATGAAATCACAAATTTAAAGACACTAGCCCAATTCACAACGAATCGAGACTCGAACACCGAATTTTTCATAAAAGAATGCTCGAAAGAGCAAGTACTTAACATAATAAACAACATCTCTTCAAATGCAATTGGGCATGATAACATTTCAATAACTATGATAAAATTAACCTTGCCTGTTACGCTTGATATTATTACCTATATCATTAATCAATCTATCAAAACACACACGTTTCCAGACTCATGGAAAATAGCAAAAGTAATACCTTTACCAAAAATCACATCAGTAGAAAACTATAAAGATCTAAGACCTATCAGCATTCTTCCGGTTATGTCAAAAATTATAGAAAAAATCGTATGTATGCAACTAACAACCTACTTAGAAACACATAACATACTTCCAGAACATCAATCTGGCTTTAGAAAAGCTCATGGAACGGCCGCTGCGTTATCATCAGTAACAGATGATATTCTTTCGGCATCAGATAATGGTAACGGAAGTATACTCGTTTTATTAGATTTTTCAAGAGCTTTTGACTGTATAAATATTGAACTTATGTTGGCAAAATTATATTACTATGGAATATCACACAATGCTTGTAAATGGTTCATGTCTTTTTTAAAGGGAAGAAAACAGTATGTTTCTATAGAAAGTTCTGAACAAAAGGAACCGCTGATTTCGCACATTAAATCTAACACACGTGGAACCCCCCAAGGATCAAGTCTAAGCCCAATCCTTTTTATCATATATACAGTGGATTTAAGTCGCGAGTTAAATAGCTGTAAGATACATCAGTACGCAGATGATACTCAGGTATATCTACACTTTGATCCAAAAAATACAAACATTTCAGTAAATTTTATAAATAATGATTTAGAACATATATCTCAGTGGTCGGAAAAAAATAATTTAGTTCTTAATGCGAATAAATCAAAATATATGGTACTGGGCAGCAAACATCAACGTGAATGCATTAAGGGACACAACTTACAGATCAAAATAGGCAATGAATCTTTAGAACAAGTAAAAGTTGCAAAGAATCTTGGTCTATACGTTGACGAAAATCTCAGATTTATAGAACATTTAAATCTGAAAATAAAAAATGCTTTTTATAAATTAAAAGTTCTATATAGCTTGAGACCTTTCATGTCGGAGAAAGTGAGAGTTACCCTGGTTGAGTCACTTATTTTATCGATTTTTAATTACTGTGACACAGTGTATGGTCCCAGATTATTGAAAAAGACCGAAAAAGCTATACAAAGAGTTCAAAATGCTTGCACTAGGTTTTGTTTTGACGTTCCTAAGAGATCACATGTAGCTCCTTTCATTAATTGTCACAATATTTTAAACATGAAATCACGTAGGAAGCTTCATCTAGCAGTATCCTTACATAAAATTGTACGGAGCAAAAAGCCAAATTACTTATATCAAAAGCTTGACTGGCTAGAGAATAGAAAAGATAGGAGTGTCCGAGAAAATGAGAAGATTAAACTATTAATTCCTAAACATAAGACAGTAGGATTTAAAGGTTCTTTCAAATAGGCTGCAGCAAAAATTTGGAATAACCTACCACCTCCCTTACGTGAATGTCATTTTTCAATTGTAATTTTAAAAAAATGCCTTAAAGAATATTACCTTCGTCTACAAGTAGAAGTGGCTACGTAACAAAAACTTTACAAATTAATGCGAATGAAGCAAAATATGAAAGAATAGAATCCTAAAAACTTAGACTTCTCTTTATTTTTATTTAATCATAGTTTCAATTGTCCTAGCCATGACGTACACATAGAGTTATGGTTGTTATGATGCGAAGATGTGCATGCGTGTATTAAGTTTTTGTCGTTCTATTAATGTCAGCTTTAAAATGTAGTTATTGATCTGGAGAAATTGCTTATTTACTTCTTTTTGTGCTATATAATTATGTCACCGGTTTCTCTTTTACTTGCTTTTATATCAGTTTTTGTTTTTTTTATTTTTTGTTTTATCATTTTCATTATACTTTAATATGATACGGAACGGTGCGGCGCTCTCAACTAAATCAATATAATATAGAAGGAGCAAGCTGAAAATCAGCGCTGGGCATAGCACAGCACATAGCTGAGCTTGCAACCAATTGCGATACGGTCGTCAATGAAAAAGAGTGGTACATTAGAAAAAATGTGTCCAGTATGAATAATTTGTATCTCATAAAAAATATGTATGTTTTTCTTAAAAGTTACTTTGTAATGTACGACCTATCTGAAGCAATAAATTTTTATTATTATTATTATTATTAATATTTCTTAGATCGCTAATGTCTAAGGTCTGTCTAGTCTTGTCTGCCTCGTTGTCTGCTTGATGTAAGACCGCATACCCGGAGGTCCTGGGTTCAATTCCCAGTTCGGGCCAATAAAATGTTATTGGGTTGGAGGACATTATTATTAATGTCTAAGACTGTGGCGATCACTTAACATCAGGTGGCTTATTTGCCCCGGCTACCTATAACATAAATAAAAATAATAATAAAAAATAAACCTAAAAACATATAAACAATTTTAGTTGGCAGTTTTATCTAAATCTAGGGTTTTTACATAAGCAACATAGTTGGTGGACCTCTGACTCCGAAACTTATATAAATAGTAAAATCAGTCAGTGATTCTGATATTACAATTTATTACAATTACATACATATTATTTATATAAGACGTTTGAGGTATTTCCTTTTGGGGCCAAAGTTACTCGCAGAGCTCACCCTGGAGCATGCAACATAAAAACTGACCATGTGATAACAGTTCTCACTAAAATCAGTGCCGGCCATGTTCAACGACAGGCAATGGGACTTTTGACTGTCATGGGGAAGCAAACTTTAAGAGAGAACTATATAATTTCAAATTCCAATGATATATTCTCATGGATGGTATATGGGTCAAGCACATCCTAAAATAAATCTGTAGGGTTTGAGGGTCATGTTGAGGTAAAGCTTCGAGACTATCAATTAAGTGGTGAACATGGCAATAATGGAATACGTTTTCTTTATACAAACTTCACTAAAATACTGGAATTCGTCTAAAATAAAGCATTACTTGTCTCCCTCCCTAGGAGAAATTGATATTAAGAAGTTGTGTATTTTGCATTTCGTTATTAATTGCACCCAGAAGTATGTGAATGAAGTTTTTAAGCGAATATTACCTACATATGACCGTCCTAACACTTAAAAACAAAACTAAATAAATTGCCACCTATTTGGGTGGAATTTCTGAAAACCTACTAACTATTTAAATACAAGTATATCAATTTAATTAAGAAACACAAATATCAATATTTCTAAAAATGACGAAATATATATGCATTTATTTTTAATCAGATTCATTTATTTTTAATATTAAATACATCAATTTCTCTTACAACAAATATGATGGTATAACCATTCACACTTTCAACCAATATTTTTCCTTCTTCTTCTTCCTTATTTTCAAAAACACTGAAATAAATATTTATTTATTTATAACCAGAAAGAAGCTTGTATATGAAATAGCATGTCATCTAACTTCAATTCCTTATTTTAATCTTTTAGGGGTGAAATTTCCAGAAATCCTTCCTTAGTGGGTGCTTGCATCATAAAATGTATCAACTGCTGAAATTTCAAGTTGCTAACCCCTGTAGTTTAGGCGCTGCGTTGATGAATCAGTCGGGAAAAGTCATAATATGTGTATAGATATAACAACAAAAGTACGTATGTTTTTATAACTTTTGATAGAATCAACCGATTTTGATGAAATAAAGACTAAACGAATCCTTAAAATACTTCTTATAATAATTTAGTTATTAAAATTTTTAGCCTTTTCCGAGAATAGCCTGGACAAACAGGCCGACAGACAAATAACCACATTAACTTTAAAAGGGGTGGTTTTTTTAAATCACAGACAGACACTTCAATTTTGTTTATATGTATAGATTATTATTACTGAATTCATCCGTTTTATTGTTTTGTGCAACTTTTACGAAGCTGGTGTGTTTTTTTATTATATATTAAGTAATTATACATTTATTTATTTATCAATGACCATCAGCACTCACTACACTTACACATGTAATAACAAAAACACATTAACATAAAGACCACAACATGCATTTTCAAGGTACAACATCCATATATATATATTACTTAACTAAACAGATTAAACTTAACAGATTATTTCATAGACAATAATTTTTATAATACTAAAAATAGCTAACTACATTTCTATGAAAAAATATATTAATAACATTGAAAATACATAAATTAAAAAGGCCAACCTAAAATGAAGTATATGTGGATACAAGAATTGTTTTTCAGAAAAAATCTTGTTATAAGTTTATTTTAAACACACATCTTTACTTAGTAGGTATTGATCTAGGTAAACGAAGCTTTTAACACAGTATGTGTCAATTTACTGTATCGTTCTGTGGCTAGGTTTCATATAATTACACGGTTAATACAGAGTAATAAGTTTAACTATTAAAATAAATTTTAATGAATTGTATTCTTTTTTTATAAAACATCATTTAATTTTATTTACTGCACAACAATTATTTATTAAATATAAATTAAACAAAGAATTAAAGAAAATACGATTTTTAACATAATTTATATTAAAGTTTGTCAGTAACAAAGCGATTTGACAAATAAGCGTTAATCACGTTTTTCTCAAAACTTCTGGAAACTGGATTCTCGAAGTTACTGTGTTTATAACATAATAATTAATTAAATGACAGATATATCTTAACATAATAGAATAACAACATACAAAAACTTGAATTTTTTTACACTATTTTACTTGAAAATTGGGAGCAATATAAATCAATTTTGTATTTATTAATTTTGCTTAATACATATCAAAATAGTCAAATATGGCAGTAAGGTGTTCTTGGTCAAAATTAAAAACTTTAGCGTTTTCATTGAGTTCATTGATGGAGTAAATTTCTTCTGAAGTAAGAAAAAAATCAAATACGTCTATATTTAACTTAATTCTTTCCATGTCAGCTGATTTTGGTATTGGTATTGTTTCAAGGTCGATCTGAAATTTTATAAATAAATTACGTTAAGTTTTAATTGTTTATATATTATCATATGTTGCAATCATGTATTACGGTACGGTGCTTATTCTTTATTCGGGGAAATTCGGGGAATAGCCAACTAAGTATGAAAAATTTAATGCCAAATGCATTTTCAGTTCTCGCACATTCATAAGCCGATGAGATGTTAACATGATCGGAGACAGTACCACAGTACCAAAGACTGTACTTGATTTTTGGGACACAGGTTGAGGGAGCATCAACACTGTCAACCTCCAAACTTCAAACTGCTACTGAGAATTTCTTGATATAAAAACCCAGTCGCTTATTTCTGGCTCAAGCCGGGGCTCGAATCCAGGATCCTAGAATTCGCAGCTATTATAAGCAAGTCAGTAGATTAACGATGCATCTCATGATAATATTAAATTCCTATGAGAAAAAATAAGTACAAATAATGAAAATACAAATATACACACCAGATAACGTAAAACGATTTGACTGGACGTTTTTTCATATTTTTTTGCTAGCTTCACTAATACGGGCTCATTAAATGTTGACGTCGTTGGATTATTTACGAATGGTCTGGGTACCATGAATCCAAATGGTGCATATGACAATACAGTTATGTTCATGCTTTGACAATATGCTACAAGTTCTAAGTTTGTGTAAGTAGGATTAACCTGAGAAATTGCATAACATTATTTTTTAAATGGTCCTTTATATTGAGTATATAAATTGAAATTATAGAACAACTGTTACCTCGATTTGATTAACAGAAGGAATTGTATTGGAGTTCACCAAAATTCTGTTTATTTCAGAACTGTTAAAATTAGATACGCCGATAGATCTAGCCAAATTTAACCTCTTGACATCCTCCATGCCTTTCCAAACATTTAAGTAATCATGACCTTCAGAGGACAACTACGAGTAAAATAGTATTTTCTGTTATTAAAATGAAGATTTTTTATTACGTAATTTTAATTCGTTTTATTAAACTTACGGGATTGAGTGACGAGTGTATTAAATATAAATCGACGTAATCTAACTTTAATTTCTTTAAAGACGCTTGGAGTGCTGGTAGAACTCCTTCTCTATCAGTTGTATCGAAGTTCACCTATAAAACAAAAATATAAAATACAAATAATAGGAAAAGACACTTTTTTTCCAATTATATAATTAAATTATATACGATGACCCACTAACCACTAACAAAACCAAAAATTTAAAAATTAAATGAAATTTATTTATTTATGTTAAGTATAAATATCGGTTAATCAATAAACAGTTATTTTTTTCAGATACATTTTATCTTATACACACCCTTAAAAATATAAAAAAACAGAAGTTATTTCAAAATACCTGTTTCTCTCTAGTTATAAAACCAAACCAATTCTTTCTTTATTTAAGCCTACTGCTGATAAATCGTCACAAACCTAGCCACCACCTAGCTACCACCTTAGCGAAGCCGCATGTTTATAATCATCATTATATACTAATATTATAATAATAATACTAATATTTGTTTATCAATATTTTTGTATAATATTAGGTCCTTACATATGAAATTAACGTTTGGTCGTACTGACCACTTTGATCTGACATATCTCCTCTTTGGTTAAGAATTCCAAATTCAAATTTATAAATTCATTTGTAAAAGTGGATACTGTACGATAATTGGAAGCGCTCGTCGCAATGGCTGAACCCTGGAGACCCAGCCAAATCCTGGCCTAAGCGAAAATTGACTCAGAAAAAGGTACTTGTAAGTGTTTGGTGGACTAGCGCCGGTGTCGTTCACTACAGCTTTCTTAAATCTGTCCAAATGATTACGGCAGATATCTATTGTCAGCAACTGCAAACCATGAAGGAAGAGCTAGCTGCAAAACAACCGAGATCGGTCAATCGCTCTAGGCCACTGCTGCTTCACGACAACGCAAGACCACACAACAAACAACCACTAAGTTAGATGAGCTACAATTGGAATGTCTGCGACATCCACCGTACTCCTCGGACCTTGCTCCAACAGGTTACCATTTTTTCTGGAATTTGGAAAACTTCTTACAAGGAAAGTAAAGGGATCAATTAACTACCTATGAGATGGCAAAAGTGCACAGATAACAACGGTGCATACTTTGATTAATTAAATATATTTTACAAAAACAAAATTGACTTTATATTCCTCCCGTACACGCCAATTTCATATGTAAGGACATAATAATTGAACATTTACTGGTTGTCACTCATCAATCTACTGTCACATGGTAAACATTTTAATATTTGGATTTTAATAGCCTAGTCACATTTAACGAGGATTCGCTAACAGTGACCACGAAATATTCTCGATTAGTAACACATTCAGTTCACCAGGAAACAGGTATCAGAGCACTCCCATTAATCTTAAAACGATGTGCGCTGTAGCGTACATATGTTGGAAACACACATCACTATTATCCATATGTTTGGTTTAACTTCGGTTTGAATTACTCACGTAAACGTTTATAAATACATTTATAAAATTTAACGACTGGTAAAGAATAAAGTTTTACGTTGTTCAAATAAAAAAAAATTACTTCACCATCAATCAGAAAATTTAACATCTCTTATGTTACAGATATTTATATAATATTTCGGAATTCGTCTAAAATTATGCCAATATTATATATAATACTGAGTTTAATAATGAAATACGTAAACTATAAAAAAAGTAAAATCTTTACCTTCGTGGTGACCCATAAATCTTCCCTCGTCACGATTCCTCGACTAATTACTTCAGCAATTGCTTCACCTATTTGCTCTTCATTTTTGTACATTGCTGCAGTATCAATATGTCTATAGCCTGATGTAATAGCTTGTATAACCGCCGGTTTTACTTTCTCTGGTATATCCTTTGCCTATTTAATGGGTATAACATTCTCATTACTTGGTAAAAAATAAATATTAGTATTTATGAATCGATTTCAGATAGGAGACTTTTACGACAAGTTTATTAGTCAAAGCGAATCCTAATATATATAATAAGTGGGAAAAAGGCTATTTAATCGGCATAATGATCCAATGATGATTTAGTAGAAGTGAAGTTATTTTTTTAAGAGATACTGACTGATTATCTTATGTCAATAATACTTACTCTACCAAAAGTACCAAAAGACACTATTGGTATCCTGTTACCGTCATTTAATAGTTTAGTTTTTGGCAACGGCTCGGTAGCTGCTGCCTGAAAAACAAAATAACAATTTATATAAAGATGTTAAAGGAACCTTCATCAATTTTTTTTAAATCTCTTATTAAATGTAGGAAAAACACGAATTTTTAGACAATCTGATATCAAATATACAATCTATATAAATAAAATCAACATAACAATGAAATTTTTCGTCTAATCTTCTGATAAGAGTAAAACAAGAACGTGAGTATTATAAACAATAAATAGTTCAAGTAGCGGCAATAATGCACAGCAATGTTTTATAAGTATTTTAAAGAAAACGACGAATCTACTAGGAATTCCGAAACCCAATTTAAATTGCGATATTCGTCCCAACCATGGTTCGAATCTCACAGAATAGCTGAACTGATCACTCACTCGAATTAGAAAATATTTTTACTGTATATAAGAGAATTTATGTCGTGACTACTAAATTAGTAATAGGAGTTACATCGTCGGCGCTATGTGCATCTCTCCCCGCCATAATAGCCGCCGGGGCGAGATGAGTTCCCCCTATCCCTATATCGCTTTATACGCGAACCCCCACAGAAATTGAGGCCTACACAGGCGGGCCAATCGACGGGGCGTCACGGTAGCATGCGCAAGCGATCCCGTGGCGCCCCCCAAACAGACGGATAGGATACCGTTGGTTTTTTAGTGGGTATTTCGATTTCAGTACCGATGAGCCCCACATACCCCACATAACCCCTTCTTGTGGCGAAAACGTGTTAAGGCGATTTTCCAGCGAAAAAATAAATAAATAATTGTAGTTACATCTGAAATAAATTCAATATTAATAAATACTCATTAATAAAATATATTCAGTACTCACAGACGCTACCAATAAAACTATAAAAAAAAATCTATGCATTTTGCCAAGTTTTGCTACACTTAATTATCGGATTCGCTTTATATACCAAAAATAGTTTGTTCTTTATTAAGACGATATGAAGTTATCATTTACGCTATCAAGACTTTTATCAATATGATCCAGGGGAGTTATAAAAATATTAAATTTGAAGTCATAAGTACAACACAATAAAATTCGCGACATTACTTTACAAAATATTTCTTACTTTTACGGGTATTTGTCTACTATATATATAAATTGACAAGGTATAAACATATACACGTGTATAACAGGTACTTGCATGTATATTTCCATCTTCGTCCGCCAGCCCATTCTATAAGTTTGTTTAAGTCTTCCTTTAGTGCGTAAAATAGTCACTTTGTTACATTTGGAATCGAAAGTCGTAGTTTTGCATTCAGTTCCGAGCTTGGAACAAATATTGTGGTAACCACTTACCATCAGGTGGATCGTGACGTAGGACATTTACGTACGGCACAGGAGTGTACACACTTTCAACTTCCAGATTCCGGTCTGCTACTTATATCAAAAAAGTATTATAGTATATAGTAAAATGCATTATCTAAGTCTTTAATTTTTTTTTTACACTTAGTGTTTAATTTTTAGGCTTATTCATTCTTAAGTGTGTGCAGACTGTGTGTTTGTGTGTGTTTTGTTTCATAAATATACATTAAATAGTATTTACATTTATATATACACACTTAGACCGAAAATCTTATCTCATATGTAATTGTGTATAAAACATAATCAAGAAGCTTACTTGTTATCGTTACCATTCGCAGTTATTAAACATTCAGAAAATATTTTTCAATATTTTCATCCTGCTTTTCATTACTATAATAATGATTTAATAAAAAAGTGTCTTTGGCAGTTTATAAAAATACCTTAAGAAATAGACAAATATATTATTACCTTTTAAAGATAATTTTTAAGATATTTTTAAAATCAAATATAAATAATTTCTTAGGTAAATTAAACGTTTTACGCATCGCGATCGCGTATAGGATCATGAATAGCTTTTCATCGTTTTCCTTTTTGAAGTTTATTTACTGCCAAATTAAAGAATTTAATAAATAAAAATTTAAATTCAAATAATAAAATAAAAAAAATTACGGTAATTTTTTTTCGACGCTTGTAACTATTTTCTAGGTCTACAGCACAGTATTCTCGCAATTATAGGGCTATTTAATGGATTATTTAGATTTACCAACGACGACACTTTAATTCTTATGTGGTAGTTCATTGTTTTAACTCAAGGCAGTATTTAGGTTCTTTCAGCGTAAAATTCAAAATTTATACAATACCATTTTTCTTTTATTTGATTTTAATCTGTTTGCTTCTAATCAGTCAGGACATTGCCTAGTAGATTTAATAAAGATATCGCCGTGATCGTTGACGTAGTCGTTTTAATTTTAACATGTCAGGTGTGATAGCAAGTGCTTGGCTCTAATAGTTTTGAAGCAAAGAAAATTTAGCCTTTTTAAAATAATACACATATTAGCTGAAAATCATTAGTCTTATTTTTGCAATTAACTTTATATAACTCTAAAGTCGAGGAAGTCGCTAGAAAATAACGATTCACTAAATTTTTCTCAGCAAAATAGTTCACAATGTTACACACGGCTTGTTATTTAGACGAATAAAAACGTAGCTTTATGTACAAATGATAAGATATATTGCTATAGGTAACACTCATAAATATATTATTAATATTATGAGAAAGTGAAAAGTGTCGCTAACATTTCTACGTCAAAACGAACGCCGCACGCCACGAGGTCATTGACCGTAGACAATATAGTGAAAATTAAAGTACGATTCGTTTTTCATCATAATTCGACCCTGACCACGACCGGCGATTGGTAGAACATTGTATAAGTATATTAATATATGTTATTACATATGTATAGACCACACAGACACACACACATGACAAAATATTACATTAATATATAATACTACCTACCCGTCCAGGTTTCGTGCGGGTAGATTAAGCGTGATAGTGCAAGAACATACAAAGAAACAATCATTTTTATTCATTAAGATTATACATATTAGCTTTTTGTTACAATGTAAAATTATAATAATTATAAAATATTTTCACATTCGCCATATCAATGTGTATTCCATCCAAAGTTCCTTTTCGCACCTGTTACCCAGTTCTTTGTAAACTAACATATTTTTTACGAACAGTAAACTAACTGTCTTAACTTTATTTGAAATCAATAATTTTTAGAACAGTGAGAAATCTGTGTAAGTTAGCTAGTTTAAAAATATTTATTTGAGTATTACTTTAATACATATATAATGATTTTCGTTTTGATTTGATTGTAGTGTACACTGGACACAATAACAGTTTATTTAATTTAATTTGTTATGTCATCCTAAAGATTGTGAGATCAAATCGGACAAGCTACCTTGAGTTTTCTTGTACTTTCGTATTTATAATTATTCAATATCGATACATATAAGAAAGCAGTGGAAGCCGTTAATAAAAAACAAGTGTAATCTTAAAAAAAAAACAGCTAGAATTATAAATATAGGTGTATTAGGTGGTCGATGTGAGCGGATGTCCTCACCATCAGACATTATGTGTGGGCGATATGAGGGTACGGGTAACAGATAAAAAATCCAGAATCACTCAAACGATTTACTAATAAGAATCATTCATACTAAGAATCACTCAAACACAATTATAATAACGAGTCGTAAGACAGTTTCTGTGCCGTGGCTTAGAATTGCACTCCCCCAATCTCATCCCATGGATGTCGTACAAGGCCCAGTGCGGCGAGTATGGAGTAACCCTCTTGAGATGGTAAATACGCTAAAAAAAGGCCCCCAGTTACTGGCAAGCCCACTAGGCCCGACCAAGGTAGCGGTTGCGGTATCGGCAGGGCAGGGAGCGCGAACAATCACGGGTTCATGACAGGCTACCTTAAAAAACGACTAAACATGGCAAAGTATAATAGACGCTTGAAACACAAACGCATAAAACGGACGCATAAAAAACCAAAGTATGTTTATCTGAAGTCCGAAGACAGGGGGAAAATACGGTGCTGAAACGTGGACACTAACTACGGGACTAGTCCACAAATTCAATGATCCGGAAAAGTGCGGGAGTCACCGACATAGCTTGCAAAATTAGCAGACTGAAGTGGCAGTGCTGGTCACGTATGTCGTAGGACCGGTGGCTGTTGGAGCAGATGAGTCCTAGAGTGGAGACCGCGGATCGGCAAAAGCAGCGTAATGCGCCCTCCAGCTAGGTGGACCGATGACTTTAAGAAGGTGGCGGGTATCGACTAGATGCGGAAGGCGGAAGACCGGGAGCTTTGATGCACCTTGGGAGAGGCCTATGTTCAGCATTGGACTACGAAAGGCTGTTGAAAGAAGACAGTTTCTAGACGTTTTGTCCGCACCGACCTATCTAGACTCCGTTGAAGCGTTGTAACACTGACAATGCTTGCGGCTCATTATCAAAACAACTCCCGTATTGTTGACATCACTGACATATAAATAACTTAACTCCATTCAATGGTCATCTCAGATTATCCACTTTTCAGTTAAAGAACCATGTATTATTTATTAAATCAGTAATTCCGTAACAGCCTGTGAATGTCCCACTGGGCTAAAGGCCACCTCTCCCTTTTTGAGGAGAAGGTTTTGGAGCTTATTCCACCACGCTGCTCCAATGCGGGTTGGTGGAATACACATGTGGCAGAAATTTAGTGAAATTAGACACATGCAGGTTTACTCACGATGTTTTCTTTTACTGTAAAGCACGAGATGAATTATAATCACAAATTAAGTACATGAAAATTCAGTGGTGCTTGCCCGGGTTTGAACCCACGATCATCGGTTACCCACGCGTTCTTAACACTGGGCTATCTCGGCTCTTTTGACGAAATCAGATATTAGTCGGTAGTATTAGAATACATATAATACAAATACTCCTTATCTTCAATCTTA
The DNA here is from genome assembly GCA_905147175.2 of Nymphalis urticae. Lineage (NCBI taxonomy): Eukaryota > Metazoa > Arthropoda > Insecta > Lepidoptera > Nymphalidae > Nymphalis > Nymphalis urticae. The sequence goes on from LR990008.1 coordinate 5,369,707, forward strand.
ACTATTCCATTTTTATTTAACTATAATTTATACACTAGCATTTAAGGACACAGCACGAAATAGGAATTTAATAAAATTCGTACGTTATTCTTGTAAGAAGCTAATTTAGAGTTAATTTCATATTATGCTCTCAATTTATATGAGACTCACAAAATTAGAAACAAACATAATTATGAGAATCTAGTTTCCAGCCCCGAATTCTCAGGGTAAAAGAAGGATTTTATCTCGTGCATTTTTTATCAATAAAGTATATAAACAGTCACCAACCGATATTTTCGCCCATACAGTAATCCTAAGGGCATAAAATGATATAATATATGCATAAAGCACCGAACAGCGTATTTTTTCATACGTTTTTTTAATATAATAGGTCACCACCAACCATAAATACCTATGGGCAGTGTTCGCGGGTTTTTTTTTCAGGTAATAATGAGTACTATAAAAATGAAATACCTTATTTTAGGTATCATCACTAGTTTTTGCAGCGCACGCCAAATAATGATTTTTATAAGAAATTAATAATACCTTGGGTTACCTTATGGGGATTCCTAACTTTTTTGAATATAAAATATAGCTTAGGTACATCATTGATAATGTAGCTTTCTGCAGGTGAATGAATTCTTTAATAGTTTTATTAGTTTTTGAGTTAATCCATTATTAACAAACAGATAACAAAATCAAATTTTAGCTCTTTATAATATTGGTATAGACGAAGAACCAATGCTACGGACCACAAATCATTATTTTATATCGAGAGTGAAGCCTTCATGTTGTATAAAATGTAATAATGTTCAATAAAAGGAGTCCCTATACATATTGTTACTGAGAACAATTTATTTAATACAAGAAACACGTAGGAAAATGCGACATATTTCTAATGTTAGTATAATCAAAAGTCATTGCTAAGGGCATTGACTCTTGAATGGTTTGGTTATTGTTCCAAAAATTCTGATGTTTACTGTCCTTGTTTACTTCCTTCCTTTGTTTCCTATAGTGTTCGATTGTTAAGTCGCTTTTAAAATAGTCGTGTCGAATAGCTATAGGTATTCTGTATTGATAAAATAATAAATCATTGATAACGTTGCAAAAGTAGTTTCTTTAACTTTAGTTCAAATTTTATATCATACTATGTATATAGTATTAATCCTTACGCTAATTTATACATATATCCTTCGTTTCTCAAAAAGACATATTACGATAAAATCAAAAGTTTGTTTTCCATAATAAATGCAACGTAATGTTTTATATAGTAACTACATAATTGATAGTCAATGCAATCAGAAGGGTTTTAATTTTAATTGCTTCTTAAGAAATCAAAAAGTACTAATTGTTTTGTTAAAAAGATTTCTTCTTTTTCTTGTAAACTCTAATGGCCTTCATCATAAACGTTGCTTTGCGACTGATTTCTTAGACTTACTCAAATTTATACTACCAAGTAAAGTTGCATGTGTCGGATGACAACCATTGCAACAATTGAAACAGCTTTATGGAATAAGTTCCAAACCTTCCCAAATGAGAAGCCGCCTAATTGTAAGACATTACTTTCTATTATTTTTATAATAATATTGTAATTATATTCCATCATTGCATGTTATAAAATAAAATCCCTGCATCTGTCTGCCTGCCTGTCTCACTGTGATAAGCTCGACAAACTACTGAAAGGATTTTTATGCGGTCTTCATTCATTCATTCTTCTTCATTTCGATTCATGAGGAAGGTTTAGGTGTATAATTCATTAAAGTTTAAGTAAGTTAGCTGAAATATGACGATGATTGTTGATATAAAAAAACCCTATCATTTTTAGTGCATTATCTGTTATTTTTAATTCGGTTTTTCTAGTAACAGTAGGGGATATGTCGGGCTCGCCGGTATTCAAGGCGCCGAGTGCGCCCCGAACATCTGAATACCCACTAAAAAACCAGGGGTACACATTCCGTCTTAAATAGGAGCGCCACGAGATCCCTTGCGCATGCTACCGTGACGCTCTGACTATTCTAAACCTAACCTACCGTAAACAAAAAACCGCTTTTATTATTTTATTAGTTTAGGCAACTGACTCCACAAAAATCGAGGATTGGATAAAACTATATAATTAACTTAATAACAAATATTTATCTACTGCCAGTCAGAAGTGAGATAAAGAAAAAAAAACATTTTATTACAAAATTTCTGTGGATATTTACAAGTTATTTACATACATTTTTGTAATAAAAGGTGTAACAGGTCATATTTTTTACAAGAAAAATACTTTTATGTTCTGAATAAAATATTGCTGTTATGAATATCTTGAAAGAAATTCGCAATCTCTTTTTTCATGAACCCATTCTTTCTGAAAGGTGCTGTTAAGAACTGTGAAGAAAAGTGTTACCTACTCGCGTCACGTGAAGGGAGTAATAACACAAGTTTGAGTAACTATATTTTTAAGTAAAAATTGTTGATTTTTAACTCCTTTTTGATTGTTAGAAGAAATTGTTATTTATTTAAAATAAGCTATTTTATTTCAACAGGCGTTGCAATTTTTTTTTATGTGTTAATTAAAACATTTATTTGAAATTCGGAGAAGGAGTAAACCGTAAAACTTAAATTTTTGGCATTAAATAAATCTTAAATTGTTGCTATCCCTTAATTTTCTAAACTTAAAAATCACTTCATAAAAATCTTGAAAGTTATACTAAAGTAAAACTAAATGTTCTAATAGACCTGATTTCTTATTATTTGGCTTATTAAGAGCTACGGGAGACCAATGGCTAGAACATGTCAATAATAGAAGATTAAGAGTTCACAATTCAGATTATTTTGGCAAATTACCCCAGTGGAAACGATTATAAAGTTTTAGACCCGTTTTATCATGACAATCTTTAAATTTATTGATAGTTTTTGTAGTTACTTTAGACTTAGACTACTTTAGACTTGTATGGTATTTTTTATTGAATAGGTTGGCGGACGAGCATATGGGCCTTGATGGTAAGTAGTCACCAACGCCCATAGACTTTGGCATTGTAAGAAATGTTAACGATCGATTACATCCACTAAACTTAGGAACTAATATGTATGTCCCTTGCGCCTGTAACTACACTGGCTCACTCACTCTTCAAACCAGAACACAACAATAACAAGTACGTTTTGCGGTAGAATATCCGATGAGTAGGTGGTACCTACCCAGAGGAGCAGGTTGCATCATCTAAGTACCACAACTTTAATTCAGAATTTAATAAATGGATATTGTCACTATAATATGTTGCTGTTAATATCAACTACAGCATTGTTCATAGGTATGAAAATGCGTTTAAAATTTGACAAAACGTCCTTGTGATAAATGGGTCTGGTTAAAATATGGGATGTCAAAATAGAAATATTGACTGTGCGACATGTTCCACGCAAATTGCTTCAGCTGATTTATGCTTCGGACGTGACCTCAATATATCCTAGACCAAAATAAACTGGTGTGACTATCGAGTTATGAAGGCAATAGCCATCGCATTTAGAGCTGTTAGTTCTTATTATGAAATATGTATATAATTTTAAAAACATAACTAATAATTAATAAAAATAACAATATAATACACTAAGAAGATTATATATCCATTGGGCCATCTCAGCTCTACCCAAAATGCGATATAATATTTAACTAAACACAGAAAATTATTCCAATTACTCAAACATTGCTTTCAACTGAACACTTCGTTAAATTCAACATCAAAAGCATATGTTAAGCAAAAGATCAAGAGAATCATAAGATTATATTTTGTCTAAGAATCTCTTTGATCCATTCAAGCTAAAACTGCTTTTTTTTAAACGCATCTCTTTGTGCTAATATAAAGAACATTACAAAAAATTGATACGATCGAACTTTTGTATTTTTCGTAAATAGTGTAACAACGTGTCATTTTTTGGTCGTTGGACTTGTTCCCTTATATTACTCCAAACTTTTTATGTTCATATATTTATGCAGTCCATTTTGCTTATTTATTTTTGTCCCTCATAATTGTAAATTATGTATATTTACTTTTTGCCTTATATACAAATAATACAATTAAGGGTTTTTCTATTTCGTTATTTTTTAGACGAGCAGAAAAAGACGGCAGCTGGTTCTTGCTCTCCTTCTTGAGATAGGATGCTGTGTTACTAGAATAATATCCTCATCTTGGCAAGGGATTGGGGAGCCAGGTTTAGTGGAAGCTGCCCATCCCAATATTACATATTTCATATCAACGCTGGTACTTAGAAGGCTAGAAGACATGACTGTTAAAATAAATACCTGCACCACATAACAGGAATCAGTTATCCGTCGTATGGGTGCCACGTCTACCGACATGAAGCATTATATTCTGAATATGTATATCACTATGGATTTGTGCCTGGTCATCTTTGGCACAGTCTTCATTATCGAGGTAGAATTCGGCCACATAGAATATGTATACAGTATATATCTACACATAAAATAGAATATGCGACCGCATTTCATTATAAAACTATCCACACCCTTCTTTTGTAATAAAAATTATATGAGTATACATTCATATCATGTGCTTAATTTTTGATTATAATTCATCTCGTGCTTTTCGTAGAAGGAAAACATCGTGAGGAAACCTGCATGTGTCTAATTTCACTGAAATTCTGCCACATGTGTATTCCACCAATCCGCATTGGAGCAGCGTGGTGGAATAAGCTCCAAAGCCTTCTCCTCAAAAAGGGAGAAGAGGCCTTAGCCCAGCAGTGGGACATTTATAGGCTGTTGCAATTGCCGTGATACACTCATATTCTATTCCACTATAATTGCAGGATCCATTTTTACCAAAAAAGCGTTCTAGTAAATATGAGATACAAATTCTTATATGTTTAAAATATGAATTAATATTATTTAAAATTAAAAGGAAAACATTTTAATTAATTGTCAAAACAAAATATTATTTTACACCCAATTTTACTGGATAATTAGGAGATTTATTTTAATGTTCGTTTAACTTCGGATAGTTATACAATTGTGATCTTTAAATTATATAACTTAAAGGCTGTTATTGTTTAAACAGTAAACGTTTCGCATAGTATATAGGCCATTTACATTGTAATTCGATGTCATTATCACAGTTCTAAACATCTGCCGCTCGGATATTTAAGCACAATTCGTAAGTGATTAATATTAAAAATATTATAATGTAATAATATAGATCTGAAGATGGTTCAAAAAATTCAGTCATTTGTTACAAGAGTTTTATATATTTGTTTTACTTCAAGTCAAATTTCGTGGTTACTGAAACGAATATAATGGTCATAGCGCTGATTGATTATTAAGAGACTTCGTTATTGTCGTCAAACTTCAGATAATTTTCACGATCCATACGATTAACGTATCTTAGATACAAAAACATTATCGTATTATAAAATAAACGCAATAAATGATGTGATTTACGGGTTTTGTTACCGGGCTGGTTTATTCACCAAAAAAAAATATATTCTATTCGCCATAAGTAGGTATAATTATTTCGATAAACAAATAGATAATTTCACGATTAATTTGCCCAAGATTCAATAATAAATATACTGTTTTGCGTAATATCCTTAACGATGATGATAACTCCAAATCCGATTAAAATAAAAATAAAAATTGAGAAATGCATGTATCACAAAAAAATCAATTGATAATGTAACATTACAAAAGAACTCAACTACACATATTTCTGACTTCTCAGCTTTTGTCCATTCACTGAGTATATTGTTAATCAGAAAATCTATGATGTTTAACTCTCATGGTTGAATTGGATTATTTGTAAAGGAGTTGTTCATTTATCTCTAAGGGTTTTGAGCCTTGCTCGTAATCGATTAAATCACTACATATTTAGATTTCATACCAATTGATTTGATAATTTAATTCAAATTGATTGTAAATGTAGATTCCCTCTTGGTCATAGTACGACTGCTAGTCTGATATAAAATAATACAATTGAATAAGTGTTATTAAATATTTATTTATTTAACATAGACCTAGTTATGTTAGCTCAAAGCATGAAGACAATAGAAGTAAATGCTTAATCAGTATAATATAAGTCATTGTGTCATTCCATGCTTTGGGATCATATGTTTTGGTCGTGTCAATTTTAATTATAATTAAATATTTTAAAATTCAAATATTATATCTTTTTAAAAAAGTATATCTTGCTCCCGTAAACTTGTCTACCTATGACGCTTGTACATAAATAAATACATTTAAAAACTTGCTTAAAGATATAAGCTATATTTTCTTATTTTTTTTGCCTAACAAGTCATGATGGAATGTTCAATTTTAGTAACAGCACCTAAAAACTATTAAAGCCAATCCAAAATAAATAGAAGCTGTAGGAGAAGGGAGAATTTAGTAACAATTTACAAATGGTCTAAATATTTATTTTAAAAATAATACCAATCGTTTTTTTCTAATTTACCGCCCTTTGATGGTACTCACTAATCATATATTACGTAGTAGTAATATATGGCGACAATAATACATGTCATGTAGAACGTACAGTTCTTTTTCTATCACCTACATTAAGGTTGTCTGGAGAAGATCGCTATCTCAACAAAAGTAAATTGTAAAGAGACCGTTATATTATAATTTACAAATAATATTTATCACCTGTAGAAATTAATTTGAATAACACAGCCTTATAAACGCACGTAAACACCATAATTCACGTATCAACACAGCAAAACTAATAGGAATAGCAAATGCCTATAATCCTTGTCGAAGCCGTAGCCGTGTCGTATAAATTTGGCACTTTACGTCAATATTGGTAATAAATTTCTAATAAAATAAAATAATCATGCTATTAAAACTGAACTCAATCGCTTGATGAATTAAATAAAAATAAAATTCATTCAAAATCAAAGAACATATTAAAAACAAAGATTAATAAACATCTCTCTATGTAGTTTTCAAATAGTTATTTTATGAAAAATAATATTCATAATGTTTTCAATGATAGTTATTTTTAATATTAAAATTAATCGGATGTGCATTAAGCGAAAACACATGAAATTAATTTGAAATTGCGAACTATGTCAACGACATAATATGTATATTATATGTGAAAATGTAAACGGACGTGATGAAGTTATTTTTATAATAAAATATATACAGAAATCAAAAGAACAGATTAGGACATTAAATATCCGTGATTTAGATAGATAAAATCGATATCATAAAACATTTGGGGATATTATTTTAAATACTATTTAATGCGTTATCGTTAAATTTCCTTTTTTATCTCTTGTTGCGTCACAGAAAATTAGCGTCGCCTTAGATACCACTACAAAAGATAAGACATGATAAATAAATCCTCTAAAAACATTGAACTAGCATTGTTACTAGCATTGTAAAAACAAAAATGTAATACTTATTTAAATAATATTAACAGTAGTATATATCATTTATCAAAATTAAATACAATTAATTTTTTTCCAATTTTATTGTACTTATTATATAGTGAAATATACAAATTGTAATAAAAGTGAAGTTGCATGTTCCAATGTTCCCGTCATCATCAAATTTCCAAATTTTTGGACGCAATCTATGTTTTATAATCTGAAGACAGAAATCTAATTGGAGAATCCAAATCCGATCAGGCTAACCTCGTCTTGTCTAGAGATAATCTTAGTTCGATGATCTGTCTCTATTGATCGCGTGCCTCTTGTAGGGCTATTCTGTAAGAACAAACTCGAAACTCATCGCAGAAAACGATCACGAAATGTCAAAAAGTGATATGACATTTCAAGATAACATGCATCAAAATTTTATATCACCATAAGTTGGCCGTTAGTCCAGTCACTTAAGCATAAAAAAGGGGTCAATCTTGTAGTGACAGATAATAAACAAAATTTTCGTAGATGCCTTCATTTTGGCGTTATATAGGTTGTTTTAAAAGTCTCATAAAATCTCGAGCTTGCGTCATAAATTATTCAAGGTCAAAAGTAAAAAAAAGTCATTTTTTAGCAATTAAGGGTTAACATTATGTTAATATAATTGGACTAATAGAAACCAATAGATAATTTGTTTTTAATCTTTAAAACATTTTTTCATGCGCTCAACCGTTTTTGTGACAAAAGGCGCTGAGCGCACGGCGCTCAACAAACCAGTTGTAACTACGGAACATCTGTCTCATGAACTAACGAATTAATTAAATTATAATGAATGAAGAAGGTCGAATACTTCGCTATGTCAACATTTCATGGGTGAATATTGAAGTGATTGAGTAACCAGTAAAGTATTATTTATAAAACAAATTTGACAATTGATGTTTGGTGCAATCACAAAATAATAAAAACCGACTTATTGTAAAAACGGTTATATGACTTTATTAAATTATTAAACTTATTTATAATTATTGCAGTAAAATTTCATTTACAAAAAAGTTATTTCTGACATATTTTCGCGATCGAGTGTTAAGCTTGTTTTTAACTAATCATCCCAAAGACCAATTAAACTGTCTCATCGTAAGTACCATTATGTAGCTTTCATAAATTCATATTGAGGAAGTTATTAGACGTACTTAACTTAAGCTTACAAAGATTATTATATTAAATTTGTTAATTTTTTAAGGCGTTTTAGAATTCCGGAAAAGTATTTTTAATGAAACGGTTTATAAAATATATTCTCCGAACAAAAACATGTGAGGTTGATGCAAACTTCGCTTTCAGCAACTTGGACGGTATTTTCTATTTTCCACTTAAATAATGAAATTATTTACATTTACCTAATAATTATTATAAATAATTAATAGGCTTACATTTTGTTTTACCCGTACACTTATTTTGTTTTATATCACATTTAGTGAGCTTTAACTTTAATATTCGATTTAAATAATTTTAAAACAAAATTTATTACTGATTTTAGGATGAAACCTAATACGAATAAAATAGACATCATAATGGCTATTATTATAAGAACTAATTCGATCTCATAGTATTCAACCCATGACATGTCAGCTGCAGGCGCTCGGAGGTGGCTTCCACCATACTTCAAGACATGTTCCACCCACCAAACAGCATTGTCGGCAGGCTTGATTGCATATGATCTCATCAATTTTTTCAGTCTGATAATGTTATCCTTGAAGCTATAAAAGTTAAAAAGAAAACATTACAAAAGTTCCTTCCTTAAGCCGCTACTTGAATTCGATTGTACTTATTGCGTCTAGGCAATTTTAACCTTATAATTTACTCTCTAGACTTAATATAGGTATATACAAATGACGGCTAATTGTAGTGGTTTTAAATGCTCATTGAAATTGTGTCGGTTATACAGGTGTCTAGTGCTCTTAGGTATAATACGAATTGGGAACCTTTGAACATGAATTATATATATACATTTTTTATAGTAGAGGGATAAGCATATAAGCTGATGGTAACTGGTCACTAACGCCCATAGATTGGCATTGTAAGAAACATTAACCATGAGTAGGTGGTACCTACCCAGAAGAGCTTGCACAAAGTCCTAACACCAGTAAAACCAGTAAGTTAAAATAGGTGAATAGTCACCTATTTTAACTTAATGGTTTACAAATGCAAATTTTTATGTTCTAATAACAATAAATTATTTTAATGCTGCAAATCGTTAAAATTCTGTAGTCAACTTATCATTATTTCAATAATATTATTATACATTTTTACCTTTTATCTTCAATAACGCTTGTTATTGAATTTTTAAAATCATTCTCCGTTAAGGACATTAGATCATGTTGTAAACCAATTTTAAGATGAACATATTTTTCTACATTGTACCATTGATCTCCCAACATTGGTATACCAATCAGTGGCACTGTGGCATCTATAGCCTCATCAGTTGATTGTAAACCTCCTTGAGTTATAAATAGTTTTATATTCGGATGATCTGAAAAGAACAACGTTTGCGAAATGTATGTTAATGCATTTCAAATATTTATATAATCTAAGATTAAGCATAACCTAATTTGCATTCCAATTATGCACATTGCATGCATTCCAATATATGATTATTTATATCCAAACTTGCTTATATTTTTATGGTCATCAATATTTTAAGAACATAGTGCTTATGGAACCATCGCCAGCATATTTAGCAAAAACCCAGCGACTCGACGAAAAACAGAAGCATGATGAATAAAGAAATAATGAAACTTACTTAGAACATCAGTTTGCGGAAACCACTTAGATATTTTGATATTCTTTGATTGCCCAGGTAATATATCTTTATCCCATTTCCAAAGCACGTTATAAGGCAATTCAGATAAAACTTTTGTCATTATTTTAATTTTTTCTGGTGGCAAAATAGATGGTAAAACATTTGTACCAAAACTCACATATATAACGCCATTTTTCGATGAGTCCAAATAATCTTTTAAATCCTGCCAAGATAAATAATTTGTTTAGATGATAATATTAGACTTATGCTCTTTACTCATAATTTATTATAAGGTAACAAATTGTTATTCAAAAGTAATTCTCAAAACTTGCCTTAGGTAACTCTTTTTCTATAGCTTGATGTATTCCACCAATATAGACTATGCTTGGAGGTACGGGACGATTATCTGCCCAAATAGGGTGTTCATTTAGAAACATCATTTGGATTTTTTTTCTAAGTACTTCATAAGTAGGGACATCTTTACCAAAGTGTTTTCTCATTATTTGATTATCGAAATCTTCGGTTTGTGCGATTAAAAATTCGAGACCCACATGTTTTATAATTTCCAAACCCTTCTCCCAAAGTGATAGGTCATATAATCTCTGTCGTCCTGGTGTTGGATACAATAATGGATGTATAGGTGCACCTAATGTACTATATTGAAGAGGAACTGCACCGAAAGAACTAATCACAATTACTGGCGCGTCAAACACATGAGCCAAACCCATGAGCGGGCGGTTGCAAGCTTCAAGTATAAGTAAATCAAAATAATTCCTGTCTTTATTTTTAAACATGTTTCGCACGTCTGCTGTTTGTAACTGAGAATCTAATATAGTTGCAAAACTCTCGAAAATCAGCCTCACTTGAAGCATTAAATCTTGTTTATTTCCGTTGTGATGTACAAACAATTCTTGCCATTTACTATAAGAGGCATCGCGGACATCTATCTCTGTTAGGTTTGCAGGAGCTTTTCCTTTCGGGAATACCGGATCGGGTGTGACGACGATTACTTCATGTCCTCGTCTCGCCAATTCGTGAGTTATAGGCCGAAAGACAACTTGGTGACTAATCGATGGAGTCGGAAAAAATGCTAATATTCTTGCTCCTTCTATTCCTGTCACTGATAACACAAACAGAACAAATAATTTCGCAGTCGGTCGTGCCATGTCTAGTTTTAAATTTTAGACTGATAAGAAATTGTAAAACTTAACTTTATATAATATTTTGTAATAATATTTTAAAAATGTTTTAATTATATGTTATCAATAAAATTAAGTAGTCTATTGATTAAAAATAAATTGATTCATGATAATTTAGTCCTTGACAATTTTTATCATAATTACAAATTATCATTTTATTATTTTGTACACTTCAAATATCTTTGCAATTCACTCACACATCAATTGCATAATAATCATTACATTGTTAACATTGTAAGTAAATGAAATAATTAATGAAATAAAAGCTCATACAAACATGTTTTTTATATATTATTAAATCTAAATATATATTATTATACTGTTAAAAATAAAACATTTTACAGCTAACTTAATTTATATACTATAATGTTAGTGTAGTACTTTTGACACATTCATAAACTGCATGAAAAACAATAATTTTCGTGTTTCGATACAAATAAGAATTAAAACTTATGACATGTAAAGGATTTATTTAAAAATAGCAGTATTTTCATTTTCTATAAAATATATTTTGTTTAAAATCAATAGTTAGTTCTGCGTAGAATGAATTAAAAACATCGTTTATATAAATTGTTAATTATATAAAGCTTTTTACAATTGAAGGCGTGATCTCTCGCGACTGGACAACAACAATTCGTTAGATTTTTAGTATTAGATGAGATTTTTAATAAGGATAGATCAAACGTAACATGCTTTAGAAAATACAGTGTTTGAAGGACTGTAGTAGTTTTTCGTAAAGAAAAAACTAAAGAAACTTTAAAGACTTGTACTAATAAAATTAACTGTGAAACTATATATTATCCTCGACTTATAATGAGTTATTTTTTAAGATAAGGATTCATTACTTTATCAAAAATATTTTATTATTTTCGAGATTTTATTTAAATATATTCAAATATCTCAGACATCCAACCAACAAAGATAATATTAATTGCCTGAATCCTGAAGACTAAAATAAGTATGTCGTTCACTAAGATTAACACTGTCTGCCAAATAAATTAAAGAAAAATCAACATATATCTTAAATACAAAATGTTTACTGTAACTGTGATAATTATGTGATGTCGAGAACTTTTACGTAGATGTATCGGAGATTCTCAACTATATAAGCAACAAGGTTTATATATTTAATAGTTTTGGCAGAGTTAGTGTTGTCCGCGGGAGGGAACGCGGCTGCGTTATATCAACTTGATCCCGCAGCCTCTTCAATCTGTGATGAGGACGGCATTGTAGTGGTTTTAGTAGGTAAGAAAAATATAATTGCAAATTGAGATACAGCATATGCCATTTAGAAACAATTTAGAAATCTATATATTCATGTGTCACAGTGCCAATTATTTTTTATATCCACTAGCATTTTCTAAGTTAATAATTATTTGGATCAATGATATAGTAAATAAAAAACAAGCAACATTATTTAATTGACATTCACTTTATAAAAATAAAAACAATATGAAGTGAAATATTCTAAGTTAATCAATATCACCGTTTATACCAGACTTAATACAATTACAAATAGTAGAAATACAAAAATAGCTATCACTTAGCCATTTAACATGAATTATATTAATAAATATCACAGGTCTATTGCTGTTTGATTTTAATATTATTTTTAACCAATTTGTATACAAAACTAATTAACAGCTTAAGGATATAACTTAACAAGGTTAAAATAGATATAATAATGGCTAGTGTTATGAGAACTAATTTAATCTCATAATAATCAAACCATAACATATGAGCTGCAGGGCTTTGAAGGTGACTTGCTCCATACTTTATGACATGTTCCACCCACCAGACAGCTTTGTCGACGGGCTTGATGGGTTGGGATCTCATCAGCGCTTTAAGTCTCATAATGTTATTTTTGTAGCTAAAAATTGTAATAAATAATTAATAATTATAAAATATTAAATTGATATGTCATTCTAATTTTACGTGACAGGGGCATACCCCTGACAGTAGAAGTTTTAATAAAATGTCTACTAATTATCGAAATAACGTAATCATTAATTAATGACATATAATGCGCCAAAATAAAATAATAACACATTTTGTAAATCATTTTTGGCGGTATGATAACTAATCTCGCTGGAAATCTTACTGGAAAATCGTCTTTAGGCATTTTCTCGATATAAAGTATAATAATATAATATAAAGCAATATAAAGTGGGGTAATATGGGATTTACCGGCACTATAGGTACCGAAATACCCATTCTGTCTCTTCGAAGGCGTCACAGGAACGCTTACGCATACTAACGTGACGCGCCAACGGTTGGCCCACGTCTGTGTGCCTCCAATTCCTAGAGGGGTTTCCAGGGTACAGAGAACCACCTAAATAGGTTCTCCTCCCACCTGCGAAACAAAACTCGCCGGGCTAAAGCCCTGACTCGCTCTACCTACGAGGACACTGGAAGGTTTCCGATCATCCTTCTTCCACGAGTTTCCAAGGCAGATTGACACCATACGGTAACATCATATCGCTCTCACTGATATGACTCTGCAGTCTCCATCCGAAGAGCTTTGTAACAAGTGGTGAGAGTGTTTCAGGCCCTCCTACAGTTAGTAGGAGGTGATCCAAGGGGGCAGTGGCATTAATGAGCGGCTGAGTTGAATTTTTATTCAATGCTGCCTGGAGCTCTATTTCCGTCCAGGTCCGGATTCCTCATCTGGGCCTGCACCTTAATCTCTAACCCCTGTACGGTGATACCCGCACCGTGAAATGGAACGTCGACCGTAGAAAAGGAAGGTGTTTTTTGTAACAGATACTCTCAAGTGAGTTTTATAACCTAGTATACCTAGTATACCGGCTAGCAACCACACAACTAAAAGTCATTAAGTAATGATAATTAGAATACGCAATATAGATTTTGTAATAACGTATCAAATTAAATATATTTACCTCTTATCGGCAATCACGGTTGTTATCGACTCTTTAAATTGCTTTTCTGTTAAAGTTGGCATATCAAGTTGTAATCCGATTTTGTGAAAAACGTACTTTTCTACATTGTACCATTGGTCTGCTAACATTGGTATACCAATTAATGGTACTGTAGCATCTATAGCTTCGTCAGTCGATTGTAGACCACCTTGAGTTATGAATAATTTTACATTGGGATGTCCTGAAATAAGCAAGATTAAATTTATTGTTTATATTTTTTCAAGCTCAAATAATAGATAGAATTCTTAAATATAGTAAATAAGAAAAAAAAAATATTTGGTAGCTTAAAATAACAAAAGCGCGTTTTATAATTTAAAATATGGCTGTTATGTGCTACTTTTCATCCACCAAAGCCTTTTTCCAAAATTTTATATAAAACTTACTTAAAACATCAGTTTGAGGGAACCATTTAGATATTTTAATATTCTTTGATTGTCCTGGTAGTATGTCCTTATCCCATTTCCAAAGTACGTCATAAGGTAGTTCAGAAAATACTTTTGTCATAATTTTAATTTTTTCCGGTGGCAAATGAGATGTTAAAACATTTGTACCAAAACTCACATATATGACACCATGTTTCGACGAGTCTAAATAATTTTGGAGATCCTGCCAAGAAAAAAAAGTTCATTTGACTTATAATTCAAGGTATAAAATACTTTTTATTATTATACTCGTATTTGAAACCCTCAAAACTTGCCTTAGGTAATTCTTTTTCTGTGGCTTTGTGTATGCCACCAATATAAACGATGCTTGGTGGTACAGGGTGATTATCTGCCCAAATAGGATGTTCATTCAAAAACATCATTTGGATTCTTTTACCTAATTCACGGTAAGAAGGAACATCATTACCGAAATGTTTCCTCATAATTTGATAGTCAAAAGCTTCGGTTGTCGAAACTATAATGTCGAATGCCACGTGTTTAAGCATTTCTATGCCTTTATCCCAAAGTGTTAGATTGTATAACTTCTGTCGACCAAGTGTGGGATATAATAATGGATGCATTGGTGCACCCATAGCACTATATTGGACGGGAACTGCACCAAAAGAACTTATTGTAACAACTGGCGCATCAAACATTTGAGTAATACCAAGAAGTGGTCGGCTGCAAGCTTCAAGTATAAGTAAGTCGAAATACTTTCTGTCTTTACTTTTTAGCATATTTTTCACCTCTGGTATTTGCAATTGTGAATCAAGTATAATTGCCATTCTTTCAAAAATCATTTTTATATGATTCAACACATCGTCTTTATTTCCGGTACTTTGTAAAAGCACATCTTTCCATTTGCTATAAGAAATATCGTGGACATCAATTTCTGTTAGATTCGCAAGAGTTTTCCCTTTCGTGAAAACCGGATCGGTTGTGACGACAGTTACTTCATGACCTCTCCTTGCTAATTCGTGTATTATAGGTCGGAAGACAACTTGGTGACTAATCGATGGCGTTGGGAAGTATGCTAATATTCTTGCTCCTTCAATTACTGTCACTGATAACACAAATAAGAGAAATATTTTCGCTGCCGTACCCGCCATGTCTGTGTCTATGAGTATGAGTGTTAAACTGATAAAAAATATTAAAATGTACCTATATATAATTTTTTTAAAGATTTTACCCATTTCATATCAATGTGTTATCAATAAGTAGTTCTGCTGATAAAAATTGCTTACTGCATGATTATAAACTCCTAAAAGAGGGTAGTAATATTTTTTTATCTTATATCGGTTTGGTGAACTATTATTTGTAAGTTATTTAAAAATGGTTTAATACAATGTAACGAATATGAATTCGCCGTACTGATTCGTGTTAACTTCTTACATACTTTTCTTAAATAATTTGTTATATAATACAATCATAGATAACTAAATGAAGTAATTTTTGTTAATCATTATTCATTGATAATCATAAGATGTCAATGCTCCATTTTTATTTCGGGAAAAGCTGAAAACACGGTTATGGACGGCCACCACAGCGGCAAATGCTAAAGCGTTTCTTTTTTCTTTTAATGTTATTTTTAATCAACAACTTACACGTTCAATCATTAATCAAACAAATTCAATGCTTGCATTCATACATATTTAGGTGGCGATGGTATGGATATTTTCTTTGTTGTGAATTTAAATAATACAAAAAAATATAATAAATATTTCAAAGCAAGAATTATGGTTAAAGAAAAGTGATAACTGAGGTCTAGTTATCAAATGTAGCATAGAATTAATAGTGTGGATTTTTCATGAATGCAAAAAACTTTATAAGTTATAATGGTTACAGGATTCTAACGGCTTACCGCCGTGGGTAAGTAGCAAAATGAAAACACAACATTAACATAATTGTTATATTATATGCATTATTGGCTTCTACAAAATTTTAGTAACTGTATTGCGTGCGAATTAAAATAGTATCAAATTTTAATAATGAACAAGTAATATAAAATTCACACACACACACACTCACGCGCACACACACACACGCACACACACACACACGCACACTCACACTTATGTACATACACAAACAGTTTGGATTAACTTAAAATAGTTAGAAATAAGACACTTTTATTTAATACTTTGTTAATTGTTATTACCAATACCAAACCTAAAGCACCAAGTTTCCGATTCTACAAAGTCAATACTTTCTTCTTGATGCAACGTGTTCGTTTTTACAGTCAATTTCTGTAAATATTTTTATCTTTTCCTATTAATTAATTAAATTCTTCTCTTAATTATTGATAAGGCGTATTACACAATATTAAATCCAACTATAACTTAAAAAAACTATTGAGTTTTTTGCGGGTTTTATCGACTCTTTTTTTCAAAATAAAAACTGATATTATTGTTACAGGATTAAATTGAATAACAGAACTTTTGCTGTACCTCCTATGTTTCATTTTGAGTAATAGCTCGGTGGGTACACGCAATATAGAATATTATCCGACATAGGTATGCAGTTTTTCTCACAATATCAATGCAAGGTGTAGATCCGCCATTTTATTTTAATAATAAATATAATCAACAGAAGGCGTCTGATATGAAAAATAAATAAATCGGTATTTACTAATATTTATATAATTTTGCAATACTTGTAAGTTATAATTACTTGTTCTTTTTGTTTTACCAATATTTACTAAACACAAATATTGATAAATAAATTGCACGGGATCTCGGAGCATGCTTCAAGTAAGTGGAACTACGGAAGAACCAAACTTTAGATGAACTGCTTGGCTACTATTTTGAAGGTGAGAAGCAATTAACAACAGAAGATTGCCGTACATTGATACCAATGTCCATAAATTTATGTGAAATACAAAAAATAAACCAATGTTTTCTAATATTATAGCAATTACACATGAATTCGACGTGCGACTTTTTTATATCAGGTGTACTGCTAATTTGAAACCAAACAAAAAACAATATATATCCCGATATCATACTTGACATATTACCGTGAAAAGTGTGTTGTTTTTTTTAAAGACGCAGTTTTGCACCATTAAGATGTGGTCATTACTGATTAGCCAACTACGCAAGAGATATTATAGTGCACAAGTGTGTCCGCAAACACAAGTGCACTCTCTATTCCCTAACTTTCATAATCCGATGGGGCGGCAAGAGTTCAGGCGCAGGACCAACGGCTTTACGTGCTTTCCGAGGCACGGGAGTGTACACACTTCCAACTTCCAGACTCCGGGCTGCTACTGTGAATTTTCTGACAGAAAAACCCACTTATATTTTATTGGCCCGACCTGGGAATTGAACCCAGGACTTCCGGGTCTGTGGCCTTACATCAAGCCACTAGACCAACGAGGCAGTCGTTGCAGACGAGGCAGAAGCCCTGGAAAACTCGGTCTGGAGAAAACTACCAACACAACTCCGCCATTTGTTAACTATCGATAAAAAAATAAGGTGATACTATATTTTGAGTGATTGCTTTATGTATTGTATATGCTCCTTAAGCTTGATTAGTTAAGCGTATTTTTAAATGTTTATAATTAGAAAAAAATATATCATTCCATAATGGCCATAACGTCGGCTGCTGAAAACCTTGAATAACACCGTAACAGCCTGTGAATGGCTTTTACCCAGCAGTGGAACTGCTGGGCTAAAAGCCTCCTCTCCTCACTTTTTGAGGAGAAGGTTAGGGGATTATTCCATAATAATAGATATTCCATAATAATCGAAAATAATATAATTATAAATAATGATTATTCATCATGTTCACTTAACTTAATTACAACGTATAGGTACCAGTCTTATAACGTATTATAAATTTTATCTTAACAATACTTAAAAACTTTTTAACTTTTTGTTCGTAATATAAATATTGTAAGCAATTGATAAAACAAATCTTAACACGTAACTGAGTAGGACTAAAATTACTAATGATATGGCTAAAGCTATAAGCACTAGTTTTATTTCATAGTATTCAGCCCAGCTCATCCGAGCCGCTGGACTCTGAAGGTGTTGTCCGCCATGTTTGATGACGTGTTCTATCCACCATATAGCATTGTCCAATGGTTTGATGGGAAACTCTCTCATAAGCGCTCTTAACTTAAGTATATTATTCTTGTAGCTGAAAAATACAAAATAAAAAAATGTTTGCAATTGATTTATAAGGACGTCGCAATCTCTTAAAAATATCATATTTTTTATAGAATTGAATATTTTAAGAATTTAGTCAAAATACGTAATAATTCAAGCAATACCACGTAATTCTAATCCATCGAAATTAACTAAAAGCAAATGTTATTTTGATCAACTTCCAATTTATTATTAATGTTGGTTTGACATCGGTTTGATCAAAAATGTTAAAGGGGATTGCAATTAATCTCATTAATTAATTCGCGTAAGCAAAATGTTTGAAAAATGTTGATATAAGTCATATTATTTAGAAATAAACTGTTAATCTAAACATTCTTAATTTCTAATATAACTTTTTTTTTTCACTAATTTTCTGAATTTCTACTAAACAATTTCATTAAGAGAGCTGTCTTAAACAATTAATGAATCATAATAATTATTAAAAAATACCTTTTGTCTTCAATCACTGTTATTATAGCATCTTTAAATCCTTTCTCTGTCAATGTTGTTAATTCAAGTTGTAGTCCAATTTTATGATGAACATATTTTTCTACATTGTACCATTGATCTCCTAACATTGGAATACCAATTACTGGCACTCCAGCGTTGATAGTTTCATCTGTTGATTGGAGTCCGCCTTGAGTGATAAACAGCTTAATGTTTGGGTGTCCTGTAATTAAAAATTAATATATATTTTTTTAATTTGTGTTTTGTGCAACATTCAATTTAATAATATTAGATAATATTTTAAGGAATATTTTTAAATTAATTTTTACTTCGATTATTTATTGCACGAGATAATAAAGAAAAAACTTACTAAGAAGATCACTTTGTGGAAACCATCTGGATATTTTCGTATTGTTTGATACTGCAGGTAAATCATCATTATTCCATTTCCATAGAATATTATATTTTAATTGCGAGAAAACTTTTGTCATTATTTCAATCTTTTCTGGTGGTAATAGTGATGGATCAACGTTTGTCCCAAAACTTACGTATATAACGCCATGGTTTGAAGAGTCTAAATAATTTTTGAGGTCCTATAATAAATATAAATTAATTTTAATACCTTAATATTTTATTAATAGTTAATAATACTAATAATTCTTAAAATAATTAAGTTATTCTTTATCCCTATTTTTTCCCTTTAAGATATAAAGAAGCACTTCGATTTCTTATTAAATTAATGACTCATAAAAAATTAAAAGCATAAACGGACAAATATACCTTTAGCTTACTTAATAAAGCATTGGCTTTAGTAGTCAGTCGTATAAATTAAGGTGAATCCCGAGTTATTCCTATTTTTACATATCATTTTTGACATAATTATAACTAGTTAAAAATATAATTATTATAAATGTGACAATGCGTTTTTATTGGGATGTAAGATTTTTTATGATTTATTAAACTACTTACCTTAGGTAATTCTTTAACATCAGTCTGATGAATACCTCCGATAAAAACCATACTTGGAGGTATTGGATGGTTTTCTGCCCAAATAGGATGTTCATTTAGAAATAACATTTGAATTCTCTTTGCCAACTCTTCAATAGTTGGGACATCATTACCAAATGTTTTCTTCATTATCATCACATCGAAATCCTTAGTACTTGAAATCATATATTCTGATGTGAAATATTTGATCAGTTCAAATCCCTTTTCCCAAAAATTTAAATTATATGATCTAAAACTACCGGGTGTGGGATATATCAATGGATGCATAGGCGCACCGAAAACTTCATACTGATGTGGAACTGCACCAAATGAACTAATTGTAATGATGGGAGCATCAAACATGTGTGCAAGCCCAATTAATGGACGACAAATAGCTTCGAGCAGAAGTAAATCAAAATATTTCTTATCCTTATTCCGTAAAACTTTTCGAACATTAGGTGTTTCCATTTGTATGTTGATTACTGTTGCCAATTTTTCAAATAGCTTGGTCATCTGATTTAAAACATCTTGCTTATTTCCTTTATGAATCAAAAATAATTCCTCCCAATGTTTATATGAAACATCGTGGACATCGATTTCTGTCATATTGGCTGGTAATTGTTCTGTTGGCATTGGATCGGTTGTGACTACGGTGACCTCATGTCCTCGCCTAGCTAATTCTTTTGTTATATGACGGAACACTATCTGGTGACTTATTGATGGTGTAGGAAAGTATGCTAATATTCTAGCACTTTCGGTTCCCGATGTTGCGATTACAGAAAGCGCAATAACACTCCACACCCACGACATGTTTAAAGGCTTGACTGAAATAAATTATCAAGGTCTGCTTTTATATGAGGTTTTGGAAATATGAAATATTGATATCGACGCTTTGATAGCTGGTGCTGCTTCATGATTGCTTGCGTAACGATGCGATTATTTGATAAGCTGTTGTAGTTCGAGTTTGATTTGACTCACTTGCCAAATAAAAAAATTATTTAACTATGGCATAGTGTTGTATATTTGTTTTGAATCTAGATTTTTTAAATTTATATTTTTCTCGTAAAACAAAATAAATTTAAGTTCATATTTTGAAAAAATACAATTTAATATAGATATACTTGTGCCTATTTCGAGATATTAAAGTAGGACGAGGCAAAGTAAGAACTATTTATATTTAAAATACAATGTTTTTACTTAAAATGTTTTAGTTGAATTGTCTCACATATGTAATTAATTTCGTGCTCGGCAATGGCAGAAAACACGCGAAAAAATCGAGGAAACCTGGATGGGGATGAAATTCTGCCGTATATGTATTTACCTACTAACATTGTAGTAGCAATATCCTCAAAATATCCTCCTTCTTGTTATAAAATAAGCAGGCATTTGCCGTAGGACATTAAGAGTCTGCTCCTTTTACTTTTGTATGACAAAACTATATCCAAAAGTGAATAACAATAATGTCATCAATTTTACATAACAGATTACATTACATCTTAGATTATTAGCATTTTTTTATTAAAGTAGTCACTAGTCATATAATAAAATGTACAACATAATAATATATACTTAATTAATTTAATTTGTAATATTATTAGTTTCATTGTACTTTCTCGAAAAAAGTTTTCAGTGAATAATAACGACGATAGTAACTATCCTGAAATTTGTATTTCTTACATATAATTAAATTAATCAAATTAATAATGTCTGACTGACGGGCAAGGCCTCCTCTCCTTTATTTGAGGAGAAGGTTTTTGGAGCATTCAGTCAGTGGGACATTCTCAGGCTGTTACTAATTATATTAATGCATTCACTCTTCAAGCAACTTTTCGGTTATATTATTTTGTTTTGCAGAACTGTTATTGATTGTCGAATATATGTTCCTTAAAAATACAATTAAAACTAAAATATATATCAGTACAAACTAATATTATCAACTAGATTGGAATATCTACCACAACATATTATCCTGACTGGACCAGGTGACTCGTTGAATGTTAAATTACCCACTATCAATGGGGTTTTACGGTTATTCGTGATGTAGTATGTACTCATTTTATCTTTGTGATATTTGTCCCTTATAATTCCAGTTACGCATGCTGCAGTGGTCTCAAGGTTACAGTATGCGTTTCTGTCACATCCGTCTTAGAAAGGGATACTTGTATGTATCTTATTTCACAAACAACATTCTTTTTTTTTTCGGCTTATTACCTTTATTTATCTATACGTAGGCTCAATACTCTTCTTGTAGTAATTATCAGATTTATCTCTCCGCCATACAGGTTATTTGAAAGCGGCGTCATACTTACGCGCTAAAACATCGACCGATGATATTTGTGTTATTTATTAATTATTATTTATATCGATATCTAGCTTATTTAGAATAATTTCGTATAATTTGGGTTTTAGTCATAATGTTATCTAGATATGTAATATTTAATCTGAACTACATTGTGAGTCTAGTGAACAGCTTATAATGCTGATATCTGGTATCTGAAATCTCAAGGCCCTCGTTTCAAAGCCTGAGTTGGTATTATGAGTTGTTCGTTATTTCTGAGAAATTTAATTGTACACCTGTGTTTGCATTACGTGTACACTGATATATTAATATGTGAGATATTTATTACTTTATTTAACGTTTGCACACACTCACAGAATCACAGAAAGTGATTAACCTGTCTTTCTCTGTCGTTTAATTTTTTTTTAATTTTTTTTGTGCAAAATATAATAAAGTAATTATACAATTTATGAGTTCATCAATGATAGACCTTGGGAATAAAATAAACGTTTCTGACCATTTCTTTGTTATTTATTTGTTCCGCTTGGAGCCTTCAGCGCTTTTTCCTGGCGGCCTTAGTCGGCTGAGAGCTCTCGCTTGAGCTTACTAAGCTCCATACTTGTTACCGAGAGGTGCTGGAAGGAGATGTCTCCTTTTGTGAAATCGTTATATCTCAAAATGAGGCTATGGAGTCAGGGCCATGCGCCTTAAGCGTTGTTGGGGCTTAGGGGATTCGCTGTACCCCGGGAACCCTTTTAGATATTTGAGGATTGCATTGGTGGGTCAACTGTCGGGGCGTTACGGTAGTGTGCATACGTGCGTGACACCTCTCAATAAAAGTAGTGGGTACCGCTAGTTTTTTAGTGGATATTTGGTACTCACAGCGCTAGTGAGCTCCACATACCACCTCACTTCATGTAAGTAGGGCGCAAATACGTATTGCCAGCGAAAAAAAATAGAGTACCACTTGCCATTAGGTGGCCTAAGTATTTCGTTAGTATCGCTATAATAATAAATCTCAAGTAATCTAAGAGGTAGATTTTAAATATAATAAAAGATCCATTATTATACTATCTCTTTAGGTGTTTTTCAACATTGATAAAGTTCGTATTATCTTGCATTTTGACATAGTGACCAGTATGTGTATTGAACTATTTTTATATATTACATCAAGATAATTTCATGATCAACTCCTTGGTTGATACGTTATCTTTTCATTAGCAATAGCTTACGTAAAATAATGTAGATTAAATTATTAGGTTATAAATGTAAGAAATTATCGTTTTTATTAAGTAATATTTAATTATGTAGAAATATATTGGCTTTTGCCCGTGACTTTGCGTAAATTTCGTATTTTATGAGTTTTAATAATTTTTTTGTGCACAACTCTTATTCTTTTTTTGATAAAAATAGCTTTAATTATTCCTTATTTCATTGCTATTAGCTATTTCTTATTTTATTTACGATAAATGGCTATATTTTCTATAGCGAACTAGCTAGTGCCCGCGACTTCGTCCGCGTTAAAGTCGGTTTTATTACGGTATATTAAAAAATGCGTTCTCAATTTAATTTCAATTCTTCGGGCTATTTCAGCTACTTTTGTTTGCCTGCTGATGTCATCATTTCTGACCTTGCAGAGCCTCTTTTACTGTTTTATTATATGTATTTTAAAATAAATATAATATATGAGATGAAAATCACACGGCATTACATCATAAACACTAACCACTCAAATGCAGTAATTTCAGGCATTAATATTAATGAAACAACTTTCAGTAAATAATATTAATTTATGATTACTTTTACACTAAATTTATGAATAATTATTTGCATTAAAACTAGTTAAAACTACTCAATTATTATTAATTAAGTTTTAATAATAATTGACTAGTTTTAATGCAAATAATTATTCATAAATTTCGTGTAAAAGTAATTTAATTAAATCGAAGTTAATCTCTTTAGGTAGAATGAATTAGCAAAATTACATAAATAACATTCGACAAACAATGTAACATCATTTTTTATAAGAATTCAGGATATGTGAGGAAAATGTGGAATTGTTTAAATTTAAGTTGTTTGTACGCTCTATTCTTGGAAACTACTGATTATCTTGCAGTTTTAAAAGGTTAAGTTCAGCTGGTAGCAACATTTAGGCTTTGTTGTATTTAAATCAAATGACAGTGTAAAAAGTTTTCGTTATTCTGCTGCTGTTCTCGACTAGCTGGGCTGGGCAATTTTCAATGGATAGCATTACAAGCATTTGTTAAATTTTATAATTGGAATCATTACTAATAACATTTGTTACAGTTAAGTATCTATAGGCCCTAATGTACTACTCGTGCACACATTCTCGCCCTACAATATCGGCATCTTCGTTTATGACAGCCGCCATTGCCAATCCGGATCCAAATTGGTCAAGATGATAATTTTTATATTTCAATCAGCGATACAATCAGTCACAATGCTTAAGATGAAAAAAATAATTGAAAAAATGTATAAAATTCCATTAAACATTTGTCGTTTAACAATCATTAAATTGAGTGTAGAATCATTTTTAATTGGTCTTAATTTATTTGTTTATTTTGTGAATATGCCAATGAAGTTTCTTATATCAATAAATAAATAGAACTGTGTGTTATTTTAAAACGAAATTCAAAACAATTATATCCATATCCAAAAACGTGGAAAATATTTAATCAATGGAAATAAGCGCTATTTCAAAACCAATCGTTTGTATCACACTCTTATCCATCATTCTAATACGCGATAAAAATTTACTCCAAGCATTAGTAACATTAAAGAAAAACAATTATGTACTAATTTTACAACACGATTGAAATTATTCCACATCATTATTCATTCAATATTGCGATAGCAAATCTTGAATTAATCTCTGATATTTTAAAGCTTGCGATTTACGATTGCTCATGGGCTATGATAAAAAAAAAAAACTTTGACGTGATTTTCGCTTGGAATTATACCAGCTCCCTTGTAGCAAACAGTTATTATTACAGTTATATTTACATTGTTATAAAATTTACTTGAATTCTAAAATAATAAAACCCATAATACTTTATTTTTTTCTATAAAATAAACAGAATAATTTTCTGGGTGCGAATATTAGAAAGTTCCAAAAATATGCATTTTAGATCTTTTTCTTCTATATTTCGTTATTATTTTCGCAAGTTATTTGCGATGTTATATATTTTGACGATAAAACGTTAATTTTAAAAGTTTTGTGTTGTAGTGTTCAAATATAAATTTTCGTTTAATGATTTTATTTTTATTTACATGAGAATCGAGTTACAAAGGCGAAATTTCTAATCTCAATATTGTTTTTCGTTATTTATGGATATTCTGGACTTACAGAACCGTAGAGCATTCACAGTTGAAATGATAAAGGTCAACTGGCATACAACATTAACGAAGTCGCAAAAAAACAATCACATAGAAACAATTAAAATATACTATTATAATCCTAAACTTCATATTGTGATGTTGCCAATTGTTGTTTTGTGTTTCTAAAAGTGATTGACATAATCAAGAATACCGTTGTTGTTTTTAGACAAAAATAACAATTTATCGTAGGAATAAAAAAAATTAATCGCTTAAATGTCTCATAAATATTTTTCCAAGATTTGGTATCATTTGTTTCATTGCATTTATATTTTTTAATTCAGGTAATTTGAATGAAAACTATTTTAAGTTCAATTCTTTTACAATTTTACCGTATTTTTGTAAATAGTGTCAATTTTTTGTTTCTCATTTTCTTGTCGATTTCAAAACAGAGCTAATCCGCATGAGCGAGAAAGTTTCTTATGTAAAATCATCTATATGCAAAACTTTTTAGTCTAAGTACCGAAGCGTATACTGATTCTTTAAAAAAGAAACACTTTTTGCTCAGTTTTTCACATTTATCGATTTAAAATTCATTTTATTTTTTTAATATCGTGAAAGAGAAAGATAATATTTTAAAAGATGGGTAACAGAGAAACGAGTAAATATTAAAAGCCCAGGTATCGAAAACGACGAGTTGAGTAATTTAGGTGCAAAACAATGCGTTGATTATTTTATATATTAGGCTTAGTTACGCTTGACCACAGTCACGCTTGTCGGTAAACTCTCTTACTCGAGGTAAGAAAAACGTTAAAAGGTTAAGCGCATTAGTTACCCAGATTATAATGCTCAGAAAATACAGACGCTGAAAGGATATTCCACATCCTGTATAGCATGAGCATCATCATCATCATACAATATCGGCATCTTCGTTTATGACAGCCGCCATTGCCAATCCGGATCCAAATTGGTCAAGATGATAATTTTTATATTTCAATCAGCGATACAATCAGTCACAATGCTTAAGATGAAAAAAATAATTGAAAAAATGTATAAAATTCCATTAAACATTTGTCGTTTAACAATCATTAAATTGAGTGTAGAATCATTTTTAATTGGTCTTAATTTATTTGTTTATTTTGTGAATATGCCAATGAAGTTTCTTATATCAATAAATAAATAGAACTGTGTGTTATTTTAAAACGAAATTCAAAACAATTATATCCATATCCAAAAACGTGGAAAATATTTAATCAATGGAAATAAGCGCTATTTCAAAACCAATCGTTTGTATCACACTCTTATCCATCATTCTAATACGCGATAAAAATTTACTCCAAGCATTAGTAACATTAAAGAAAAACAATTATGTACTAATTTTACAACACGATTGAAATTATTCCACATCATTATTCATTCAATATTGCGATAGCAAATCTTGAATTAATCTCTGATATTTTAAAGCTTGCGATTTACGATTGCTCATGGGCTATGATAAAAAAAAAAAACTTTGACGTGATTTTCGCTTGGAATTATACCAGCTCCCTTGTAGCAAACAGTTATTATTACAGTTATATTTACATTGTTATAAAATTTACTTGAATTCTAAAATAATAAAACCCATAATACTTTATTTTTTTCTATAAAATAAACAGAATAATTTTCTGGGTGCGAATATTAGAAAGTTCCAAAAATATGCATTTTAGATCTTTTTCTTCTATATTTCGTTATTATTTTCGCAAGTTATTTGCGATGTTATATATTTTGACGATAAAACGTTAATTTTAAAAGTTTTGTGTTGTAGTGTTCAAATATAAATTTTCGTTTAATGATTTTATTTTTATTTACATGAGAATCGAGTTACAAAGGCGAAATTTCTAATCTCAATATTGTTTTTCGTTATTTATGGATATTCTGGACTTACAGAACCGTAGAGCATTCACAGTTGAAATGATAAAGGTCAACTGGCATACAACATTAACGAAGTCGCAAAAAAACAATCACATAGAAACAATTAAAATATACTATTATAATCCTAAACTTCATATTGTGATGTTGCCAATTGTTGTTTTGTGTTTCTAAAAGTGATTGACATAATCAAGAATACCGTTGTTGTTTTTAGACAAAAATAACAATTTATCGTAGGAATAAAAAAAATTAATCGCTTAAATGTCTCATAAATATTTTTCCAAGATTTGGTATCATTTGTTTCATTGCATTTATATTTTTTAATTCAGGTAATTTGAATGAAAACTATTTTAAGTTCAATTCTTTTACAATTTTACCGTATTTTTGTAAATAGTGTCAATTTTTTGTTTCTCATTTTCTTGTCGATTTCAAAACAGAGCTAATCCGCATGAGCGAGAAAGTTTCTTATGTAAAATCATCTATATGCAAAACTTTTTAGTCTAAGTACCGAAGCGTATACTGATTCTTTAAAAAAGAAACACTTTTTGCTCAGTTTTTCACATTTATCGATTTAAAATTCATTTTATTTTTTTAATATCGTGAAAGAGAAAGATAATATTTTAAAAGATGGGTAACAGAGAAACGAGTAAATATTAAAAGCCCAGGTATCGAAAACGACGAGTTGAGTAATTTAGGTGCAAAACAATGCGTTGATTATTTTATATATTAGGCTTAGTTACGCTTGACCACAGTCACGCTTGTCGGTAAACTCTCTTACTCGAGGTAAGAAAAACGTTAAAAGGTTAAGCGCATTAGTTACCCAGATTATAATGCTCAGAAAATACAGACGCTGAAAGGATATTCCACATCCTGTATAGCATGAGAAATAAAGAATCGAAACGTTTCATAAGAATTGGTAGGATCGTGTAATTGTGTCTAGCTGTGGTCTGATGTGTAGAAAAGTGAAATAGGCATTAAATCATAATAGTACTGGAGGATTATCCGCTGAATAACCTATAAAAGACCGACAGACACGCAATTTTGTATCGATGTGCCAAACTGTGTAAACTGGTAATTTTATTCGAGTCAGCGATGGAATTTATTTTATATCAAATCGATATTACTTAAAAAAATATATATGTATTTGAAATTTCTTTCATATTATAACATTGTCAATTACAATAGTTTTTAGTTTCAATAAATAATATATTAGATTCCAAAAAAAGTCAAATAAATATACTCTCATAACTCATCAAAAAATTCAAAGATATATATTAAGAGCATCGATTCGCTTGCATGATAGGAAAAGGGGGGCAAGAATAAGGTAAAAATGTAGCCTATATCCCTTCTCTCGGTTCAAGCTTATTTCATACCAAATTTTATCCAAATCGGTTCAGTGGTTTTGGCGTGAAAGTGTAACTGACAGACAAAGTTACTTTTGCATTTATAATATTAAGTATTTACATATATTATGATGTCATTCGTGCGTATGTAACTCTTCCTTAAAATTACCATTACAAATAACAGTTTCATGAAATTGTAAGAAATTTACACATTTTTTAATCGTTTTTTTCTCTATCCGAACACTAACGTTTTTAAGCCTTACTTAAAAACGTTGCTTAGCGGATGATTAGTTAAACAAAGCTGTATGTTTTTATTTCGAATGTGCAAACTAAGTCACTAAGCAACGTTTCTAAGTAATTCCGTAAGTGTTTTGCATGCTTCTGTAACAAATTATGTTAATATAAGTGATTATGATTTTTTTTTGATATGATATAATATATGAAAATGTTTTCTAAAGTATCCATTTCATACGAATGAATAACGGATACAAATCCTCTAAGGAGCAGCACCCAAAGTTCATCTTTATTTATTGATTGTGCAAAAGTGGCTTAAAACTTTTTGCAAGTTCTGGCTCATTCCTGTAGGTGCACATTGTTTTGACTGCAATTGGTCCCTACGAGGTGAATATCTCCTAAATGCTTTGTTCATAGTAGAAAGATAAAATAAACGTATTGATAATGTATATTTTAATTTTGAAATATAAGTATCAATGACCATAAATAATTGAAATACTGATTATTGAGCCAAAAGTTCTCCTTAGACTAACTAAATTACATAAATTTCACGAGATTGAAATGAATTAATTAATGAAACTTCGTTTTTAAAATAAGTATTCAATAAAGTAACAAAATATGAAATCAATTGATTTATATAGAACTTGTGGAGCGATTTAATGTTATACCTACTATTATGCATTTTAAATATTATATTGTTAGCGATTATCTGTGGACTATAGCACTGATAGCATACACAACGTAGCTGTCACGGGCTTCTTTTGTTTTTATTATTAATTTAGGCGCGTAATTGTTAGCTGTCAGTGTGAGTATCGATGTGATGTAAAATTGTTTTTTATAGCATTAGCAAATTTGAATCGATCCGTTCGTGTCTTGATAAAATGTCCGTAAAAACGTATTTTTTGAATTACTTTTTAATTGATATTTCACTTCTGTCCTGAAAATATTTTATTAATTTCGGAGACACTATTTTTCTTTTGTCATTATTTT
The DNA here is from genome assembly GCA_905147175.2 of Nymphalis urticae. Lineage (NCBI taxonomy): Eukaryota > Metazoa > Arthropoda > Insecta > Lepidoptera > Nymphalidae > Nymphalis > Nymphalis urticae. The sequence goes on from LR990008.1 coordinate 5,400,067, forward strand.
ACCCGACGCGACAATTCAGTATTGTCACGGGCAGTCTGGAAGCTTCTAATGCCCTTCTAAGTCGATTGTACAAGTTTACTTCGTCTGCACCTGCTTTGAACTTTTATTAACATAGAACTCTTATACAATTGGACAGTGCGATAGTTGTTCAAAGCACTTTAGCTTCATATAATTTATATAGTGATTATTTAAGTTTAATCGCTTTTTAGAAAACCCTCAAGTCATGAAGCTAGCTTCGTCTAGATCTCCACCAACTCACAGATATTCTTCAGCTAAGCAACAATGTTTAGTAATATTTTGTTCTAGTTTGAAGGGTGAGTGAGCCAGTTTAAATACAGGCGTAAGGGACATAACATCTTAGTTCCCAAGGTTGGTGGTGCATTGGCGATGTAAGGAATGGTTAATATTTCTTTCATCGCCAATGTCCATGGAAGGCGACTGCCAACTACCATTAAGTGGTCCATTTGCACGTCCACCTACTTATAACATTAATAATAATAAAGTAACTGAACTGGTGTAAAAGAGTAAATATACAGGGTGACTGGTGAATTAGTATCAATACTTAAGGACGTGATATTTGACGACCATATATGACCAAAAAAAAATACATATAACATAAATATTAATAAACTTCTAAGTAAAGTTAACTAAAAGTTATGTAATTAATTACGCGTCATGTGGACGCCCTAGCTGCGCTGACGACACAACACCGTTATGTACATTTAGTTATCGCGCGGTACTTTCCCTACGTCCAAACGCCGCCGCGTGTTAACAGGGTAGCAGGCTACCTTTGATAAACAAGCATGATCCAATCCCCCTTCATACTTTAAACCTGGCTTAGAACAGGCAAAAATACCAAAATATTTCACTCGTTTAAGCAACAAATTTGTTGACTAGGTAAATGATATGAACTTGGGACAAAAATTAACTGTTTACCTATCTTGGTATTTCCGGCGTATTTAAAAATTGAATCATACTTATTTACAACGATTGTCAATCATTTAACTACCTATTTACCTACATAACTACACTAACCTTAACAAATGTTCAAAGTGAGCTCCTGCTCGTGTGATACACAGTTCGGCACGTTTACGCATATTGTCTTTCACACGCTTTAACACGAATGGGTCACTTTACTACTCACAGTACTCACATTATTCTGCATTTGTGTATTGATAAGCCATACCTAATTACTAATTACGGGTCACACTCACACACGAAAGATTAGGTATACGCGTAAGATCGATCGCTAGGAGCGCGCGCGCGGGAAGATGGACGAACCTTACGGCGGCGCTCGCCCGACTAACCTACTAACCTACTAATACTAATAAGCCGCGGGGCAGGGGTTGCGGGGGGCAAACACCACGCCGCACGCGCCGCGGAAATATGTCCACACTTTATTTATTTAAAGTAAAATTTTTGTAAATTTGGTCAAAAATTAAGTACCTATTTTATTCACATAATTCGAATGAGAATCATGTTCCGATTATGCTCCTAAAATATTGATCCTAATTCACCAGTCACCCTGTATAAAACATACTTATATAATAACAATAAGACACTTTTTTACAAACTAAGGCCGAACAATTACAATAAACAGATATTATAATTAATGATGTTAAAAAAGTAAAATACATAATACATCGAGACTCGGGGCGGAAATCGAACCTGCAACCCCAAAGCGAAAAGTCGACTGACAACTGCGCCAACGGTACAATGAAAAAAAAAAATTAAATTCAATACACTCTAATAAATGTCGATTTAAAAGTGTTTCTAACTGATTATTTTGATTCCATAGTCACGCATGAATTTATGTAATGGTCGGTATATATTTATTATGTAACAAAATCGTCGTTTTAATTGCAATTTCAATTTACGAATTGTGAGTTTGATTTTTATCACTCAGCAATAAATCAGCAATTTCGAAATGAGATTCACTAACTGGTTGAGATTTCAAACAAAATTATGCCAAAAAGTTCTAGCCTAAGCAAAATGCGAATGCACAAAAAAACAAGCTCGATCATTAAGAACCGTAGGGAACAAAAGTGAAAGGGGGCACAAGATGGCGGTAGTGGGGAGTGATTAGCACTCTCGCATGCATTTGTAATGGACGATTGTGTACAGGTGAGTGTTATGGGTTCGCACTTGGCGTACAGCCAACAAGACTTCATCCATTGCGACGTATCTTGTGTTCATTCGTGAATATGATGTATGCGGTAGAGAGCCAAGAAAAAATATATAGTATCTACATTTTTAAATTATAACATTGTATCTATTGTATTAATAAAAATAGTGTGTGAACAATCAGTTAATCACCTATTTACTTATCTATGCTGTTCGAGTTATTTTCCAAATAGTGGTGATATCGATTTCGAAGTCTAAATGGAAAAATACTTACCAAACTTAGATTAGTCGGTAAAACGTTATGGATAAAATAATGATGAATTACTTTATTATGATTTTTACGTTCTTTAAAATATACAGGAATACATTTTTTCGAAACGCTTTAAATGAATGCTGTAATGAATAAATATTCATACACAGTAACAGCCTGTAAATGTCCCACTGCTGGGCTAAGGCCTCTTCTCCCTTTTTGAGGAGAAGGCTTTGGAGCTTATTCCACCAGCTGCTCCAATGCAGATTGGTGGAATACACATGTTGCAGAATTTCAGTGAAATTAGACACATGCAGGTTTCCTCACGATGTTTTCCTTCACCGAAAAGCACGAGATGAATTATAATCACAAATTAAGCACATGAAAAACTTCAGTGGTGCTTGCCCGGGTTTGAACCCACGATCATCGGTTAAGATTCACGCGTTCTTACCACTGGGCCATCTCGGCTTAATTAAATATTTATACATATATACTTAAAAGAAACAATCAAATAATAAAAATAATGTTAATTTGTATGAATTTTACCCTACAAAGTCGGAACGGAACTTGTTAACTTAAAAGTTTTTAATGAATGCTTTGATGTGATGTTTTAAGCGACAAACACTTAAAAAATATCAATTCAATTTATAATATTTGTATAATCATATTATTTTGAACAAACAATATTAATTACAAATAAAAAACCCGAAGAAATATTGTTTTGTGCGTAACAAACGGTTGAACAAAACAATATCAGGTTTATTATTTCAAAGAAGATATTATAACAATAAAAACATATACCGTTGTCTTTGTCATAACAGATGACTCATAATTAACCTCTACGAGACGAATTCTTTGAAAAAAACTTTTATAGGCATGATTTTGGGGTATTTATTAAAGTTTCAATGTGACAATGGAAAACTTGGAGGTTAGATAAAAAAATTACCATGCGATTGCCAAATCATTATATTTACCTTAGAAATAAATATGTCTAATATTGATACGGTTCTTATATTTGTTGGTAATTAGGTAGTTGCTTCTTAAAATAGCTGACTTGATTTAATATGAGGTTCTTATTTACCGGTTCAAATTTGGTCAACTTTGAATTATTTTATTTTATCTTCATTATTTGTCTGCAATCACCAACTCACGATACTGTGATGGATATACACGTCTACCAATTGGTTTACGTGACTGCATCGTTGGTCTAATGGCTTACAGGGGTTAGGGCTATGAGGTCCTGAATTAAAAAGTTATTGGGTTTTTCCTGCGAAGAATCGTTAGCCCGGAGTTTGAATATTAGCATTGTTTATAGTCCCGTGTCTCGTAAAGCATGTAAAGCCGGTCGTCCTGCGCCTGAACTCTTTCCGATCGTGTCGAATTACCGTTCCATCGGATTATATGAGTTAGGGAATAGAGAGTGCACCTATGTTTGAGCACACACATGTGCACTACAATTATGTCCTGTGCAAATGGCTATTCTACCTTGATAACGGTCAAAAATAAAAAAGATTCCTTAAAGATGCAATAATGATTCTGGCAAACCTCCGTTTTGTGTGAACTCCTAAATTAATTTTCAATATATAATGTGCTAGTATATGTATGTATTCACATACACGTGTCGTGTTTAAATACATGATTCACGACTAATCGCCTTTTATAACATAATAATTAATGATGAGACTTCAAAACATGTGACAATATGATGTACTTATATCTAATTGAGCTTTCATTTAATTCAATTCGGGAGTTTTAATGAATAATAATACGAGTGTAATTATGTGAATAGATCCGTATTAAAAACTTTGAAAAGCTAAAATTCTGTAGTAAGATGGTATAATTTTAACATTTAATAACTTAAGAGTCTCATCTCGCATGATACCTGATAGATGTGAAATGGTAGGAAAAACAATGATAAGCAGAATGAGACAGACATGCGGACGCGACCTAAATCTTTGTATATACTGTAACAAGTCATTATCAGACGATTAATAAGGGCTCATTCATAACGAAACATTAAGTAAATTCTAAAAATAAAGCTCCTATTCCTTTTAGTTGTTGAGAATACAACATACTCCGGATTTCATCCAATGGAATTGGGTAACTTTTTAAACATTTTTATATACTGGGTAAAAGTATAAAAATTAGGCTAGCTCTATGATTGGTCACCGTGGTCAAAATTCGAGAGAGAGAGAGAGAGAACAATATTATTATTTATTACGTAGGTATGTATACACATATGTTAATTTTGTTCGTAAGAGTTATATTTATCCACGTTTACAAATCATGTAAATAGATTCAGCATTTTTATAAAATTTAATTTAGATTAGCCCGTCGGAGCAGTTGGTACTGACTCGGCCTCCCATTCCGTGGTTGCGGGTTCGATGACATGACATATTTATTTACAATTATATATGTAAATGTGTATATCATTCGGCTGTTATCTATAACCGGGCATTAGGCTGTCTAAATAGGAACAGACGACCTTATGTAAAATAAAATTTATTCTAGTTTGGCGAAAGTTAACCATATGGCACTCCAATACAAACTTTAAGCTTCTAATATTAAGCGGATTGTCGTTTCATCCTTACAAGGGTCATAAGATCACTGTCTTTTAACCATCTAAATTTTGATGAAACAACATATCGTTGTTGTTCTAATAAAATATGGATCGTGTAGATAGAACAAAATGATTGTGGACTATCTTTTGACATTTGCTGTCGGCTCACAATCATGTTTCTACGGTATTATAGGACGGCTTATTGAGACTTACAGACATTTAAGCACCCTAAGAAAACATACAAGTACCACTTTCAGATCGCAGACAGTTGTTCAATGTATTTTGCCAATTCTTGCCAACGTTCGACGCTGTCATTTTGTACTGTAGTTGTCTTAATTATTTTTCGTATATATCACAAGCTTTAATGTAAATAATACTTATAGATCTCACAACTGTAATTTGAATGGTGAATAATTAATATAAGCTGTTAAATATACTTATATATAATATCTATTACATTGATTGATTGATTCCATTCAGTCTGACAATTTTCTATTTCTTCAAAAATAATAATAATAATATCCTGGGACATCATTCACACGCGGCTATCTTATCCCAAATTAAGCAGAGCTTGTACTATGGAAACCAGACAACTTATATACTACATACACTACTTTTCTTTTGTAAATACATACTTATATAGATAATTACACCCAGACTCGGGACTAACAGACATGTTCATGCACACAAATGTCTGTCCTGTGTGGAATCGAACCCACAACCTTCGGCGTGAAAGTGTAAACCAACCACGCCAAACGGCTCGTCGAAAAAGAACCATAAATATAAATAGTTGAATCTCAGATTTATATTTCGTATGTGTCATATATTCGTTTTGTTATGTCATGTTTTGTGGTAATGGATTCGATTTGCCACTACTATATAGTCTCAGGTGGTACGGAGTTCGCCGTCTGAATAAACGATGAGGATACAGTACAAGAAATCTCTTTTATATTTTGTCATCTATAACATGTCGTCTTATTCAATCGCATTTATATTGTACGTTATCTTACTGAATATACTTTACTAATATCCGGTTAGATATACTAACCGGATATTAGAAACGAATAGTTTTGCTTACGAATATTAAAATTGATAACGAGGTCTAATTCAAAAGTGTTCTTATAAAAAATATTATTAGTATGTGACTTATAAGGTCGTTTACTGATGAACCATAAATATTATTACCTAAATGTAAGGTGTATTGGCTAAACTTGATTGATTTGGAAGCAAGATGAATAGTAATTAAATTATATTAATCTGACATATCTATGCAATATGGTTCGTAGAATAGAGTAACAAGGACCTTTTCGGTAGAATATATCTGGGACTGGTAATTATAGGTAGCATTAATTTATTTTAATCATTTACTTGAATAAATTTTATGGGTATTTTGATTTTGAGATTTTTGACTTGTTAATAAACCAGAATATAATACATCATATACCTTATATTAAATTATCTACCAATCTAAAAATATACTTTTCTACCCATCCATCTACATATATCGACTTGTTCAGCCTCTTCTTCCTTCTTCTATCCACCTAGACACCGACATATATGTTTATCATTCCATATGTCCATTCGTTGAATCTCTACTTGTTATTTTATTTAAATACTTAACAATCTTAACATTTTATAAAAAATTATTACAATTTGTTTCGTAAAAGCAAGTTACCTTACGATTTTTTCCATTACAACTAAAAATGGATTTATTTTTAAGAGAAATCCATTATATCAATTTAGTAAGCTAAGTTTGACCTCACGACCTCTGGTTCTATTCAAATGTATTCACCTCGGTTCTAAAATTATATGACTGTTAAAGGTCTTTTAAATTAAGTTAGTGTCATAAATGAGCCTCTAGAATTATAGAGGAAACTTAATAGGTTTTAGAGTTAAGTTTTCTGGTCTTTATAATGTTGGTTGTATAAAATGTTATTCAAATTAACCGATTGAATTACTTTGATAATAGTTTAATAATAATTTTATAACATTAAATGACTCGTCTCGATGTAAATTATTTTTATAATTCATTGCTTATTGAGGGCTTGGCGTTGAAAAAAACCTGCATATGTTTGAGAAAAAAAATCCACGTGTGTATTCCGCATTGGAACAGCTCAGAGCTTGGTACGTCGCGGCATGAATGCGTCGCGTGCATGACGTGACGTGCTGTGTTTTATAAATATTCATATCAGGTAATTAATTGTTGTATTCATTGAGGGTTGATTCCCTGGTGACCTGCAGTATAGGATCGACCTTTTTTTAGGCATCAGTCTCCTAAGATTTGATATTGTAATTAGTTGCTAAGACGCTATGTAATATTATGGAGAAATAAAAGTATTCATTCATTCATTCAATTGGTAGTCAAACAGAAGAAGTCCATATCAGACTCATTTGACATCTTGTTTCAAAATACTAAAGAAATCACGCCGATACCACATTGACGGGACCGTTCCACCCGTCCGCAGTGTGACGTCACATTGCCGTCCAACCTAGTTAGGTGTCTGATCAAAGCTGATAATAATAAGCCACCTGCTTATAGGCGGAACATATACTGTTACAGAATTTCATTATTTAAATGAATTGTTAATTGTAATATTTTCTTTAAAAACTTTAAACTGTATGTCAATTGATATAATTGATTGTTTCTAGTGCTATTCGCAAGTGCATCTGATGATTACTTTTACTGTGTTACTTGTGTGTTCCAGTTTGAAGTGCGAGTGAGACAGTGTAAGTACGGACACAAGGGATATAACATCTCAGCTCCCAAGATTGGTGGCGTTTTGGCGATGTAAGGATTGGTTATTATTTGTTACAGTGCCAATTTTTATGGGCTATGGTGACCACCTATCATGTGGCCCATTTACCATTCTAACAACTTGATTAAGATAGTAATTAAAAAAAAAACAAATATTTTAAGTTATTTTATAATTATTATTATTATTTACTGGTATGTTACAATAGCAAACGACCAAAGTTGCTGTTATGATTAATATATTAATATTTGATTAAACTATTTGTGAAACATGGACTAATCAAAATGGTTGCTAATTTGACTGATTGATGATTTGAATAATGAATATGTGGTAATATGAGCAGTGCTTTTATCATAAATCCAAAAAAGGTTATTAGCAATTTATTTGGAAGTGACTTAATTCGTTCGATTTTCGAAAGAGCTAATTTTGAAACATTAAATGGTCAAAAATCGTTTGTGTGAAGGTTATATGTGTGTATAACGTGTGATATTTAACCCATGTAGTAAGACCAATCTATATATATATAAATACTAATGATCACAGAGTAGTATGTATCAATTGTTCAGAGGGTGGATCTACCAGGTATCTGTCCGATAGTTGGTTGGAATCACTACGGGTACGCGACCCCGGACTGCTCTAGCTACTATTGTCACATTCCAGTATCCTCCGTGATCACAGTATCCTTACCCCTCTCCTGGATTCTCTGTCTCCAAAAATTATCGCTGCGTCACGCCCTTGTTCCCATGTCATTCCCTTCCTTTGTTTCCTTGCCTTCCGGCATATTGGACGTAGTAGAGTAACAGCGTCGCTCTCTGCTAGCCGACTTTTTATTTTGAAAGTAACAGATTGTCGTTAAAATCGTTGTACTATACAAACTCTCATCAGTAGCTATAAGAAGCTGTAATAACATCGCAGCGGCTACGTTCTTCTTCCTCGGCTCGTGAAATAAATGATCCCTTCCTGATGAGGGGAGGGCTGTGTCCTCACACCGACACAGACGTCAACACATAGTCAAAAAAGAAGGAAAACTAACATTAAACCCGGAGTGGCGCCAACGTTTAGGCGTAAGCCAGGCGCCTGCGGCTAAACCAGCACCACACGTATACCCGTCATTCCTGTGGATCCTGCTGGGGAGGAGGAGAGGGTGGCATGAATACTGGGTAAGCCCGTGCTGCCATAAAGTCACCTGACGCAGGCGTAGCAGCATCCGCGAAGAGGACACTTCGCTCACCTGTCTTGCAGATGGAAAACAACACGAAGAGAGGCAGTCACCGGGTATAAGTCAGCACGAATAGGCGTAAGTGCGGGCGCCAGGGGCCACTCTTGATAGTAGGAGGATTCATCGTAGATCCATTGATCAGCTACCGCCTGCTCTAAGTCGGGCAGCCCCCGATCAATAAGGTACTGATCCGCCTCAGCGTTAACTCGTTCCGCCTGGGTGAACGGAACACAAGCCTTACAGATGGACGTTGACGCTGTGACATTAACCACCCACTCAAAGGAAAAATCCCAAAGCCCATACCAACGCTGCTTAAATGCGCTTTGCGACACTATGAGGACAGGCTTCCTGAACACCTACGGAAGCTCCGATGGCACCCAAGAACTGCGCAAAACTTACAGTATCGACGTGGAGCTCAAAAGGCTCAATATTGATATTGTAGCCTTACAAGAGACCAGAACCGAAGACGTAGGGTCTTTGCGTGAAGCCAACTACACTTTCTACTGGAAGGGCAAGAGTTCCTCAGAAACACGAGAGCATGGTGTAGGTTTCGCGGTTCGAAACCAACTCATCAACGCCATAAAGACACCTGTAGGCGTTTCCGAGCTGATTATGTTGATCTAAACACAAAAGCGGCTTTGTCACTCTAATTTCCGCTTACACACCAACGCTTAGTTCAAAACCAGAGACCAAGGACCAATTCTATGACCAGCTCGAAGAGACAGTACGTAGGGTGAATCCAACTGACAGACTGCACATTTTGGGTGATTTTAATGCCCGCGTCGGTCAGGACACATCAGCCTGGCCTGAATGCCTCGGTGCACATGGAATAGGTAAGCTAAACGACAACGGGCAACGATTGCTGGAGTTTTGCTCAAAGCACCAGCTGTGTGTTACCAACACCTTTTTTAAAGGCAAAATGATGCGGAAAGTCTCGTGGATGCATCCCCGATCTAAACACTGGAACCAATTAGACCTTGCTCTGGCAAGAAGGAGGGACCTGCGGGAAACGCACCACACGCGGGTGTTCCTCACACAGTGCCGATTGCGACACCGATCACAGTCTCGTTGCTACTAAAGTTCGACTTGTCCCTAGGAGAGTCCATTCTTCCAAGCCACTCGGTCGAAAAAATATAAATCTTTTTAAAACTCGTGACATGGAGGTAGTGGAGTCTTTTGGGTAACTTATCCGTGAAGAAGTTGCAACTTGGGACAGTACGGCATCAGCGGCAGTACGGAAAAAGTGAAGTCTCTTCTCACTGACACTGCAGGAAAAGTGTTTGGGTATCAAAAGGTAAAATCTTACGACTGGTTTCAAGAAAACGAAGAGCACTTACTTCCCTTGATTGACTCAAAACGCCAAGCCGCTTTAAATTTTCGGCTTAATCCTTGCGATGCGACGCGTGAAGATCTCACGAAGCCAAAAGCCTCACTCCAGCGCAGCACGCGCTTTTTTGCAAATGCGTATTGAACGGAGCTTTGTCAAAGCATCCAAGCGTGCGCAAGCGCGGGGGATATTGGCGGGGTTTACGCAGGCATCAAAAGAGCTCTTGGACCTACTCCAAAAAAGACGGCACCTCTCAAAGAAATCGACGGTTCTGTTATAACAGACAGCACCCGTCAGATGGCAAGATGGGTAGAACACTACAAGGGGCTCTACTCGTGCCAAGTGGATATTAAGCCAGATGCAGTGGAGCTTGTCCCGAAACTGGCAACTTGGCACGAGCTAGACGCCGCACCCACCGTAGAGGAACTTTATCTGGCCGTCAAGAAGCTCAAATGCGGAAAGAGTCCTGGTAAAGACTGGTTGTCACCGAAGTCGTCAAGCTTGAGTGCCTCTTGCCCATCCTCCACAACCACCTGGCTAAGTGTTGGGAAGAAAACTACGTTCCTCAGGATAAGCGAGATGCTAACATTGTCACTCTTTATAAAGGCAAAGGCGACCGCGGAGACTGCAAATGTTACCGCGGAATATCTCTTCTTAGCATCGTCGGTAAGGCCTTTGCTAGGGCCATTTTAGGCAAACTACAAAGGCTCGCCGATCGCGTATACCTTGAGGCACAATGTGGTTTTAGGTACCAACGGTCAACTGTCGACATGATATTTTCACTCAGACAGCTACGTCGTTGCATTTGTAGACCTAAATAAGGCTTTTGACTCCGTGAGCAGAGAGAGGGGTTATACGCGGTTCTTGTCAGAATTGGATGCCCCCCGAAACTCCTAAGGATAGTGCAATCGTTCCACGAAGGTATGGAAGTCACAGTCCTGCACAATGGCATCACATCTACGCCATTTGACGTACGCCGTGGTGTTCGTCAAGGTTGTGTACTGGCCCCTACCTTGTTCGGAATATTCTTCTCGGTGCTTCTGAAGGTTGCTTTTGGAGATGAACAGCAGGGTGTCCACTTACACACGCGAACTGATGGTAGGCTGCACAACATCTCAATGCTCAAGTCCAAACGCTACAAGGAGGACCTATTTGTAGATAGTCTTCTCTTCGCTGACGACGCTGCCTTTGTTGCTCATGACCAGGCTCAACTCCAGAATCTAATAGACAAATATGCAAGAGCTTGCCACCTTTTTTCAATGTCCATAAATTGCAAGAAGACCGTTATTTTAGCGCAAGGATGTTTAGAACAACCAGTCATCTTGCTTAACGGCGAACCTTTGCAGGTGGTTAACAAATTTTGCTACCTTGGGTCGCAATCGTCGAGCAATCTCTCGCTTGATGCAGAGATCGACTCCCGCATCGGCAAAGCAGCCTCCACGTTCGGAAGGCTCTGTTCAAGGGCTTGCGTCTGCCAAGGCAAATACTGCTGGGACAGGTTGCGGATCTGTTGGGCGGCTATGGTTGCGTTTAACATCCCTAGCAGCCGATGGGAGGAACTGGCCGAGGACCGTGCCAAGTGGCGACGCCTTATTCACGAAGGTCAATCAAAGCATGACGATGCCTGGTTTGAAGTACTAAAAGAAAAACGCGTTAGGCGTCATGAGCGGGCTTCAAACCCCCACCCATCTGGGGGCGCATACACTTGTCGGGAGTGCGGCCGAAGGATCCTGTCTCGCATTGGGCTCTTTAGACATGAACGCAAGTGCCTTCGTGATGCTGCTTGAACTGCATCTGTCAGAGATGCAGAGGCCTATATATACTCATCACAAAATTTATTTCAACACAGTCACTCCTTGACGTAGATGCTCACTAAGAACGGATTTTACGCAAATCATATAATATATATAAAAATATTTGGTCCTTAAATATGAAATTAGCGTTTTGTCGTACTGACCGCTTTGATCTGAAATATCTCCTCCTTGGTTAAAAATTCCAAATTCAAATTTATAAATTCATTTAGCTGGTACATTTAAGTTTTGAAAACAGTCATTCATTTGTTTTTTCCTCATATTTTTTTTCTTTGGCGTCGTTTATTACCGCACAATGGCAAACATGAAATATCAGTATATTTACGAGTATGAGTTCAACCGTGGCACCAGTGCTGCAGAATCAGCTTGATGGATTAAATATTTGTGCGGTGCTGGTGTCGCAAAAGAAAGCACGGTACGTTTTTGGTTTCAACGTTTTCGTTCTGGAAATTTCGACCTTCACACCAACCCCGTGGACGGCCGGAGACCAAAGTGGAAAATGAAGAATTAAAGACTATTGTGGAAGCGGATCCCTCAAGAAGCACTTCAGAGATAGAACGGCGACTAAATATGGCAACGTATAATGGACGCTCGTTAAGGCTGGACCATCACCTCGCCGAATTAGAAGTAGAGCTAAGTCATATAAACTGGCATATACTGGGGTTATCTGAAGTCCGAAGACAGGGGGAGGACACGATAACTCTAGAGTCCGGTAACTTACTCTACTTCCGCGAAGGTGATAACCTCTCCCAGGGTGGTGTCGGTTTTCTGGTCAAAAAGGATCTCATTAGCAGCATTGTGGAAATCAGTAGTGTGTCGAACCGGGTAGCGTACCTTGTCCTAAAACTCTCCGACAGGTACTCTCTGAAGGTCGTACAGGTATATGCGCCAACTTCGGCATACTCTGATGATGTGGTCGAAGCGATGTACGAGGACATCGCAAAGGCTCTCAACAACACCTCGAAGGCCCACTACAATGTTGTTATGGGAGACTTTAATGCTAAAGTGGGAGTACATAATAGCGGTGAATCGAAAGTTGGACCTTACGGCTTGGGCTGCAGAAATCACAGGGGGCAAATGCTGGTAAACTTTCTCGAAGCGCAGGGGCTCTTTTTGATGAATTCTTTCTTTCAAAAGAAGCCCCAGAGGAGGTGGACCTGGCGAAGCCCCGATAACGTGACAAGGAACGAGATAGATTTTATCATTTCGAATAAAAGGCACATATTTAGAGATGTCTCAGTGATCAACAGGTTTAATACCGGAAGTGATCACCGCTTGGTTCGAGGCACTCTAGATATCGACTTTAAAGCTGAAAGATCGCGAATGATGAGGTCTACTCTCCGACCTACCATGCTCCAAGCTGCTCAAGGTGCCGAAAAGTTCCAAATGGAACTTCAAAATCAATTTACCGCGTTGGAAACCGTAAGCAGTATTGATGAGAAAACCGACACGCTGGTCAAAATACTGCAAAACACATCCCGCAAGTGTTTTCCGCCACAGAAAAGAGACAACGCACCAAAACTCTCTGCTGAGACACTCGAGCTCATGAGGAAACGACGAGAACTACCATCGTTTTTGTCAGATAAGGCCTTAAACCGAAAAATAAAAACGCTGACGCGACGCGATCTCCAATGCTCCAACACCCGTGCCATCAAGGCTGCGATTGAGCAAAATCGGGGATCGAAAGTGTTCGCTCGCAAGTTTGGGAGGCCGCGTCTGACAAAACTTAAAACTGAAAATGGTGGGGTCGTTACCTCTAGGCCTGAGATTGTCGGAGAAGTAGAGAGGTTTTATGGGCAGTTGTTCTCTTCAAGATCGGATAAACCTGTGGGAATCAGTCCTGATGACCAGCGCGCCCCTCTTACGCGCCATTACTCCGAGGAGCTCCCGGTCGTTGACCAAGGCGAGATTAGGGCGGCTCTAGAACAGCTTAAAAACAACAAAGCTCCGGGAGATGACGGAATCACAACAGAGTTGCTTAAGGCAGGCGGGACTCCGGTCCTGAAAGAGCTAGCAAGCCTCTTTAATTCCGTCATCCAACATGGCAAGACCCCGGAAACGTGGAGCGGGAGTGAGGTGGTACTGTTTTTCAAGAAAGGTGATAAAACCCTCTTGAAAAACTACAGACCAATCTCTCTCCTGAGTCACGTGTATAAGCTGTTCTCAAGAGTCGTCACGAACCGTCTCGCCAGACGACTTGACGAGTTCCAGCCCCCAGAGCAAGCCGGCTTTCGATCAGGCTACAGCACCGTGGACCACATTCATACTGTTCGGCAGATTGTGCAGAAGACCGAAGAGTACAATCAGCCGCTGTGTATGGCATTTGTGGACTACGAGAAAGCCTTTGACTCCATCGAAACCTGGGCAGTGCTCGACTCATTGCAGAGATGTCATATCGACTGGAGATACATCGAGGTACTGAGGTGTCTATACAACGCCGCTACAATGACTGTCCACATCCAGGACTGTAAGACGAAGGCGATCCAACTGCGCAGAGGGGTGAGACAGGGGGATGTAATATCTCCGAAACTGTTCACCAACGCGTTGGAAGACGTGTTCAAGACGCTGGATTGGACTGGATGTGGAGTCAATGTAAACGGCGAGTACATCTCACACCTTCGATTTGCCGATGATATCGTCATCATAGCGGAGTCGCTGGAACAACTAACCAGAATGCTGCGTAGCCTTAGTGAATCTTCCCGGTGTGTCGGTCTCGGTATGAACTTGGACAAGACCAAGGTCATGTTCAATAGGCATGTTGTGCCGGGACCGATATACGTCGAAGGGAAACCTCTCGAAGTTGTTAGGGAATATACCTACCTAGGACAGGTTATACAAGTCGGTAGGAACAACTTCGAGAAGGAAGCCGATCGAAGAATTCGCTTGGGATGGGCAGCATTTGGCAACCTTCGTCAAGTCCTCACGTCGTCCATACCGCAATGTTTGAAGACGAAAGTCTTCAATCAATGCGTCTTACCTGCCATGACATACGGTGCCGAAACGTGGACACTAACTGCGGGACTAGTCCACAAATTCAAAGTCGCTCAGCGTGCTATGGAGCGAGCTATGCTCGGAGTATCTTTGAAGGATAAGATCAGAAATGAGATTATCCGGAAAAGAACCGGAGTCACCGACATAGCTTGCAAAATTAGTAGGCTGAAGTGGCAGTGGGCTGGTCACGTATGTCGTAGGACCGATGGCCGTTGGAGCAGACGAGTCTTAGAGTGGAGACCGCGGATCGGCAAACGCAGCGTAGGGCGCCCTCCAGCCAGGTGGACCGATGACCTTAAGAAGGTGGCGGGCACCGACTGGATGCGGAAGGCGGAGGACAGGGAGCTCTGGCGCACCTTGGGAGAGGCCTATGTTCAGCAGTGGACAAAATATTGATTGGCTGTTTTGATTGATTGATTGATTGAATAATTACAAAAATTTATATTATGATGTAAAGCGGGTTTGTATGCTAATATATAATAAATTATGTTACGAAATATCTGTGGTTTTTCTTATATCATGCTAGAACCAAGGGATCACTTCCTTCCTTCTCTTAATATATTATCCTACAATACACATAAAATACTTACTTGCCTACATATTCTCTAGAATATCTCTTACGTTGTTCTTTAAAACGAATATTTAAAAAATATAAACAACTATTGTAAAGCAATCATGTAGTATTGGTCCTTACTAATCAAAGTTAGTCTGGGTACGCACTTCCACAATTATTGAGCAACGGGCAATATCACGGGTAGGTTATTGGGTGAATTTTCTCACCTGAAAGACCCTTTTAGGCCCAGAGATGGTCGTCTAAGAAAGTTCAATTGACCGAAATTGGTGGACATATTTACCATGGCGTGCGCTGTGATCGTTCCCCACCGTGTACTTACACTATCGATTTGAAGAATCATCTTTCAGTGAAGTTATAAACACGTAATCATGTTTATCGAATAAAAAGTAAAAGTTTCCTATATCTATATTTAAAAATTTCGTAAAAATCCTTTTAATCATTATACTAATCCTCTAATTAAATACTATCATTAATCTTATCGTCTATTGATCGCTATCTGAGTACTGAGTAAATGTATTATTTTATTTGTATTTTTAATTGCTATTAGTTGCTGTTTTACTAATTGATAAAAAAAATTATATCAAGTTTTCGTATGAAAAATTATGAATTCTTTTAATTTCACTATCTCATGCTCCATTGCTTAGTGATGTTTAGATTTTTAAAACAAGTAAGTTATTAATTATTTATATTAAGTCATTAAATAAGTATTTATCTAAATTAATAATTTTGCGATTTGGGCCATGACTGAATTATTTAAAGAAATCTGGTAAAAAAAAATTAATCGAAGTTGACGTGAGTGTACCGTACCGTCTCTCAATAACTTATGATCATTATTGATAACTATTTCGCATCGTATAAATAATTCTCTCACTGTACAGATACATCAGTTTTTTACTTTTACAAAAATGGCTTAGAAAATTTTATCAAAACCATTTGTTCACAATAATTTATCCCTTGATCGAATTCATAACTATGCAAATGTCTATGGGCATTGGTGACTACTTAACATCAGGTGGCTCATTTGCCGGTTTGCCTACGTATTTAAAATAAAAAAAAATCTAATGATAATCTCACTAATTTCGCGAGATTTATTTAATACGAATAATGCAAATTTCCAACCTTTATCTTTATAATAGAGATAATTCGAAAAGTAAATAAATATTATCTTTATCTTTTGTGAATTATAAATATAGTATCAAGGAGAGGACAAACGCAAAAAGCTATATAGTAATTAAATACTTTTGTGACGTAAAACGATATGGCCTGAGCTAATCTTAAATTAATAAGGCGATAGCCAAGTGCGACTTCCTGCTTATTAAGATAATCCCACAAGTGTCCAGTCTCTAACCTGATTTAAATGTAAGGCCCTAATATTCCGGTCTTTAAATAATCAATAAAAAAAATTAATCTCAACTTGGTAAATAATAATCTGTGTACGTCATGTTTTTTAATTCTTATCGAAGGAAATCGACTGAAAAATAAATTATAATTATATTAAGCATTACATACGAGTATATCGATTAAATTTAGATATAAGATTTAACTGGGAATTCTTATGACGTAATTAATTCGTTCTAGAATATTCTTTATTGGATGGAATTATTATATATGTCGCGGATTCAAATTAATTGCCGTTTAAATGGCCGCCATGGTCGCAGATTGCCGTTTTAATGGCCGCCATGGTTTTCCAACATGTTGATTCTATTAAATAAGTCAGTGCGCACGTCCGGCGCTGGCGCTGTCTTGAGAGCAAGAGACCAAGAGACCAAGAAACCAAGTGTGTCGCTCGACAAACGAGTCAACGCGCTACTGACAGATACACCATTATATTTTATATTTCCATTAGTCGTCTGCATAATAAAATTGGCACCCCTCTTATATTTTTCACAACTTGACGTCTGACAACCAACCCACCTATAAGACGTGAATCACGTTGTGTGGTATTGCTATTCTAATAAGTGACGTCGTATTCGCTTAAATTTATTATCTCTGACATATATTAGAACTATGTAACCTGTTAATTATGCGCCATTTTTGTTTTGGAACTGTATTAAAAATGTATTCACCTGCAATGGTCAAAAGGAGAAAAAAATTAATAAATGAATAAATAATATTTAAAAAAACCTGTTTCATTTTTTTGTATAACATCGGAATAAATATTTAAAAATAAAAGATTATTCATTTGATATATTCGATTCGGAAAAACGTGAATGTTGTCTATGAAATAGGATGGATGGATAATTGGTACTTCTGGTTATTAAATCTCGAAAGCGGTATGATTTTATTGGTATAATAATATTTAACAATAGTAAATCTACTTTATATTCTAAATATTATACCAATAAATAAATAATAATCACCTATTAATAATTCATTTGTATTGATCAATAGAAAAATCGTTTAATAAAACAAATTGGATGGCGTTTACACACGCAAAAAATCCCCCAAACGGATATAACACCATACATTTCAGATCACACTTACATACTACAAACATCTTAAGATTAGAATTATGTAAAATTTAATACAAAATACCTGTATTGTACTTCAATAATAAAACCATATCCACTTTCAGTGTATTATATGACTGAATCCCGAACTTTTAGGCTGAAAAAATATATACAGGGCAAAGAAATTTAAATACCTTAATAAATTACAAGTTGTTTTTTGTATTGTACATAAAGCCGAGTTTGTATGAGCTGTGTATGTTTTTCGTTACTTTAATGTTTATGTAATATATTATCGTGAGTCAGCCATGTCGTCTACATTCTATATTTTCCATCAGGATTACATAAGATTCAATCGTAATCGTTAGTTTTAGTTTCTGACGAAGTTATCGCCGGTTGTGTATTTTGCACCCATAATATTGCGTAAGTGTGTGTTCTATGCCGTGGTTGATGATTGCGTTAGAGCATAAAGTTTTCACTAACATCATGTATTTTTTTAACTTAAATACATTTTCATTCATTTTCAAAGCCGAGATGGCCTAGTGGTTAGAACGCGTGAATCTTAACCAATGATCGTGGGTTCAAACCCGAGCAAGCACCACTGAATTTTCATGTGCTTAATTTGTGTTTATAATTCATCTCGTGCTTGACGGTGAAGGTAGGCATCGTGAAGAAACCTGCATGTGTCTTATTTCATTGAAATTATGCCACATGTGTATTCTACCAAACCGCATTGGATCAGCGTGGTGGAATAAGCTCTAAAACTTCTCCTTAAAAGGGAGAGCAGGTCTTAACTTAGCAGTGGGGCATTAACAGGCTGTTTAATGTAATTAAAAAAAATACATTTTCAGTTACATATATCTTTTTATATAATTAAATATTGTGACCAGACATAATCATAGGTGTATAAAACAGTAAAATTGCAGTGTGATATAATTTTCACCTTTAATATATACGTCGTTTGAAAGAGTCAAAGTTGTATGAATGCAAGTCTCCATTATTCAAAACCTCTGGGGAAAATTTGATTTCGATACCAATTTAGTTAGTTGATGTGATTCGTCTATTTTAAGTTTTTTTTTATTTTTTACTGTATCCTAGACACTTATTAAACTATATAAATATCTGTAATAGTAATTTCTCATTATAAGCGTTTTTTTGGTATTTTTTTTATAATATAGGTAGGCGGACGAGCATATGGGCCACCTGATGGTAAGTGGTCTCCAACGCCAATAGACATTGGCATTGTAAGAAATGCCAAAATCGCTTACATAGCCAATGCGCCACCGACCTTAGGAAGATATATCTAAGATGTTATATCCCTTGTGCCTGTAATTATACTGGCTCACTCACCGGAACACAACAATACTAAGTACTGCTGTTTTGCGGTAGAATATCTGATGCGTGGGTGGTAACCTTCTCAGACGAGCTTGCACAAAGCCCTACCACCCGTATTCGTTATGAGAAAACAAATATCCCTAAACCGAATTCCTATAAATAAAAACATTAAAAAAGGTAAATCACAATTATGTCTTAATAGGTAATGTAAATAGAATCGGTATTCGTAAAATATATTCCAAACCACGTGTTGAGCGTGTGCAACGCGGATTAATCTAATTACAATTTAACAGGAAATTGCATTTGGCTATCGAGTGATTAACCGTTAATATCATTTTACGTCAAGGAAAATTTTAAATACTTAGAATTTATAGTTGCGTTGGCAATGTTATTTGCCATTGTGAAATGTAATATTTCTACATCGCGATGTCAAGATTTCTCATCTGTTAAATATAAGTTAAGAAAGTTTTTGAAAATAGCACTATCATAGCATAGACTCAGGCATTCTAGGCACGTTGTGATATAGTATGGTGCTTCTTGCAGGAGCGCTTCCCACCCCACCGACTACGTCCTGAGCCGAAGTGCGATCTCGTAGGAGACATCCTCAGGATGGACGTCACGCGGAGCCCGAGACGGCTCAAATTTCAAAGCGGTGTCTAGTACTCGCCACAATGCTCGGTGATGCTGTAAACGCCAGTAGGGCCAAAAGCATACATTCAAACAGAAAAAAAAATTAAACGTAGCATGGAAAACAGTATCATCTAAGTGTCTTATTTTAAAATAGTGCGGTCAAAGGAACGTATATCCTTTAGATCTAGGGAACAAGTTCTTCACCTGGACTATAAATATATTTCTTTACTTAAAATCGATATTTATACCCGAAAAAAAATTCATATGATGTAATCCTCGCTAAGTTATCATGTATGAAATGTACATTATAGGGTTGAAATCGACCTAGCTTATAGTGAAGAGTGGTAGAAAAACACTAATACCAATCAAAAACTTTATATAATTTACAAAGGGTCGGCACGCTGTATTTTTCCCATACTTAAGTCAGTCTATCCATTTTTATTTAGTCTTCTTTTTAGAGTCATCCACATTCATACTGGATTAGGATATACAACTAAGAATCTATACAAATAAATATAATGGATGTGGCAGTCTGATAATTATTTTTTTTTTGTTACCAGTGACTTTAGAGGTAACTCAAACAAAAATTATTATTATATCTGTTTCTTTATGGCACCGGATAAAGAAATTTAAAAAATTAGAATAAGTAACATTAAAATTAGTAACAAGTAATTTGATTATTACAAGGATTAAGTATTCCTTGATCTTTTCTTGTAAATTTCAATGTGGTATACACCAAATATTTAGTAAGAACTGTTCTATTATGTTGACGTCAAAAATTGAATTTCATAAAAATTGAAATGATAATTCTAAACCTCAAATGTACATAAATAGATGACTTAAAAATAGTTTAATCTGACGCGTATGTATATAACTAATTCATTTTTTAATTGATAAATAAGCGCAGATTCTATTTTCCTACGTGTCCTTTATGACATCGCAAGAAAAGTTGTTTTGCCTTGAATAAAATAAAGCAATAATGTAAGACTAATGTTAGTATAAAATAATCTCCTAACAGCTATTATTTCAAAATTACATTTTTGATGTTTTTTTTTATCTAAATAAGAAGTAAGAGTAGCTAGTTATTATATACAAATATCTTAAGATTAATTATAAATACACAAAATACACACCCAGTGCGTATTATACGCATGAGCAAGCCACAATACGCAGAATGGTAGCGCTCCACAGAGCTTAAAATGTGTAGACTTGAACAAGGCCGTCATAATATTGTAGAGGTATTTACTGTAGCGGCCTTGATAAAAACAACACTTGAATATCAAAAGTCCTTACTAAAGTCCAATTTTTTATAATATGTTATTTTACATATAATAAATATATTATTATAGCAACATTCCATGTGAAAATATTACGTTTTATTAAGAGCTTACCACGCTTAGGCAAACGTCGGATGCCATGCGACAAGGTGGACCGACAATCTGAGAAAGCTGACAAGTATGGGATGAATGCGGGCTGCCCAAGATCGGAATGGTTGGCATTCTATGGGGGAGGCTTTTGTCCAGTAGTGGACGGTGATTAACTAAGAAGAAAAAAAAAACTTTTTAAACTGTTACATACGTGGCTCTTGCATTGACTTAAGCAGAAATAATTGTAGCTGGGCTGGTTTTATTTAGTGGTAAAATAAAAATAATACACATTGTTATGTTAATTTCAATGATTAAACTTTGACCTTTAAAGGTAACGCGTTGATACTAATGGATTTAGTAGTTTTATATTTTGGATGTTTATTTTTATTCGATATCGTAAATTTCAATGTACAACAAATGTTTAGTAAGAATCGTTCTAGTATGTTGATGCCAACAATAGAAATTCATTAAAATTTAAACAATAATTCTAAGACTTAAATGTACTTAAATATATGACATCAATACAAATAAGCGCAGATTCTATTTTCCCGCGTGTGCTTTATGACACCGCAAGAAAGGTTATTTTGCCTTGACACTGGCCTACAACCGCTTGACCTCACCTCATATGTAAACGCTTTTACTGGTAAGTTGATTACTTACTAACCTAATGTGAATTATTAAGGCGCTAATTGATGTGTGCGTTCAACGTATAAATATAGCCTAATCGGTTCTTACAAAAAATTTGCAATTAAAAATCATCAGAATGGTTTTAAATAATAATATATAAGGTTAAAAAAGAAGCCGTGTCTATGCATTTTTAAGTCTTATTAAGAAATTGTAATAAGCAATTTCGTGATAGCAAACAATAGTTATATGGAGAAATATCGTTTTGGAAGAGATTATATTTTTGTGACGTGGCTTTATACATTTGAAGATCGTCGTAACATAACAATTATTATTTATACTTTAATATGCAATGATAAGATCGGGATGGTTGGCGTTCTATGGGGGAGGCTTTCGTCCAGCAGTGGACGGCAAAAGGCTGAAAAAAAAATGCAATGATAAAATAAAATAATATTTTAATAAATTAATTTTAACATTATATAATGTTTAGTTTTCAATAGGAGTAAGAATTTAATAGTGTGTTCACGATTACGGTTGATACATTTTATTAAAGGAAAAGAAAAAGTTTACTTTAAAATGTTCTGAATTTTTGTTAACAAATTTATGCGTAGTTATATACACCTTAAGCACAAAATAAATAACGTAAATTTATACACATATCGCGACCACGTGAGTTGTTTAATGTAAGTTCTTTATAGTAATTTTAACCGGCTAGTCATTTGTGCTGGACCTATTATAGTGTAAAATGTCTATATTACAGGTGCACTCTTCTTCTATCGGACAGTAATCACATGATCGGGGAAAAGTGCAGGAACAATACTTTTACGTGTTTTCCCAGGAACACTACTACGCAAGAACAATACTTTTATGTGTTTTCATAGGATTATGATAACGCTGATTTCTTACTTCAAATTACAACTTATGGACAAAAAATCCATCAACTTTTATACACCAACACGGAATTCAAAGCTCATAATAATAAGTATGTGGAAGTTAGCTACTAGACCAATACGATAAAACCAATAGTTATTAATGTAATTATTAATGTGATTTCATTAGCTTTATACTAATATTCAATACTTTCAAGTAAACAAACAAAATGTTTTTTTTTGTTCATTTCAAAATCAGTTGTATCATTCGAGTTCTGTTCCATAGCGATATAGAACTATGGCAATCGTAACTATTATTGTTGGCAATTTATTGGCATTCAGCAGCCCTGTAATCAACTTGTAGTTAAAAGCTTCAATTAAACTGTAACGGTTTCAGATACATTACTTCAATATTGATACCAATAACGGGCTTCGACGCAATATCGTTGTTCAATTCGTTGAACGTCATTGGCAATACAATTAATTAAACTAAGTCAACATTGAATTCAATGCTATATATTTCGGCTTTATTGAAGTAAGCTCTATTCAAAATTGCAACTAATCTTTGCATGTAAGTAATTCTAATATAATGGACTGTATAAATGTATTATTTAAATGTAATTTATTTTATTTTACTTCTAACATATCGGATCGGGGAGTAAAGTGCAAACGTAGAGTTCGATATGAGCAAACCCGGTTTAAATTCCCATTTGCTGTGTAGTTCGTTTTGTTGACGATGTGAGTGAGTGAGACATAGTATGCACACGATAGAGAGGTATAGACATATGCTGGGCAGCATATATTAAAAGCATTTTTTATTTAATTTTTTCTTGCATTGCATTTGCAGTTTTTTTATATAACAAAAAATGGCTCCGAGGCATATGTAATACTTGCACAGTTTCAGAGATTACGCAGACATGACTTTTTTTCTCCAACCGCACTAGCAGAGAACTTTTCTCATTATTATAAGCTGTAAAAGTTAATATCGTACATTCCTGAGAACCTGTACCAGATATAAAACTTTCCATGTTTTAATCGTGCAAAAAAATTAGTGCGCTCTGCCCCAACCAAATATTTAAAGCTTTCATAAAATTTAATTATGTCGGATTATAATCTCGAGCCGAGACGACCGACATGATGTGCTTATTTTGTGTTTATTCATTTCGTGCTCGGCAGTGAAGGAAAATATCGCAATGAAACGTGCATATGTTGGTTGAAATTGGTCAAAGTGGAGCAAAATTGTGGAATGAACTCCAAACCTTCCATTCGTAAGGGGAGAAGACCTTTAAACGGTTGTACTGTTAGTTACATTACCTCATATTTCTAATATTTATAAATTGTATTGGTATCTCACAGTTATCGTGTTTGAAAGGTAATTAAAAATTGTTATTAAAAAGAGAGGTGTTATAAGTTTAGCGTGTGTCTGTCTGTCTGCATCTTAGATCCGAAACGAATGAACCGATTTTGATGCGGTTTTGTTCTGTTTAAGATCTGATGTGATAGAGATAGTTCCTAGCTATAAATTAAAAAGATCTTTTCAGACGTTTTATCAGATCATCAGCTCATTTACTACATAACAAAAGGTTTTTAACAGTTTTCACAGAAAGCTTTTATTAAAATATTGCTAGGTACCCATAACAAAGTTAAAGGAAGACACACACATTTTTACTTTTTAGTTATTTTATTGTCATAAGTACTTATATGTTTAATTTTATTTTCGTGGAAAATTTACGACACTGAAGTAACGTCAAAAAAATATTCCATGGTTAATTAAGAATGTATGACATATAGATTGCTGCTTGAAGTTAAATATCATAACCAATGTGACGAGATTTCTTTTTTTTTATGATGTATAAAATATCGTTGAACGCATAAATTAATTTTAAATGTTGTTTTATCGATACGTTGATAGCAACGAGTTTACGAGCGAATAAATCAATTGAAGTACGCAATAAAAATTGTTAAACCAACATTAACAAGTGCACAGATCATTAAGCTTCAACCAAAACTGCATATAAAGAGCATATAATTTTTGTTTATAAATTAAACTGACTTATTATATTTTGAAAACTGAAACCATAAAATGTATTTTTTTATTAGTTGGAATATTTTTTTTATCTCGTAGCTCACACGCTCTTCAAAGTGTGATCAATAAAATGTTTGCCGATAGAGAATAATTGGTAATTAGGTGCTATCCACCCAGGCCTGCATGTGCACGTAGCTCTTTAGCTGGTCAAATTATTAATGACCAACGATTATTGCATATTAAGCATACATATATTAGATAATATATATACATATATATTTATATTGCATCATCGTATATAGTGAAATCAATGTTTCACTATATATGATGATGAGGACGTTGTCATCCTGATTGATTCCTGCTATAGAAGCCATTTTCCACTCTGACCAGTAAACCACTCTGGAGATATTATAGATCATAATATTTGCCATATATTTTAAATAGTGTTTTTTTATATTACAATTGGTCTAAATTATTATTTTTTATATTTTTTTTTGGATTAATAATCTGGACGAAAACTTTAGTGTGCATTTTTGAAGTCATTTTTATTATTCACGATTCCATTATATGGTTAGTAACCGCTAAGCCGCTTCGTCGAAGAAGACCTGGGAGAAGGAACTGGAGCCTTGTGCACCATTGCTATAGTTATTTATAATACAATATTATTCCACTTACTAGAAACTACTTTATAACTTTATTAAAACTTTAAAACATTCGATCGATCATTTAAAAAAATATTTTCTTGTATCCAAACTCAATATATAAATTTTATTTAAAATTTCAACCAATGACGTCATACCAATTCAAGGTTCTGTGTCGTTCCTCCTCCTACCATATGACGCAAAATTTAAAAGTTCTACTTATAAAACTTTTTCGAATATTTCTTTATTTAAAACAAATTTCAAATGCTGGAAATATATTTTAGATGTTTAAACGATCTGCTAGTGCTTAGAGTTTGTTGGAAGAATCTATTGGAAATAAATAGGCTATTAAACGTAACACCACGGTCATTGTTAAGGGTAAGTCTGGATAAAAACTCTTTCGTTAACTACAAAATATGAGAGCATTTTTGTATGGAGCCTGATACAATTGGTTCAGTTCACATGAAGCTTGTGCATTAAATAATTTTATACTATAACAGCTAAATTGAAATCCTAACATTTATAAATTTTGATCCAAGAACGATATTTTATATGATGGAAATGGATGTACTGTAAGAAATCACAAAATTCTTCAATGCGAACTATTTGCAAATTAAGTTTTTTTTTGTTGTAATTATAATTTGTTATTGTGTTTATTTATATTATAGCATTATAATTAAAGTAACAGAGAACAGAATTATCGGTTTAGGTAATTTGAATATTGAAGTAAGCTAGAAGCATGAGATGAATTATAAAAACATTTTGATTTATTTGTCCTATTAACTTTTTTTTCCAAAAAGAAAGATTGTGTATACCAAAAGAGACTACCTTTTCTACGTAAATATCTTTGCTCTAAGCACTTGCTATAAAAAATTTAAGTTCCTAGGGAAATAATTCTCAAAAAAGCGTGTTTATTTTAATAAACATTAGTTAATGAAGCAGCAACTAATAAAAATAAAAAAAAACGCCATATTGTATAAAGAGAAAACCATTTTAAAAGGAAATCCGTGTAAACATCAAAGGAATCAACTTCGTTCTATGCGACCTCATTTGAATGCATTAGTGATTTTAAAAGGATATCTGTGGCTTAGAAAACTAGTAGACTAAACTAGGACATGTTTATAACAATTATATTATTATTATATTAAATATATACATTTTTATACTCATATAATTTATTTACATTAAAGCCTTAAACATATACATATAGTAAATAAAAAGCTTTATGTTTATATTATTCCGAAATAGCTAGACCTTAAACAATAATTACTGAAGCGCGATTCGGATGTACCGAGACGATCACAATCTTCCGCTCTGTTAGGTTCACAAATGGACATATTCTTTTTAATTGTATTTACAACACATTAGTTCTCTTAATACTTATACCGATGGATTAGAGAAGTACATTCATCCACATAATTTAATTAACGTATATCATATTTACGCAACGAATATAGAAAGCCGAAAATGCCGAAATCAAATACAATATAACTATTTCGTCGTTTACATTACTTACCATTTTTATTCATTTTCTGTCAACTAAGATCAATGTGTCTTTATAAAATCGTGATTTCAAACCCGGTGATCGTGAGTTCAAACCCGGGAAAGCACCAGTGAATTTTCATGTGCTTATAAATATTCATTTTGTGCTTGCGGTGAAGGAAAATATCGTGAGGAAGCCTGCGTGTGTGTAATTTAACTGAAATTCTGCCACATGTGCATTCCTCCCGCATTGGAACAGCGTGGTGGAATAAGCTTCAAAACCTTTTCTTCAATCAAGGGGAGAAGGCCTTAGCCCAGCAGTGGGACGTGCACAGGCTGTTTCTGTAACGTATATAGTGCCGTATTAAAAAACGTTTCGGATTTAGTCTAATAAATTTATATTTATCAGGAGAATATTGACAGCAGAGACTTTATATATAGAATAATAATAAGGAATTTCTTATGCCCAATTTCGGCTAGGGCGCCCTTTTCCAAAGGAGACTAGCGAACTGGGGGCCCAATTCTACTAACAAATTTTCACATTTTCACTAACGAATCTAAGCGTGATCGTTGCCGTTTATCCGTTTTCCTTTTCTATAATTTAATAATGGACCATCAGCATACAAAATAACAATTAAGTATCATTTTAACATAACCGGGAATTTTACCACTATACCTTGAAATCATTATATATTGGTAAAATTCCCGCCCCATAGGGCATAATCTAATAGTGCATTTATCAGCATACAAAAATGCAAACCCTTACTCTCATAATCTGACATGAATCACGACATGACCGAAAAGAGAACTGTTTTCTAAAACCTATAACCTGAACAGGTTTTACGAGTCGAGATTGTTTATTGGCCTTTTGAAAAACGCATTACGCGTTACCCCACGGAACAGCGCCCACCATACCATCACCATTGGAATACCCACTAAATAACCAGCGATACCCTTTCCGCTTCAAACATCTTAGTGACCTTTAGATCTAAATTAATTAATTGAATTAGCAATTACTTTCAGAGTTATTTATTCGGTTGAAAAGGACAAGGCTGGACTCACGGCTAATTGGCTATTTATTCCAGAAGAATCACAATTGTATTCTGTAACAGCTTATGAACTAGAGTCGTTTCAAAATCAGGCTGGCTGTTAAGGCTATTGTCCGTGACTGAACACGATGTGGTCAAACAACTGGCCAATGTATGCAATATTGAAGTTATAGTAGTTACTACGTCAATACGTATATTAATATGGCTTCTGTAACAGTTCAGGGTATAATAAAAGGGCATTTCAATTTACGAGTCTCATCAAGACCTTTCTAAAAAATATATTTTGATAGCGTATAAAATAGCACGATTCGCATGAAATACTTTTTCTTTGCATCGGAACAAAGGGTTCTTTCCACGAAACCGAGGGTTTTTCTAGCACAATCTATCAAAGCACTCTATTTTGATAGTTTTCTTAGAA
Organism: Nymphalis urticae; assembly: GCA_905147175.2. Classification (NCBI taxonomy): domain Eukaryota; kingdom Metazoa; phylum Arthropoda; class Insecta; order Lepidoptera; family Nymphalidae; genus Nymphalis; species Nymphalis urticae. Next base: position 5,428,564 of record LR990008.1, read on the forward strand.
TATATTTTTAGACAGATAAAACATACAAGAACATTAGAAGGCCATTACATACTAAAAGCATGTATTGTTCCGACGTGCACCTTTAATATTTTCTTGCTTTACTGTACACTGATCCAGCCAGATGAAATGCATACTAAAAGGCATTTACAAACAATATATAACAAAAGAACAGTAAAGCATTAATTATATTACATTTATTATTATTATTACAGATTAAGTATGCAAAGGCAGCCTTATCGATACCAGTGATCTCTTCCAGGCAACCTATATTTTTATGTTCAAGCAAAATGTGTCATGGTACGTATAGTTTTATCTCGAATGTAGCACAAAGTTTTGAATGAGAATTAAAAATATATATCTCAAGGGAGTGTCAAAACTGTATCCCCGTATGTAACGTTTTCGCCAACGAATTCGGTCCACGGAAACGCAACAATAATACCATGTAATATAAAAGAGAATCATGTTTTTGCTACATAAAATTTTTTCCCAGAGGATTGTCAAAATTAAAAGTTTAAATTGCAAGTGAGCAAACGCGGACACAATTCGTATTTATTTTAAATATCATAATATATTGTGTCAAGACATTTGGTGCATAAAACGTAACGTTAACGTCCCACTTCTGGGAAAACCACCCACCTTTTAAGTAGACGGCTTGCAGCTTATTCTAACTCGCCACTCTAATGCAGGTACACATGTAGCAGAGTTTCAACTCGCCCATGCAAATTTCCTTACATTGTTCGTTGGATTATAAGCACACATTTTCAAATAAAAATTCAGTACAGTTTGACTAAATTTGAAACAGTAACACAACCTTCACTCCTTGTACATAAATAGCTTGTCTGTGTAACATACGATTTGTTTAACCAAAAGTATTACTAACTCGACAGTTATTTGTTTATTTCGGTATAAAACACTTCAACGAAAGCGTTGAGCGTGCTAACTGACGCTACTCGCTTTATAACACATAACTGACTTTGAATGCTCTCAACACTTTTTATTGTTTACTGAAATTGTTAAAGATTTATAGCATTTTCAAAGGGAATTTATGAAATAAAACTTTCGAAATCAATTTTAGTTGATTATCTTAAAAAAATCTTAAGGTCAAAATAACCTTTGCGTTATAAGACTTTCATCCAAGATAATATGCAGATTTCAACACGAGATAAATTATAAACAAAGATAAAGCACATTTAAATTCAGTTGTCATTCATGTGTTCAAACCACTGGGCCATCTCATATCATTTCTAATCAATCTATTGGTATATATAATCTAAAATTTGAAAAGAAAATTAATTGATAATCTGATCGTTGTATACGATTATTACAATAGCCTTTAAACTAATTACAGTCAATGGATGTTGTAATTGCTTATTCGATTAATAAATTTTGAACCCTTGTTTCATAACCAACCAACCAAACTTTAATGATCTTTGGATTATATTTCATTAAACATTGATTAATATGATGTCCTCGTTTTTGTTACAATCCGTTAAAATATTTTTAATTTGAAGTGATATATTTTAGAGATTAGTTTTTACATTTAACTAATATCAGGTCCGCGGCTTCGCCCATGTGAGGTGGATGTTTTAAATATCTTATGTCCATTTTGTAACCCCAATAGAATGTATGCCTTTGGTGTTGACAACCTCGTTGGGCTAGTGGAAGGCAAGGAAGGAAGCCCTGGAGATCCTCTGCTCGAAGCCAATAAAAATTTATTGAGTTTTTCTGTCTAAAATTCTCAATAACAGCCCGAACTCTAGAAGTTGGAAGTGTGTGTACACTCCCGTGCCTCTGAAAGAACGTAAAGCCGTTGGTCCTGCGCCTGAACTCTTTCCGGTCGTGTGGAATTGCCGTCCCATCGGATTATGAGAGTTAGGGAAAGGATGTGCACCTGTGTTTGGGCACACACTTTTGTATTATAATATGTCCTGCGCAGTTAGTTAATCTCTCTCAAATTGGTCGCCGTGGCCGATATCGGTCTGGATAAACATTATTATTAAAGTGTTTGCAAAATTTCATAATGATCGCTGAGTTAAGATGTGAAAGCGTAACAAGAAACCAAACTCACTTTCGCATTTATAGTATTAGTTAGGATAACTTAATCTAATAATAGACTATTTTTAGCATAGAAAAATATAATGTCCGTCAACCAAAAAAAAAAAGATAAATTCTTAAATACTGCTGTGAAAATGTATGAATATTAAGACAGTCCTAATGAACAATTTTCTAATCCTATAAAGCAGTCTTACAGTTTTACATAGTTGGCAAGTTCAGTAACTTGCCAACTATGTAAAAACAGCTTAAATGGTAACGAAATTAAAACACGAACACACCCTTAAATATAAGTTTCACATTGTTTTGGATCAATATTTGTGTTATTACATTTATTTGTTCGAAGTTTCCTCATAATATTTAAATGTATAAACTTTATTGTCATGCGGGTCACGGCTCAACGGAATTATCACTCTCATTTTGTTGAGGCCAATTTCTGTCAACGCCTTGAAGAGAATGTTTAAGTGAAGCTCGCTGTCGAGCTATTAAAGACGCGATTTTATAGCTATAATAAAAACACGAAAATGACAGCAATTTAATGAAACAGTTTTGTAAGGGTCGCTTAAAGTCACCTTAAATCCTTCATATAAAAGTGTTGAACTTATTCAGAACTAAAGAAAAATCAAAATACTTATTCAACATAGAAGAATGAAATTAATTCATCATCATCATCATCATCATCATGATATCATGGATGCGGGCAGCGCAAGACTGGCCAAAATGGAAATCCTTGGAGGAGGCCTTTGTCCAGCAGTGGACGTCTTTCGGCTGAGATGAAATTAATTATTGATAACCAAACTAGAAACTACCACCAGTTAGGAAAAGAAATAGCCCGATCTGAGACGAACGGTGAAAAAACTCATTTTAATATTTTCATACCGGTTTGAAGGGTGAGTAAGCCAGGCTACTGGAAGAATTTTTATGCAAGGTCATCTTGGTACCAACCACTAATCACTTATTTTATCACTAAACAGATATACTTAGTATTGATGTGTTCCGGTAAGAAAGGGGATTGAGACAGTGTAATTAAAGGAACAAGGCACATAGCTTCTTAAGTACCAATGGTGGTGACGCTTTAGAGATGGAATGAATGATGAATATTTCTAATAGTGACAATGTTTATTATTTGGCCTATTTGGCTAGTACATGTAGTATATGGTTAACCCTATCGTACTTCGTTAAAGTTATAACTTAATCATTAACTTATAAATATAAATTACAATAGTACACAAAAAAAAATCTGAAAAGTCAGTCTGGTTTCGTGGCTCGATATCAAAAGCAAATTGTAAATCTCCTCATTTTACACGGAAGGCAGGGCAAGGTGAAACCGAAATTGTTTCACAAATTATTTACTTCAGCTTCAGAAAATTGCGTTCACACTTCTCATGACATCATTGTGTAAAAAACTTATTAAACGTTACGTTAGTCTTGTTGCTAGTTATATGTATATACTAGCAACAGAAAAATGTATTTTGAATAGAATTTGCGTAAAATTCGTTCTTAGTATAACGTCTACGTCGGGGTAACGTCTATAAGGAACTGTGACAAATTTCAAGTCCATAGGGCGGATAGTTTAGGAGATCTCGTGATGAGTGGTATTTCGCTTATTTAAAGATTATATATTAAGCCATATAATTATAATTTTAATTAAAACATATGTTTTTGAATATTATAATACTTTATTCTTAATTAAAAATTATAATATAATTATATCGTATCGTACCAACGCTTACAGTTTTTCCGCTCAATACCTTGGACCTTCAAGCGACAATGGACGTGGCATTTGTTACGGTATGGAATACGTGCTTATCATTTTATTTATTAAAAATTTAGTAAAAGATAATATAATTCTTATTCGCATATAGTACCGATATAACCCAACATTGGTTTTCATAACCTCAGACTAATAATCTTTAAATTGACGCAGTCATGTTTAATTGTGACGACTGCGTGATATATTTTTTTAATACAAGCATGATACGCGAAATACAGTTGTATTTTTATTTTATACTAGCCTTGCCCGCGGCTTCACTCGCGCTTAAGTATATGAAAAGGATAAATTATCGTTTGGAAGTCTGAGATTTTAAAGTGAGAAAAGTTAGAAAAAAGTATATAAAGGGTTTTTTATTTTATTTTAGATTGATGATTATTCTTTTAATAATAATCTTCAGTGAACTTACAGTGAATCTCTGTAGTTTCACTTAACATATTCAACATATCAAATGGGTTAAAGAAAAAAAAATTATACATGTCTTCCGATCTGTGATAGTGATTCTGTTGCTTAAATACCTATCCACGCCGTTGGGTTTAGTGAATACTGTAAACGAGCAAGCGTACAAATATATATTTTTTATTTTATCAAACTCAAACAAAACTATTCAACTCACTGAAAACTTTATTTTTAATAATCGAAGCACTTCTTTGTAAACGAGGTTTGTTGGTGTTTCCTTTTGGGGCTAAAATTATTAAGTAACTCGAGCTCGCTCTGGAGCATGTAAAATAAAAACTGTCCATGTGATATCAGTTCCCACTAAAATCAATGCCGGTCATGTTTAACGACAGGCCTCAGGACTTATTGATTGGGGACATGAGGGACATGGGGTAGCACGCTTTAAGAGGGAACTAAACTTTGAAATTCGAATGATTTTCAAACTATAATAACAAACTCATTTTTGCACTTGTAATACTTAAATTTGATTTGACCTTAATCGATTCTGTTTTATCACGAACTCAGTTTACACCGTATTCTGAAGGCAGTTATCGAAATGGCCTTGATCGTTACATAATCACATTTTGTGTCCGTTATTGAGAACGAAAATAACTTTTTTGCCTACTTAACATTTATTCACTAATTTAATGTATTCTAAAGTATCGCAATCCTAAACAATATTATAAATGCCAATGTGAGTTTTTTTGTTTGTTACGCTTTCACGCCTAACCACTTAACCGATTTTTAAATTCTTTCACCCATAAAAAGCTACATTATAAGCGTAACATGTAGGTTTCATTTTGTCCCTGTATTCCCATGGGACCGGAAACTACGCGTGTGAAACCGCGGGCAAAACCCTAGTCTCAAATAATATTATTTTTACACAAAAAGACAAAAGACCGACTGTTACATCCTTATGTACTTAAAGTCTATGTAAATTACTGGCAATACTTTATCAATTACTTCGCGCTATCCCTTGATACGAATATCGAACAAAACTATTATTATAAATGCAAAAGTCTGTTTTTTTTTATAGTTTAAGTTGGCGGATGAGTATATGGGTCACCTGATGGTAAGTGTTCACCAACGCCCATAGACCTTGGCTTTGTAAGAAATGTTAACCAGCCATCAGTAATTGCACTGGCTCAAACCAGAACGCAACAATAACAAGTACTGCTGTTTTGCGGTTGAATATCTGATGAGTGGGTGGTACCTATCCAGACGGGCTTGCACAAAGTCCTACCACCATTGTTAATTTGTTTGTTTTTTTTTTTGCCGGGAAAGCAAATGACGTCACTCCACGTGATCGTAAGCGAAAGTAGAGTCCAAATATGACGACAGCCAGTACAGTCGGGAAGAATGATCTGCACTAGCTGCCCCAGCCATGCAAGTTATAAAAGGAGGAGAACACGTGTTTTGCAATTTGTTACGTGTTGTTACGCTTTCCCGTCTTGACTACTCAACCAAATATCATAAAATTTACCATAGGTACACGCCGTGTGGAGTACAAATAAGGGTATTTAACAGCTGAACCTTCCCAATGGAGGGTGGAACCGCGGGTGGAATCTAGTCAAATATATTACCTAACTTTTGGATAGCTAACAATTTCATCGTATGAGGTTAATAATCCCTGAAGGCTACACCCAATAAAATAAACATAAACCGACAGACAGTCAATTCATTGTATTTATATATTTTTTCATATTGCCTTGCTATTAAAAGTAAATGAAGCATTGTTGCTAGCAATGTTTTAATTTAGCCGTAATCAAGATAATTGCTATAAATAATACTAGTAAACAATCATGTTTATTATGTAACTACTATAGTAGAGTGCGTTAAACAATCAATTGGCAAACATACATTTTCCGAACAAAGGTTAGGAAACGGACTGGAACTACAATTGTGTGAGCTGGCCATACAGTATCGGTCGATATGACGATATATTACGGCTCTCAGCTTTCCGAAATTGTTGGCTGATAATTTTGATTTTATAGCAAAATGATGCAGTTTAGTTTGATACTGTTAACAGGTAATAAAATACGTCAAAGTGAAATTGAAAAAAAATACTAAATATTTCTATAAAGATATGCTTAGAAATTAAATTGAAAAGCCCCATTAATTAAATATTGAACAAATATTAAAATTATAAACTTTATATTTATATACCCTAGATTTTAATAAATCACAAAATTGGGAGTTACGAGTTTCGATAACGAAACAATCTAAGGCCTATCCCAGCACTGTGGTATTTACAGGCCGTTACTTATCAACATACATAAGATTAGTACCTTATTATTTTATATTCTATTATACATAACATATAAATTAACGGTTGCGAAATTTCAATAAAATATACGTATGTACGTAAAAATTCGTCGTCGTTGGGGTCCTTTTGTTTTTTGAAGTAAAACTCAAGCTGGTCATAAAGTCTTGGCACGGCCTTCATTGAAAGACACTTAATCAAGGTTTTATGTCTAATGAGTCAAGAATTCAAATTCTACTTCAATTTTTAAATTTCAAGACGTACAATTTTCAAGAGGATGTTGATTGTGTAGCATAAAACCTTGGTTGGATTTATAAAGTTTGTTGTAAACTAAGTTTCATTGCCTCGTAAAATATTTTTAGAGAAACTTTTAAAATCATAAACAAAATTATCATGGAAAATGTTTGGAATCTTTATACGTATAACGAGATGTTGACTTTCAAGTATTTTGAATAATTTAAAAAGTTAAACATAATAAAAAAAAATTCAAACTTATTTTATAGTCAGTAAAAAACGTTACCTTATTTTTTTTAAATTATGTTTATTGCTTTATAATTTTCTCTCTTTATTTGAATTAGAAATTAACACGTGTATCTCAAATGAAGTTTGCGGGTTTAAATAATTTCTATCATATAAGCGTCAGAATAATACAATTCATCCTTTCCTCACATCGATGTCTAGAAATCCACAAGAGCGTGCTCTTTAAGGCATTTCCTACCTCACCTAACTAGCTATCTCCAGCAACTTTTATTGAACTAAAAATCCAATAAAAAAAAACTTATATGTAACTTAAACCTTATACAAAATTACAATTTACAAAGCAAAACAAAAATTACTTCATATTTACAGCCTGACATAAGAAGAGTCAAGCGACATTAATAATTTACTTTTAAATACCTACCTTCCTAATTTTTCTGCTAACACATCGAGTAATTTATTTTTAACTGTAAATCCTCTGTTGAGTTTGCTTAAGCGTCGGTATTAGAGATTGATGACCCAGATTAGTTTTATGAAATTTAAGGCAAAGTGTGATATAGGATATCTTAATAATAATAATAATAATAATATCTTGGGACATTATTCACACACGGCCATCTGATCCCAAATTAAGCTTGTACAAAGCTTGTGCTATGGAAACCAGACAACTGATATACTACATATACTACTTTTCTTTTGTAAATACATACTTATATAGATAATTACACCCAGACTCAGGACAAACACAAATGTTCATGCACACAAAGCAAAAGCATGCATATCTTGTTATAGGAGACGAAACTCATAATTCATCTCGAGCTCGGCGGTGAGGAAAAACACGAGGAGTCTATAATCTTCTCCAAAATATAGCAATAGGCTCAACAGTGGGACACTTATCTGCTATTATTTAAGCATTTGACTATAATAATATACTGGTCAATATTTATGGACGAAACTGTTGCTTTGAGTAGTAGAGAGATCACTTGGCGAGAATCATATTACAACAGAATGTGTTGTATGTATATATATATATATTTACATACTTGTTATTTGTATGATTTTTGAAGTGAAAACTTCTTTAGGCGCGTTGCGCTGGTTTATCGTAGGAGACTCGTGGCTTCGCGTTACTGGCATGCTAATGTTAATATAATGAAATCGTTGAAACCACAAATAATTTAAGTATTATGGAAATTAACGAGGATAATAATTATTAAAATGTATGTAAATACTAACAGTATATACAAATAATATAAGAGTATTATAACTTTCCACCAACCCGCATTGGGGCAGCGTGGTGGAATAATCTCCAAACCTTCTCCTCAAAAGGAGGAGAGGAGGCCTTTAGCTCAGCAGTGGGACATTCACAGGCTGTTACGGTATTATAACTGTTAAATTTAATTAAAGTAAACTGTTATAATATTTTGTAACGAGTTTGCAACATACTGAGTATTTTGATGAATAAAAAGCTATATAATAAAAAGGGATAGAATTATTACTTGCCAATAAATGTAGGACTAAGACAAATATATTTAACAGTTTCAAGTTTTCACTTCTATCGGCATTTGGCAGTCCCTATGACTGCCTGTTTTTCAACTTGACAGTGATCTTGCAATATATTTAATAAAGGCATACGAGTAAATAGGCTACTTTTGCCTAACTGATCAGCACTGTTAGAAGTACAAGCTTCTTGTAAAACTGTCCAATCAAAGGATCTAAGGTTAACAACTATGCCTTGCATCAGTCACTTCCCAGACTCACTTATCATCAAAGCAGAACAAATTATATGGGTGGTAAGTTAAGTGGCTACCACTCAATACCGTCGACTAAAACCTTAATAAAATAGAATATACAAATAAAATTTCTAAAATAAACACGGATCAACAACAACAGATATAAACGTACGGATTCCAAAACCCAATTGTCAGCCTCAGCCAATCTGCAACCATCTACAATTGCACTTTGATTCCGGTGAGGCAATCAAATTGTCTGTGGGGACTTGTACCGTAAATAAAGATTAGAGTCACCCATTCCGCCCAAAATATCCCCAGTTTTGTGGCTAGAGAACAAGCGGGAAAATAATTGATTAGAATTGTTTTTTAAACGGTTAAGAATTTAAGAAATCAAACCAGTTTCCTAACAACTGATATTAACTGATAGGAAATCTGTCCATAGCCGTTCCATTTGAAAATTATTCTACTCCAATTCCAATTTCAAAACTTTGACGAATCTATATTTTAGGGTTATCAAAGTTTGATTATATGTATTTAGAAGGATTATATACATATGTGTGTTATGTAAACAAATCACAACTGCGAGGAATAGTGGCAATATTAGATTTAAATTGTAAGATATCTTCTCATCTCATTCCAATCTTTGTCTGTTCTATCTATGATATATTGTATAATATAATAATTCCCTCTTAGGGTCTTTATTGAAGACATGGAGGGCTAGTTTATTTTTATATTACTAGGGTTTTAGTCAATATAAAACCTTTCATTGTATTTTTATTCAGAATAAAGAGATGTTATATGACTAAAAGGAAAAGCGAATAAGATTATTGATTTATGGAAACACAAATGAAAACCAAACAAAAGATGGACAAATTGTATGAGAATGGCTATAATGAAGAATTTTTTTTAATGTGGAAGTGACGGCTGACAGATTTGGCGAATAATTAGAAAAGGACAAACTACGGCGAAATTGGGAAAATGTCGAGAGATTGACGTTGCTCAAATTAAATTCCAAGTAATAAATTCTTTAAATTTTTCAACTAAACTAATTTAATGGACACACAAATAGACGGACAATGTGCTTTGCCTGTTATCATCGGTCAGTTCAGTCGTTAAGCTTTAATAAGAGACGATAAATATGCCAAAACGACCTTGCAGCGGAGCCGCACGAGTGTAAACGCGTCTACAAATTACTTGCGGTATTTAGTTCCTTATCGACTATTTTGCTTTGTATATGGCAGTTTGAAATTTATTATTCAATATGAACTTTGTTAATATTCGAACTTACGCAATTTTATGGGGTTATTTTTCGGTCAAAATTAATATCATATATCAATCCGAAATTTATATTCAATAGATATTTTCTAAGTCAATCTTATTCATTAACATTCAAAGATTATTTTTAATATTACCAAATAAGAAATATATATCTCTGTACAAAATTATGTAATTCATAAAAAAAAACTAGGAGTTAGTTGAGTGATTTAATTGGATATGATTATATACACATATGTATATAATTAATACAAAATCCTAACTAATGAGTTTCAACTAATTAAATAACATAATAAGCTTTGTACATATTATAATGAATATTTAATAAAAATAATAATATGATGTAATGGCCGAGATGCCCCAATAGCTAGAACAAGTGATGTATTAAATAACCAAAGAATTCATTATTTAAAAAAAAATAATCGTAAAGCTGTAACCACACACAAAGTATGTCATAGTGTTAAATCTCATAATGTTTTCCTTCAATATTCTAATCAAGACTTTTTAACAATACTTTTATTACATTTTATGAACACTTATCTTTATATTAAATTACTATTTATTTTATCTTATCCATCGCAATTTCCTAAATGTTTTGAACTTGACAGAAAAAGCTCATTATTTAAACATGCCTATATATTATATTTAAGGTTCAAGCTATTTTGAATTTTAATAAGTTAAGATAAAATTCAATTTTACTTGGTGTAATTGACTGTACGTCCATGATTGATGAACTGAGATCGCGATTAAAAAAAGTTATTTGAATTAATGCCTTTGAAATCTAATGTCAGTTGAGTTCAACATTGTATAATTTATCTTATTCACGGCATGGCCGTGGCGTGAAAATTATAAAAAGAAATTCTTTTTAAATAATAATGAACCAGAGGGAAGTCAATATTTTTTATAAAAAAATATGTTACAACTACTAAACACTTAGTTAAAATAGTGAAATTACTGCTGTTGTCATGTGTAAAATTTTGTTTTTTTTTTAATTTAAAAAGAGGTGATGAAATCAGCCTTTTCATTCATACATGTTAATAATAATTCATTTCGCACTAGATCGTGAAAGAAAACTACACTACTAGACTAAACATAAAATAACTTAGAACTAAATGTGCAAGATTGAATCAATATAACAAGTATAGCAAATATATTCGAAAGCTCCGTTTAATAACATCTAAATCAAAATATGAACGGATTAATTAAAAACTCCATAAGTTATACTCTTTTTATTTATATATCAAAAAAATCAAAATATATACATATAATCAGTGATAAATCTCAATCGGAATATTTACAGAGTTCTAAAAATATGCTTCATTCTTAAATTTATTGATTGGTCGTCGATCCAGTTTCTGAGAGCTGATACCTTAGCGTAGACACCAGGGTAATTAGGCCGTGCACATCCTAAGCCCCAGGAGACAACACCAGCGAGCTTTCCTTTGTGTACTAGAGGACCACCACTGTCACCCTAAATAACACATTACATTTACATTATTACACAGGCTCTTATTGATGGGTGGATTATTTAAATATACTTTCAATCAGACTTATTGAAATCTTTTAAGAAATTATAAATTACCTGGCAGGCATCTTTTCCACCTTCAGGGTTGCCAGCGCACATCATTCTGGGTGTAATGGCATAAAGTGGTGCGTACGCTTTACCACAACTGTCTTCGTTCACTTTTGGGACCAGCACCATTTGTAACGTCCGTGGAGGACCACCTCCTTCCTACAAATTAATCCAAATAAGTCATCAATTTTAGATTTTTTTGTTTAAATATTATTAATAGAATTATTATTTTGATACTAATGACGTTTAAATTTTCTGCCTTGCATCCTGAAGTAAGTAAATTCAAACCACATCAATTGGTTGCTTTGTTCAATAAGAGTAGGGCTAGCTTACAATTTAACAAACATATTTTTGTAATTATGCTTTTATATAATTGAATTAAATAAAGTAAGTGTTTTATTTCATATTACTTCAGAAATCAAATAATGTAATGAATTAGATACGTTAGCAACAAGAAACTAAAAATATTACTGAAAATACAAACATTGCTCATACAATAAATTGATACATATATTGTTATACACAATTATACTCACTCTAAGATTTCCCCATCCAGTAACAACGGTCAGTTCACCGTCATCGATTTCCTCTCCATCGTTGAACATTTCAATGGGAGCGATACGTGGGCTCAATTCAAGAGGCTTAGATAACCAAATGATTGCAACGTCACTATCCATTTTGCTGTAAGTGAAAGCTGGATTCCATACGAAGTCACCAACGGCATAAAGTTTGCCACCATATGTACTGGAGGATGAACCAGCGCGAACTTGTAAATCAATTGGAGATGAACTGAAAAAAAAAATACCGAAAGTAGGATATCGTGCACCATTATCTGGGTGGGTACCATCTCATTGCAAACTCTATGCATATATTATATTCGACAACCATATTATAATCACATACTACGTACTTTTGTGATGCCAGTGTAATGACAGGTACAAAGGACGTAAAATCTTAGCATTGTTGGCTTCGGATTGACGTGTATGGAATGGTTTGTACGTGTATGGAATTTACTTAAATACAATTTTGTTGTGATTCCGTTTGACGACACGAAAACATCCCAATTTACTATGTGGAGACTAGATTTATCCGGGTTTTATATTATAATATGTAGTGTATGTATAAGAAATAAAAATACATATCATATATCAAGTAATTAATATAAATAAATCATACTTCAATACTACTACGGTTCAAAACCAGTGTTCTTCAGAATTACGGTTCAAATTTTTATTTAATTTTTTGCAATATATTGTTTTTAAATGTATTTATTCAATCAATCCTTACCCGATTAAACAATGCGCTGCCGTTAATATTAGATCGTTGCCAATGATTGAACCACCGCAAGAATGTCTTCCTCTGTTTAAAATTGAAACTTGGTACGGAACCGCTGTTATGTCGACATCCTTTCCACCAACAATTCTCGTATCTTCCAGCAATGGTATTGACACTAAACGATTAAATTGTGAAACATTATATATTTACCAATTCCAAATTTAAAATTAAAAAAATAAACATCGATCATTTCTTATTTTAAATATCAATTCCAAAAAAATATATTTAGACAACATTGTGTATTATCTATTTAATTCGAAATACAAAATTATGTTTTGTAATATAACAATAAACCTACCGGCATAGCCGATATAAATTATCAATATAAGATATTTAATCATTATGCGCAACAATAAGCACTGGCCCACGGTCCCATCTAGGAATCATCATTTATACCTGAGAGTTACAAAAGAAAGATTATTGGGTCAACATAATTATCAAATGTCTGATAATGATGGACCTTCACACCAATTCAAAGATAAAGATTATATAAAGATAAGCTATTGTTTATAATTATTTTATTATAAGTGCCGTGATAACTTTTAAAATATTATATACAGTTCGTTGCTACCGTTTCGATAAGCTGGAATAAAGATTTGATCATTTTAACCGATTACGCTGCAGTCAAGGCGAATGGTGTGATTACCCTTAGTACGTGCTTGTTACGTGTTTTTTAGTCATTATTAATCTATTAATGGATGGAACATATCTGTTGAAATGTTTCCAGTAGTACCAAATCAACTTTAGTTACAATAGTAATTTAATTTGCGCTCAGAATTCCGATTCAACATGTGATCATATTTGTACGGTATATATTATTAATTTTAATTTTATAATACTTATTTAATACCTCAATGTAAATAATTCTTATACTATAAAAAATAGTGTATCTGAAATTTATAACATACAGAAATCTACAGCGATTTTTGTCAATTTTTAATATTATAATCTACCGATAGAGATAGTTTAAAAATGATAAATTATCTGAGATAAACAAAAGAAACAATTAGATGATAATAGCTGGAGCGCGACTTCGTCCGCGTGAAAGATTTCACTCATGAAGGTATATTATAAATCATCCACCCTTATTTTTTGATGAATGTATTCAACAAAAAACACACCGCTTCTACATATTTATTGTATGCATTTATATGAAGAGTACAAACCACGTATTATTGTATGCAACTTCATTTTTAATAAACGTACTTTCGTATAACCGCTGACTCCAGTTCAACAAAAGTTTGCAAAATGACTAAAGAATTTATTATTGTTACGACAGCACAGACACAGGCAGGAAAACCTAACATTTTTCTGAATTCCTTTTTTAAATGTTATTATATATAACGTCACAAATTAACCATAAACACATCTCTAATTGTTGTTTCGAATTGTCATGTAAGGATCCAAACCAAACTAAATGAACCCAAATGATTGCATTGTCTCCGAATTACTTGTACTTTCATAGTTCCCCTGCCTCGTTGATCTATAAGTGCTGGATATTAAAAGTTATTGGGTTTTTCTATCGAAGATGCTCAGTAGCAGCCCGGAGTCTGGAAATTGGAAGTGTGTACTATCCCGTGCCTCCAAAACCACGTAAATCCGTTGGTCCTACGCCTGAACTCTTTCCGGTCGTTTCAGATTGCCGTCCCATAGGGGTTTGTGCACACACTTGTTCACATCAATATGTCCTCCGCAATTGGCTAATCTGCGTTGTGATTGGTCACCGTGGCCGAAATCGGTCAGAAAGATGTCATCATCAACTTTGTTAGTTACATATACAGACTTAAAAGATTCCAACACATAAGCATAAACATACCGTCAAACATTTATGAAATACATCAAAAAGAAATCACAGAACCCCTTAAAACCAAATTACTATTAGCCGAAATGCTCAATTATTTATATCGGTTCTCTTCAATATTTATAATAGAATCAAATTTTATTTCGAAACAAATAATATGCCATGGTTATTAGAAAATTCCATTAAAAAATACCATAATTATATTATCAAAGTGATAACAATTTGGTTCAAGGTATATGATGATTGTCTTTACGCAATTGAAGTTAGTTAATATGATGCCCTTGCATTAATATCTATGTTTAGGTCATTTTAATGTTGTCATGGATACCGATATTGTTATAAGTTGCTTTTGACAACCTCATTTGTCTAGACTAGTGGCTGGAGATCCTGATGTCTTCAATTCAAATAAAAAGTTAGCTATAAAAGAGCATTTTTTTCTGTAACTACAATACGAGCACAAGGGATATATTTTGGATTCCAAGTTTGGTGGCGCATTGGCGATATAAATAATGGTTAATATTTCTTACTACCCTCATGTTTATAAGCGGTGGTGACCATTTGCTTTTAATTAGTAAATTGATAACATTCAGACAATACTAACTTTATAAAAAAGAATGAGATAATAAATACAAAACAATATAAATAGTAATTAAATTTATCGACAATAATATTACGATGATTGTAAGCTAAATGTACATTATACATACAATTAATTATTACTTGATTTCTAACAATATCGGATAGCACCATTGTATTGTAATTCAACATTCAGAGTACCTTAGCTATTCATCAAACATAGTTGTACACTTGACTTTGAGTTAATTGAGTATTATTGTTATAATTATTGATTCGTATCAGATATGAGTGCTTATGGCCTTTTTGTAAATGTTGATTGCTTGGTGGAGGTGAAACGGAATCTTATAGTTATATTTCTTATTATTATTTGTTTATGGGTCACATAGCAATGTAAAAGTTACAAATTCGATCCCATCTATTTGAGAATTTTTGAGATTATAAATAATCATAAAAGTTCTGAAGCATCGCAAATATATTTGAAGAATTCATGGGCTTATTGACTCGTCCGATGTCCTGCAATGCATACAGTTTTCCATTCCTCGTCCAAATTGTCGCAATGCGATATTGTACGACCTTTTGTCTTCCTACTTCTAGAACAAATGTACTTAGCCACTCGCCTTTATACCGCATGTGTTCCTCTTATAATAGTATTCGTTTTAATTATAATATTTTTACCGATAGTTCTATAGCCTCATTGAAAAAAAGTGTTGCTGTCACAGACTAGACTTTTTTGTTTGCACTTAATCAAAAGCGCATGTCGTGTCTACATCAAGAGTAATCAATTCAATTTTTTGATTGTCATGTTTTGTAGACCTATGAACATAAAATAAAAATAAAAATAAATAAAAAAGAAAACGAAACATTTAAATTTTGAGATCAACTTATATTTTTTCCTAATATTAAAATGTGGCATTTCTTTTTCATTTTAACTAGCTCCTCCGAGACGTGGGCTTTAACAATGCACGTATTTCAATTTTGTTTTTTAATTTTTAAGTTTTGATTATGCGGTTTCTAAATATGTACTAAAACATTGATAATGTAGTTTATTTAAGAGAATGAGTAACTACGGTAGGTAAACCGAGTTTTTTGTTGCTTATTGCTATTAGATTTAACATTAACAAAGCAACTTTACATTGAATATAATTCAAAAGTACTTATAAGAAGCTATTTAAATAAGGTAAATTCTAATCATGGCTGCTAACAGACTAGACTGTATATTTATAAACCGCTGTTGTAAAGTTTCAGCTGGATCAGTGAATTGTATAAATATGTAATTGTAATTTGGTATATTAGTCTTGTTACTTGAATAATTATATTATTATTATTATTGGGGGCTATTATTATTATTATTTATATAATTTAGGAATCAAAAAAAGTAATTAAAATAAGTATTATTTAAATATGCTTTTATAGGCACTTTTGAATCGAATAATTAAATATCTCGATAGAATGCTACGTCTCAAAATGGTAGCAACGATGTTTTCATTTATTTTCTTGTTTTTAAATGTACTGTATGATTCCTAAATTAGTATTTAATATTAATTCAATTTTTTTTATTTAGAAAATATTACAAGATAATATATTTTGTGGTAGAATACACATGTGGCAGAATTTCAATGAAATTAGACACATGCAGGTTTCCTCGCGATGTTTTCCTTCACCATCAAGCACGAGATGAATTATAATCACAAATTAAGCACATGAAAATTCAGTGGTTCTTGCCCGGGTTTGAACCCACGATCATCGGTTAAGATTCACGCGTTCTAACCACTAGATCATCGTGGCTGTAGTAATATTGTATTACTAATAAAATATATAATACTAAATGAAGGCATTACATTTAGTTCTTTAATAAAAATATGAAGTAAACCCGTGACATAATCAATTTAATCAATTGAATTTTATTGTGTTTAAAACTAACATTATGCGCATATATTAACACGTGTTAAGTGTAACATGCAAATTAAATAAATACTCATGTAACAAAATTTTCTAGGACATCGGAAATTAAGACAAGTAAGGTGAAAAGATTTTTATTGCGACTTAAGTTTTTATTATAAACAAAAGTAGGTATGAGACGGTTTGTGCGGATCTTTACGAATAAAATAAATGAGATTAAGAACTGATTTTACTGCAGATGCTGTGAATTCATCGTAAATTGGTAATCGGTTTCAACCAGACGCAAAGTCGCCATTGGGTCGAACATAAATCGTTTACTGTATCATTCTAACGCATGGCTGAGTTTCAAATCTTACTAAAATTATCAATGCAAAAGTTCATGTATTACATTATATATAATATAGTTAATTTCGGTACAAGTCAATTATTGCATGGGACATATTTATAAATTTGTACGTTGATATATAATTAGAATGATTTAAATAAATATTTTTATAGCGTGCTTAAAAACCATTTATTGCCACATAGTACATAGTAGTAGGTAACAAAATATAGTCACACGTTATCAACATCAAACTACTTATCAACTAATAATACTACATCGAAAGAAAAATAAAATATCTGAATATTTTACATTACTTCGTCTTGGAAACCTATTTGATAATATTTTTATGAGGATGGTGTCAACGGTTTTCACGAGTACAATATGTACTTCATACAACGTTTCTATTATAGGACAAACTATATACATGAATAATATTTTTTTGCACGAGTAGCCTTCGCGGATATACGCAGAAAACTTCAATAGAATTTCACCACAAAAAAAAATATTAATTAATTACATCTGTATTATATGTATACCTTTATTAATTTTGTACCAGCTTATAACAATAATGCTCGATAGAAATTAAACTTATAATTACAAATAATTATTTTTTAGCACAGTCTAATCTATTTATCTAGTCTTATCTATATTAATTCATAATGTACTATTGCCATTCATGTCATTATATAATTTAATAAAGTAAATAATATTTATCGGGACAGTAAATAAATTTACACATAACTAGCGCCTTACTCGCGGTTTCGCTCGCGTCTTAATTCATAATTACAGTCAGCAAAGCACGCGTCGAGCGAGTCTCATTGTCCTACCAAAGATAAGAACGAACTATGGCAAAAAAATTATCACATAGGAGCACTCCTACTTTTTTACAAACTACCCTCAAATATAAGAAATGTAAACTCGCTTAACACATTTAAGACACGACGAGCCGAGTATCTTACAAAAGATCATTCGCTTTTAAGCAAATAGTCACAATGTGTTAAATGAGTATGAATTACTAAAATGACTACTAATGTAACAACGAACGACGAAAGTATATATATATATATATATATATATATGTATATATATATATATATTAATTAGACTTAAAGAATATTTATTCCCAAAAACGTCACTTACATGAGAACAATGTTAAATATAAATTTAGTTGTTACTTTCGTCGTTCGTTGTTACATTAGTAGTCATTTTAGTAATTCATACTCATATATATATATATATATATATATATATATAATGCTTAATACCAATTTCCATAGCTCTTTCTACAAAAATTAAGGATTTTCAAATAGGCATTCATCCCCTTTATAAGTCGCATGTCACATGTATAAGTGATATGTCAGTCAGTCAGTTATTCTTTTTTATATAAAGTTTGAAATACGTCTTGTATCAAGACTAGTTTATGATAATATGATAATTATATTATTTAATCTATCAAAAAATAAAACATATCTTACGAAAGATCTTTTCTAGGAAGCCTAGAGTAATTGGAGATTATTTACAATAATATATTAACAGGAAATATTTTAAAAAAATATTATAAATGGATATCAAAATATTATTCATGTTACCGATTGGGTAATTAATACATATTGTATTTCAAAATTATTCATAATCACTATCTATAATTAATTATTGTTGGTACCACTTACTCATTAAATATTCCACCATGATACTAACTTTAACTTATTAAGTGTGGTGTGGTGTGGTGGTAGGTATGGTGCACCGATTTGAAATGTGGTGGCCAGTGACACAACATAGCATCTTAATTTCCAAGGTTGGTGACGCATTGGTCATGAACGGAAAGATTAATAATATTTCTTACATCGCCTGGTGACCCATTTGCCAGTCCACCTACCATCACCTTACCTTCATAAAAAAAAATCTTAACAGAATTTAATACAATTTATTGATAAAATATGAAATAATTGGTTTCCGCCCGCGGTTTTGCCTGCCTGTCAGGGGGAAGGGGCAGTTGTAAGGTAAGACCTTTTTGTTCTATTCTTCTGTTCTCTGACAAGATGTATACATTTCATGATGATCGTTTGATAAGTTAAGAAGTGAAAGCGTAACAACAAAATAAACAAACCCACTTTTCAGTTTAAAGATCTTTGTTATTCCTAAAAGAACATACAGTTCACTTAAAGAGCAATTTAACAAATTTCACACAGGTAGACAATCTTAAATAAAAATTTTTTTTTACTTATTTCCATAATGTGTTTCTTTTGTGTATCTATGATGACTTTATTGATCCAATCGTTTTGTGGTCTGTTTAATATTTTTGTTTTTATTATTTTATGTAAGTTTATTTGTTCCTTTATGAATAGCTCCAAGTTGTTATAATCTAAGTTATCATTAACTATTTCCTTATTCTTTATTGAGTTGTACAATGTTGAATAATTAATGGCTTTGTAGGTATTTCACTCAAAAGGGGGGTGTTAATATTTTAATAATTCAACGTGAATCTGTTTATGATCAGATAAAGAGGATTCAATGACTGTTAAGTGAAATTTGTTGTTATAAAGGTTCGTGCACACGTGATCCAGGATTGTCCTTGTCGTCATCGTTTCTAGAGTACAGTAGTCTGCATCTATTTTATTCAACACATCATAGCCAGCTGATTGTATACAATCTGTGTAACTTTGTATATCTCTACTTTTGCCCAAAAGATCCATATTAAAATCGCCAAACACGATGCTTCGTTTGTGTCTTACTAGTTGTGAAGAATATTTTTCCAAAAATGTATTTAAGTTTCTTTTACCGGGATAGTAAATAGCACCGACATTGATTGAGTATTTCTTTAAGTAAACCCATAGATAATGAACACCATCGTTATATAATTCTTCAGTAATTTCAAATTGTAGACTATTATGAATAAAAATTGAGACTCCTCCCCCCTTTTTGTCGTCGCGGTAATTATATGCATGTATTTGGTAAGTAATAAGTTTTTGCTTCTAATTCATTTTTTATCTAAGTTTCAGTAAGAATAATAAGGCGTGTTACACAGCTCATAGCTTTGATAATGCATTTCAACTCGTCAAACTTTCCCGGCTTACATATACTGCGTATATTTAAAGAATTTTAAAGAATTTCAGAGATGTAGGTGAGCCAATATAAATATTTTTATAGTTATCAGATACCGAGTGAGTGATGTGGATGCCTTCCATTTCAATTTGTCGGGGAAAACTTACTATTCGGTTAAGTTTTTTGAGGGTTTTTTAATGATTTTTGGTACTCTCCAACATATTTTATGGTTAAATCACTTTTTCCGTCTTTCACGCGACGAGGTAACTCATCTTTTAAATTTTGCAAATAAAGTCTTTGTGTAGGTGTTTGATTCGCATATAAATGAATGTTGACGTTGGTTTTATTTCGGTTACGTAATAAATGTTTCGCAGTGTCTACAGAGAAAAATCATACTTTAAGAAGATGGTTTTTACCAGCCGTATACTTACCCAATCTCATAGTTTTATTGGTGTAGGACAATTGTCGCACAATAAAATAAAATATAAAAAGATTTTATTTATTCCAAACACTGACTGTTTAAATAACAATAATTGAAGTTTTGTTAGTTGGTTAGTATTACTGTACTTATATCCTATATTAGTAATGTTATTTACTCCTCGTCGGTGTATGGACCGCCACTTGCGGTAAAAGCCTCCTCTAACTCTTTCCATCTCTCTCTCTGTTTTGATAATCTGGGCTATAAATTCCCCGCTATTTTGTTGATGTCGCCATTCCATCTTTTCAGGGGCCTACCTCTCCTTTGTTTTTTATCTCTAGGTGTCCAGTTGGTCACCACTTGAGTCTAGTCTTTATAAATGTCCTGCCCATTTCCATTTGAGTTCTAATATTTGCTTTATGACATGTCTTGCTTTAGTATTTTTTTCTTATTTTCTTATTCTCTACTCTATCTCTTAGTTTTATGTTCATAAAGCTTCGTTCAATGGCGCGCTGAGAGATCCTAATTTTTTCCATGTTATTCCTTGTTAGTGGCCATGTCTGGCAGGCGTATTTGAGACAAGGCTTTAAGCATATGTTTATTGCTTTGGTTTTTAGTCTCGTTGGTAGAGTTCCTTTGAATATCTCCTTCATCGCCCAGTATTTATTCCATGTGTTTTGTATTCTTCTACCTATCTCTTTACTGGTGCACTCTTTGAATGATATCATGTGGCCAATCTAGATATAGTCCTCCATATATTCTATAGGAACTGATTCAAACGAAATTGAGATCTTATTTCTATTAGTCATAAGCTTTGTTTTTTCTTGGTTTATCTCGAGACCCACAGTAGAGCTGTGATATCTGAGTGATTGTAGCATGTGTTGTAATATAGGATAGGATCTTCCGATAACTCAACTATATTGTCTGCAAATCTAAGGTGAGTTAGATATTTACCATCAATCTTGATTCCCATTTGCTCCCACTCGGTTTTTCGCCATATACTTTCAAGTACTGCGATGAACAGTTTGGACGAGAATAGGTCCTCTTATTTTACTCCTCGCTCTATTTGAAAGTATGTGCCCACTGTGTCCAGCTTTACTCGCGCTCTACTGTTGTTGTATATTACCTTAATGAGATCTATGTTCCGAGTTATCGTTATTTAATGCCAATATACCCGCAATCAGAATATTTTTTGCCATTCCGTTCGATCTTGGAATTCTAGTATAGTGGTTTCATTAGCAAAATACGGCGATTGCCGAATGGGCTGGTTATTTTCCGAAGTAATATGTTTACACAAGCTATGGCGTGTTTTTAATTGTTCTAATTCCGTTGCAAGCGTTTTTATTTGGTTCTACATATGAGTATTAGTTTTTTTTATGTCCGCTAGTTCTGCACTTAACTTTTTATTTTCTTGTAATAAACCTTTTTTTTTTTATCTTTATTTTAGAGGGGTTTGGTCACCGAGTGATCATGCCACCCCTATAGGAATAACTAAATATAATAAACCCAGCTTACAAAATTAACCTTATACATAACAAAATTTAAATAATTCTATGTCTTAATCCAGCTTGTACTACTTTATACAACATTCTAGCCTGATCCGAGACAGGGTAGGCCAGTATGCTATTAAAATCTCCTATGTCTAATAAGTTAATATTAAATCTTATTACTAAAATATTTTTTTCTGCTTCGTTTCGGACACATTCGGCTAAAATATGGTATACATCCTCATTCTTATCGCATTCTGCGCAAGCAGATGACACCGCCTTACCAATTAAAGAGGCAAAACTATTCAGTGGAATGTGTCCGGAGCGAAGCCGCAAGGCTGTTACAATCTCAGACCTACTCATATTGGCACCGATAAACCAAGGTTTGCGACTTAAGTTTGGCTGTATTGTTTTGTACCATATCCCTTTTGTCGCTGCTCTCTCGTCAAAGTATTCTTTCCACTGTCTGCGACAATTTTGTTTAAGAACACTTAAAACCTCTGTATAGTTCAAAAGGCAAGCAAAAGGAACACCGTCAGAAAAGGCTTCTTTCGCCAAGCTATCAACTATTTCATTGCCTTCTATACCAATATGAGAAGGTATCCATTGTAAAGTCACTATCTTATTACATGATATATATTTGTATATATTTTTTAAAATCTCATAGGCAATAGGTAATCCCCTGTAACTAGGACTTGTACATCGTAATAAATGTTGAAGAGCGCTTTTTGAATCCGTTAAAATTGCAATATAATTTAAATTAATGCAACTAATATATGACAAAGCTTCTGTTATAGCAATCAGCTCAGCATGCATAATAGAAATATTACAATTTATTTGAAGTTTCAGAGAACTTTTATTCTGTGGATCAAAAAACGCTACTCCAATTTCATTTTTATGTTTTGACCCATCAGTAAACAAATAATAGTAATTGGGATATAATCTACGAATTGCTGTATTACAGACTGTTTTAAGGTTGTGTAAGTGATATGTTCTTTTTGACTTGTTAATTACATATAATTTAGGGCGTATAGCTTTTGAAAAATCCACGTTGCCAATCCATGTATCAAAACTAAACATATCTAATTCTTTACTACATTGAATGGGGCTAGAATTAAGAAGATTATGGACCTGAATTAATAACGGCTTTTTCTTTTTAGCCCAGTATGGTTTGTGACTTAGCGTTTTAAGTTCACCAATTAATCCAATAATTTCATTGTTTTCAAATGACCTGCACTTTAGCCAAAATTTTCCTCCTAGATAGTATCTTCGAAAGGTTAATGGTTCAAGACAGAGTTCCGATTCCATGACATGTATAGCTGTACTCTTTATAAAACCCCCAATAATTCGCATATAGCAATTTTGAACAATATCTATTTTCCTTAAATGTGTGTTTGCGCTATTATCATATAGAAAGCATGCATAATCCAACTTGCTACGAATGAGTGAAAGATAAAGCCGTCTTAAGTGGGTAGGATGAATTCCCCATCTCGACCCTGCTAATACTTTAAAGACATTAATATATTTTAAACATTTATCTTTAAGTTCGTTTAAGTGTTTAGATCCATCTCAAAGATCCATCTCAAAGATCGATCTAACCATAAGCCTAAATATTTATATGTGCCTACTATAGATAATGATATTCCATTAATCTTTAAGTCTATGTTATCTTGTTTACTGCCAGATTTAAAAATTACAACTTTACTTTTATTAGCTGAAATATTTAAACCTATGTTGTTTAAAAGTCTGGATACCAAATTTAATGCAGCTTGTAATGTTTCACTACCTCGTTGTGCATTATCACAGATTGAGTATAAGACGAAGTCATCAGCGTACTGCGAAGTAAATATATTATTTACGAGCTTGCATATCTGTGAAGTAACCACATTAAATAGCAATGGTGAAAGAGGATCACCTTGAGCTAAGCCTCGGCCTGATCTACTACAAATGTTATAATTATCGATTTGAATTTTTAAATATCTTTCTCTTAGGAAACTTTCTAAGTATGAGCATATTTTAGAACCAACTCCTAAATTATCCATAGTTTGAAATAGACAGTTAACATCAACATTATTATAGGCGTTGTCAATATCAATAAAGCAACATAATGTGCTGCATCTGTTCGAAAGGCTTGATTGTATTCTTGAAACTAAAGTGGTAAGGTTATGCAGTGTAGAATGACATTTTCGAAATCCCGTAACATTTTTGGGTAACATATTATTTCTTTCAATAAACCAATCTAATCTATTGAGTAGAATGCTATGAAAAAGCTTACATAAACATGACATCATGGAAATCGGTCTAAAGGACGAAATGTCTTGTGGATCACGCCCCTGTTTTGGGATTGGTAAAATAAAATTATGTCTCGCCATTGACGTGGTACAAAAGAGTTTGAAAGAAATTTATTGAACATATCTGTCAATACCAGTTTACCATTCTGAGGCAAATGTTTTATCATTGAGTAAGATATGTTATCACATCCTGGAGATGTATCCTTCGTTTTGATACACTTTTCAACTTCTAGTAGTGTAATGAGTGACTCTAAATTCGTTTTTGTTGATGTAAAAGTTTGTTTATTAGGGATTGTAAAGTCAGGTGCTAAGTTTTGTAATAGTTCATTAGCTTTACCTTCATCAATATATTTCCTTTTGGGTTTGTAGCCTTTTAACCATTGCATTTTTTGCCACACTTCGCCCAGTGTCAGAGACTCGTCAACAGATGAGCATGTGCTCATCTGTTGACGAGTCTGTTTGTTTTAGACGAGCTCATCTGTCGATGCGTTGTGATAAACGAATCTTTTCCTGTAGCTTAGTTAGATTATCAGGTATAGAATTACGCCGGAATTGTGCGAGCGCTAAACGTCGTTCTGCTACAGACTTGGAAAGGTTTTGATTCCAATAAGGCTTCGGTGCAAACTTACTACATGGATTATTGCATATTATGATGTAAGGAATATAGACGTCGCCTGCCAGATACATGATATCTATAAAACTATCGTATAGGTGTTGCAAATCATTACTACAGAAGAAACTACAGCAGAAGAGAATGAACCTAAACCAAGTGAAGAAAAAAGAGACTTTGATGTGGCACAATTATTAAGGAGGGTGAAGGAAATAATATTTATGAGAGTTACGATTAAAGCGAAAGTTATAGGTATTATTATATGTTGCATTGAGTGGTTTATATTGTCAGTAGTGAATAATTTGAAAGATTGGCCAATCCTCAGAGCTTTTATCGAGTATTTGAATGTCAATGATGATGGATAAGGATAAAAAAAATATTATAAAACTTAATTTAATTCAATGGAATTGTCAGAGTTTAAGGTCTAAGTTAATTGCGTTAGAAAATATCTTGCTTCAAGAAAAAATCCACGTTGCAGTACTATGTGAAACATGGCTAGAACCTAATAGCAATATAAAAATAACAGATTATAATATTTATAGAAATGACAGGACAGATTCATATGGAGGGGTTGCCGTATTAACACATAAGTCAATAAAATCCCAACTATTCGAGTTTCAGCATCGTAATTCAGCTATAGAAGTTTTGGTAGTTAAATTGTACAATTGCAGCGATATCGAAAATATAATCTCTCTTTATTGTCCTCCGTCTGCTCACACCAGTCAAGATGATTGGGAATATCTTTTCTCTAGTTTTAATAAAAAGTCGCTATTACTGGGTGATTTCAACGGGCATCACACAAATTGGTCAAATAGAAGCGATACTAGGGGAAACCAAATCATACATGCTTTATTAGACAAAAATTTTATAATACTAAATAAAGGTGATTTTACGCGAATTCAATTGGTAAATAGTACGTTGCGACAGTCCTCTCCAGATATATCATTAGTATCCTTGGATATAGCACTTAAATTTGACTGGAAGGTCTTAAACGAAACTTTAGGCAGCGATCATTGCATTATAAAAATTTCTACTTATTTTAATTCGAATTTAGAAAATAAAGCTCATAGAAACTTCAAAAAAGCGGATTGGAAATCTTACACAGAACTATTAGAAAAGTTATTCTTAGATTTTAATGTGTCTTGTAATAAACCTTCATTAGCAGTTTTAATGGACTTTATTTCAGTTTTAATTTCTGATTGCTCATCCCGTATTAACTTTGCAAGGTCATTGTTTAATTTATTAGTTGTTTCTGAAGAATATGTCATCATGTCTTTACGAAATTCCGAAGGTTCTCTGCTTATATCGATGTCTGAATTTGGTAACCTACGTTTTCTCAAATTGATAAAAGCATCTTCGCGGGATAAAGATGTTAAGTCTGGGTTTGAGGCATTTATAATTTAGTTACTATGAATCTTACTAATTATATTAATATAAAAAATTAAATAAAAAAAACATAAAAGCTAAGTCTACAAGAGATCTTAAGCAAAGCAATAAAAAATGTAGTGAGTAACCAAGACGCTGAAAAAAACGAATCAAAAGAGAATTACACCTCGTTAGTGCTTAAAAGGAATGCCTGAAGGCTCCAAGAAGCGTCCTTCCGCTTTACGGAGAAAAGGCCTCTTTCTGTAATGAAATCTCTTTCAAATCACGTTTTATTTTCCATAACTTTAGAGAGTCTGTATTTTATTTAAATATCATAATCACACGTTTTGAAATATTAACTTAACCTACAATATTCTAATCCGTCTCTAATTCCTAATTATATTTAATATTTGTGTCGTTTGCTGGTAAAATACATACCTTGGAATAATAGCGCAAACACGTTTCTAAAATACTTAGGGGTCATCCCAATTTCTATCGATAAACAGCGGTACTTAGTATTGCTGTGTTGGTGGTCTGGTTATTTATGTAGACTTATTTATGTAGTTCTCTTAATATATTTAATAATTACAAATTTCTATATTGTATTTGATTTAATAAAAATATGATTGGTTTCAGAACGTCATTGGTATTTTTTGGTAAAAGAAGTTAAAAAAATAGTTTTTCCCGCGCATATCATCGAATTAACAATATATGATATTTTGTTTTAATTAAATTTAAAAGTAAATAAGTTATTATATTAAAGATATTAAAATCAAAAAATTAATTAATTTATTACTTCTACTGGTGTATTTATTAGTAATAAATAATATTATTAAAAATCAAAAATTAATAAAAAACAACCCGTCATTTACTGGTGAGCTGATTTATTTTACGCTCAGAGAATCGAAAATGCCGCTAGCAATCTTGCGACTATTCCACACGTTTATAATTGGTATACTAGCAGTATTTTTTATTTTTATTTGCATATATTCTTTTTGAACAGTTAAGTTTTCAATTTATATATTTGTTATGTAAAAAAATGTGTATTGTGTATAAAAACTTTTATTTAAATAAACAAATATTTAGAATTTTGTACGAATGAGTCATAAATTGAAAGAATATAATGTTTATACCTCCGAGGTATAAGGTACTAGGTACATATAATCCTAAAAATATCAAATATTGCTCGAAATTGCTGTCAGGGGCATAACGGCGATTATACTTGAAGAGGGTCGCAAGGAAAATATGTTAATTGGTTTAATCTTTCGAAAATCCTCTTTCTTAAGAACTATAGATATTAAGTAAGCTTTTCAATAAGGCTATGGTAATAGGTTTAGTTTATTTAAATAGTTTCTTACTAGCTATTATTAGGTTTAAAGAATATTTATTCCCATAAAGACTATCGTTACTTACATGAGAACAATGTTAAAATTAATTATTACATTCGTCGTTCGTTGTTACATTAGTCGACACTTAATCAATTCATACTCATTTAACAGATTGTGACTACTTGCTTAGAAGTGAATGATCCTTTGTAAGATACGCGGCTCGTCGTGTGTTAAATGTGTTAAGCGAGTTTACTTTTCTTATATTTGAGGGTATTTTGTTAAAAAGTTGTAGGAGTGCTCTTATGTGATAATATATTTATCATATTACATTGATATTTTTTTTATCATATTACAAAAAGTCAAGCCAATATTATGCATTTATATTTCTAAACGTAATATCTAAAAGGTTTTGTACATTTTGGTAATCACCTTTTAAGCCTTCTGATTTTGATACAAAATTTACTTAATAGGTTTGGTACAGAAAAAATGTTTCCTGCCAACCTATAAAAATCTACGGTTTACATTGTTTTTTTGGCGTCTACAATACCAATACCTAAGTTATATAAACAAATAATATAAAAAGAAACCGATTATTAAAATGATTTTACGCAATTTTCGAATCAATGCAAATAAAGAGTGTAAGCGCTTTAATTATTATTTTTTAAGTGACATTATTTCTTCTACAGTGCGCCATATTGAATTTATTGAGACGTCACATACTTACACAACACAGGACTATCAAGTCTCTTCTAACGATAGCTTGTTTGTCGAATAATTATTGGTATTTTAAAAGTAATTACTTAAGCATGCTAAAATGATAATCCTCCTTTAACCTGTAGTACGGCTTTATAGAGGCCCATATGGGTCATCACCATTTACTTTAACGCTAAATGGCATATATTTGTTTTGTTTTATTCACTATTCCAGGGAGAGTGAGTCAGTGTAATTACAGATGCAATAAACATAACAATATCATAAATCAAGCTGTTGATGGCGCATTGATGGTAAGTTGTAAGAAGTGTTCTATGTTTCTTAGTATAGTATATCAGAAAAGTTAAGCATTACGTGGCCTAATAATTGCTACCCTTTGTCTTTCTAAAATAAATATAAAAAATAATCTTAAGCCACAAGGATTCATGTTGGGAAATTTTTTTAAATTGCATCGTTTCAGAATCCTAGCAATTGAGGTCGTCTGCAATCAATCGCCAGAATATATTTTGAAATGCCCACCGTTAGGCTCACATACATATATAAAATCTTTTGGCCTTACCGAAATTCAGCACAAGAGTAAGCAAAAACGGTAAAGCGCTATCTAAATGCTGAAAATTCGTACTGCAGAAAACATATTGTCTGTTAAACCAAGGTTAACAGGCGATTTTTGAATATGGAATTTTTTTAACGGAAATTCAAGAGTATAATTTTATACATACTCATAGCAAAGATTACAATCACAATAAAAAAGTTAAGCGAAACAGTATTAAAGTAATGTATTAAGGTATATCTATTTAGGATCCGTACTTTAACAAAGGAAATTCTAGACTACAATTTTGTAATTCCGATTTAAAATAGAGAGAACTCCATCAGTGATAGACTAGCCAAATACCTCCCATAATTCGATTACAAAGGTAAAATAACTGACACACAATAAAAAAGAGAACAAATAAAAACTGTATATTTACTACATGGAAGTATAAATATTCAGTCCATTAAACTAAAAAATACAAAATAATAGAAAAATACCAAAGGCACGGGGAAGATGTCTGTGGAGATTAGAAAGATAATATAAAAAATAAAAATAAGGCCTACTTTAAAGAAATCGCTGTAAGCGTTGAGATCGCGTTGACTGCTATACAGCATCACATAAAAGTAATAGCATAAAGTTTATTATTTATTTTTGCAATAACTCATAATTGGAGGATTTTTTTTAATTGCCAGAGGCTAGATTATAAAGTTGCAGATACCAAGGTCAAATGGAGGTTGGATCAATACAAAGTTATCGGGTTTTTCTTTCGAGAAAATCTACTAGAATTTATAGTTACAAACTAAGGAACTTTTGTCACACTGCAATTTCTTAAAGTGTCGTAAAAGTTTTCCATTCATCTTAACATTTGTTATACGTTGGCAATTATGAAATATAAATTGTTTTGTCTATTTATTTAGTAATTGCAAAGGAATACCCCAAGACTGGAACACAGAAATACACTTTACATTTTGCAGAACAATAAATGGCTAACTAGATTGTACCCAAACGAGCCATTACGTAGTTTCACCAAAATGATATTTGAATAAATGTATTGTATAATTTTCGAAGACAATATTAAACCAAAAATAAAATAGTTCGTAAATATCCTACTGCTACGTACAATAAAATGAGGAATTCTTACATATTCACTACAGTTAATATTTTTATAGTTATAATTAGGTCGGTATTCCGGTAAATTGGCAACAGGGTGGTAAGTATTTTCCAAAGCCCATAGAGATGCGCGCTTTAAGAAAGATCAACTTTTACTTATATACATCGCCAATGTCATACCACACTCCGTTTAAATTAGAACACAAACATAATGAGTTATCATTAGAATATTTGATAACTAGGTGATACCAGACACATTTTAAACATAGTTTGTTGGTAATTATGTCTCCCAACATCAAAATTAGATGAATTGCAACCATTAGGACATAAAATAATACTAGTCCTTTCCCATATTCGTATCTACGATTGTGGGTTATGATCAAAGCGTTCTATCCACTCGACCATCTTAGCTTATTGAAAATTGAAACTGAATCTCTAACTAATCTCGCTCTCATTAGACACCGCTTTGTATTTGCTTAATACTGTAATCGTTTCTCTGCCTCCAGGGAATTTCAGACTTTCATCAACGTTATCAGACACGTAACTCTTGTATAATTTTTAGTATATACAACGTTACATAACGAAAAAGATTATTTGCAGTAAATAATAATAGTGGTATATTCAGTAAAATAGTATAATCCAAAAGTCTAAAGGAAAGATATCATTCATCTAAAGATATCATTTAAATGCAAAAATGAAGAGTGTAATACTTATTTTTTTGTGTTATCTTCGGAGCACTCTGCGGATATCCTGGAGGAGCCAAAATGATAAACAAAAGTATGCTTAAAGAGGTATTTCTTTATGACTCGATTCAAAAAGAGGCGATAAAAGTGATTATGGCATTTGATGAAAATGGGGTTTCTTCCACTTAATGGAGAACCCATTAAGAATTGTTGTTAGTAAAATCACGGGAAAATGTACATTCTACACCCTGTCCGTGATTTTACAACTGCGAAAAGCGGGACAGGGTAGCTTTTACGGCTTAAGAATTTATTTAAAAAAAAAAACAATACAATTAACTTTAAATATTTGGGAAAACAAGATTAACATACTTAAATATTAGGTACAACACACGGGCGGTACACAAAAATAAAGAACAACAAATTATACTCTTCACTTAAAATAATAGTGGGTATGACAAATCCGAGATGCACGTATCGTTTGTTATAGCAATTAGATAGCAATTGATATTATTGTCTTTAGCTAATTTACAGATCAAAACGTAAGAAAAATGCAATATACAAATAATATATCAATTTTTTGACAACAAGCACAATGTTTTAAAAAGCTTTTAAAGGACAAAGGTAGTGTTTCAAAAGGCCATATTTGGTTTCATGATTTCAAGATTCACTGTGTTCACTTGGGACTAACTCATATCAGATTAGACAGTATTAAATGAGATGTTTTTCTTCCTGACATTTCTGATTCATGTGCAGCACGTGCTTATGTTAATGATTATAAATTATGTCTATTATTGATAATTACATTTTGAATACTGAATACATACTACATGGAAAAAAGACAAATATTAAAATGTATGCGAAATTGAAAATTGACGTTTCAAAAATCTATTTGGTAATGGCTCACATAAATATGATTACGCAATAATATATAAAATGAGCAATACTATATAATATATAATACGCAATAATATATAATATATAAAATGAGCTGAAATTGAAATTACTCCCTTGCCAGTTCTGTGGTCATTTAAATATTATGTACAAAAACGTGAAATCACTGACAAAACTCTGTTTAATTATAGTTTTTTTTTTTTCACATACATTATTGCAAAAATCGAACTCTAACAAAATGGGTACCATATGTTTTTTTCTTTCAATATTTCATGATGATCGGTGGTGTAGCGCTTTCGCATTTTTACTACTTATCCTACTATAAAAAACGAACATACATAAGGAAGTAATGATTATATTACATAAGGAACTATGTATATCACTATACATATATTTTATTTTAATTTCTCATGGTTGGCATAGCATTAATGCCATCCTTTTAGTTTTAGATGACTCATTTTCTTTTATAATATTTAGACCATCCACGAAACCCAATTTCTGATCCTAAATAAAGTTGACGAACTAGTCACTAATATCATAGTGAGGTTGATTAAAAATACAAAAGTTTTATTTTAATTATAACTAAGCTAAAACAAATCTAATAAATATAAAACATTTTAATTATAAACTAGTTTTAGACTCAAACGATTTAACAAAATAGAAAATCTAAAATAATACAAAAATGTTGTGGTATTTTTAATTACTGGTTTGAATTTAAGCAGGAAAATTCTTTTCTCTAAAGTCATTCGGTCGAAAGGCAATTGTTTTTTCACGGACAATTAACATCGAATAATTGTTTACTCGAAAAGCTTTATTTATTTATTTATTGAAAAAACTTTCCTTCCACACTTAGAGATTTTTTATCTAATTTCTTATTGTTTAAGCTGTTAAACGAAAGCTATCTGTAAGTAATACAACTAATTTATGATAATAAGTGGTCACCGCCTAATAGATGGAGATTGGCACTGTAAGAAATATTAGCCCTTAATAAATAAAATATTAATCCGAGGACGAGTAAATTATAACTATAAATTAACAACATAAATTCAGATTTGCTTGCCTAAGTTTGAACTGACAATCTTTAGGATTCATGTATTTTCGGGTCATAGAAACGAAAAAAAATATTGTTAATTGTTTCTTAAATTATTTTTATTAGATGTACCAAAGTCTTATTAAATTTTCTAAACAGGTGCACCCTTCAATATATCTCCATGTGGTCATACCAGAAAAAGCAAGCTTTGTCTGTTGCGTATCAGGGACGATTACGGAAATCGTGCAAAAATACAAAAATTCTTAAGCATTAGAAGATTACGGTGAACACGGACTCAATGGTCCCTTAAAAACTTCTTTTTTTTTATGAACTGTAATTACTTTTAGGAAGTTAGACGTGACTTGCATAACTTAATTATTTAGTTCTTAGGCTTTTATATAATACATTGAAATTTAAGACACATTAAAACGTGATTAGCTTATAAATTGAAAAGAAAATAGCAATTCATATGATATTCGTATCAATTTTAGTCATTTTTCTCATTATTTGGACGAAAGACAAAAAAAAATTCGTGCAAATGTGTCATAATATATTTTGATGAGTCTCACTCTTGTTCTTTTATTTTACTGGTGGTAGGTCTTTGTGCAAGCTCGTCTGGGTAGGTACCACCCACTCATCAGATATTCTACCGCAAAACAACAGTACTTGCTATTGTTGTGTTCTGGTTTGAAGGGTGAGTGAGCCAGTGTAATTACAGGCACAAGGGACATAAAATCTTTGTTTCTAAGGTTGGTGGCGCATTGGCTATGTAAGCGATGGTTGATATTTCTTACAATGCCAATGTCTAAAGGTGATCACTTAGCATCAGGTGGCCCATATGCCTTCTCTACTGGACCTTCTGCTGACTTCTCACCCGGTGGAATATCAGGTTCTGGTTCAAGCTCCACTTGGTTCTTCGGATCATAGCCTCATATCTACCAAAGTGCCACAGGCCAAGCTGCCGCCACCAGCGATATGCAAACGTCGCGTTTGGCACTACAAGTCGGCAGATTGGGACGGTATGCGCGATTATTATGCGTCAGTCCCTTGGAAGGAACGTTGCTTCAGTGGGAATGACCCAACAGGTAGTGCCGCTGCTTTTGCTGGCGAGATCGTGTTGGGAATGGAATACTATATTCCTAGCTCAGATCTCGTCAGCAGGGGTGCGCGTAACCGTTGGTTCACTCGCGAATGTGCTGACGCTGTATTATCTAAGCAGGCGGCATATCGTGAGTAGATCAATGGCTGCATTAGCGGGGCATCTAACATTGACTCACTGAAAGCAAACTACAATAAAAACTCCAAGTCCTGTAGGAAGGCTTACACGAGAGCGGATGCACAGCGCATTGTACAGATTGGTCATGACCTTATTTCACATCCTAGGGGCTTCCGTTGCTTCTGGCGTCTGACCAAGTCTCTGCAAAACAATTTCTGCCAACCTTCGCTGCCACCGCTCAGAAATCCGGACGAATCGCTAGCTCACAGTCCGCAAGAGAAAGCTAATCTCCTGGTTAAACTCTTTGCCGATAACTCCGTCATCGATGATTGTAGTGCGCTGCCACCAGTAATACCTTCTTGTGGTCACACGATGCCTGACATCAAAATCAGGCAGCGTGATGTGCGTGCGGAGCTGCAATCACTTGATGTACGGAAAGCTAGCGGTCCCGATGGAATACCAGCCATAGTGCTGAAGAAGTGCGCAGCGGAGCTGTCTCCCGTGTTAACGCGTCTGTTCCGACTTTCTCTTTCTTCGGGATGTGTGCCGGAGGCTTAGGGAAGAGCTAATGTGCAAGCGGTTCCCAAAAAAGGGGATCGGTCTGACCCGGCAAATTATCGGCCAATAGCTATCACCTCAGTACTTTGTAAGGTGATGGAACAGATTCTTAACAACAAACTGATCCATTACCTAGAAGATCACTGTTCAATTAATGATCGTTAGTACGGATTTCGACCAAAACGGTCAACAGGTAATCTTCTAGCGTACGTAACACACCTCTGGGGTGAAGCTATCGACAAGCATGGGGAATCGTTGGCTGTCAGCCTCGATATCTCCAAGGCTTTCGACAGAGTCTGGCACAGAAGTCTTCTCTCCAAGCTGCCGGCATATGGTCTGCCTGCTCAGCTTTGCACCTGGATTGCCAGCTTCCTACACAAGCGCAGCCTTCGTGTTTTAGTTGATGGTTGCGCTTCACAATTCTATGTAATGAATGCTGTGGTCCCCCAGGGATCTGTGCTATCTCCCACTCTCTTTCTTTTGCATATCAATGATATGCTCTCTCTCGGGAACATTCATTGCTATGCAGACGATAGTATAGTGCATGGTGGAGACCATGGACGCGCAGTGGCTGGGCGAGCGGAAATTAAGGAGAGGCGAGAGGATCTTGTCATTGAACTCAATAGGACGTTAGAGCTTATCGCCAAATGAAGATCAGTTAATCTTGTTGAGTTTGATGCCAAGAAAACACAGATATGCGGTCTCACAGCGAAAAAGTCACCATTTTCCCCTCTTCCCTCCCTCTGTGGCACTCCGCTGGTGATACAAAGCAAAATCGCCATGCTGGGGATGGACGTTCGCTGCGACCTTATTCCAAGGGATTACATCGAGGCTGTTATAAAAACAGCTTCACGGAAACTCGGAGTTCTGAACAAGGTTCGGCGTTTTTTCACGCCTCAACAACTGTCCTGCATTGAATATTGCTTGCACCTTTGGGATGGCTCCGCTAAGTACCTACTTGAGGCCTTGGTTCGGTTGACGAAGCGCGGTCCGCATTATTGGCGACGTAAAGGTCACATACACCCTCGAGCCTTTACAATTGCGTCGAGAGATAGCAGCGCTGAGCGCTTTCTATCGACTGTATCACGGGAGTGTTCCGAGGAATTATTCTCCCTAATTCCTGATTCCCCCTTCCTTCACAAGCCTACGCGTGCTGGCTCTCGATGTCACCGACTAACTGTGACATCAATTCCATCGGGCACAAAGAAATTTGGCAACTCCTTTCTTTGTTTGCACTTCCAAAATACGGAATTCCTTATCAGCTCACGTGTTCCCCTCCTCTTACGACCCGGGTTCCTTCAAACGAGGCATGAAGAGGCATCTTGCGGGCCGGCAAGGCGATGGCAGCTAGTGCAGAATCTTCTTTCCGTCTGTACTGGCCGTCGTCGCTTTTGGACTCTACTACTACTTAACATCAGGTGGAGTAGAGTCATTTGCCCTTCCGGCAAATTTAAAAAAACATGCTCGTCCGCCTTGCTATTCTATATAAAAAAAAAGAAATTCTAAATTGTATACGACAATTTTCGATGCAAACATATTATTATGTAGACATCCGTGGCGGCTATATATATGTTTAGACGTGATGTACAAATTACCAGTGATCATTATTTATGTAATAATATTAAAAAATATAACAAGCCGTGTCTTTTGAGGTTTTATATACATAAGCTTTAAATGAAAATGCCAGATACCAATACCAAATAATAATAATTGGCAAAAGGCCAAATGTTTGACGACTTGTTTCAAGGGAAGCACCATATAATCTTCTATCTATATGAAAGAATAACTGATTGACTATCATATTAAGATACAACTAAAATAACTGGTGCTAGCATCATGAAAATTTGCATACCTTTGCCTTTTACACAGTAGGTTAGTAATAACGAAGAATTTTTGATAATTTAACAAAACGATAAAGGTGATGAAATTTTTTTCAGAAATCTTTCATTTTTGCAAAAAGAATTACGGAAATTTGTATTTAAAAATTCTGAATTGTGCGAGCGAAGCTGCGGTTAAAGCACTATTATAATAAATCATGGTATGAACACGTAATGCGATGAACGTCATATTGAAGGAAAAATGGTTTTTATTATTACAGCTATAAGGCAGGAGTAAGATTAGAAATAACTGAGGGCGAACTGTATGCGGCATGGAAGGGTGAGGATATGAGATAAAAAGTAATGAAAGAAGATAAATAATCTTCAATGTAGTAATATTTGGTAAGAACTCTCTTTGTATCTCAATTATGTAATTTTGACTGACGATGTTACTCTATTTTGATGCGTGTATCTTTTAAATGTTAAAATCATTATAATCAATGTGTATAACATTTAAATATTTCACGAATATTATTAAGATCAAACTAATATAGATAAATGATTACTATGAAACAAAATTGAAAACCAATCCTATGTAGTTTATGTTTGCTAAAAAATTGATAAAGATTCGATTGTATTATTTAGTTACGTATTTGTACAAATTATACGACAAAACTATGTTTCATTCCATCCATGTTAGGTGACTCGGTGACATATAACATGAAACAGAAAAAGATTTGCTATTTTATATAATTGTATCTTATGCCTTATTAAATGTTCAATATCGAAGCTTCGATCAATCGAAAAAATTCAATAAAACTAATATAAAATTCCATTACCGAAACAAACTGACAAACTCGACAGTTGCTGGAATTTAATACAAAGAGAATGCGTTGTTAGGATTGTCGACTACTGAATAATATTTAACTTTCGAATTGTAAAAATCGTTACATTATAAAATGATCTTTAAGACATACCAAAATGAATACCAACTTTTACGGATGCTTTTAATACTTTAAGGTTCAAAATTTAATAAGTTATCACGAGTTACAAGGGATGTATTATGTACACAAGTCTGTGCGCAAACATAAGTACACATTCTATTCCTTTATTCCTTCATGTTCATTATGCGATGGGACGAGAAATCCGAAAGAAGATGACGGAAGAACGACTTATCGTGCACTGATGGGAGTGTCAACGCTGTCAATTCCTGATTCCAAGTGGCAATTTTTCGAAAAATAAACCCAACAAAATTTTTAGTATCATTTTTAGTTCTTGCAGACGAAACAATATATATTGTTAGTTTTATAATTTTGATAGTTCTAAAAATACTTTCTATAAATTCTCGTTTAGTTCCGACAGCGATAAATTACCTTTAATTTTGATTGCTTGTAATGTAATTGCATTTTTGATAACTTTTGACTCCTTCAAATGCATAGTTCAATCGCTGTGTTAGCATTATCCATTCAGTGGCCATATACCTTATACATACTTCCCCATCGTACGATATCACGACAGGAGACGACACTGAGCCTTATACTCTTGTGAATTATAAAAACAATTGTACTTTGTCTTATTATATGCGCAACCACGCAAATAATAAGACTAGTTTAATCTTCTCTTATTTATAAAATGACATCCTCTTCATAATTATAATTCGATAAAAAGCTTCTTTTATAAAGACTGGTTTTGAGCAAGTAATGATGGCTAACTTGTAATTAAAATAAATATTATTCATTTTAAATTAAGAACAGATATATTATTTAATTACCAGTAAAAAAATATATAAATATATATATATATATATATATATATATATCGTGCCTCATATCTTGAGAAAAGTGAATGTGTCGATTGGTATGTTTCCTACATTTATAGTGTGAAGTGAGCTTTCTTTAACTTTTCTATTTTCCTCCTAGACTAAGAATGTAAAACCTAAATAGGGTTGCTTCGTAAATAGCGTCACTCAAGTTAATGAGAAGAGAGAGAATATATATATATATATATATATATATAATTTATTTTATAACTTATAGTAACTTAATTTAATTTTCCTCATACTAACATGCCTCAGAGAGTACGTTTAATATAAACCTACTTAGATTTTAGTCATTAATTAATGCAGTAAGTTAAAGTCCACTTAAAAGTAAGCCTTTTATAGCAATTAATTATGTAAGCGTATAGGCTACATAAAAATGTCTCTAGGAATCTAGGAACATTAAGATTAATTATGAAGATCTTTCCGCTATAGAAGAAGACCTTATGAATCGTATTTTGACTTAACACGTCCAGCCGTCTCATCACTTCGGATTCGTAAAGCCCATTTCCTGAAACGTTCCGGAATTGGGATAAAACGTGCGGTGTATAAAAAGTGATTTATCTTGTCTCGTCTATTACAGGGTTTATTAGTGAAGATGGAAAAAGCAATAGAAATCAATGTTTTTTTTATTATTTTCAGCATCGAATTTTGTTTAATTGAAATATGAATATATAGAGGTTATTTATTATTATTTTTGCAAGGTTCTGGTAGGGCTTTGTGCAACTCGATTTGGTAGGTACCACCCACTCATCAGATATTCTAGCACAAAAAAGCTGTACTCGGTATTGTTGTGTTCCGGTTTGAACGGTTTGAGCCAGTGTAATTACAAGCACAAGGGACATAAAATCTTAGGTCCCAAGGCTGGTGGCGCATTGGCGATGTAAGCGATGGCTAACATTTCTTACAGTGCCAATGTCTAAGGGCGTTTGGTGAACACTTACTATCAGGTGCCTCATATGCTCGTCCGCCTTCATATTCAATATAAAAAAAAGTCATATTACACACACACACCGAGTGATTAATTGCAAAACGCCAATCCTTTTTATTGCTACGATTAAAGTCATTTTGTTAAATATATAAGAGCATTATGAACTTGGGAATTTCAATAATAAGTGTTAACGCTTATTAAAAATATATACGCCAATAATATTTATTAAAAAATCACATATTTGTACATACCTTGGAAAAAAATAGCAATTTATATTGTTACAAATTTTGCTATTAAAACAAGTAAAGTCTATATTTTAATCAAATCATAATATACGTCTCCTTGTTATGTAATTATATGTATATCTCCTTGTTATGTATTATAAGTAACTTTATGAAGGCAGTCGAACACACGGCTACCTGGTTCTCACTTTCTTCGTGATCGCTTCTCATTAACTTGAGTGACGCTATTTACGAAGCAACCCTATTTAGGTTTTACATTCTTAGTCTAGGAGGAAAATAGAAAAGTTAAAGAAAGCTCACTTCACACTATAAATGTAGGAAACATACCAATCGACACATTCACTTTTCTCAAGATATGAGTCACGATAGAACTTAAACTTGAAAATATGTGGTCTATATTTTGAATATACGAGAAAATCATTAAAAAAATCTAATCATTTAACAGCTTTCTTAAATTGTAAGTGTAAATCATAACGATTTGAAACTCGTCGGAAATTCCTTATTCCTTAGAATATTTATTTCCTTATTCCTTAGAATAAGGAATTTCCTTAGAATAAGGAATTTCCTTAGAATAAGGAATTTCAGAATAAAACACCTTAGGACAAGGGGTGTTTTATATTTTACGACCGTTGGCTGCTGATATAAGACATCTTTATATATTATGTTCATTCATTTTGACCCAAGTAGCACTTTTGAATGGTCATTTTACCAGATTCACTTAAATTCAAACTTCAGAATGTAGATTCTATCGAGAAGAACCGGCAAGAACCTCAGTAGTTAGTTTGCTGACTGAAGACTGTGAGCTTATCTTTATATTCTTA
Organism: Nymphalis urticae; assembly: GCA_905147175.2. Taxonomy (NCBI): domain Eukaryota; kingdom Metazoa; phylum Arthropoda; class Insecta; order Lepidoptera; family Nymphalidae; genus Nymphalis; species Nymphalis urticae. The sequence goes on from LR990008.1 coordinate 5,468,978, forward strand.
TCGGAAGTCCATGACGATCAAGTGAATATTAATAAAGAAAATTCAAAGATGGTTTCGAATGTTGCAGCTGAAAACAATACTCTGCGAACAAAACTAGGTGAAATAACAGCGGAGCTCGCAGAAATAGAGCAGAGATCACGAGACTCCAACATTGAACTTCAATGCGTACCAGAGAGCAAATCTGAAAATTTGTTTACCCACATTAAATAACTTGCAAGCACTGTGTGTGCACAGCACGTACCAATTATCAGATAAAGATGTCTTAAATTGTCACAGGGTTGCTAAACATAACTCAGGGAGTAAAAGACCTCGCAGTATTATTATAAGAAGTTTTGAGATGTCTTCAGTCTTTAAATAAGAACAAATCACCCGGTCCCGATGGATTAACTCCATTATTTTTGAAAAAATGTGCAAAAAATTTGTATAAGCCCTTAACCACAATTTATTATAAGTCGTTAGAGACGGGCATATTCCCACCCATTTGGAAGAAAGACCATTTAATACCAATCCACAAAGATTGATGTAGGTGATGTAACTGCTTATCGTCCTATATCATCTAATTATGGTAAGATACTTGATTGTGCATAGGGAAATATTAGGCCATACACGTAAATATATAAATTGCAATCAGCACGGCTTCTTAGCTGGTATATCAACAGCTTCAAATTTAGTGTCTTATGTATCGGTAATGCCTTAGATAAGAAAAAAGAGGTCCATTCAATATACACTGATTTCAGGAAAGCGTTTGATGTTGTGAACCACAGGTTATAATTGAAAAAAAATGAACACATGGGTATTCATGGTTCTTTATTCAGATAGGTCGAGCCTTATCTACAAAAACGTTCACAATTAGTTGATATTTGTGGTTTTAAGTCCGCGGAAATTGAGGTAGCTTCAGGAGTCCCTCAAGGATCAAATTAGGCTCTTTACTTTTTTTAATCTTCGTAAATGATTTATGTATTACTATAAAATCGAATTTCAAATTTTATGTTGATGACTTGAAAATTTATCGCGTAATAAATAGTGATTTAGATAAGCTAATAATAACACTTAAATAAAATCTACCTCAATCCCACAAAAATATTTTTACATAAAAGTTTCTCGCAAGATTATTTCTGATACGGTGACATATTATATCAATAATAATTCAACTATCCAAGAAGTAACGATCATACGTGATCTTGGCGTTATACATGATAGTTCACTAAGCTTTAGGCTACATGTAGATCATATAATTAAAAAATTGTCAAAACTATCTGGATTTATTAATAGACAGTTAAAAATATTTAAGCAACCGAGTGTTTCGATTCTTTTATTTAATACCTTAGTTTAAAACATGCTGGAGTATTGCAGTGTAGTGTGGAGCCCTGCTATCAGGTTCACATAAATAGACTTGAATGTGTTCAAAAGAGATTTTTATTTCACCTTTCTTACACCGATAATAAATGTCTCGAACTTAAATCGTATGCACAGAGACTGAATTTTTACAGAGCAAGTTCACTTTACACTCGAAGGAAAATAAATGATATCATATTTCTATACAAGCTAATTCATGGGCTTATTGACTCGTCCGATATCCTGCAATGCATACAGTTTTCCATTCCTCGTCCAAATAGTCACATGTGAAATTGTATAACCTTTTGTCTTCCTACCTCTAAAACAAATGTACTTAGTCACTCGCCTTTATACCGCATGTTTTTCTCTTATAATAGTATTCGTTTTAATTATGATATTTTAACGACAGTTCTATAGCCTCATTGAAGAAAAGTTTAAAAAAACTGTTCCGATAGTTTAAATTGTTTAGCTATTAAAAAAACTTATAAGCTTAGGTCTTTGTTGCTGTCATAGACTAGACTTTTTTCACTTAATCAAAAGCGCATTTCGTGTCTACATCAAGAGAAATGTAATCATTTGATTTTTTTGATTATCATTTTGTTTTGTAGACCGATAAACATAAAAATAAAAACAATCGAATTATTGGTATTCGCGTTGCATGGTAATAGACGAATGATAACTCAACACTTTTTTGTTAACTCATAAAACTCATCTAAATGCACACACATTAATCTGTTACGTGAGTAATCATGAAGATAACAAAAATACAACCGTAGTAAAATTATAAGCACCTTAGATTTATATGTTTATTTAAAAGCTTATAATCCCATACCCGATAGGATTGTGTTTTGTAATATGAATTATATCGTAAAAACAAAAGATAAACGCCCTCGCTTTTAATGCTTAAAGGAAAGCTAGTTCATTTTGTCTAACGAAATTCATTTAGTTTTGAATTTGGAACCCAACGTTTGGAATTGTTATTCAACGAGAGAACAATAAGTGAATAAAAGATGGGAGATCGAATGGAACAGAACAAGTGAATCTTAAGTAAAAGACGAAGATTGCAAAAAAAAGTAAGCTTGTGACTTTTCAAGAACTTAAGTATTTGTAAGTAATTAAAAGTACGATTTGCTATTAAGAAAAAACTTCACTATATTTTATATAAAAGGATTATAATCAAATTTCGTTTTAAATTAGAAAATAATTGAATACTACTGCTCGACTCCATCATCGTAATCATCAACATGTTGGCTATATAATTGCAGTTTATTTTAGAATATCCCTTAATTATAATTCTGTTTTTATTGGGAAATATCTTTACTTAATGCCATTAAATGCGTCGAATCGCATAAAATTCGAATAGCAATTATTTTAACAGCCTCTTTGAGTAGTCTTCACGCTTTGGCTCAAAATCCATCTATAATTCTACTAATTATATTTATCATAAAAAATGTCGTAAAAGTTTGATGTAAATCTAGTTAGTATAGTATTTGTAATCATAAAATTGCATTTTATTGTGAAATAGGTAAGTGTTCACCACCACCAGTAGACATTGGCGATGTATGAAATACATAATACATAGCCAATGCGCCATCAACTTTGAGATAAAAACTAACCTGCTGAATACGCTAACACAGTAGCTTCATCGTGTTCTCTATACCACTTCGAAAAATATCCATCGGCAGATTGTTTCTAAAATGATTGAACAGATATATTACTTCGGAATTCAAACTGATATTTTAACAATTCCACTTCACTACTATTGTGTATTGAGTTACTGAACATCAAATACAATATAACTATTTCGTCGTTTACATTACTTACCATTTTTATTCATTTTCTATCAAATCTAAGATCAATGTGTTTTTATAAAATCCTTCGCTTTTAGAAACGAACGAAAGGGCCTAGTGGTAAGAACGCGTGAATCTTAACCGATGATCGTGGATTTAAACCCGGGCAAGCACCGCTGAAATTTCATGTGCTTAATTTGTGATTATAAATAATTAATCTCCTTTTTGACGGTGAAAGAAAACATCGCGAGGAAACCTGCATGTGTCTACTTTCATTGAAATTCTGCCACAGGTGTATTCCACCAACCGGTATTAGAGCAGCGTGGTGAAATAAGCTCCAAACCGCCTCAAAAAGAGAGACGAGGCCTTAGCCCAGCAGTGGGACATTCACAGGCTGTTACTTACTTGCTTCACTTTTAGACCTCATGGAAAATTTATGAGAATACCATACGCTGTTTAGTTATATGCATACAAAAGTTCTTCTTATATTACAACAACTGTATAAATAAGACAAATGTTCGTGTAATAATGCGACGAATGTCGTAACCTTTAAATTCTTTCGATTGTTCACACATAATTACGTAGCATTTACATTTGAGTGTTGTTTAATAATATAACGATCTATTCATTAGATAAAATAAACAGTAACACTTTAAAATACTTAAATACCGATAATATCTGCCGGTAATCATTCATTTATACTCGATAATCACACGTGTATATTTAATTTAAACTTGTTTGTGTGTGTGTTTTACTTGGTATTTTAATTTGATGTAACCTACAAGCGAGTAAGTGTTTGTTTCATAATATGCCTCAGATTTTTAAATTTTTATACATATTTTTGACCAAAAATAGTATGTATCCCAGACTGTACACAGATGATATATATATCATTTAAAAGAACACAATTTCTTTATTAATAAATAAGAAAGTTGCATATGGCTATATAGTGCTAGATTCAAATTATGAGTATTTAATAATTTAATGTTCTTGTCATACAATTTTTATCATAATATTACAATTTTATCTTTTATTATGTAATCTCAAGTAGATTATAAAGGTTATTAGTATAAATTCATCTAGGTTATAAGAAATTGTCAGATCATAACCTTAAATCATTTTTAGTCAGTTATTTAAATGTTGATTTGTAAATTTTTAGTCAGAATATAAAACATTATTTTATAAATTTCATAATTAATATTATAACATCATCTAATAATAATAATAATAATAATAATATTTCTTGAAATTGCGTTTAAAAATACGATAATATTAGCAAATAAAGGTGCATCAGAAACGGCATTTTTATTACAAACGTCGTCCCTTCACAATATATACTATAGGTAAGAGTATGTAATATATTATAATATATTATAGCTCTGTTTTTTTATTTTTTTTTGTTGTTGTTATATTTGTATGTATGTATATTTTTGATTAGTAATTACCGCCTTCACGAATTTCCGCTTAGCCTAAAGGTTCTCTGGCAGAGAATGCCTTTAGGCATTAATTTATTTAAACATATTTATATTTATTATTATTTGAAATAAATTTATAAATATATAAAAAATATTTTTATACCTAATACACCAAGACTCAGGGAGGGAACCGAACCCTCAACAATGGAGCGGATGGCAGGGTCACTGTCAATTGCGCCAACGGACCAATCAAAGGAATGACGAGTCTGACATTACATAGACGACAGTTTGAACTTCTACGTATTTACTGTATTAACGCTTTATTTCATTACGGGAACACTTGCGCATACTATTGTGACGTATCTACGCCCTTTTTACGAAGGGGGGAGGTATGTGGAACATGAAACTCGGAACCCGAAATACCCACTAAAAAACCAGCGGTATTTTTGTATTTTATCAATTTTTTTTTCAGCGACTTCTATGAACTGTAAGAAGTTATTTAAAATCATTTATTTATTTTAATTAGATTTATTGTAAAACTAATATGTACGTACACTGTACTGCTTTGGGCAACCTTTCATTTAAATTACATATCCAACAGATAAACAATTCTAGTTTTCTAATTTACCGCTTTAATTATTTATTTTTTAAACAAACATTATTCACTCACTCGTAACTCAATGCGGTCAAATAAACAAGCAATTCATTACATAATGTACAGAAAATTGTTTATTTATTTTTGTTCTATACGCTCCGTATCTAAAACAGTTATTAATTGAACATTTGATTTGATAGCTTCTTTTACCAAATTACCCTTCTCTTTAATATACATAAGATGTTACTTATTAGCATCATCGAGTAGATATATTTCACTCTTTGTCATTAAATTTCATTGATTTGACCTTCAAAATAACTGTATTGTTCAACTAATCATCACAGTACATCATATATTTTTGGGCTAAGCAATACTTAGTATTATTGTATGTAATTACAGGAATAAGGGGCATCACCCAAGGTTGTGATTTGACGTGGTTGTGCAATGTTTTGGCGCATAAACGATGATTACCACTTGCCAAAAGGAGGTGGCCCATTTGTCAAACGGCTTACGTATTTTGATTAAGAAATAAATAAAAAATCTTCTACAAGTCTCGTTACTCTGATCGGACCTGATCTGATCGGTAAGTAATATTTATTTAAAATACTTTGACAGTGTCGAACTTCGTAAAAATCTTCACACATAGTAATATAATATCATCACAAAAAATAATTATAAAATTCCAAATCCTGCATACCAGAAAGCAGGCAAAGTAGTATAAATAACTTTTGCAACTTTGACACAACAAAATTGCAACGCTATTAACAATTATCGTAGTCACGGATCAGATGCATAGTCGATAGTCTACTTTCTAACTTTCATATTTAAGGAAAAACTTCAATCAATATTCAATTCAAGGTTAATAGAAAATAACTCATAAATTATTTAATTTTTTTCTAAAAAAGAACAAAGATAGAAGTGTGAGTGGCTCACCATTAAATTCCAAGTTGAATCTTCAACACCACTAGACGCTCAGCTCGTTAGGGGTAACTGGCTCGACGCCAGATCTACAAGCATATTGACAAATGACGATACACCTCGCCAGAGGAGTTAGTGATCCTTAACCGATTTATTTGTTAAGATTTAGGAAACAATACGTTATCCCTATGCGATCAGATAAGTTGGAGCTTAGGTAAGGGATGCGTCTAGTGATTTACGGTTCATCCAGTAAATATTGGTGTGAGAAGCTTAGGCAGCTGCTTAGCCAGTTTGTTATTTACGATCTTGAAACTGAACCAGTTCTATCTTATCTAAAAAAGGATGAGACTGTTTTTAAAAATTAGGTACGTTAAGTGTAGGTTTTGGTTATTATATTATACATTATATTATCGTTACGAGTAAATAGGCTTTGCAGCTTTGCATAATGGTTATTTTATAAGGACGTCTTCTCAACATTTTTTTTTCTAAATAACCATATGGTTTAAAATAAAAATATTCATGATTATTGTTTATAATATTATTGTTTGAAATATTTCCTTTAAATATTATTTATTAAACTATTTCTTGTGATATTACTCTGAGATCCCTTTGTAAAAGCGAGTACATTGTCCAACAAAAGAATTTTTAACCCTGTGTAGTCGGGTAATATTTGTAACTTTCTTTGCTTGTCTCTGGTACTAATAGTGTTAAAACATTGTACTGTTTATGGTATGAAAAATCTTTTACATTTTTGTGAACATACATCACAATATTAAGTATGTATTGAGAAGCGACACTCGGTATTTTAAATTCTTTAAATGTATTTCTTAATCAATCTTAGGTGTCCATGTTATACACATATTGTGTCGATACCCCTGTTCTGCAGCATAAAGATCGTATTGATATCGGCTGCGTTTAATTTAATTTATTCATTTATTATAATTTACTATTCCTTGTGATTGCATTAAATTTAAATTTATTACTTAAGAAACAATGTCAATAAATTCGTGAATAATACCGACTTTTACAAATCTTCAACAAAGGCAGTCTTAAAGTATTCTTTCAACGAAAATATTCTAACTTAGTCTATTCACACGACACTCAATTGTAAACTTGAAAACTCGATTGAAACCTTATTTTAAATTAACGTAACAAATACTTCGAACGAATTCTAAAGGCTACTACGACAGTAGTAGTAATTGTATAAAGAACACAATATATATTGAAAGATAAATTCAATCTTTGTATATTATTTAAGTATATAAATGTAAGAAAAATGTCAGGTCAAATAAAATAGAAACTTACCTTGAAAAGACAAATAATTTTATCATTGTTTGATTTTAGTAATGCTTTCAATACTAGAGTAGATTTCGACATACTCCTGGCTACACTAAATTCTCTTAATATATTTCCAACGATAATTAATTGGTTTTATAGTTATCTTAATGGTCGCCGTCAACGTATTTCAATCCAGGATTCTTACTCGGACTGGTTGGCGGTAAGTGCCGGTGTTCCCCAATGCGGTGTCTTATCTCCTCTTCTATTCTCAATTTTCATTAGCTCTGTAACTCAACATATCTCTTCTTCCTACCACTTGAATGCCGACGATCTCCAAATTTATGCTCATACCAAAATTACTGACCTACCACATACTATTCCATTAATTCATTCTGACTTAGACAAAATTTCAAAGTGGAGTCTTTCTTTTGGTCTCAAGGTAAATCCTATTAAAAGCCAGGCTATTTTAATTGGCAGTTATAAATTATTACCCCGTGTAGACTATTCTCGTTTGCCACCTTGTCTTTAACAATACTTTAATCTCATTAAGCAGCAAAGTTAAAAATTTAGGAATATATATTTATCAAAATTTCTCGTGGATGTCACAAATAAGCGAAGTGAGCAAGAAAATGTTTCACTCGATTGGTGGGGATCTCTATTCGTAGATTACGTAATTTTCTACCTATTCCTACCAAAATTGCTTTAGCTTAAGCCATCCTCCTGCCCGTCCTTGTTTACGCCGACACCTGCTATCTTGACCTAAGAGAGGAGCAATTAAATAAACTCGAGCGTATTCAAAATTTCTGTATTCGGTTTATATTCGGACTCCGCAAATCAGACGACATTTCTAAATTTCGCAAAAAAACTCGAGTGGCTCCCAATCCGTCTTCGCAGGAATACTCATATTCTTTCTCTTCTTTACTGTATACTTTTTCATCCAAATTCTCCTCACTATCTTAAACGTTTTGAATTCCATAAGGACTCGCACGGCCGCACTCTATGATCTGACGATAATCTAATTCTTGAAATTCCTTCTCACTCTTCTTTTTATACCAATTCCTTCTATGTCCAAGCAATTCGTCTATGGAATTCTTTACCTTTACTTTTACTATAGTTAAAATATGCAACAGCATACTATTATTTTTAGATATTTTTTTTTGGACAGTTATATTTTTTTTCTTATTTTATATTGTTAAGTATAGTTTAGTTAGTTCAGACTTTCATCTTCGTGCACAAAATATTCAAGTATATTCGAGAACTATCTCTGACAAGCTTTACTCTACACGTTGTACAAATGCTACATTCGAGAGACTTCGAAATATATATCCAATTGTAAACTAGAATAAATTTGGTTTTAAAATTATACTTCTAGCACACACATATATATATATATATATATATATATATATATATATATATATATATATATATATATATATATATATATATTTGCGGGCCGGTTGGTGTAGTTGGTAGATACTTGCCGTTCACCCCGAAGGTGTGAGTTCGATTCCCACCAAGGACAGACATTTGTGTGAATAAACATGTCTGTTTGTCCTGAGTCTGGCTGTAATTATCTATATAAGTATGTTTTTAGAAAATAAAAGTAGTATATGTACTATATCAGTTGTCTGGTTTCCATAGTACAAGCTCTGCTTAGTTTGGGATCAGATGGCCTTGTGTGAATAATCTCCCAGGATATTATTATATTTCTTATTTGCTTGTTTCTAAAGATTGGTAGGTTAATAACAAAATTCAATCAAAAAATACAATTATACTTTTTCAAATAAAAAGAAAGGGTCTTTCTTTTATGAATATTCTACGTGCGCTATCGCTCTTACGTCACTAAATTGGCAGACAAATTCATTTTAGCCAATACTTCTAATTTTAGTTTGTATACATTCATAGCTATACATAACTAAGAAGGTTTTGGATAAAATCCAACTTGACCTATCGAGTGATTGTGTGACTGCTGTCACAAAACGGTAGTTTCACAGCGTCGTCTTTACGGTCGTGACGAACATTTTTACAAATGTACATGAACGGTGGTGAAAATGTTACCGTTCCATTTACCAAAAGTGGTGCCTGCCATAACAAGTAAGCTAGCCCTAATTACGTCATCAAAATAGCTATACGTGGTAGTGATGTTATGTGATATAACGTGAAAAAAAAAAAAAAATAAGCTCTACGTAGATATGGACGTTTTATTTATATAGGGAGATTAAATTTATATTAAAATTATGGCCATAAATTGACGCCCGGCAGATGAAACATCTAAATTTATAGTACAACAATTTATTATTAACGATAACCAATAAATAAATATGGAATAAAATAAATAACACCATAGGCATTTCACTAATATAGTCGATATATTTTTGTTACTGTGACAATAATACATAGAAACGAAGTATATAGTATACGCTTAACGCACTCACGATTGAGGTGAGCAAATGGAAATGACGGCATAAAAGAGCATCATGCTGTTGACTTTAAGGCAGATAATCAGTCTTAAATCCAAGGCGCATCAATAGATGTTTCATATAAAAACGAAGATTAATAGACCAATAGATATTTATTGCTTATATCTAATATATAATATAATAATAATAGTAATATTATAAAGAGATAAGATTTAATTATTTGTATGTTTGTTTGTATATGGATATATATATTACAAAAAAGTAGATAACTACGAAAATTATTGCAATAATGTAACACAAGGTATAAAAAAAAAATCCTATGAGTCATTATTTGACGTGCGCTGCAAAAACTATTGACGTTACCTTAAATTATGTATTACATTTTTATATTACCCATCATTACTCACATTACAAAACTCCGCGCGCGTATATACCTAGCCTTATGCAAGCCCGCTTGGGTTGATAACATCTATTCATTACATATTGTCATAAACGTCAAATGAAAATGTACAATATTGTAATGTTCTAGTTTGAAGGGTGATCCAGTGTTACCACAAGGGGCTTAATATCTTAGTTCCCGAGGTTGGTGGCACGTTCACAAAGTCAGGGTTGGTCAATATTTGTTACAGTGCCAATATCTTTATGCGGTGTAATTAATTTCCACTATCAGGTGTATATCACAGGTGGTAGGGCTTTGTGAAAGCTCGTCTGGATAGGTACCACCCACTCATCAGATATTCTACCGCAAAACAACAGTACTTGGTATTGTTTTGTTTCGGTTTGAAGGGTGAGCAATTGTAATTAAAGGCACAAGTGCCATAAAATCTTAGATCCCAAGGTTGTGTAAGCAATGGTTGATATTTCTTACAATGCCAATGTCTAAGGGCGTTGGTGCCCACTTACCATCAGGTGGCCCATATGCTCGTCCACCTTCCTATTCTATATAAAAAAAAAACAGATGTCCCAATTGCCCGTTGTAATAAGATAAAACCTTGACTTGAAGGTTTTCTTCCACATAATAAGTAACATAAGTGACATATGACATTATAAAAGAATAAACACTAAATGAGGTTTAATATCACTACACCCGTCTGCTAATCTATTTTAAATAAAAAGTAATAAAACCCTGCATTGTTAATTTATGGATTCGTTTATAAATCTGCAAGTCGAATTCCACTAGAGACTAATAAATACTTCTATATTTATAATATTCTTTAGACATAATATTACTGAAGCTTACTTGACCTTTAAATAATGAAACCGTTTCTAATTACGTATTAAATTACTTGCGTTATTCACGTATTGCTGTTTAATGACAAGCAATCTATTCATTTTTTACTGCATACAATAATGGTGAATTAAGTACCATCCTGTAAGCGTCACTCTGCTGGCCTATGGTCTCCGGTACGATTATAGGCTGTCTTTACAGCTATTTTAATGTATAATAAAAAAAATGACGTAAATAATTTCAATGCTCACAAACTTGCTAATGTCGTTGTTGAGTAATTAAATAACTGTTCATAGTATAATAAATTACAAAATACGGATTCAGAAATAATACGGCTTATATTGATTTGCAGAAATTTTATACATTAATATAATATAAACATTTAATGGTATTTTTATCATCTCAGCATGATAAAGCAAGGTTATTTCGAAACTGCCATCTTTTATTAAGTCTTATGTCAGCGCGTGTATTTTTTATCAATGTGCAGAAAAAGTTTATAACATAAATGTAAAGTTATTTCATCCATTAATTTACAGGTATAATCAAATATGTCAAACGAGCTAACGGTTTTATTAATCTATTTCATTGTAAAATGTGAGTGTGCGAATATATTAGCAGTTTTTCCAACTCCGTCTATCAGTCACCAAATAGTGTTTCGTCCGATAGTGCATGAATTGGCAAGACGTGGACATGATGTGACAGTGATAACAACCGATCCAGCTTTCCCAAAAGGACAAAGTCCTCAAAACATAACTGAAATAGATGTTCATGATACATCCTATAATATGTGGACAACATTCTTACAAGCGTATAAAGGAAACGAAGAATACGATCAAACTCAAACCAAGTTTGTTGAATTATTAGCAGGAATTTTTGAAGAGCAAATGAAAACTACTGATGTCCAGAAACTTATTAATGACAGGAATAAGAAATTTGATTTACTTTTTATAGAATCGTGTGTAAGACCAGCTCTAGGATTTTCTTATTTATACAAAGTGCCAGTTATAGAGATAAGTTCACTTGGTGCTCTTTACGAAACCTTTGATAAGTCAGGAGCTGCAACCAATCCTCTCTTATATCCTATAGCAATCCGACAACGGCTGAATAATTTAACATTGTGGGATAAAATTCAAGAGTTATATATACAGTTTAAGGGAGAATATATATCTGCAGAGCTAGTAAGTTCAGAAGATAAAATGCTGCAGAAAATATTTGGTTCCAATACTCCCAGTGTTACGGAACTAAAAAAAAATGTGCATATGTTATTTTTAAACGTACATCCAATATGGGATTTCAACCGTCCTGTACCGCCTAATATTGTCTATTTAGGAGGCTTACACCAAAATCCTGCTAAAGAATTACCACAGGTATAAATAAAACTTTTAATAAGCTTTATTTTATTCATATTTATATAACCATTACGTCAACGTGTTTTTTTTTACAATTAACTAATATTATCAATAACAACAAGAGAGCGAACAACCTATTTATATATGTTTTCAATTCTTTACGTCATATATCAAGTTGTGTATTTTATTATATTATTTACGTTTTGCAGGATCTCAAATCTTATCTCGACTCTTCCAAGAATGGTGTAATATACATGAGCTTCGGTACAAACGTTAAACCATCATTGTTACCGAAAGAGAAGATGCAAATATTTACAAATGTATTTTCCGAGCTGCCTTACGACGTTTTATGGAAATGGGATAAAGATGAAATTCCAGGTCGTTCTAGGAACGTCAGAATATCCAAATGGTTCCCACAGTCCGACTTACTCAGTAAGTAATTTATTGCAATTAATATATTTTATTTTATTGATATAGTCATGATAACTTTTGAAACATAACTGTGATATTTTCAGAACATCCTAAAGTTAAGTTATTCATAACCCAAGGAGGCTTACAATCGACAGACGAAGCTATTACGGCTGGAGTTCCTCTTATTGGTATACCAATGCTTGGAGACCAATGGTTCAACTCGGAACACTATGTTAAACATAATATAGGTATGAAGCTCAGTATAGAAACACTTACAGAGAAAAAGCTTAAGGATGCCATAGAAACTATAATTACAAATAATAGGTATGTTTATTAAAGATATATTTCATTTAGTCTTAAAACCTAATACAGATAATTAAAAGATTATAACTAGTTATATTGTGTTTATTTTATACAAACACAAATTATTTAATTGTAGAAGAATCCAAAACCTGCGACTAACATAAAATTATCTAATTAATTAAAATTTAAAACTTTACGAAAGTATTATATAATTACTTAATAAAATATATTTTTTTCTAAGCTTATCGCCGTCCTCTGCTGGACGAAAGTCTCCCTCATAGAACGTCAACCATCCCGATATAATATATATCCGAATAAAATATTCATTAATGAAATTCAAATAATTTTAATTACGATATATTATTTTTTTAGCTTTCGTCAAAATATTGTAAAACTGAGGAATATTATGCGAGATCAACCACTGTCACCATTAGAACGCGCTGTGTGGTGGACGGAGCACGTCTTAAGACATAACGGCGCCGCACATCTACGTTCACCGGCAGCCCACGTGCATTGGACTGAATACTACGCTAAAGATTTAATACTATTAAGCTTTGGTACTTTTATCACTTTACTGATAATTTTAACGTTTCTAATGCATTTAATTGTATCAAGATTAAAGTATATTCTCATTAAGACTAAAATGAATTAAAATGGATTTACCGAAATTATGAACTTTTATTTTGGTACTAGCTCAGCCCGCGGCTTTGCCCGCGTATCATTAAACTTTTTACGGAAATCTGATGACATTCGTATCATGATATTATCCAACTTAATAATTTCATAATAAGGTTAAATATGTACACGTAAATTCCTCTTTAAATTATTCGTATATAATTACGACGGCCTTATAGTTTAAAAAAAGAATGAGCGTACGACGGATATCGTGCCCGAAAAATATTATATTATCTACCTACCCATTATATTTTTTGAGTTGTCTAGAAACAGTTGAATATTACATTTGTAATTTTAATATATTTTACTTTATTTGAAAAATAATTATGATGGCGGTCAGAAGTAGGATCGCGCAGTAGCCAGCGCAAAGTATATTTGTATGTACCACGTTTATTTGGTGGTAAGATTTTGTGCAAACGTGTTTAAAACCACTAATTAGCATTACTTAGTATTGTTGTGATCTGGTTGGAATGGTGAGTAAGCCTGTGTGTTCTATTTGGCTCTTGTCAGCGTCTTATAAGGCCAAAGAACCCACGTGTCGGTGTTACAATCAAACCGCGCCAATAGCTGTTCAAAAAATCTGCCCCAATATTTTATTCTGTATTTAGTGTGGATTACCTCTATTATCTCTTTTTTTAAGTTGCATGTTTTGTACCACAAAATTATATTTTGTGATCTTTGCAATATAATATAATTCCAATCTTGTACTAACCTGTTCGTGTTTTATTTAACTTATGAAAGTCATAATAAACACTAAAAAATATTTTATGGAACGTCAAAAATATTCAAACCTCCATATTTACGCAAGGAAGTCGTCTATACAGTAACTTCCTTATGACTTCCTGGCAGTAAAGATTCTCAGGCAGAAATTGTTGAATTCTTGACGTATTTTACTAAGAAATATTATTCCATAAACATTTAAATATTTTAAGAGCCGATACGAACCGAATTGTGAATTCAAACCACCATTATGCTTAAATTTGTTTAATTTTTGTATCAAATATCCACCAACCAGCATTGGAGCAGCGAAGTGAAAAAAAGTTCTAAACTTTCTCCTCCTTTGTCCTGTAGTGTGACATTTACAGGCTGTTTTTACAACGAATTCAAAGTCAAAAATCTTTATTTAAAATAGAAGCCTTACACTTACTCATTGATTGTCATAAATCTACCACCGGTTCGGAAATAAACACCTCGGATCTGAGAAGAACAGGCGAAAGAAATTCAGCGGTATTTTTTTTAATTTTTATATCTCATCCTTTGCAATTATAAATTATAAGTAATATACAACAATAGCAGAATAATATAGGTACATATATTTTTAATTTAAAACAACCTGGAGGCGATCGTTGTATTCCCAAGGTGTGCAATCATTTAAACAGTCATTAGTTGTCTAGTACATCTAGCACACAAACGTTCCTTAATGATTCTTTTAAATTTCACAATTTAATATTTGTGAACGTATTCTGGGGTCCTGTTGTAAAAGGGATCCTTATACAACAGGATCCCAGAAAACGTTCACACTCAGGGAGACGTCAGTCAGAAGGAGACTAGAGGGTACGTCACAATTTCTGGGAAAAACTTTTATGTTTTGGCGTACATACATAACATTATCAAATAATATAATGAGAAGCGACAGTCATCTACAATACAAATACGTGAAGCACCCCACTTTGTACCCCTTTTACCGCCTATTGCGTGGACGAAGAAGAATGAAATAAGTTTAGACAAAGGAGGAGTACAGAAAGTTAAAAGTTTTGTGAAACATGCATTAGAAATACCTTAAATTAATAAAATAAAACATTACACATCTACGACACACACACACACACACATACGCAATTACGCATACGTATACGCACGCGTCCTCTTGGAATGTTTATAGTCTTTGGTCAAACTGAAATGTGATTAATATTTGATCATGTGATCTATTTTCTCTTTTGCTTATGATTTATCCTTTAATTTGTCGTATATCTGCGAGTCGAATTTGTGCGTTATAATATATTTATTTTCCCATTTCTGTAATTATTTATTAAAACTTTGCTTCACAACTAAAAATCTATAAATTATTATCTGTAAGAACCGCACGCGCAATGTCAAACGCAGGTGTCACAATCAAAAACTTTTGTTTACAATTTCGAGTTTTCAGTGTATTTTTATGCAGTTTTTACATAAAAACATTAACGTGGTATTTAATATCATAAAACTTTAAATTTAACTTTATCGTAAATTCGTGTTTCGCGGGCTCCTGTCAAAAGTTTTAAAACGGCGGTTAAAATTTCAACGTTTTACCTACAGAAGTTGTTTATAACCAACGATATAAATAACAATTGAATGTGGAAAAAGTGGCTACAACATTTTGAACTATATTAGTCACTGGCCTAGATAAGGAGTGTAAAAAGAGAAAAATCGCAATTTTATTACACTCAATCAGTGGATAAGGTATCGAAATTTTCAATTAATTCAACATAAAAAAAAAGAATCACTTTAGAAGACCTCAATAATAAATTTAACAACTATGGACAGACATAAGTTTTTTATAAGAAAACAACGTGAACACAAATATCACGAATCTAGAGAATCTCATCGTCCGCTTAAAATGTGATTTCTGAAGTGAGATCTAAAATATTCGTCGTCATTGTCATAATCTAATAACATAATACTGATGAAGAAGGAGTAAAAGGGTGAAAGAACACAGTAATAATGTGCATATTCTGGCGAAGTCGGATGGGTACCAAACTAATTTAGAAGAGAACGAAATTTTGAAACATGGTCATGTTTGCCTAATCCATATATAAACTGAATAAAAGAATTTTGAATTCTCTCAGTTTTATTTAATTGATCTTCGGTTAAGGCTTCAAAGCTTGCGTCAGCATAATCAAGAATAGGAAGACGTAGATCTGTGCGAGTATTATTTAAAATAAAATGTTGAAGACAACGCAAAGACATCAGAGCTGCAAACACTTTCCTGTTGATTTCATTCATATGGTGAGTCCAGTTGAGAGTATTATCGAAGAAAACCAGGTTTTTAACATAATCACAATAAGGGATGATAATATTGTCAAACATTATGGATGGCACATGGCACAAACATTTGATATGGCTTAAGGTTTGCTATGGTTGACATTAAGAACTAAAGATTTACTACACTCAAGAAAGATATTATGGTTGTTATCCATCCTTGCGATAGCGATAGCTGCCAAAATTATAATAAAGTCTATGCAGATATTCGTATTATATATTTGAATAAATTAATTATTCTAATTTAATTTAGTTAGTTTCAATTAATTGTATTTTTTTTTAATTCATATTTATATATTACTCTGGAATTTCTCTATTGTTTGACATTCTTGACTATAATATTACACTTTTTTTTCTCCTAGATTATATTTCAATATTCTCCAAATTAACAATTAACTAATTTCAATTACAATTATTATGAATACAATAAATTTCAAATTTAATTCAATTTAATTATCATACATTATTTATTGTTATCATAATATGTTATTTATTAAAATCATCACTCAGTTAATACAAACTTAATAAAAAGCATGCTGTAATTACCTATAATTAAAAGTTCAATTAATCTTGCTTAGCCTAAATTAAATATTTGTTGTTGTATTATTGTAACTTTTGTTGGTAATTCGATATAAAATAAATAAATAAAATAAATGAGGTAAAAATATAATGTATTAATTTATATATGAATGTACGAACCTATTTTAATATTCAATCTTTTGGTTTGTTATAAATTTTAAATTATAGTCATATTCTTACTTACCTTTTAATATATGGTTAATATATATATATTTTATATATAATATATTATTTATTTACTACACTTTTATTTGTCTTATTTAATGTTACAATGTTTTAGCCATGTGATTTAATTTATGTTTTGTTTTTGTTAATTTTATAGTTATTATTGGTGGAAACTAGGCCGATGTATGTATTATTTTATATCAATATGCTATAAGTGTCATAACAATGTAAGTTTCCCTCAAAAATAATAATTACAACAAACCTACCAGAACAGTCAAATGACTGCTTTTTAAACTTTTATGAAAACTTGTATAACTGCTTTTTTTCTATATTATATACTTTTTTTATATTATATAAACTCTTAAGCAGCTTATTAAAATGTATGTCAAGTTCAATGGATAACATTTGTTTTTAAATTGCCATATTTTTTGTTTCAATAAAACATAATATAAGTATAAGTCTTTTTTATGTAAGTTAAATTTTTTTGAATTGTTTTTTTTTTAATCTTACATTATTTGTTTGGAAAAAATACGATAATAAACTGAGTAACCTGGCAATGGCAAAGTGTGATTTTATTTAGCCTTTACCCCTGGCTTCTCTAGCGCAGAAGTATAAGGAAAGGATAAATGATTGTTAGGTAGTCTGTGATTTTAAATTAAGAACCATAAAATGTCATTCTGGGTTGAAAAAAGTAAGGTTAAGGGGTTTTTTATTTATAGATTGATGAATACTCTTTTAATAATCATCAGGGAACTTACTTTGAATCCCTGTAGTTTCACTTAATATATTTTATTTTATTTTACAAATCTACCGATCTACGATATTATATGATTAGGTTGCTTAAATACACCAGCATCTAGCCACGCCGTTGGATATACTTAGTTAATACTGTAAATGACCAAGCAGTCCAATATATCATTTTTTTTCTATTCTATCAAACTCAGGTTAAACAAAACTATTCAACTTACTGAAAACTTAATATCGGCTGCATTACCCTAGAGTAGAATGCAATAAGACATTATATTATACAGTGGAAACAAATAAAATACACTAGGCGAGCCGTATCCACATCAGTCAACATTCTAATTTTTTTACCGCGAAAGCTGCAGAGCTGAGTCTATTTGCCAATTTATTAATGTGATAGCCCCATTGAAGCTTAGAATCTATGGTGATACCAAAAAATTCTGTTGCTTCTAAAGCAATTAAAGCTTCCCCATTTAATATTAATTAGTTTAATGTATAACTTTAAATAATAAAAAGACGTAAATAATTTCAATTCTAACAAACTTGTTAAAATTTGGTTTTGTCATCGTTTGATAGTAATTTAATAACTACTGTTGACCTTAAGTGCTGATAACGAGTTAATATAGTTAACTAGATAATACAGACATGGAAATGATACAGCTTATTTTGATTTGCAGAAATTATTAATTTCATATAAATACTTAATGGTATTTTTATCAATCTCAGCATGACAAAGCAAGGTCATTTCGAACATCTCTTCTGTAAAACACTCAAGATAATATGTATTAAAGTCTTATATAAGCGAGTGTGTTTCTTATCATAGTGCATCAAAATTTTAATAATATACTTAGGTGCAAGGTTGTATCTACTAGTTTATAGAAATAAATCAAAGATGTCAAACGTGCTGACAGTTTTATTAATCTATTTTATTGTAAATTGTGAGTGCGCGAATATATTAGCAGTTTTTCCAACTCCTTCTATCAGCCATCAAGTAGTGTTTCGTCCTTTAGTGCATGAATTGGCAAGACGTGGACATGATGTGACAGTGATAACAACCGATCCAGCTTTCCCAAAAGGACAAAGTCCTCAAAATATAACTGAAATAGATGTTCATGACATATCCTATAATATGTGGACAAATTTCTTACAAAAAGATAAAGGAGACGGAGATAGTTTTCACGCCCAACTAAAATTTGTTTTTGAGTTATTAGCAGGAGTTTTTGAAGAGCAAATGAAAACTACTGATGTCCAGAAACTTATTAATGACAAGAATAAGAAATTTGATTTACTTTTTATAGAATCATGCGTAAGACCAGCTCTTGGTTTTTCTTACGTATACAAAGTTCCAGTTATAGAAATAAGTTCACTCGGTGCTATATTCGGAACTTTTGATATCTCAGGAGCTGCAACCAATCCTCTTTTATATCCTGTAGCAACCCGTCAACGGCTAAATAATTTAACATTGTGGGATAAAATTCAAGAATTATATACAGAATTTAAAGGAAAATATACATATACAGAGCTAATCAATTCAGAAGATAAAATGCTACAGAAAATATTTGGTCCGGATATTCCTAGTGTTACAGAACTAAAGAAAAATGTGCATATGTTATTTTTAAACGTACATCCAATATGGGATTTCAACCGTCCTGTACCGCCTAATGTAGTTTATTTAGGCGGCTTACATCAAAATCCTGCTAAAGAATTACCAAAGGTATAACTTTAATAAAATTGATGTCATATTTATGTTTATATCATAATTAACTAATAGAATAACATTACATGAGTTAACAGCGTATTTATCATCTATATATATATTCAATCAATAATTTTTCGTTCTTCAGGATCTTAAATCTTATCTCGACTCTTCCAAGAATGGTGTAATATACATGAGCTTCGGTACAAACGTTAAACCTTCATTATTACCGAAAGAGAAGATGCAAATATTTACAAATGTATTTTCCAAACTGCCTTACGACGTTTTATGGAAATGGGATAAAGATGAAATTCCAGGTCGTTCTAAGAACGTAAGAATTTCTAAATGGTTCCCACAATCTGATTTACTGAGTGAGTTCAACTTTATATTTTTTAATATAATCTTATGATGACAATAAAAATAATATAAATAGTTTTATTTTCAGAACATCCTAAAGTTAAGTTATTCATAACTCAAGCAGGCTTACAATCGACAGACGAAGCCCTAACGGCTGGAGTACCTCTTATTGGTGTACCAATGCTTGGAGACCAATGGTACAACGCCGAACTTTATGTTAAACATAATATAGGTATCAAGCTAAGTATTGAAACACTTACAGAAGAAAAACTAAAGGAGGCCATTGAAACTATTATCTCAAATAATAGGTACGTATATTAAAGATATATTTCAATTTGTTTTATAAATTTGACCATTTTAAAACCTAAAACAGATAATTAAAAGTGATTAACTAAACCTAAATATTGATTAATGAAATTCTAATAATTTTAATGATGATTCATTATATTTTTAGCTTTCGTCAAAACGTTGTAAAACTGAGGAATATTATGCGAGATCAACCACTGTCACCATTAGAACGCGCTGTGTGGTGGACGGAGCACGTCTTAAGACATAACGGCGCCGCACATCTACATTCACCGGCAACTCACATGCATTGGACTGAATACTATGCTTTAGATTTAGTACTATTTAGCTTCGGAGCTGTCATAATTTTATTGTTAATTTTGACATTTATAATGCATTTTATTATATCAAAATTAAAGTATATTCGAATTAAGACTAAAATGAATTAAAAAGGAATTTACCGTAATTATGAACTTTTATTTTGTTATGACGAAAGAATTCGACTTCGAATTTGTTTACTTTGTAGTCATACCAAATACATTAATGAAGCTTACGTTATTAAAATTATGCTCAAAGTATTCCGACTCATTACCCTGATATGCTTGCGTCATTTCAATCTAAGAATTATTCATACCATTCTTATTTACGAAACTTTGCTGAAAAGATATTTACCGTCGTCGTCGTATTTTCTGCCCGGTACGTTTGACCCGTAATGAGTTGAAATCTATAACGATCTTACGTTTTATAATCTATATAATATACATATAATAAGTCTGTAACTGGTCGCTGTCTGTATATGGAAGATATATAAGTAAAACTATTACCGGGGGCCTTTATCAACGCAATAGAACCCAAAACAATAATTATTAGAATTTTTGTCTGTTTGTCTGGGTTCGTTTGTGAACGCTAATCTTAGTAACGGCTTAACAGGTTTAAGTGCGATTTTCGCCAATGGCTAACTTCAATTAAAATTTAGTGTTTTTTTTTTTTTTTTTTTTTTTTTTTTTATATTTCCCGGGTGGGCAAATGACTCTACTCCACCTGATGTTAAGTGGTAGTAGAGTCCAAACGCGAGGACGGCCAGTACAGTCGGGAAGAAGATTCTGCACTAGCCGCCCTCGCCTTGCCGGCCCGCAAGATGCCTCTTCACGCCTCGTAAAGAGACGTGAAGCGAGCGACGTATTGCCACGATAGGGATGGGCAAAGTGTGGAGGCGTGTTTCCCCCGGCATTGGTTCAGCAGCCGTCTCCACTGGACCAACACCCATCGCGGCAATGCTCGCTCGGGCACTGGCTGTACGCTGGCTGACCTCGAAACGCGGCTGCAAGCCACTTCACGAGATTTTCACCATGCGTACGGTGGTAACAAGCCAGGCGGATGTTTATCATCCTACCACCAGATGATATCCCTTAGTCGCCTCTTACGACACCCATGGGAAAGGGGCAGTGAAATGTATTCTTTCTCCGTCACTGCACGGATAAATTGTTAGTTTGTTATATTGTTAGTTTGTTATATTTCTATCGGTTTATATATAATAAAGCTATGTCAATTTAAGGAGTCACGTCGAACATTTATTAATAAAATTGCTATAAAATAACTGTTAGTCCAATGTAAGTTGAACTCAGGACAATATGATCATTTAAATAGGGTTCAGTTTATGCTGATATATGTTCGTTAACTATACATGCCCATGCGTAAATATATGTCTATCTTTTAAGGTTGAATAAACCTTTGATATGGTAATGAAATGTGTTCTAAAATAATACATTATTTGCAAAGTCGTTTCTATAAAATATTAATTCTTATGAAAGATATCGAGATGAGACCATAGATAGTTTTTAGTACTTTTTACAGTTTTGACATATTATTACAACGGGTAGTTGATGAAGTTATTTGCAAATACTCATACAAACATACGTATTTATTTTTGGTTTGTAAATAACTTTGTAAGTTAAAGTTTATAGGTTAGGTAGGTATTTTTTTCATTGTTTTGTTAAATTAAACTTGGTCAGTTTGACAAGTGAACTAAAGCCGAATATATACGAATAAAAATTTAAAAATAGTACAAATCGTGAACGCGTGGTAGCAAGAATGCTAGCAGCATTTCCCCTTTGAATTTCAATTTCAATTCTCTGGGTGAATGATCCAGCTAATTGGTTAGTTGATAATAAGTACTTATTTAAAAACAGATTTACGTTTTAGTTTTAAAAGGGTACAATTTTCTGTGAAGATATCGTTTGCAGTTACAATAAATAAAGCACACGGAAAGACATTCAAGAATGTCGGAATAGATTAAAGTGAATGTTGTTTTTCTCATGTATGATTCCAACTGTATGTTGTCCTATCTAGATCCAGGTGCGGCAAAAACCGTATAAATAGAAACATCCCACGAAAAAAAAATTAAAAATTTTGTATATACTTTTGACATAACATCTTTGTTCCCAAGGTTGGTGGCGCATTGGCGATGTGAGCGATGGTTAACATTTCTTACAATGCCAATGTCTATACATTTCTTACAATGCCAATGTCTATGGGCGTTGGTGACCACTCAGCATCAATTGAGCCATATGCTCGTCCGCCTATTCTATAAAAAATACTGAAATATTATTAATCTACTCATAGTGTTGATTGCAACGAATGAAATTTCTGGTATCGATGTAAAAAATAAAATGTTAATTGAGCTAAAAAATGCCTTCTTCTGACCAACTCCAAGGTCTAATATATTTTATCCCAATACTATGTTACATTATTTTAATGGCAAAGTAATTTTCTATGCAGTCAACATCACAGACGCTGAGCGCTCACTGGCATGCGAGTTATTGTAGAATAAATTATTATAAAATAACAATTACATTACAAACTTGATCTGTTTATCTCAATCGTATCGAGAGACCAGTCTGGCTTTTAGTATCAACGTCTCCTTTGGATAACTAAACAACATCTCAAGAGAATACTTGGTATTCAGGGCAAATTTTATCGAGCCACTATCAATGATAAAAATTTGAAGATTTTTTTCACGTACTATCGAAAGAATTCGTCTGAACAATCGTAATCGAGAAAAGTAACTTTTATGACTGAGTAAAATATCATTTTTGCAACATGGTTCAATGACTAAAACATGCTTCTTATTATTTTCCTTAATAAAGTATGAGCGTCCAATATATTCAAATCTTTAACTTTTATTAGCTTTACGTTTTTTCAAACTTATATTAACTTAAGTAGTATGCCTATAGATGGTAGTTACAATGCTCCAAACTTGATTTGTTGGCATATAATAAACAAAAGGCTGTCCACCGCCCGACACGATAAGACACGTGTAAAAGCACGCGGTAGCAACGGGTATGACATCGCGTTTATATTTATTTTAATTAAAGTTAACGACCAATACTATTACTGCTATAAAAACATAATCGTAACTTCATGTGCAATCTATAAATATAATCTATAAAATATTTATAAATGGAGATTTTAAACAGTCCATCTTAATGTAATTCACAATGGCCCTGCACGGCAGTACATACAACAACGGAAACAAACAAGCAATTATTTTATACGACACTTAAATCATTTCTGCAAATCATTGTAGGTAATCTTCGTAATTAAGGCATGTCACCAAACATATTGCAAATAAATAACATATACTGGTAACATTTATACAATTATTTTAATTATTTCACAGAAAATTATCAAATATGGTAAACGTACTAGCAGATTTATTCATTTGTTATTGTAAAAGTTTTTCCAACTCCGTCTATCAGTCAACAACCGATCCAGCTGTCCCAAAAGGACAAAGTCCTCAAAACATAACTGAAATAGATTTTTATGATATATCGTATAATATGTGGATAGAATTTTTACAAAGGAAAAGAAAAAAACACTCAAACACAAAGATAAAGGTGAAATTCCAGAACGTTTTAAGAAATAAGAATTTCTATATGACTCAAACAGTTCGATTTACTCAGTAAGTCATTTATTATAATAAATATACTTATATATAGTCATGACAAATTTTGAAATATAACTGTTGATATTTTCAGAACAACAAAAACAATCGGAGTTTCTCTTATTGGTATACCAATGCTTGGAGACCAATGGTTCAAATCCGAATACTATTTCAAACATAACATAGGTATCAAGCTCAATATAGAAACACTTAGAGAAGAAAAACTTAATGATTCCATACCACTATAATTACAAACAATGGGTATGTTTCTTAGAGAAGTATTTTATTCTTTTTCATAAATTTGAATCGTTTAAAAATCTTAAATACACTTATAAAACTGATACTTACTAGTTATAATTAATTATACTAATAATATTAATATATTTTTAGTAGAATCTACAAATATTAAAAAACTTGACTATACGCCTAAAATGTTATAAAAATTTAAAACTCTAATAGATTATAAAATTCATCAATTAAGTTATGGTTACATAATTATTGGAATCTAATATATAAAAATCTCGTGTCACGGTATTTGTGGTCGAACTCCTCCGAAACGGCTCGACCAATTTTTATGAAATTTCTTATGCATATTTGGGAGGTAGTAGGTCGTAAAGTATATTTCATACTGCTAGCTGATAAGAGTATCCCTATCCAGATTTTATTTTTCTATTTTTTAGGCATTTTTTTATTCGTATCTTATTTTGATTTATCATCAAAAAATACATATAACCCCAAATTTTCACCCTCCTAACCCATCATCCTTTAATCACGATTTTAGTATTTTTGTATGAACAATATCAAAATAATTACTTTTAGTGAACCTCATCGAAATTTCGTCTACGTCATTCACGAGAAGTGTCATTGACAAGCGTTTTGACTCTTAAAAATTTGCAAAATATTTAACGATTTATTTAATTGATAAGAATTATAAACGTTTTATGATATTAAAAAGGTTGGTAAAATACTAAAGATCAATTACATTATAGGTATACCGTTGTTATCAGTAAATACAACAATTTGGTCTGTTTGTGTGTGTGTTTTACAGTGAAAAATGCAAGCATGACGCAAGGGGGCCCATTTGGGCCGTCGAACTAAAAAAGCATCAAGCATGTATAATAATAGAGCAGAATGAATAGACGAACAAATCCAACAAAATAACAAAAATTTGCGCGTGAGCATGTCACCGTTGAACGGTTTGCTCATCGGCACGTATCCAGTAGCAAGGCTGTTCCTGAAGTCCATTCGCAAACGAAAAAATATCGCAAAGGACTTCGTTCCTCCTCGGGTCTCTTCTTCCCCAACCGCACATTGTTTTTTTGTTATTGTTTTGATTTACACGGGTCTTCTATCGTGTCCTCATCGCAATTTTATGGAGGAAAGTCAAGAAATCGAAATTGTAGCAAGTGTAAATAATGCAATCTTGAAAAATAAGTTAATAAATCATGTTAATTAATTCAAGTATACATAAATTACATACATTAAATAAACACATGATGCGAGTGTTTACTATTGACAGTATAATCAGAGAAATGATAGTATAATCATATGCTCAGGGTCAAAAAAACTATTGAAAGAAAAAAAAAACAAAATCAATGACCATTATTAATCAAGCTATTATAACAATATTTAATTTATAGTAGACTCTCTTTTGATTGTTTGCAACTTTTAAAGACATTTCTGATTTTTAATTTATTGTTAAGGTTTAAATTTCTTTGACAATATTCAAAATAAAATCCTTTAGAAATAATATATTATATCAATCTTATCTTATATCTATATATCTTTAATAATAATATATATCATTATTATTCTGAATCAAATTTAAATATTTAATGCAATAAGTAAAACTTAATTCCATTTGAATTCTGTTAACCTATGAACAGATTATGTTTGTTTATATAGTTTGTGTGAAATAAATCATCTCGAGTTGTGTAAAATATTAAACTATATTTCAAAAAATATTTAGCAATAATTCAATTTGTCTGTTTAAAAGGCAATAAACAGACGCGGTTGCCTCACTGGAATTTTAAAAGAATTAATTTAAATTAATATCTTAGGAGTCACGGCAAAATTAAAATTCTCGCGCAAGAAGATAAATTATGGTGATGGCCAACGATGTGACAGCGAAATAGCCAGCGCAAAGATTATATTCCATTCATATGTACCATGATTATCCCATATTCTACAAGCAATATTTAGTATTGTTGTGTTCCGGTTTAAAGGGCGATGGAGCCAGTGTAACTACAGGCACAAGGGATAATTTACTTCCCAAGGTTGGTGGCGCATTCGCGATGTATGGAACGGTTAATATTTTTATAGTGCCAATGTATATGGGTGGGGTGGCCATTTACCGATATTATAAAGAAAAAAAATAACGGACCACCTTTTTCAAAAGTTCTGTCTCATAATGTGAAAACAATAATAAATAAATTGTGTAGGTAAACCATCGAGCTTATTTGTGTTGGCTAAAGACGGACTGACAAAAAATATCGTACACTCAATTGCTCTTCAAAATTAATTAACTGCTTTAGGATAAAAATATATCACTTTTTTCACTTTACATTTAACTTTTGATCAAACAATGAATATGTCCATTTCATTAATGAAATACATTGAATTGAGAAAATGAAGGTTTTTTTTTTTTTGTTTTCATCGGTGATTATCGTCTACCGCGCTCCTTACCTTTTTCTGTCATAGATCCCATCTCCACACACTTACAATGAATTCGATACTTTTTATTTAAAATCCAAAATATTCAGTAAATATAGTTTATATAGCAGAACAACGTTTGCCGGGTCAGCTAGTTATTATATATTATTATAATTTTACTCGTTTTATTTTTAGCTTTCGTCAAAATTTTGTGAAACTAAGAAACATTATGCGATATCAACCACTGTCCATTGGAATTAGAAGGAGCTGTTTGGTGGGTGGAACACGTCTTTGGACATAAAGGCGCCGCACATAAATTATACGTTTACCTGCATCTCACATGCATTCGACCGAATATTATGCGATAGATTTAATACTATTAAGCTTTGGTGCTTTTATCACTTTACGGATAATTTTGACGTTTATAATGCAATTTATTGTATCAAGATTAAAGTATATTCGTATTAAGACTAAAATGAATTAAAATGGAGTTACAGAAATTATGAACTTTTATTTTGGTACTAGCTCAGCCCACGGATTTGCCCGCGTAACATTATATTTGTCACGTAAATCTGACGACATTCATATCATGATATTAATACTTATCCAACTAAATAATTTCATAATAAGGTTGAATATGTAAATTCCTCTTTAAATTAGTCGTATATAAGTTACAACTGGTTTATAATTTAAAAAAAATGAGCGTACAACGGATATTGTGCCCGAACAGTACTACGCTTACTATTATATTATTTATCTACACATTTTATTTTTTGAGTTGTCTAGAAACATTTGATAACGTTAACAACACGCTTAGCTCTATCAAAATTAAAACATATAAGAATGAAGAGAAATTTTAATTGAAATGTACCTGTACAAATATTATGGACTTTTATTTTGGTACTTCGGAAGAATTCGACGCATCACGTATATATGAATAGGAATTTAGTATATAAGTTACTAAAAAAAACCGAAGCATCGATATGTTTTGTAATTTTTTGTATTGATATACACTCAGTATTACAATGAATTGAAAGCTTAAGTTATTAAATTTATGTAAATGAAAGTTGTGTATTCGTCGTTGGACTCCGTAAATAGAGACCGCATCACGGGCTCAAGTTGCAAGCTAAACTCATGTCACTTCTTTCTAGATTTCACAGAGATAATCACATCCAATGTCTACTAAAGAGAAATTATGCTTTATCCTTTAAGGCAAGTGTCTTTGAGAGCGCTTTCCTTTTTTATATCCACCTTCTCTTCTCTTTTCTTCTTCTCTCTCTTTTCTTTTTGATATTCATATTCTAACGTCCAAATTATATTGCGTATTCTAACCCATTCTACTCGTTTCTATTGCTACTTCTTTACTATTAAAGCAGCGAGACCTTCGGTTTCACGGCCGAACCCTAATGGAACTAGCAACGATTTTTCTTTCATTGTTATTCACCATTATTATATTAGTTCGTATGATAAAGTATGTATGCATACGTTTATAGTATATTAAGATGAAATCTTATAAGAAACCAAGAATGTCCTTCCATGCCAAGTAAATATTTGATATTTTTTTGCTTTTTTAAATTTTGGTACGAATTGTTACGTTAAAAATTGTGTATCACCATTGTGTGCCTTCATCTGCAATAATCAAATTGAATTATGAGCAACATTATTACAATTAATTACCAAAAAATCTATTGTCCAAATAAAAATGCCTGTTTTTTTTTAATTTAATCAAATTATAGTTATATTCAAAGAATCGGGATTCTTAATTATCTTACCTTAAATGTAAAGACACTTACTGTTTTATGTGTTAAAAAAATAAAGTTACTTTAAATATAGTTTAAGCCTATAAAGAAATCATCTCATTGGTATTGGGTATTGTTTTTTCAAATTTATATGGGACAAAACGGGAAGTGTACCCTGCATAAAATAAATAGAATTTTCCAAATCAGTTCTTAAATGGCGGAATTCGGTAAAAAACGCCTTAATTGAGAGTTTTTTTGAAGTCAGTTAAAAATTACTTCTTCTTCTTCGTCGTGACACTTGTCAAAGCGGTCGTGGTGGCCATGAAGTATTATGAATTGTTCGGCACAGATGTTATTCGCCTCACGAGCCTTCGCCATATATCCCTATTAGCGGTTAGCCTGATGCACTCATGCAAAGGACCGCCAACAGTTGTTTTTATTTGGGCGGTCCATCGCATGGGCGTCCTTCTACGTTGTCTGGTGCTATCCACCTTGCCTTGACATTCAAGGTTGCGAGGAGGATGGATCCTTGCCGGGAAAATTACTAGATACCTAATATTATAAAGACATAGTCGCTCGGCTATTTATGTGTTTTTTGTGAATAATTGCGTTTTTCAGAAAATAAATTTGGAAAAGTAAAATCTTATCTAAATACAAAATATGAGCCAAATAGTCGAGCTGTTTCCGAGACAAAATTATTTGTATATAAGAATTTCTCATTTAATAATATAAGATTGTATTGAGTAGCAATTATGGCTATTAATTAAATTAACGTTTCATTCAGAGAACTTACGGAACAAAAGCAAGATCTCTAGAGAATACTTGGTATCCGGGGAAAATGCTTTCCAGTCACTAGTCAATGATACCCTTAACAATTTGTAGGTAATTCCCAAGTAAATACTGCACTCTCGAGTTAATACCTATATTCTATTTATAATATATTCTAATTATAATAAAAGTAACTTATAATATCAGTGTACAAAATCAGTATTAAGTTAATACTTATGCAACAAAATTCAGCGACTAAAATACTTTGTCAAATACAAGCACCATAGCATACATCTTGTATGGACAGCAAATATAATGAGGGTAAATGTATGTGTTAAAAGAAATTTTGATACAATACCTACTATTAAGATTCAAGGTGGGAAAATCTTCGATCCTTTTCCTTTAAGAGATATTTCCCGAATAGATGGATACATAAAATCCATATTGAGTAGTCATTACTATTTATTTTTCAACGTTTCTTAAAGTTAAAAAATCTAAAATCTTTATTCAATATAGAAGCGTTACATTGATTGTCATAAATCTACCACCGGTTCGGAAATAAATATCTCAGACCTGAGAAGAACCGGCGAAAGAAACTCCGCGAAGCTTATAAAATCGCATGTCAGCGCATGTCAGCGCATATTTATTTATTTTAATAAGCTACACGTGGAAGTAAATAAATATTTGCTTTAATTGCTATTTAATAGAAAAACAGACAGGCAAATGGGCCACCTGATAGTAAGTGGTGATTACTTTTATGATCATAACCCGTAAACATTGAAACTATAACAAATATTCACTATTCCTTGGATTGCCTATGCACCACCAACTAAGATGTTATATCCCTCGTACCTGTAATAGTAGTACACTTACTCAACCGTAAAACTGGACGGCAACAATAGTTGTAACTTTTGTTATTTTGCGGCAGAATATATGATAAGTGGGCGATACCTACCCAGACGAGCTTATAAATGCTAATGAAAATAAATTAATATAATAAAATGACTAGCGTTAATATACAAAACGTGCACTCATAAGGTCTCGTGTTATCTACAAATTATATAAATGTTTATCAATTTGAGATTATAACGCTTCGACATCGTTTGACCGATCTCAATGAACGATGCACACATATATTTGAGAAGGTTTTTATATTATTTTCTACATAGTATATCATTCCATAAAGCTTAACTGATCACAATGCAACTCGGTATACAGAGATAATAAAATATATATGTACGAATTGTATATAATTATCATTCTTATAATGACAAAGCAAGGTTATAATCACTTCCTCCTTCAACCTCTATCATTTCTGTCAATCATTGAAGATAATTTGTCGTAGTAATTGTCTCATGTCGTCACTTACATTGCATACTAGCTACTTTTCCCTACTTCTTTTTCAAGCGTTTATTGAAATGGTTCGTATTATTTCAATAACAACGGATTCGAATCACAAACTTTGCCAATTACGGCAATATTTATATAAACAAATACGTATGAAATTAATATGTTATTAATTTCATAATAATTTTAGTATTTGTGGCTATACTCGTACATTATGGAATTTAAATTAAACTATATTTAACAACAAACAAACAAGCTATTCTAACCTCTTTATAATATTAGTATTATAAATGAACAAGAAACGTTTATAAAGCCATAAAGCAATTTTATCTATCAGTTCACAGAAATAAATCAAATATGTCAAACATTATAGCAGTCTTATTCGTTTCTATAATAGTCAAAAGTGAGTGCGCGAAAATATTGGCAGTATTTCCGACTCCGTCTATCAGTCATCAAGTTGTGTTTCGTCCACTAGTACAAGAATTGGCAAGACGTGGACATGATGTGACAGTGATAACAACCGATCCAGCTTTCCCAAAAGGACAAAGTCCTCAAAACATAACTGAAATAGATGTTCACGATATATCCTATAATATGTGGACAAGATTCTTACAAGCGGATAAAGGAAAAGAAGAAAATTTTCAAACTCAAATCAAGTTTATTTTTGAATTATTAGCAGGAGTTTTTGAAGAGCAAATGAAAACTACTGATGTCCAGAAACTTATTAATGACAAGAATAAGAAATTTGATTTACTTTTTATAGAATCGTGCGTAAGACCAGCACTAGGATTTTCTTATATATACAAAGTACCAGTTATAGAGATAAGTTCACTTGGTGCTCTTTACGAAACCTTTGATAGGTCAGGAGCTGCAACCAATCCTCTCTTATATCCTATAGCAATCAGACAACGGCTGAATAATTTAACATTGTGGGATAAAATTCAAGAGTTATATACACAGCTTAAGGGAGAATATATATTTGCAGATCTAGTTAGTTCAGAAGATAAAATGCTGCAGAAAATATTTGGTTCGAATATTCCTAGTATTACAGAATTAAGAAAAAATGTACATATGTTATTTATAAACGTACATCCGATTTGGGATTTCAACCGTCCTGTACCGCCTAATATAGTTTATTTAGGAGGCTTACACCAAAATCCTGCTAAAGAATTACCAAAGGTAAAACTAAAAATTTTAATCAGCGTCATTTTATGCATATTTATATAACCATTATGTCACCATGTTTTTTTTAGAATTAAGTAAAATTATCAATTACAACAAATGAGCAAACAACGTATTTATATATTTTTTAATTCTTTACGTAATATTTCAAGTTAAGTACTTAATTATATTATTTATGTTTTGCAGGATCTCAAATCTTATCTCGACTCTTCCAAGAATGGTGTAATATACATGAGCTTCGGTACAAACGTTAAACCTTCATTGTTACCGAAAGAGAAAATGCAAATATTTACAAATGTATTTTCCGAGCTGCCTTACGACGTTTTATGGAAATGGGATAAAGATGAAATTCCAGGTCGTTCTAGGAACGTCAGAATATCTAAATGGTTCCCACAGTCCGACTTACTCAGTAAGTAATTTATTGCAATTAATATATTATATTAATATAAATTCATAATTACTTTTGAAATATAACTGTTGATATTTTCAGAACATAATAAAGTTAAGTTATTCATAACCCAAGGAGGCTTACAATCGACAGACGAAGCTATTACAGCTGGGGTTCCTCTTATTGGTATACCAATGCTTGGAGACCAATGGTTCAACTCCGAACACTATGTTAAACATAATATAGGTATGAAGCTCAGTATAGAAACGCTTACAGAGAAAAAGCTTAAGGATGCCATAGAAACTATAATTACAAATAATAGGTATGTTTATTAAAGATATATTTTATTCCTGAATATAAGTTTGTATGTTTAAATATCCTATATTGATTATTATAACTCATTATTACATTTTTATGTCGACTAAACAAGCTTTGATCGTACGTATTTAACTATTTTTTTGCTCTTCGATAGCTGACTTTTTGAGTGAACGGTCTATTCGAGTAGTCGTTAACAGTTGTTCCTCAGACCTCATGATAATAAACGACATGGCCTGTTTTACTCGCTGCGACGCTTGCCTTTCTGCCGAACACAAATCATCTTCTCTCATTTGAACTTTTTGTATACGGATTTTATTGTTGATTTTTAGTTTGTTATTTATATTTTTAGCTTTCGTCAAAACGTTGTAAAACTGAGGAATATTATGCGAGATCAACCACTGTCACCATTAGAACGCGCTGTGTGGTGGACGGAGCACGTCTTAAGACATAACGGCGCCGCACATCTACGTTCACCGGCAGCCCACATGCATTGGACTGAATACTATGCTATGGATTTAATTATATTAGTCTTAGGTTCTTTTGTGATTTTATTGTTGACGTTGGTATTTTTAATACGTCTTGTTATATCAAAATTAAAATATATAAAGATTAAAAGGAAAGTGAATTAAAATTTGCCACCGAAATAATTGACTTTCATTTTGGCTTAATAGGAGATTTTAACGCGCCGGAGACGATATAGTATCCACGAGTTTATAAGTTTTTTTTGCTATGTAACAATAATGTGATATTTTGTTTGTGACTCAGTGATATAGCTGGCATAGATTGTAAAAAAACAGTATTTGCTTGTTCTGCGGCGGATTTTAATAAAAATGTTAATATACGCGTTCAGGGCGTTTTATTTTAAGTACATTATACCACCAGTACTGTTTATATTGACACATAACTATACTTAATAAAAATTATATTTCGTAGAGTATAATACACATTTTTTTATAGAGCGGCTGACTGGAAATTGGGCCGCCTGTTAATAAGGGGTCACTACATTCTACAGACATTAGTACTGTAAAAAATATTAACCACTTCTTATATCGGCAATGCCCTTTTCCGCGTGAAAGTCGATTTTACAACGACGTATCAAAAAATGCATTGTCCTGTTCGTATGCTTAATATCTTGTCGCAATAAATAGTTGCTAGTGACTTTATAAATACACTTTTAAACTTGTCAAAAGGCATACTCTTAAGTGTCTATTTCTTTAATCATATCGTTATATTCGTTTTTTTAAATAAGATTTTATAAATGAAATTCTTTTGGTCTCTATTTCTTTAAAATTTGAGATTTTTGCATCTTAGGTTTAATAAACTGTAATAGTGTAAAAGTAGAAACTAGTCAGAACTCAACTGGCACACATTACAATTAAGAACTCACCTATTTTTTTATAGAACAGGAAGGCGGACGAGCTTATGGGCCACCTTATGGTAAGTGGTCACCAAACGCTCTTAGACATTGGCACTGTGAGAAATGTTAACCATCGCTTACATCGCCAATGCGCCACCGACCTTTGGACCTAAGATTTTATGTCCCTTGTGCCTGTGATTACACTGGACTTACTTGACTGTATTACGTCAAAAGTTCTTAACCCTGAAGAAAAAAAAAGAAAGTAGGAAATAAAGAAGCTAATTATTAAATAATGATTTCCCTCCTGGCAACTGTCACTCCCGGCAATTTAGCGAGGAAATTTATAATATCTTAATATTCGATAGTATGTATGTAGTGTATACGAGTATATAGTATCGCTCGACTAATCTACAATTATACCAAATTAATCTATTTTTTGCGAATATACCGATTTCATTTATTCTACAAATCAATTTATATGATAAAGATGCACGAAAATCTACAAAGAATCATTCTAACTCAATAAAATATAAGCAAAACTAGCTGGTGCCCGCGACTTCGTCTACGCAGGATTAGTATTTGGAGTAGCTTATATTAGCGTGGCGTAGAAAAGAACTAACATTATGACATAAATATTTTTTGAGTCGCATTTGAAAAATATAACTGCTTGACAATATTTTAACATAAGAAAATTGGCAATATAATAAATATTATATAGGCACTGCAGAACCCTGATCATAGGCCTATAGTTATCTAGCTACTGCAGTATACTCTTATAAACTATATTTAACGATTTTTTTCCTTCAGCATAAACATGCAGATTTTTTGCTTTGGAAACACGTGAGCAAGCCACATAGAGCTGACCGTGAGAAAAACATGGCGTGCCTAAATGTATGCCTGCTACCTTTAAGGTTTGACCCTGCGATTTGTTGATCGTCATTGAAAATGCGACTTTTAACGGGAACTGCAGGCGTTTAAAATTGAATGGCAAGTTATTGGGTATGATTGGGATGCGCGGTATAAGAACATTGTCTCCCTTGGCTTCTCCAGTTAAAATTGTGGCCTTCACAATGTGCCTTCCTAGTTCGGTAACTCGCAACCGAGTACCGTTGCATAATCTTGGCGCGTCCAGGTTACGCATCAACAAAACAGGTACACCTACCTTTAATTCCAATTTGTGTGATGGTACTCCGGACAACTCTAAAGAGTTAAGGAACTCTACGGGATAACTTGTTGTGTCATCAGATGACATAACTGTGTCAATAGAATTGTACACTGAAGTTTCGGTGTTTATTTCGGCCAAGATTTTTTTATTTATTTTCGTAACAGTCTCATTTTCGGTGCTAATATGGTTCTTTCACACAACCAATTTTCGTCAACAATGTTTTGTTGCATATTCGGAAAAACTTGTTCAATAAGTTCGTCTTCTGACTCCACAGCATGACAAAATTGCTGTGTGAAAGGAATCATACCATCTTGGTCGGTGTCTAGGAGGCCTTCACCAATTTCTAGCAGTTTCTGAGCATATGCTTCTGATTCGATATCGCTGAATAACTGGACTCGCATGTTAGTGGTAAGATAAAGCTTTTCAACTTTAGACCAAAGATATGAGGCTTTAAGACATGCGTTAATTTCATCTGCTGCAGTACCTCTCTCGATAACCGGTAAAGTCTGTCTAAAATCCCCTGCCAGTAACACTACCACACCACCCATCAACTTTCGATTGCTTTGAATGTCTTGTAGACAGCGATCAAGCGCCTCAATTGCGCGCTTGTGTGACATAGTGCACTCGTCTCACACGATCAGCAGCAGCAGTTTGGTTTAAGGCAATAAATCTTAAGCGCTCACTCTCCACTTTGACATACATGTCTACCAAAAACTGAAGAAGGAGAAGTCTACATCGAAGTAATAAATTAAAATTATTTCGACGTACCATCATATGATATGCATAAAAGTCTTTGCACGACACTTTTTTGTTCGGTATGGGTTGTTTTGTAACTGGGTTTGTCTGAGGAATATCAAAACTGTACCCTTATTGTCCTTTCCAAAAAATTAACGGGTACTCGAGAGCATCATAAAATCTATGAGTGTCCGGAACTCTAGTGAGCCGGCCATCGTGCGCCTGAATAACAATGTCCCGAGACGCAGCCTGTTCACTACTTACAACTACGGCAGCTATTTCGTTTGTGGTCGGGCCATTGAATCGTCTTTCGTGTTCACCACGTGGAACACGATCTGGGTGTATCACAACCTTGTAATCATCGCTAGTCACTCTATCTTTAGCCATTTTAAATTCATGCACTAAAACGTTGTGATCATGTAAAACTTTTTGTATTTTTTGGACTGTGTTTCTCTCCACACCTGGTACGTACTCAGAACGCCTATCAACTTGTGCTTCCTCATCACCCATGAAATAAACTTGCAAGAATTTTGGTTGCGTATTAGTAGCAGGAAGCAAAGAGCCAAACGTGTGGTATATTTGCCCTTGTATTGTAAAAGTCGGGTAAAATCCTGGCATCGACACAATGTTATCAGCTCCAAAAGATGTCATATGGAAACATGTATTGTATTTCCTTATGTGTTTTAAAAAACGGCGAGACTCGTCTGTTTCATGTTTTCATGTTTGAAAAAAGTTCTTTAAGGGGTTCAACTGGTTCGTCTATTAAAGGAAGAGCTACTTTTCCTCCCGAACAACACATGCCTGCAGCTTCCTCTTTCCATTTAAGTGCACCGCAAAATCTGCATTCTTTATTCATCGCTTCTATTTTTATAAGCTTTATAAGGCTTTCGTAATCAAGTGTCTCGTCGTAGTCAAATGCAGCTTTATCGAATACCCCCCAGGCGTTTCTTGTAAATATTAGTCGTCGCTGTTGTGCCCTTTCAGCAACAGCGCGTCTGCGCGCTTCAGCAGCTTCAGCGGTTTCTGTAGCTCTTTGGGATGCTAAGTATGTCGCCTGTTGAAGACGCCGAGCTTGAGACTGTTCGGGTGTCTCAGAAGCCCAATGAGATGCCATAGATTCCGCGTAATGTTGACGTCGGGCTTGAGACTGTTCGGGTGTCTTCGCAGCCCGTTGAGATGCTAGATGCTCGGCATGCTGTTGACGTTGATCATGGGACTGTTCTGGTGTCTCATTAGTCCGTTTAGATGTCAAATAATCAGCATGCTGTTGACACTGAGCTTGGGACTGCTCTGGTGTCTCGGCAGCTCTGAGAGCTGCCTGACGCTCTGCCTGTTCAAGTCTTCGCTGTTCGGCTTATGGAAACGTCTCGTTAAGTCTAGCTACTTTCATAGTTCGAGCTTTATTAGAACTTTGGGAAAGATTAGACTTACGATTTCGCGGCATAATTCTTATTAAATGCTTTTTCTACACATCAAACAATACATTACGTAATTATTATGTTAAATATATGTGTAACTAACGTTTATGGCAGCGCACGCCAGAATAGCTCGCAGAAAGGTAGGGTTTTTCCTAGTTACTTGACATTTAATGTCATATTTTGGACAGCTCACACAATATCTTTATAAATTGTAGCCTATGTGTTATTCTGATGTATAAGCTATATTATTGGAAAGTTTAATTGAAATCCATTCAGTAGTTTTTGCGTGAAAGAGTAACAAACATCCATCCACACATACAAACTTTCACGTTTATAATATTAGTAGGATGTGCTTTGAACTATCGTGAAAATTAGTTCCACTCGTGACGTCATAGATGGCGCCACAGTACTTTTAAATCGCGCTGACGAGTGAATAGTAATGGAGAATTTTTCTCCTTATTGGGATGTTTGGTTTATTTTAATATGATTAGTTGCATGACGTTTTACAAATTGAGTATATTGTATTTAAACTAGTAAAACCCATAGCTTCGCCAACGTGTAAAGTGTTCCTTTTAAAAGAGATCTTTATTTTGAAATAACAGATAGTCAATTTTGTTTTATTTATTTGTATATAAATGTATACATAAGCCAAAAATAGTGCACAATTTACAGATACCGAACCTTATTTTGTTTTAGCTTTTGATAGACGATTTTGATAAAATGAATACTTAAATAAATACATTTTTTGCATTTGTAATTTTTAACCCGTTTTAAAGAATTTGCCTAAAAATAGAAAAAAAAAAAACTAAAAAATACTTGCAAACAGCCATATTAACGTAAATAGAGGAGTTATTTTTAAATCACAGACTGACACTTCTGTTTTATTACGACAAACTAAAAAAAAATCATTTTCGTGTTTTGTTACTGTTTTCTAAACTAAAAAAAATAGGCAAGAGTAATAGAACGAGTAGAGAGTAACTAAGACTATTTGATATGGAGTTAGTATTTAGTTAAGTATATATATATCTTTATATTTTTTTAGAAAGGCAGACAAACAGATGACCAACTGGTAGTAATTAGTTGCCATCACCCATAGTCACGAGCACTGGAAAACGTATAGACCATTACATTCACATCTTACTAAGATAATATGTCTAACTTACTCTTAAAATCGATCGAACGATTCTTTTTTTTTTATAGTATAGGTAGGTGGACAAGAATATGGGCCACCTGGTAAGTGGTCACCAACGCCCATAGACATTGTAAGAAATGTTAACCATCGCTTACATCGCCAATGCGCCACCAACCCTGGGAACTAAGTTGTTATGTCCCTTGTGCCTGTAATTACACTGGCTAATTCACCCTTCA
Source organism: Nymphalis urticae (assembly GCA_905147175.2). NCBI lineage: Eukaryota > Metazoa > Arthropoda > Insecta > Lepidoptera > Nymphalidae > Nymphalis > Nymphalis urticae. The sequence continues at coordinate 5,507,922 of LR990008.1, forward strand.
AACCGGAACACAATATCTGATGAGTAGGTGGTACCTACCCAGACGAGCTTGCACAAAGCCCTACCACCAGTAACGTCGACATAAACCGTTGCCACAAATGGAAAAAAAGTGGCTAAATGCAACACAACACCAACAAAGCGATTAGTTTAAATTAAACTTCAAATCAATGACATTAATCAAATTTTAATAATTAATTATTCTATGTAGACACTGATATATATATAAACTCTTAAATAATAATTAGATCCAAATTAAATTAATTAATTTTCCATTTTGTTGATATTGTAAAGTGAGACATGATTCTGGATATGACGAAACGAATCAAGCAACTTACAAGAATTAAAGAAACAATGGCGACACACAATGTAATTACTACTAAATCAAGTTCATAGTATTCCGCCCAGTGCATGTCGGCTGCGGGTGCGCGGAGATGTTCGCCGCCGTGACGGAGCACATACTCCGTCCACCAGACCGCACGCTGCAATGGAGAGTAGGCTTGATCCCGCATTATTGAACGTAGCTTTATAATATTATTTCGGTAGCTGTAATAAAACGTTAAGAAAGTAAAATCATTATTATTTGTGTTAACTCATAATTATATATTTTATACTTATTATATTGATATACGTTATATAAATTATAATTATGTATCAATTGCTTAAAAAGTTTATAGTTTATATTAAATGAGAAACAACACCAAAATACCTTGAAAGACCAAGTACTATTTAGTTGCTATAATATATAGGCAATGTGCAACCAATGTTAACGTACATTTTTCCAGACACACAATAGGTGTCGATAATTATGATATTATAAAAATAAAATTACCTTGGATCTCTTATAACGGCTTCTAAGGAATTATTTAAAATTTCTTCTGTAAGAGTTTCCATATCAAGCTTAATACCAATTTTATATAGCTTATACATTTCTGCATTAAACCATTGATCGCCTAAAAGCGGTATACCGACTAATGGAACACCCGCATTGATAGCTTCATCAGTAGATTGAAGTCCAGCTTGTGTTACAAAAGCTTTGATATTAGGATGTTCTGCAATAGTTATTATTATTAATTTAGCTTGATTTCCCCAAACATGTTTTTACAGTTAAATGCAATCAAATCTTACGAGTCTTAGACTTGCGTAAACTACGTCGGTTAACCAATTATTGCAAAATTTTAAAGTTCTTTTATATTAATAAAAGATATTTTTTAGTAAATTAGAAGTATACTCACGTAACAAATCTGATTGAGGAAACCATATTCCAACTCTGACATTGTTTGGACAATTTATTATCTTTTCAGTGTCCCATTTCAATAAAATATCATACTGGAGTTGTGAAAATACATTCATTAGAACTTGAATCTTCTTAGGTGGTAGTATAGATGGCATAGAATTTGTTCCAAAGCTAACGAAGACAACACCATTTTTTGAGTTATCGAGATACAACTTTAAATCCTGTAAAGATTTGATTAAATTAAACACTATTTAAAACCAAAATTATAGCAATGTGTACACTTTGGTATAAAGTGAATATTAGTTGAGTTCCTGGTGGTAGAGCTTAGGTGGCTTAGGTGTGCAGACCCGTCTGGGTGGATACCACCAACTTATCAGATATTCTGCCGCTAAGCAGCAATACTTAGTATTGTTGCATTCCGGCTTGAAGGGTGAGTGAACAAGTGTAACACAAGGGACATAACATCTCAGTTTTCAAGGTTGGTGGTGCATTGCCGATGTAAAGAATGATTATTATTTCCACCTGCGTAAAACATAAAAAACGAGAGTATAACAAAACATGAGTCATGATCGAATCGTTTTCTTCAAAAAGATTGAACTAATTTTCATTTAACAGGCAGTTCATTTTACTTTTAGGAGTGATCTAGGCTGCCTTTATGCTACCACATTCACGCCGAGGAACCAGATACTATGTACAGTATCTGCATTTGAAAATATAATATTATAACTAGTTGCATAGTTTTGTGAAAATTAAGTAAAAATTGTTGCAGCAATGACACTTATCAAGATCTTACAGTCTGCTACATGCCCGATGGTATATTTAGAAAAATGGCAGATGCTCAATGGATGCTCTCAGCTTAAGACCGTGAGAATTGGAATTATATGTTACCTATGGATCATTTGTGCTGAATATAATGATGATGATTATATATTACATAGAAATTCTTGCATATGTACAAAAAAAACTCATTTAATATTACAAGATAAGATAAATTAAATACCTTTGGCAAATCCTTCTTAAGCGTATGATGAATACCGTTTATATATACGACATTTTTTGTAACAGGCCGATTAAAATCCCAGACAGAGTGAAGATTGAGCAAGGATATTTGCACATTTTTTCTTAACTCACTCATCGGTGGTATGTTTGTGTCAATTATTGTTTTTAACATTTCATTTTCAGCATTTTCCATATTTATGATAGCTTCATTTATGGAACAGTACGAATACAACTCTAGCATATTTTCCCAGGTGGTGAGATTTAGGAACCTCTGACGGGCTGCTATTGGATATAAATTAGGATGTGAAGGAACTCCTATCGAATCAAATGTTCCAGGAATAGCACCAAACGAGCTAATTTGTATCACGGGTACCTTATAAATATGGGAATAGCTCAAAGCTGCTCGACTAAATAATTCAACAATTAACAAATCATAAATGATACTCTTATTGTTAATCATGTTTTGTATTTCTTCAGACAGTAGTTGCTTCTCTATGACTTTTGAGTTTCCTTTAAAAACCCTTTCTATTTGAGTCATTAAATCGCCTCTGTTTCCTGTAGCTAGAGTTCTGGCAAGAAGTTCTTTCGTGGTGTATGACAAGTCATGAAAATCAATTTCATAGAGATTTTTCGGTGATTTTCCTTTAGGGAATGCAGGATCTGTTGTTAACACAGTAACTTCATGACCACGTTTAGCTAGTTCTTGTGTCAGAGGACGAAATACCACTTGATGACTTATCGAAGGAGTAGGAAACAATGCCAAAATTCTTGCAGATTCACTCTTTGTAATTATTAATAACGCAAGAACTATGTCTCTAGCTAACCACATCTTACTAGTTGTTTTGTCTTCTACTTCTCACTTCAGTGTTTTTTTATTTTCCGAACCTGTAGTAGTTTTTCGTTAGACAATCAATAAGTAGGTGGAAAGGTTCTATATTGAATATTAAAGAAATTTCAGCTTCGTATAACAACATATTTAATACAACTATTGTAATTTTTAAATAATATTTAAAACTAAGGCGTCTGCATAATGTTATTTTTTATTTTTTACACACTTAATATTCAATTTTCAATATTTTTATAATACAAACCAGGCCACGATATGATATTAATTTTTTATTAAATCGTTATCCTATAGATTGCGTGTAACCCAAAATTGTTAATCTTTAATTTAATTTAGCACGATTCGATTAAAAACCTATTTAAATATTGTATGTATAATAACTTTATTATTTCAAGGGTTGACATTGATCAAAAACAACATAATAATTTTCCCGGCGGTATAGTCACGAGGTGACATTAATTTTTTACATTTTTTCTTTTTATACTTTTAATTATTGAGACAAAAAATGACAATTTATTATAACAATGCAGTCTAGGATTGAAAGAGATATATTTTACAAATCCCTTTTAGTCAATAAAAGTATTTAGCACCAAAAAAAGTTGCGTGAAAGACCATATTTGCCGGTCGTTTTAGATAAACTTGTTCTAAGTTTAAGAATATTACATTTATATGGGTAAAGGCGTGTGTGTGAAATGCGGCCATAGTGACTACATACTGGGGTCCTATTTACCAAATATGCTATATACCTTTCTCCATATTCACTGTGAACACAGCTTTGTTTTTAACCTTCTAAGTTTGAATAACACCTGTCCAAACCTACACGTAATAAATGTGTATTCTAAACAATAAAAAATTCTAATGTTTTTAGCAAATAGTACACTATACTATATATGAATAATTTAAAGGTATAGTTAATATCTTTGAACTATTGATACAGTAATATAAATGTAATATAATTTTACCTTTTTTTATTAAATTTGAGTGAAACTAATAAAATTCCAGTAAGGAAAGAACTTTTAGCTTTAGAAGGTAACAGATAAAATTCGTTTAAGTCACACCACGTCCGCACTGCGCGGAAATTGTACTAGAAGCTATGACACCAACTAAAAGGGAATCAAATGTATTTAAGGAAACTGTAAAACGTCGTAAAATACATAAACGTAGATTGCATTCTGAGCTTTAGGACAAGTCCAAAAGATATAAGAACTGAATGATTGAAGCGGATAAATGTGCTATTTAAAAAGGAATACTTAGATATCCATGATATGAGTCTGGATCACTTAGTGGATTAAACACGTGCATATTAACCGAAAATCGTAGGTTGTAATGTTGAATTCCGTGTTTCTCAGAAACAATATTATAATTTGTGTTAACAAATAATCCAGCTCAATGAAGTAGGAAAACATAGGGAAGCCTACATGTGTTCGTTGAAACTATGCTTCATATATCAACAAACCCGTATTCTAGTTGGTGGAATCAGCTATGGAACGATATTATATAATATTCTTATGTATTGTAATCTATAAAAAGGCTTAATAGCCTTCAACAACTCCTGAGGTAAAAATGAAAGATAAAACGCCACACTTGAAACGATATTTCGATATTCGATATTTAGTCATCGTAAAATAACATTTTTAAGGTATAATGTAGTCTGCAGATAATGTTTTTTAAAATTTACGATAATTATTAGATAACATAAATTTTTTTTTACCGGCTTGATAAATAAATCAATTTTTTGCCTGTATCAGTGTTCAATCATCAAAAACAATTTATTTTTTACTGAATGCTTAATCTCGAGTACCATTTAGATTTAAATATATAATTTAGATAATTTAGATTATATCTTATATATTTTAGATTAGATTTAGATAATTTAGATTAGATTTCGATAATTTAGATTATATATTCGGGGAACATGCTTTCCAGTCACTAGTCAATGATACTTTCCCTACTTCTTTATCAAGGATTTGAATCACAAACTGTAATTGGCAATATTTATATAAACAAATACGTATGAAATTAATATGTTATTAATTTCATAATAATTTTAGTATTTGCGACTTAGATGGAATTTAAATTAAACTATATTTAACAACAAACAAACAAGCTATTCTAACCTCTTAATCATATTAGTATAAAAAATGTACAAGAAACGATTATAAAGCCATAAAGCAATTTTATCTATCAGTTCGCAGAAATAAATCAAATATGTCAAACTTTATAGCAGTCTTATTCGTTTCTATAATAGTCAAAAGTGAGTGCGCGAAAATATTGGCAGTATTTCCGACTCCGTCTATCAGTCATCAAGTTGTGTTTCGTCCACTAGTACAAGAATTGGCAAGACGTGGACATGATGTGACAGTGATAACAACCGATCCAGCTTTCCCAAAAGGACAAAGTCCTCAAAACATAACTGAAATAGATGTTCACGATATATCCTATAATATGTGGACAAGATTCTTACAAGCGGATAAAGGAAAAGAAGAAAATTTTCAAACTCAAATCAAGTTTATTTTTGAATTATTTGCAGGAGTTTTTGAAGAGCAAATGAAAACTACTGATGTCCAGAAACTTATTAATGACAAGAATAAGAAATTTGATTTACTTTTTATAGAATCGTGCGTAAGACCAGCTCTAGGATTTTCTTATTTATACAAAGTACCAGTTATAGAGATAAGTTCACTTGGTGCTCTTTACGAAACCTTTGATAGGTCAGGAGCTGCAACCAATCCTCTCTTATATCCTATAGCATTCCGACAACGGCTGAATAATTTAACATTGTGGGATAAAATTCAAGAGTTATATACACAGCTTAAGGGAGAATATATATTTGCAGAGCTAGTAAGTTCAGAAGATAAAATGCTGCAGAAAATATTTGGTTCGAATATTCCTAGTGTTACAGAATTAAGAAAAAATGTACATATGTTATTTATAAACGTACATCCGATTTGGGATTTCAACCGTCCTGTACCGCCTAATATAATTTATTTAGGAGGCTTACACCAAAATCCTGCTAAAGAATTACCACAGGTATAACTAAAAATTTTAATCAGCGTCATTTTATGCATATTTATGTAACCATTATGTCACCATATTTTTTTTACAATGAAGTAAAATTATCAATTACAACAAATGAGCGAACAACGTATTTATATATTTTTTAATTCTTTACGTCATATTTCAAGTTAAGTACTTAATTATATTATTTACATTTTGCAGGATCTCAAATCTTATCTCGACTCTTCCAAGAATGGTGTAATATACATGAGCTTCGGTACAAACGTTAAACCTTCATTGTTACCGAAAGAGAAGATGCAAATATTTACAAATGTGTTTTCCGAGCTGCCTTACGACGTTTTATGGAAATGGGATAAAGATGAAATTCCAGGTCGTTCTAGGAACGTCAGAATATCTAAATGGTTCCCACAGTCCGACTTACTCAGTAAGTAATTTATTGCAATTAATATATTATATTATATTAATATAAATTCATAATTACTTTTGAAATATAACTTTTGATATTTTCAGAACATAATAAAGTTAAGTTATTCATAACCCAAGGAGGCTTGCAATCGACAGACGAAGCTATAACGGCTGGAGTTCCTCTTATTGGTATACCAATGCTTGGAGACCAATGGTTCAACTCCGAACACTATGGTAAACATAACATAGGTATGAAGCTCAGTATAGAAACGCTTACAGAGAAAAAGCTTAAGGATGCCATAGAAACTATAATTACAAATAATAGGTATGTTTATTAAAGATATATTTTATTCCTTAATATAAGTTTGTATGTTTAAATATCCTATATTGATTATTATAACTCATTATTACATTTTTATGTCGACTAAACAAGCTTTGAACGTACGTATTTAACTATTTTTTTGCTCTTCGATAGCTGACTTTTTGAATGAACGGTCTATTGGAGTAGTCGTTAACGGTTGTTCCTCAGACCTCATGATAATAAACGACATGGCCTGTTTTACTCGCCGCGACGCTTGTCTTCCTGCCGAACACAAATCATCTTCTCTCATTTTACCTTTTTGTATACGGATTTTATTGTTGATTTTTAATTTGTTATTTATATTTTTAGCTTTCGTCAAAACGTTGTAAAACTGAGGAATATTATGCGAGATCAACCACTGTCACCATTAGAACGCGCTGTGTGGTGGACGGAGCACGTCTTAAGACATAACGGCGCCGCACATCTACGTTCGCCGGCAGCCTACATGCATTGGACTGAATACTATGCTATAGATTTAATTATATTACTCTTAGGTTCTTTTGTGATTTTGTTGTTGACGTTGATATTTTTAATACGTCTTGTTATATCAAAATTAAAATATATAAAGATTAAAAGGAAAGTGAATTAAAATTTGCCACCGAAATAATTGACTTTCATTTTGGCTTAATAGGAGATTTTAACGCACTGGAGACGATGTATTTAGTATCCACGAGTTTATATTATAAGTTTTTTTTTTTATATTTGTCGGGAGGGCAAATGACTACTCCACCTGATGTTAAGTGGTAGTAGAGTCCAAACGCGAGGACGGCCAGAACAGTCGGGAAGGAGGTTCTGCACTAGCCGCCCTCGCCTTGCCGGCCCGCTAGATGCCTCTTCACGCCTCGTTTGAAGGAACGCGGGTCGTAAGAGGAGGGGAATACGTGAGCTGGTAAGGAATTCCATTTTTTGGAGGTGCGACAAAGAAAGGAGTTGCCAAATTTCTTTGTGCGCGATGGAATTGACACAGCGATGGAATTGTCACAGTTAGTCGGTGACATCGAGAGCCAGCACGCGTAGACTTGTGAAGGAAGGGGAAGCAGGAATTAGGGAGAATAATTCCTCGGAACACTCGCCGTGATACAGTCGATAGAAAGCGCTCAGAGCTGCTATCTCTCGACGCAATTGTAAAGGCTCGAGGGTGTTAGTGACCTTTACGTCACCAATAATGCGGACCGCACGTCGCTGCAACCGATCCAAGGCCTCAAGTAGGTACTTAGCGGAGCTATCCCAAAGGTGCGAGCAATATTCAACGCAAGATCGTACCTGTGTTTTGTACAGCAGGCACAGTTGTTGTGGCGTGAAAAAACGCCGCACCTTGTTCATAACTCCGAGTTTCCGTGAAGCTGTTTTTATCACAGCCTCGATGTAATCCCTTGGACTAAGGTCGCAGCGAACGTCCATCCCCAGCATGGTGATTTTGCTTTGTATAACCAGCGAAGTGCCACAGAGGGAGGGAAGAGGGGAAAATGGTGACTTTTTTGCTGTGAGAGCGCATACCTGTGTTTTCTTGGCATTAAACTCAACAAGATTATCTGAGCCCCATTTGGCGATAAGCTGTAATGTCCTATTGAGTTCAATGACAAGATCCTCCCGCCTCTCCTTAATTTCCGCTCGCCCATCCACTGCTTGTCCGTGGTATCCACCATGCACTGTACTATCGTCTGCATAGCAATGCATGTTCCCGAGAGAGAGCATATCATTGATATGCAAAAGAAACAGAGTGGGAGATAGCACAGATCCCTGGGGGACCCCAGCATTCATTACATAGAATTGTGAAGCGCAACCATCAACTAAAACACGAAGGCTGCGCTTGTGTAGGAAGCTGGCAATCCAGGTGGAAAGCTGAGCAGGCAGACCATATGGTCTGCCTGCATATGCAGGCAGCTTGGAGAGAAGACTTCTGTGCCAGACCCTGTCGAAAGCCTTGGAGATATCGAGGCTGACAGCCAACGATTCCCCATGCTTGTCGATAGCTTCACCACAGAGGTGTGTTACGTACGCTAGAAGATCACCTGTAGACCGTTTTGGTCGAAATCCGTACTGACGATCATTAATTAAATAGTGATCTTCTAGGTAATGGATCAGTTTGTTGTTAAGAATCCGTTCCATCACCTTACAAAGTACTGAGGTAATAGCTATTGGCCGATAATTTGCCGGGTCAGACCGATCCCCTTTTTTGGAACCGCTTGCACATTAGCTAGTCTCCAAGCCTCCGGCACACATCCCGAAGAAAGAGAAAGTTGGAACAGGCGCGTTAACACGGGAGACAGCTCCGCCGCGCACTTCTTCAGCACTATGGCTGGTATTCCATCGGGACCGCTAGCTTTCCGTACTTCAAGTGATTGCAGCTCCGCACGTACATCACGCTGCCTGATTTTGATGTCAGGCATCGTGTGGCCACATGAAGGTATTACTGGTGGCAGCGTACTACAATCATCGATGATCAGCTTTCTCTTGCGGACTGTGAGCTAGCGATCCGTCCGGACTTCTGAGCGGTGGCAGCGAAGGTTGGCAGAAATTGTTTTGCACAGACTTGGTCAGACGCCAGAAGCTACGGGAGCCTCTAGGATGTGAAATAAGGTCATGACCAATTTGTACAATGCGCTGTGCATCCGCTCTCGTGTAAGCCTTCCTACAGGACTTGGAGTTTTTATTGTAGATTGCTTTCAGTGAATCAATGTTAGATGCCCCGCTAATGCAGCCATTGATCCACTCGCGATATGCCGCCTGCTTAGATGATACAGCGTCGGCACATTCGCGAGTGAACCAACGGTTACACGCACCCCTACTGTCGAGATCTGAGCTAGGAATGTAGTATTCCATTCCCAACAAGATCTCGCCAGCAACAGCAGCGGCACTAGCAGTCAGGTCATTCCCACTGAAGCAACGTTCCTTCCAAGGAACTGACGTATAGTAATCGCGCATACCGTCCCAATCTGCCGACTTGTAGTGCCAAACGCGACGTTTGCATACCGCTGGCGGCGGCAGCTTGGCCTGTGGCACTTTGGTAGATATGAGGCTGTGATTCGAAGAATCAAGTGGAGCTTGAACCACAACCTGATATTCCACCGGGTGAGAAGTCAGCAGAAGGTCCAGTAGAGAAGGCGCTTGCCCATCAATGTCTGGGATCCTGGTGGGCTGATTAACCAGTTGGGTCAAGTCATGTGTGAGAGCAAAAGCATGAGCAGTCCTTCCAGCATGGTCAGTTTTGAGGGATTTCAACCATGATTCATGGTGAGCATTAAAATCCCTCAAAAACACCAATTCCACGTTAAGAAACTGCTCTTGCGCAGCATCTTCCCGACTAAGATGTCGGCTTGTTTTCAAGTCACCATTATGGGATCTGTAGAGGCACACGTAGACCCGACTCTGAAGAACCAGATTCACACGTACCACCAATATGGAGAAGGAGGGGTCCTCCAAGCAGCGCAGTCAGTGACAGCAAACATCCGTCCTGACGAACAAGCATACTCCGGCTTTCACTTTGAAGGATTCTTCAAGCATGTAGCCGGGATAATTAAGATAGCTGGTATCGGCAGGACGGAGTATTTGTGTCTCCGTTAGAAACAACATTGCTGGCCGTGCTGTCTCGAGATGGTGGTGGACAGCGTTGAGGTTAGCGTGGAGTCCACGTATGTTAGTGAACTCGACCTCAAATAGCGTGGGTATGGTGGGGGTGTGCACCGCTGTACGACCGTTATTCCTGCTTTGATGCGCTACCATATGGGAAAAAAGAATGGAAAAGAGACGTGAAGCGAGCGACGTATTGCCACGATAGGGATGGGCAAAGATGGGAGGCGTGTCTCCCCAAGTGCTTGCCAAAAGGGAAACTACACTGACCTGCCGGACGGAAGGGCCCCCGAACCCCCCCGGAAGTGGCCGCCGGGACCCCACCTTCCGGTCACCAACCGGCACGACGGTCCACCCCGAGATTATGCGTGGCCTGGTGGGGCAGCCTCGCGTGCTGGTTAGACACGCTAGGGCCCCTGTACTATGCCACGGGCGGCCAGCGGATTAGCCGTTTCATCGGATCTGCCTGTCCGGCAGGGCAATACAGTTTCCCCCGGCATTGGTTCAGCAGCCGTCTCCGCTGGACCAACACCCATCGCGGCAATGCTCGCTCGGGCACTGGCTGTACGCTGGCTGACCTCGAAACGCGGCTGCAAGCCACTTCACGAGATTTTCACCATGCGTACGGTGGTAACAAGCCAGGCGGATGTTTATCATCCTACCACCAGATGAGCAGATGGTCGCTCAGATACCCCTTAGTCGCCTCTTACGAAACCCATGGGAAAGGGGCAGTCAAATGTATTCTTTCTCCGTCACTGTACGGATAAAAGTTTTTTTTTGCAATAAAAATATTTTTCTATTGAATGGATACGATAAAGTTGATTATTTCCCGGATATTAATATTTAAATACCACTGAAGCGTAAGCATAAGTATGCGCAACGCACAAATGAAATGAAGTTATATTCATTTCAAGAACAGTAGGGCTACTCAGAACAAACTCGCCGTAGTCACCACAGAAATTGGTCGTAAAATGTCAGAAAGTAATATGCGACATATGATGTATAACCTTTAGTCGGTTGTCAATATTTCACAGGTGAGAAATGAAGTGAGTTCTTACAGAATAGTACCGCTGTTTGCCGTGCATATTATAGCTGAGTTACTAGCAAAATGCATGTAATATGTTAATCTAACGTTTGTTTATCTTTACTTATTCGTGTATAAATAGATTTGAATATAAATAATATATAATATAGCAGATATCCAAATTCGAATTCGATCGAAATTTAAATGAAATCATGTTTTTTATGCTATTTATCTTACATGTTATAAAAGTTGAAGAAACATATAAAAAATATTTTATGAAATCAAACCATACCTATATATTTAAACGAATTGTATAAAAGTGAATTCTTTGTACGTTTTATTTTTGTCTTGTCAACATTATATCTAAACGAAATTTTAGGTGAACAAGTTGACAAACAATATTTAGTGGTGTAAAGAATTTTCGGCTTAATGCGTATACATTTAAAGACTATTTTCCCTTAAAGTCTTGATAGTTTAAGGGTTAGAGTACACTTGCGAAAATTGACATATCGCTTCTCTTAAGTTTCCACAAAGATGTTAGCTGTCTGGTTTGTGTTAAGTTAGCAGTATGCTTTTGTTACTTGAGTTATTAATGTACTAGTTTTGCTGACATTTATATAAAAATTTTAAAAGTAAAAACACTAGACATTTTTGAAGTTAGACAACTTTTATTTACTTATTTAAGAACACAGTTCACTTGCAACGTGATTACAGTAACATTTTAATATAACTTGCTTGTATAGCCTTGTACTGTCTGTGTAGGTAACACCCACTCACCTTAACTTAATATGGGTGAAACAGGCAATGTAACTTCGGGTACAAGGAATATAACTTAATATCTACCATCAAGTGGTCCATTTGCCAGCCTGCCACCCGATCCAAAAAAAATTTATAACAATAACTAACAGTCGTGTCCGAGAAGCATGACTAAAATACCAAAAAAACATCTTCTAAGCTATATTTATTAAATTTTTAGTAGTAGTAGTAGTTAGTAGTTTTGTCTTTAGATAAACTGTTGTATAGTTGTACTCCTTCTTTAATTGTTTTATTTCTATTTTTAATAAAAATAAATCTTATTTTGTACCTGTACTTTGTATTGTATTTATATGATTTTGTTTTGAAAGTGGTGTATGTAAAATATTTACCTTGTGTGAATTTTCGTAACAAGTATGGATTTTATAAATTTGTGTAACTGTTCAAAGGAAAATACTTTTATGATTACAATTGTGTATATAAAAATACCAAGATTGTTATTTTTATTAAAAATATTATACAAATTATTCAGTTATAAAAAATGGCAATAGAGCTTAGAGCTAAGTGGTAATTTTATATTAGGTGATATATATTCAAGTGATACAAATAACGACAACTAATAACATTAAGTTACATTATAGTCTCCTAAGTACTAAAACAAAGAGAAAAAATTAAAAAAAAAAAAGAAAACAAATATATTAATAAGTTATAGAATAAAGCTTTGAATTTTAATAAATTAAAATTACACATTTAAATATTATGTCGCCAGGACTTCGCACGGGTTGAAATATCTTTTTTTAATTGATATTACGTTGGTATTATTGACATTATCAGAAGAAGTGCTTGCCAGTTACTTTCGATCTAAAATAAAATAGAGCCTTTGTTACTCGCTGTATAATGTAACTTTCTATAGATGAAATATTTTTTTTTAAATTTGGTTGAGTAATTTTATTACAAACAAACATACAAAAAAATCATTATATCTTCATAATAAAAGTATAGATATGTAAATATAATTATTTTGTCCAGGCAATCCGTTCGATTGACACGTTCGTTAGGAAACTAAAAAAAAAACTTTACCGAACCCTCGAAAAATTACTCTGGGCCGATAGTTTCCTCTCAGATAATCCGTTTTATCGTTGACGTATTATGCTTAACATAAGCTTTCATCTATGTCAAAAGAAATACTTTCTACCGTGAAACAAGGAAAAATGAAGAGGAAACCTTACCTTTTTGCAGTAAAAATATTTTTTTGCGCAGGAAAAATAACGATATATCACTGTTGTTAATAAAACATTTATAAATGTATGTGTATTATGTATATCATATAGGTAGGCTTGTGATGTGTGCGTGTGTGAATATAAAATAATGCAATTGTGTTTTTCAAAAATTAATACAAATTGTAAATACTATTATTTGATTTAACACGATTTTTCTTATCCACAAATACGTAATGTTGATACTACAAAAACCAGCAAGAACACAAGTAGGTAATCTTTTAACGGAACATAATGTTACATTAAGTTATAATAAATTATAGATAATCATCGCAGAAAAAACCCTCACATAATTATCGATATCAATATTAATGTAAAAAAAAAATTTAACATCAAAGAACCAATCGAAAAGTTTTGTTTTTTTTTATGTCACAAAGTTCAGAAGGACAATATGTGATAATAATTTATATCTTTCAATGAAGTAAATCTATTAATATATTATTACTATTTATTATTAATAAGTAAGTAAGTAAGTAAGTGATACAGTTTGTGTTATAAATTCTATCATCTCGAATGAGATGGAACCGTTTGGAGGAAAAAGTTACCGAATCAGCAAATAATCATTATGTATGTTTTAAATCATCATAAACTAAGTTGTCATAAGTAAGCCTAATAAATTACTAGCAAAAAAGAATTAGCACTTAAAGATCAGTGGTCCCCGATTTTGAACCTACATTCTCCAATAAGATGCAGGTGCTCTCTAACCACATGGTCATCTGACCTTTTAATATTCTTAATAATTGAATTCATATTAACTTCTTTACGATAAAAATGCTTTATAAGTATAACGTTAAAAGTTAATACTTTTGTCATAAAGAACCGAAATAAATAAATTATTAAATTTCAGTTCCAACCCATGTAATGCTGTTAGGGTCAGCAACAAAATGATTTATTACAGCGATTTGTATCCGGGTCTCTTATTACACAAATGCCCCGGGACTGATGGAAAATTCAATTTGTCACGTATGTCTTAGGTGACTATAAAACGAATGAGAGCCGTTATGACAGCTGTGCTGACTTACTTTTGCTTTTAATGGTGTAAAATTAAGCAATAATTTTATAAAATTGGCCCATTTGGGCCACCAGATTGTAAGTGGTCACCAACGCTCATAGACATTGGCATTGCAAAAAAAGTTAACCATCGCTTACATCGTTAATACGCCACCAACCTTAGGAATTAATATGTTATGTCCCTTGTGCCTGTAATTACACTGGCTCACTCACCCTTCAAACCGAAACACAACAATACCAGGTACTGCTGGTCTGCGGTAGAATATTTGTGAGTGGTTTATGAGTGGTTGTACCAGTAAAATTTTTATAGATATGTACATGTATATAAGAATACGTTGCTAAAAAATATATGAAAGTTCGATATTAATAGTTTTAATTGTTTTTATGTAAATTCGAAATAAAAAAAACAAAACTGATCGCTTTGTGATCGAGTGGTTCGGCAAAAGTTTCCTCGGTGGCGGAAAAGTGTTCACGCCCCCGTATTTATCGCTAGTAGAACCTCTGAACATAGCTCTGGCCTGACGTGTCCCTATACTATATACCTAGAACAATATTAGAATAGAGCTAGAGACTCATCTTCTCCAACGGCCCTCGATCGTTGTCAAAATGTAAATAATATATGTATATACTTTTGTTTATTTAACCGTGACAGCCTGTGAATGTCCCACTGCTGGGCTAAAAGCCTCGTCTCCTCTTTTTGAGGAGAAGGTTTGGAGCTTATTTCACCACGCTGCTCCAATGCGGGTTGGTGGAATACACATGTGGCAGAATTTCAGTGAAATTAGAGACCTGCAGGTTTCCTCACGATGTTTTCCTTCACCGTAAAGAATGAATTACGAGATGAATTATAATGACAAATTAAGCACATGAAAATTCAGTGGTGCTTGCCCGGGTTTGAACCCACGATCATGGGTTAAGATTCACGCGGTCTTACCACTGGGCCATCTCGGCTTATTTAAGTATCTTTTTATTCAAAAATACAAAACATTTACAATATCCATTAATAAGAAATTTATTAAGAACAGTAAAGTTATTTTAGAGTGAATAATGAGGAGAAGATTTAAAAATTATATTTTACCAAAATTCCGATTAAAATGAAAATTGAAATATTTCGTCGTCTGATAATTCGGAAATTTATAACTAGAAAATTTCATTAACTACTTATAGAAAGACATTTACGATGACGCTATGAACCGGAATTTTTATTAAATTCGATCTTGGTACCAAAGTGAGACGACGGATCATTGACATCTAAAACACTAGAAGTGTTACTGCGCAGTAATGGATTATACTTGGTTGTCTTGCATTTATTATTAGCTGTGGCTTGCGGTTACATCTGCGTTAAAACAGGATTATACATACAATATATGTACATATATGTCTATATCATAAGCGTAATATGAATGTTACGGTTTGCAAGATCGGCTAATGTTTGTGATAACTGCTCCTTAACGTGAGGTTTAGTTGTTTTTGTTAACACGTCTTTAATAGAGGGGCTATTTAACGAAAAATATAAATATTCAAAGCAAATTATTAGTTTCTGAGATTTGTGCGTTTTAATTTATAAAATTTTTAGCTTCAGTCGAAGTCAAAATAAACGTTTTTTGAGCAGACTAGTAACTTTTAATTTTAATATAAAGTTAAAATTGTAAAAATACCGGTTCGGAATGCAGATTCTACCGAGGGGAACAAAAAAAACTCTGTAGTTGGTGTTTAACACCCAAAAATTGCATTAAATAATCATATACAATTATATTTATACATTATGTTATATATTAAACAGCTTATAATAAACTATCTCGCTGACATGAGTCATAGCGTGATGTTAGACTATAATCTTTATCAATAAAATGGGCTATCTATATAAAAATTTGACTAGTATATCCTACTCATCTTTATAGTATATAAATAACAAGCTACTAAACATTAATATATAAAGCCGATCATATCAATATGTATAGTCTATTCCATCCAAAAGAGGAATTAACCCAAATGAACAACTTTGACACTGATATAATTGGTCACCGATATCAACTACGCGATATAATTGGTCAAGATCTTGAATAATCTATAATATTCACTTTGGAGTCACGAAAAAAATGGCATTTTCAATTTCCGCGAAGTTGTAATCGGAACTTCGAAACCTAAATTAATATGGTTATAAGTGGTGGCCTTGGATTATAAGTGGAGTGGTGGTGCTCAATGGATGCGCTTAGCACAGGACCGGGAGAATTGGCGTGCCGGTGAGAAGGCCTATGTCCAGCAGTGGATTAATGTGGGCAGAATCTGATGATGACGATGATAGGTATTCGGTCAAACAGGTGGGAGAAATATTAACCATTCCTTACGTCGCCAATGCGTAAACCTTGAGAACTAAGCTCACTTAGCCTTCCTGGACTGGAACACAAGAATACTTTGTATTGCTGTTTGGCAAAACATCTGATGAGTGCGTGGTACCTACCCAGATGGGCTTGCACAAAGCCCCACAACTAATTTAGTAGTATATAGTAAACTAATTTAGTAGTATTTTAATTATCTTAAGATTTTAAGCAATCTAATAGAATAAAAAATGTACGTGACATGAGCCAAAATAGTCCCAAGAATTGCTATCGTCTAGATAATATGTTTTGGGAAAGTCGAATGAGTGGGCGCTTAGCGAATAAAGCCGCTGAAAATATGTTATGAATTTATCCTTTAATATGATGCGGTTAATTCTTTTCAGAACAAAATATTTCTCATTCATATTCCGGACTTGACTTTTAATTATTCACAAATTAATTATGCGTATATACTCCATATACATGATTATAAATCTAGGGATATGAATGCTTGTCTTCCGTTATATTAAAAATTATAATTTGATTAATATTTGTCAATTTTTATGTGTACACTTTGAACAGTGTTTATTGAATTCGATAAATATTTTATTCAGAAACGCTAATAATCTATTTATCTATAAAAGAACAAGTGACTGACTAACATCAACGCATTATGCAAATTTGGATAAGAATGAGGAAAATGGATGAAGGATTTTTGATAAAAAATTTATATAAAATGAATGACAGATTGTAAAATAATCCTTCATATTTGATGAACTAGTTATAGAAATTACTACTTAGCATTATGACCCGAGTGAAGTCGCAAGTAAAGCGCTAATATATGAGAATTGATTTAACGTTTTGATGAACCTTATATATATATATATGGTCTGGCTTGTCTGTCTGTATTTCATATTGATTTGATTGGGTCCATGTACAATTACACGATATATCAATAATTAGACCCCCTAGCTGGCCACACATTGGCGTTGTACGTTGTTTCGTTTATACTTTTCCTTTTTTTTTTATAAATACATGTCCACAAAACTGTATGCAGAAAACAATTTCTTTGTAAAGAACGGAAGAATAAAAACTAAATATTACATATAATATATATAAATATATTTTTTTATTGTATAAGTTGTGTAAAAAGGCAGATCTAGATACTTATATCTAGGCTAAACTAAGTTTAAGCAGTAGTTGAAGGGTAACTTTTAGATTGCAACACAGAATTCTCGTTACTTCACTTTCCGATTTCAGAATCTGAGGTGGTATTAGATAAAACTTCCAGTCAACCGTTTCGAAATACTATCGATAGTTTTATATAATACTTAATTTCTTCATACAAACTATGAAATAATAAATTTTAAAGTGATTTTTTTTTGTTTGTTGACTAACTAAAGTGCAATGGATTGACATTAATTTGGACGTTATGTCTCGACGCATATGCTGTGATAATTAAAAACTTGACGTTTCTTATGCCGTTAAGCCTTTCCTCCATCTCCGCGCTCTACTCAATCGTGTTTATATGGCACGTATACTATACGTATATATTTCGTTGCTTCTCCGTGAGAGTGCCTATACTGCGCAGTGCTCACGCAGCAAACTATTCAGCTTTTTTTTTTTTTTTTTATATTTGCCGGGTGGGCAAATGACTCTACTCCACCTGATGTTAAGTGGTAGTAGAGTCCAAACGCGAGGACGGCCAGTACAGTCTGGAAGAAGATTCTGCACTAGCCGCCCTCGCCTTGCCGGCCCGCAAGATGCCTCTTCACGCCTCGTAAAGAGACGTGAAGCGAGCGACGTATTGCCACGATAGGGATGGGCAAAGTGTGGAGGCGTGTTTCCCCCGGCATTGGTTCAGCCGCCGTCTCCACTGGACCAACACCCATCGCGGAAATGCTCGCTCGGGCACTGGCTGTACGCTGGCTGACCTCGAAACGCGGCTGCAAGCCACTTCACGAGATTTTCACCATGCGTACGGTGGTAACAAGCCAGGCGGATGTTTATCATCCTACCACCAGATGATATCCCTTAGTCGCCTCTTACGACACCCATGGGAAAGGGGCAGTGAAACGTATTCTTTCTCCTTCACTGCACGGATAAACAAAACTTTATTTTTAAATTATAGCATCTGTCAATAAACATAAACGAAGATTCACATTTGCCGGGCATCCCTTGAAGATATTTTTTTAATTTCTAAACCGTTGAAAATGTAGAAGAATTTCTAATTATTTACATATACATTTTGATATCCGTTTTATGTTCGAAAAAGCTCAATACATATTTCAATTTTAATATATTGACAATTCATGGCCATTATAATAACAATGACGCTATTAAGGTCGGATTGACAATATAATCGGAGACTAGTGACGTGTAAGCCAATGATAGGCGTAGCCGTGTCCAATGCTGAAGGATCTACCTTGTCAAGTGCGGTATATGATGTCAGGTCACGTGATTTGTGATTAAGAAGTTATATATTGATATACGTATCATTAACATTTAAGATAAATATTTTTATAGAAGGCTCGTGCAATTTGGTACATGTCATAGGGTTGGATTTTTTCTTTGCATTTCATTATGAAATTCGACCTTGAAGTGTACCTCTCATCGTTTCTGAACAATTAAAATTGTAATATACAAAGGTACTTTGACTTTGACCAATTAGTTAAGCTTTACTGATTAAAAATTGTTGGTGTCAGTATAAAGTTTTTTTATGTAAAAGGGTGCAAACGGATCTGAGGCTCACATTATGGAAAGCACTACCATTGCCTATAGACATCTGCAAAATCCGTGGGTTTATGCAGGTGTCGACCTTTAAGGAATGAGTACACTCTTTCTCGGTTTCTATGTTATTTCGGTTCGGAAAAGTTACCGGTGCAAGCTGGTTCCACAGACTAGTTGTGCAAAGCCTTAAAAATCTCGCTATTGTGGATTTCCAGACATCGAGATGGTATGGATGGAATTTAGAATTCTGACATTTAGAAGTCGACTCTTACAATCACGTTTCAAAAATTTGCGCCTCGAAATATGTGTGGATCGAAACAAATATGACGCGACGCGGTTCGGTGTGGATTAAAGCCTTGAAAATAAAAATCGTACGGCTTTATTTGGCGATGCGGCCTAAGCCTTACTCTAGAAAATTGAAAGGCTCCCCGATATTCTTTCAATCACTTTAAATTTCATATTTTTAACTCTGTACTGTATGTTAAGCAATTTATGGCGTCATATTATTTAATATAAAAAAACTGATTATTGAGTTATGGTTTTTTTTGCTTAATATTCTGATTTGGTCTCATTGTATAATTTATTTAAATAAAATAAAGTTTGACTAAAAAATAAACACGCTGAGTTAAAAACGGTTTTTATTTATTCAATATTAAATTAACTTAAATTGTAATGTCCTTAATTTAAATTTTATGATGGATTATATTAGCTGTTACTTATGTTATGTTATATACGATGGAGGCCGTGGTTTCCTATAATTGAGGGAACACACAGACATATAACTAGAGTAATGTATAATGTAAGCTTGTGATGTGTATTCCTTGTTGGAGATCCTAATAAAATAAAATGCATGGAGTAAGTAGGTGGTGTCGTTTTACGCAATTTTGTTAAAGTTTTATAAATAAATTATTCGAATAAACTAGGCGAAAATTGAGCTGCAATATTTCCTAATATTCGTTCATAGATAGTTACGTAATTTGCTTAGATTATATATAACTTAGGTTCTTAATCACATGAAACATTTTCTTACCATAACACATACAACACATCAAAACAGCAGCTCCACGAGATTTGCGTAAAAAAAAGTAATATACGGAAAATGTCCCACTTCTGGGATAATTCCTTCTTTTGGAGCTCTTTGGAGCAGCCATGCTATGTTAACCATGCTGCTTCAATATGGGTGGATCTAACGATATTTGTTTACAATAACGATCATGAGACGAATTATTAAAAAAAAAAGCAATTAAACACATAAAATAGTTCGCCAATATTGCTCTCCAAATAAATAACAACCGATAAATTTGAAATGTAACGCGAATCTATGATACTAACGTAAAGTAATAATTTCGAATTCTCGTTTTAATATGTAAAATAAATAAGACCCAGATCCTATTGTGGGTATCTTTTATCAAGAGTATCCTTACATCCTTAGCTGACTTTAATAGGATATTCCATTGTGAATCAGTTATAAATTACCTTAAGTGTTTCCAGTACAGTGCACTAAATATTGTGCAAACATAAATTAAAACATCCTCGCCAAGCTTGGAACTCATAACTTAGAACGAACATGTTTTTTTTCGTTTCACTGCTCTTGTTAGTCATATCATAAAACTTCGATAAACCAGGACTGATACAAGATAATTTTAACTAAAATCAATGGTCGGAACACAGTTCGTTTACTGGATAGCGTTATTCCCCGTGAAACGGTTGTGAGATACTCGAGTTTATCACAATGAATTAGATACTGACATTGTATTTGTTATTTATGTCCATAATCCAGTTGGTATATATTCATTTAATTAAAATAGGTTGCCAATAATATTAAATATTTTTTCTAAATTTTTGTAGGAAATAAAATTAAAAAAAAACAGTTTTATAAGGCAATATTTATTACTAACTTTAAACATTAAAATTCAAAATTAACCACGTAAAATATAAAATATACTTTAGATATTATGTTAATAAAAAAGGACCAATATTGATGAGTTTTTGCAAATGTTTTATCTTATTTAACATCTAATAAGGGATCACTTTGTCATCGTAACAGATCTAAAACATTCCCTATAGTATGCCCTCTTTTCCTATAATTACTGGGTCAGAATTCCCACTTTAAACTACAATCAATACTTGAATGATTGAAGAACGGATTGTACCCACTCAGACGTCACGTCAGCCGTGTTAGTTCAGAGAAAATCTTTAAAGACCTTGCCTATACATATAATTATTATATGTCAGAAGTAGACGAAGACAATATAGTTGAAATAGAAATCAAACAGTAGCGGATGGTTCCATCAGTGGACGATTATTTAGCTAACCTTTTACTTTATTCGTAAGATAGACAGGTATACAGGTGAACAGAGAAAACAGTAGAGCTACTAATTATGTAACTTATTAAATTAAGTACATACACAAATAGTAATATATTTTTTTTATTCATATATGTTTTGTATAAATGTTAAATATTATATTATTATTTGTTAAATAAGTGTTTTATATATAGTTATAAGTATTTTGTAATCTGTTAATTTTAATTATATCGTGTATTTTTATTTTGTGCAACTAAAATGTTTTACAAAATAGAGAGTTTTTTGGCGGGCGTTAATAACTGCATCACAGTTTTACACTATAGCAGTTATTATCGTTCACATTTTGTTTCTGATCTGATATGATGGTATTTAAACAAAATTGTTAAATTATTATTACTAAGTATTAACACACTTCATATATAAATATACTTGATATACGTAAATATATACGTAGGTACGCGAAATTTCAGAATGTGATATGCGACATTGACTTTTATAAACTAGTTATATAATGTACGATACGATGTGAGTCCTTACTTATAAATATTGCAACACAGATATCTCTCTCTCTCTCTCTTTCATTACTGATTTTTATTCGGAAGATAAAGACACAGTATTGTTTAACTAATCACCTTTTAAAAATTTATGGGTAACTTCAATACTTAACCAACAACAACCACTTAACAATCCGATATAAAAAAATATGTTGCGTTATATATATATAGCCTATTTATTGAGAAATTCTATTATATATTATATAATGCTGCAACTACGGAACATTACTGTTTAACGCGGGTAATGCTAGTTTTATATATTATTTATTATATTTGGGTTTTGATCGACGCAGCCTTTTTAGGTTAAATTTTTAACAAGAGTGCGACCACGGTACGAAATTCGAAACAATTGTGTTTATAAAAGTCCATTTTGTGTTCAAAATCTTAAGTTACAATACGCAGACAGTAATGTAAGTGACTTAACAAAATGCGTGTTACAATTTATCCCCGTCATCGTCTGACGCTCCGGAAAGAAATATTTAAGATTCCCATGAGACGTAACGGAGGAAATCAATATTGTTCACTTCAGGCCTGGTTCATGTGAAATAATCCAGGAAAATTGAAAAAAATATCGCTTGCCGTCTAAAACATTGAGCGAAGTAAGTCGGTTACAATATTATTATAGAAAATTCTCGTTATTTAAATCTTCTGGAAGTGACTATGTTTGTTATAATACGAACCTCGACCTCATTTCATAACACTATATTATAGTTATGTCTGTGTTGATAGTATTTTACTAATTTTTTTTATGATAATCTTTAAAACAGTTCTTTAATAATATGGTCCTGGGTTGTGAGTAATCATTTGTAGTTGCCACGGTGATTTATTTAATCCATGCATTTTTAAGTATCGTTTGTAATATTATACTAAATTAAGTTAATAATTGTTAATTCATTTAAATGCTTTATTTATTTATTTCATGTCCGACCCAAAGGTTGTCTGGAAGAGATCGCTCTTTTAGCGATAAGATCGCCTTTTGTACAAAATAGTTTTCGTTTTTTTTTTATGTTTATGTTTTAAATGGTTCTGTAACTCGTTTGTAGTACAATAAAGCATATTCTATTCTTTTCTATTAAATGGTCTAGACGACCGTTGTCGTTACTTTTTTTTTAAATTTCAATGGTAATTTTATATGAAACGAATGAAGAATGATTTATTCTTTGTAACTAATTATAAATGCGAAAGATATTCTGTCTGTCAATAGACAGACAGCGTAATAATGCTCTCACGGTTAAACCACTCAACCGATTTTGATAAAATTTGGTATAAAGCAAGCCGGTGATAGGGTTTTGTGCAAGCTCGTCTCCGTAGGTACCACCCACTCATCAGATATTCTATCGCAAAACAGCAGTACATGGTATTGTTGTGTTCCGGTTTGAAGGGTCAGTGAGCCAGTGTAATTACAGGCACAAGTGCCATAAAATCTTAGTTCCCAAGGTTGGTGACGCATTGGCGATGTAAGCGAGTTGACATTTCTTACAATGCCAATGTCTAAGGGCGTTTGGTGACCACTTACCATCAGCTCATATGCTCTTCCGCCTTCCTATTCTATAAAAAAGTCAGTTTTTTGAACCGTCTCTAATATGAGGGGGACTACTAGTTCAAGGAGTTACTAGTCTAATATAACATATCATTTCACCGCTAACTCCTCAAACTTCTAGTAGGTATAAACATTAGTAAACAAATTATGCTTATTACAAGCAATATTCAAACCTCATACTAAAATTTAGTATGTCCGTAAAGTATAAAAGCCTCTATAATATCGTATCGTTATGGTTGTTTACGATCTACACGTGACGAATTGAAATTTTTCCCGCAGTACGGAAAATGTATTATGTATAGTTGGGGTGGAAATAGAAAAAGACGTGAACGATCGTGTGCGATCGTTGCGATCGGTTACGTAGGGACACGATTTTTTTTTTAAATAATTTTTACGCGATTTGGTACTTAATCTCTTGTAGAAGGTTTGATTTCTTATAGTAAAACTACTGTCAAGATAATTTTTTTGTCAACATTAATCGTGGTAATTAAAATTATTACATTGATTATATTTTAATATTTATAATATAAATATATATATTATAAAACTTAACCAGTTTTGGTTAAGTTTTTAAAGTAACAGGAAAGGCATGACGCCTGGTTTTTTCCAAATAAAGATTTAGTAACTTTATATTAAATGGATGGCTTGTGACATTGATATAGAATATTGGGAGGATCTCGCTTCCCAAAGGTCATCTTGGCGTTCTAACATCTACAAAAAGATCAAGACGTTTGAGGAAAACCGCCTTCACGCACTAGAAGAAAAGCGCCAGTTAAGAAAAGAGAGACCTAAGCCATCCTACACATATACATACAACTCTGCGGGCCAACTGTATTGTAACACGTGTCGTAGGGATTTTAAAACCAAATTCGGTTTAGCGAGCCACATTAGGGTTCATGCTAGAAATAACAAGTAATTTCTAGGGTCGCCGTCAGCGAAATCGATGAGGAGGACTATATTAAATGGATAAATAAGAATTTCAATCTTTTATAAATAAAAAAAAAAGAAATAAATTAGTATATTAAGAATATTTTAGACGGCTACATAAGTAGTATTTATATTAGCAAAGTGTATATCGTCCCTCAGTAAATATGTAATTTATACGTGATATTTTAACAGATTAAGGTGATGAAAAATAAAATGTCGTCTGAAAAAAATATCGTTATTATTTTCTATGACAAAAAAGTGCGCCATAGTCATTTTTCAACATTTATTGTATTTGTGAAACGATTTAGATAACCTACTCTAGTAACACATATTCCTTTGTTTATGATGAAACACGACGTTATAACAAAGTAGGATGACGTCAAATATCCTTAAATCAAACAAAAGAGTAAATGTACGGACTAAGAAGGCTAAGAAAGAAATATTACAAAACTAAGCTGTTGTTACATTTCACTTTAATACATATACGAGTATATATTAGATCAACAACTTTGTATTATATTACTATTTAATACGTCATATAGTTTTTTTTAATAGGTAGACACACTGGCACTGAACCACCTGATGTTAAATGGTCACCATCGCTTACATCGTCACTGCCTCCAATCTTGATAACTAAAATGTTATGTCACTTGTGCCTGAAATTAGACGGGTTTACTCGCCCAAACCGGAACACAACAGCACTAATCATTACTCTTGGCAGTAGAAAATATATATGATGAGCTTGCACCAAGTAAA
Source organism: Nymphalis urticae (assembly GCA_905147175.2). Classification (NCBI taxonomy): domain Eukaryota; kingdom Metazoa; phylum Arthropoda; class Insecta; order Lepidoptera; family Nymphalidae; genus Nymphalis; species Nymphalis urticae. The sequence continues at coordinate 5,533,548 of LR990008.1, forward strand.
GTTGAATAATTGAACATACTAAGCATACAGCTAATTTCATTAAAATAACTTTTTGGTTGTAATTTTTTTAGGTTTCTTACCTAAAAAAATAAACTAGAAAATGCTCCTCTGATGGAACGGTACGGTAAAATGGTAGTAGTCATCTACTACTACCCATGGACATCTGCAATGAATGGCTTGTAGGTGCGTTGCTGCCGTTTAAAGATTATTAGATTATTTTTCTTGAAAATTCCTAAGTCATATCGGTTTGGAAAAACCGCCAGTTAAAGCTGATTCCACAGAAAGGTTGTAGCCCATCCTATACCCTTAAGCTCGGAACCGGATTTATATAACGAAGGACCAATTTCAAAAATTCTATGAATAAAAAATTACTTTTGAATAATTGAAGTACTTTATTTGCATCTATTGAAAATCAAATCAAATTATAAGAACCAATAAAAAATATTTCGTACAGTAAAAGCATCAAAATGCCTTTCTTGAATATACATGGTATTTATTATTAGTAAATGTATATTAAAAGGAAGAGGGGGATAAAGCCTTTCCTGTTTTCGTAAAATTAGCTCCGGAACCTCGGCCATATTTTCACTGGGAAAAAATCGAGAAAATTATTATTTCATGACCATATCTGTGCGAACTAGGGATGAAATTTACGAGTCTTCTTATTTCATGCCGCATTACGAAATAACTTGGCTATTTCTGTTTGGTTGTTCCCATAAAAGTTATTTTATTACTTTTAGTAATTTCCTTCCACAATCAACACAATTCATTATAACTGCGTCGCGTTCGCTACGCGTTTCCATAAACATAAAGAATGTTTTGTAACCGAAAACAATGTAAAATTCATTGCACGTAATTTAAAAGCTTAAAGAAGAATGATTAGAAAAAATAATAACAATTGAGAGCGAAAATTTGCACACTATGATTGTTTAGCTCAAGCAATGCGAAGTAAATGTACTTAGATAATAAAGTTGAATAATTGAACATAGCTAATTTTATTAATAATTTGAACAGTGACTAAAAAATAACTTATAATGTATTGTAAAAATTATAAAGATTTTTGCTATATCTCACATAAAGGTTAAATTTGACGTCGGTTTTCATTAAAATTAATTAAACGCATTCTTACATAAATAGGCAAGTACAAAACAGCTTAGTACCGTTTTCTCCTATGTTAGTCTTTTATATTGGCAGGTATTGACAAGCTTTAGTCCAATCAATAAAAAAAATTGGAAACTATGAAAAAAAAAACGTCAAATTTTTAATAATGATTATTAAATTTTGCCGTGTGAACACTTGTATATTATAAAGTTATGTGAGTCTTACATATTTTAGTTGAAATCACAATATCTGTTATTCATTGAAAAACACACAAATTTATTTGCAAACAACAAACATATAAAATCCCTGGTTATTGTCCTCAATGGTGACAAGAGGGCTGGTTCGTTTTCGCCCAGATTGTGAAGTAAATAAAATGTTGTTACATATATACTTATTTAAGTAATTTATTTATTTCAGATCCATTGTACTTGAAACGTAATCTTAAGCTCTCATTTAGTTTTTGTTAACGTACAAACTGGATCCGTAACCTGCATCCTCAACCCAAGTTGATTAATTAAAAAAGTTTTTAACGATTTAGTTCCATTAATTCGAGTCACAATTTACTTCTTGTAATCTGTCTCAAAGCACTAATCCCTCAGTACTTTGAAAGGACTTTATTAATTCCTTCCTCTTTGCAATCAAATTTTAAGTCCGTTAGTCAAATTGCTGACGTAATTTTTCATTCCCAAGTATAGATTTAGAGGCACATTAACTTAGGTATAACCGTAATTGTATTAATTCGAAACCAGGATATTAAGTTAATCAATATATATATTTAGTAATCAAGATGGAAATAGGTTTTTTAAAGAGATATATTAAAACAACTATACAACAATAAAGTAAACGTATATCGACACGTACAATTTAGAAATATAAATAGAACAAAGGAAGCTAGACTAAGCAACTGAAATATTATTTATGAGACGTCCGCCACAACCGAGAGTCCAAGCAGAAGTGTCGTAACGCCAGCCTGGCCGGCAGATGAGCCCGGCAGGGCCAGTCCCCACCACGATTTCCATCAAGTGATCTAGTCGAACCGCTAGGCCGCGCCCCTTCGGAAGATATTCCTAACAATATAATATAATATTAAGTTACAAGCAAGTCGAATCAACTATACATTTGTAATAATTTACCAAAACATATATATGTAAATTTGATTAGTACATAATGGCCACGTATTAAATGTAGCTTATATAGGTTACCTCAAGATACTAACTTATTGAGTATTCTCCGTTCGTGGGACTTAATTCGATAATATCCCTTTGATTTACAAGAGCTTCGATCTATTAATACATCTTAAAGGTTTACAATTAGTTACGTCCCTTAACATTAAGAGAATTTAGTTGAATGACCGTAACCGTAACAGCCTGTGAATGTAACACTGCTGGGCTAAAGTCCTCCTTTTCCTTTTTTGAGGAGAAGCTTTGGAGCTTATTTCTTCACGCTGCTCCAATGCGGGTTGGTGAAATACACATGTGGCAGAATTTCAGTGAAATAAGACACATGCAGGTTTCCTCACGATGTTTTCCTTCACCGTAAAGCACGATATGAATTTTAATCACAAATTAAGCACATGAAAATTTAGTTTTGCTTGTCCGAGTTTGCTTGTGCCGTGTGGTGACGGCAACGAATATCACCACCCCATTTCATCCCGTGGGGGGCGTAGAAGTCGACCCGAGGGAATATACATCAGAGAACGGGCAGCAGCGTCTCTCTGAGTACTATGACCAACTTACTGCGATCGCCAACCCGTCTGCCAAGCGTGGCGATTATGGCATATCCCCCCAATGATAGTTACAACCAAACCACGGCCCCTAGTCCCCGGCAGCCCTGCTATTCCCAGCCTTGGTAACAGCTGTGGTAACGGCGGGGCAGGGGGTGCTAAGAATCCCCGGCAGATTTCGTGTTACCAACACCGACGACCTCTGGCCCTGGCAACATATAACACGCGTACACTGCGGACTGACGAGAAGACTTTATGGAGAAGGAGGGACTCTTTATGATGAACTCCTTCTTCAAAAAGCCAGGTCATCGTAAATGGACCTGGATGAGCCCTGACGGGAAAACTAAGAATGAGATAGACTTCATCTTGTCGAGGAGAAGACAAATATTCAATGACGTCTCTGTGATCAATGCAGTCAAAACCGGGAGCGATCACAGACTAGTAAGAGGCTCATTGAATCTCAATGTCAAACTCCAAAGATCCCGACTAATGAAGTCTACGCTCCGACCAACATCTCTCCAAATCCGAAATCCTGAAGCCTTTTAGATCGAACTCCATAACCGATTCGATTGCCTAGCAGACTGCGAGGAAGTGGACACATACAACGACAGGTTTGTGGAAGCTGTCCATATGGCTCTATGGGTCTAAGACCTTCAAGACCAGCTGTACAAAAGGAACCAAAAATATCTCAGCCTCTACCTTACGGCTTATGGAGGAAAGACGGAAAATGGTTCTGACGTCCCCAGCTGATGCTTCCAGTTTTCGGCTGCTTAACAGACGGATTTCAAAGTATCTGACTCGCGACACTCGGCAATTTAATACAATGCGCATTAAAGAGGCCATCGAGCGGAATAAAGGCTCTAAAGTGTTCGCCAGAGATCTCTTTGTGGGGCAGAGTCAACTGGCGAGGCTGAAGACTGAGGATGGTAGAATAGTCACGTCAAGATCTGAGCTGTTGAAAGAGGTTGAGAAGTTCTTCGGTCAGCTGTACACGACAACGCAATCTCCTATCAGTAGTCAAGCTGCAGATCCTAGAGCAAGACTAACCCGACATTACACCGAAGATTTCCAGGACGTCAGTCTTTCCGAGATTAGAATGGCTCTCGAGCAACTCAAAAACAACAAGGCACCTGGTGATGATGGTATCACAGCTGAGCTTCTGAAGGCGGGTGGTACACCGATCCTCAGGGCCCTTCAAAGGCTATTTAACTTCGTCATAGCCAAAGGTCAAACGCCAAAGGCATGGCGCAGAAGTGTGGTGGTGTTTTCTTTAAGAAGGGTGATAAAACCCTTTTGAAGAATTACAGACCCATCTCATTGCTGAGCCATGCTTACAAGTTGTTTTCGAGAGTCATTACGAATCGTCTCGAGCGAAGGCTTAACGACTTCCAGCCACCCGAACAAGCCGGTTTCCGAAAAGGCTTTAGCACCATAGACCATATACATACGCTGCGGCAAGTTATACAGAAGACCGAGGAGTATAACCAGCCACTTTGCTTAGCGTTTGTGGACTATGAGAAAGCCTTTGATTCGATCGAAACCTGGGCCGTGCTGAGGTCCCTTCAAAGGTGCCAAATCGATTACCGGTATATCAAGGTGTTAAAGTGCTTGTACGAGAATGCCACCATGTCAATCCGACTCCAGGATCAGAACTCAAAACCTATCCAATTGTAGAGAGGCGTAAGACAGGGAGACGTTATAACTCCGAAACTGTTTACCGCTGCATTGGAAGATGTTTTCAAGCTTTTGGACTGGAACGGAGTTGGCATTAATATCAACGGCGAGTATATCACACATCTTCGATTCGCCGACGACATCGTGATTATGGCTGAGACCTTGGAAGACCTCGGCACTATGCTCGATGACCTCAGCAGGATCTCCCAACAAGTGGGTCTTAAAATGAACATGGACAAGACTAAAATCATGTCAAACATCCATGTTGCACCCACTCAAGTCAAGGTTGGAAATTCTGCACTCGAAGTTCTAGACAACTATGTTTACCTAGGTCAGACCATCCAACTAGGTAAGTCCAACTTCGAGAAAGAGGTCAATCGTCGAATCCAACTCGGCTGGGCAGCGTTCGGGAAGCTACACGATGTCTTCTCATCCAAAATACCGCAGTGTCTCAAGTCGAAAGTCTTCGACCAGTGTGTGTTGCCAGTGATGACTTACGGATCAGAGACGTGGTCGCTCACTATGGGCCTAATAAGAAGGCTCAAGGTCACCCAAAGAGCAATGGAGAGGGCTATGCTCGGAGTTTCTCTACGTGATCGAATCAGAAATGATGAAATCCGCAGGCGAACCAAAGTAACCGACATAGCCCGAAGAATTGCTAAATTGAAGTGGCAGTGGGCGGGGCACATCGCTCGTAGAACTGACGGCCGCTGGGGCAGAAAGGTTCTCGAGTGGCGACCACGAACCGGAAGACGCAGCGTGGGCAGGCCCCCTACAAGGTGGACCGACGATATTGAAAGAGTCGCGGGAAGCCGTTGGATGCGGGCAGCGCAAGACCGGCCAAAATAGAAATCCTTGGGGGAGGCCTTTGTCCAGCAGTGGACGTCTTTCGGCTGAAATGATGATGATGATGATGATGATGTCCGAGTTTAAACCCATAATCATCGGTTAAGATTCACGAGATTCTTACCACTAGGCCATCTCGGCTTGTTTGATTGAGTTTGATGACATGCAATATCAATTCTCTTGATATGACGATATTAATAGCGTTGGTAATTCCTAGTGCAATATTTCTGAGTAGTTTATTTATTCATTAGGTTTGCTAGCGATTTTTACACTGGTCATTCTTACATACATACAATTATTATACATCCACAGAGTATGTAAAATCATTTAAAAGCAAACAGTACATGCTAATTACTATTACTTGATACAAAAATATTAGGTCCTTACATATGAAATTGGCGTTTTGTATGGGAGGGGTATAAAGTCAATTTTGTTTTTGTAAAATTTATTTAATTAATCAAAGTATGTACCGTTGTTATCCATGCACTTTTGCCATCTCATAGGTGGTTCATTGTTCCCTTTACTAAAAAAACCATGGGGGCGAGAATCAATAAACTCTTTGAAGGTGGTTTGGACTGCCGCATCGGAGTTGAATTTTTTTCCATGTAAGAAGTTGTCCGAATTCCGGAAAAAATGGTAATCTGTTGGAGCAAGGTCCGGGGAGTATGGTGGATGTCGCAGACATTCCAATTGTAGCTCGTCTAACTTAGTGGTTGTTTGTTGTTCAGTGTGTGGTCTTGCGTTGTCGTGAAGCAGCAGTGGCCTAGAGTGATTGACTAATCTCAGTTGCTTAGCAGCTAGTTCTTCCTTCATGATTTGCAGTTGCTGACAATAGATATCTGTCGTAATCGTTTGGCTAGATTATAGAAAGCTGTAGTGACCGACACCGGCGCTAGTCTACCAAACACTCATAACTAACTTTTTCTGAGTCAATTTTCGTTTAGGGCAGGATTTGGCTGGGACTCCAGGGTTCAGCCATTGCGACGAGCGCTTCCGATTATCGTACAGTATCCACTTTTCATCACAAGTAATGATTCGATTTAAAATCCCTTCATTATTGTGTCGGTTGAGCAAAGTAACACAGCAGTCGACGCGTGTTTGCAAGTTCGATTCACTCAATTCATGAGGTACCCATCGTTCAAGCTTTTTTACTTTCCCGATTCGCTTCAAGTCGATCGATACAGTTTTATTACCTACCCCTAAGCCTGCAGCTACCTCTAAAGTGGTTTGTGATGGATCGCTTCCACAATAGCCTTTAATACTTCATTTTCCACTTTGGTCTCCGGCCGTCCACGGGGTCGGTTCTGAAGGTCGAAATTTCCAGAACGAAAACGTTGAAACCAAAAACGTCCCGTGCTTTCTTTTGCGACACCAGTGCCGTACATGTCATCAATCCTTCAAACTGTTTCTGCAGCACTGGTACCACGGTAAAACTCGTACTCGTAAATATACCGATATTTGATGTTTTCCATTGTGCGACGCCAAAGAAAAAAAAAATGAGGAAAAACCAAATGAATGACTGTTTTCAAAACTCAAATGTACCAGCTAAATGAATTTATAAATTTGAATTTGGAATTCTTAATCAAAGAGGAAATATTTCAGATCAAAGTGGTCAGAACGACAAAACGCTAATTTCATATGTAAGGACCTAATATATGTATATATTAGAATGAAATTATATGAAATATATATATAATTGTGGTTGAATAATAAGTTAGAAGTGAATGATAAGTTATTTAAAATAAAGAAAATTTGTTTGCTTGTGTTAAATGCTTTTATTCAACTGATCGTCAATGAAATTTTGCACCTTGTACCCCTGGTACATCCTACAGAAAAGGACTACGTATTATTACATGTCGGATCTGCGTTCGATGCCATTTTTTCATTCCAAAATGCTTAGTCAAAGCAAACGCATCGCTATAATATTGTTCTACTCGTAAGTGTTTATAAAAAAAATGGCAATGTTAAAATAATAATTTAATGCGATTTCTTTACCACCCAGAACAAAATAAGATTTTATGCCGCAAACGAAAGGGCAAATAAGCTTCCTGACAGTAAGTCACCACAGCCCATATATATTGGCGATATAAGAAATAATAACCATACATTTTTAATGACAAAACATTTTCAATTACATCATAAATGCACCACCAGTGTTGGGAACTAAGATATCTCTTATGTCTGTGATTGGCTCCCTCACCCTTTAAACCTGAACGCAACAATTATACTCGTAATAATTGATTTTTAACGTTAGAATATCTGATGAGTGCTTTACCACAAAGTATCCATGTTATCTTTCAAGTTATTTAATCCGACTTACATTTTGTGCTGCTACTTTACTGCACAAATCGAACAGCCCAATAAAGTTTCATGACATAATAAATCAAATGACATGCAGCCATACGGTGGCTTCATGAGGCTTTTCCTACATCATTGATTGATAACAGTTATATGTAATATAGAGCCGTAATCATATATATTTTTTAATATTTCTTTTAACATATTTAATTTTATCATGTTTTAATATCTTTTAGAATATTCTATAAGCCCTCTGAGAATAAAGAATGCATGAAAAGTTATAACCAATGTCAATAATGGCAACCTAAAGCCACAAAGAGTTTAATATTTTCAATGTAATATATAATATTATAAATAAATAAAAAAGCTCTAAGCAATTAGACAAAATGACGTCATCGCAAATTAGAATGATATTATATATAGCAGGTGACTAGACTTCGAAAAATCTGGACAGCGCGATTCAGAAATTGACGTATTTAGCACAACGCCATCTATGGGCTTATGGCCGCAACATATATTATAGCAACAAAAATACGTACGTTCTTATAACTTTTGATAGCCTCAACCGATTTTATTGAAATAAAGGCTAAACAGAACCTAGAAATACTTCTTATTATAATTCGGTTATTTTAATTTGTGATATTTTAAAAGTTAACCGAACAACCCGATAGACAAACAGAACAAAAAAAAGTGATTGTTTTGGTTTTGGTATCTCGCAAGTAGCTATATTAACTTTTAAAAGAAGCAGTTATTTTGAAATCACAGACACTTCAATTCTATTTATTGGAAATTTCTGGTGACGACACAGCTTACACATTTTATCAAAATAGTATTAATTTTTTATACTAGGATGAAAAAAAACACAGTATCAGTTGAAATACAAAGAGGCATGACTGAATTCTCATTTGTATTTATAGGTCATCTCGTGCTCGGTGATAAAAAAAATGTCGTGAGAAAACCTGCCTGTTACAAAATGAAATCGGCCACAAGCTACATATTAACGATATCCTGCTTCTTGCTTATATACCTAGTATACCAACCAGATAAGAGTGTTAGAATAAGCTTCAATAGTTCACCTTAAGTGGAGTAATTGCTGCAGCATTCGTCTAATCGTGGGATATTTTCTTAAATACGTTTTTACCTATAATCTTGGTTGTGTAATAATTTTCATCAGCTGTCTGTGTTTGGCAGCAATGAAGTCAAATGGCTGATAACAGAACATCAGAGCTACCATTACGTGATCAAATACTGACCAAAATATTGTCGTCCATTCAGTATTTTTTCGTGTATAAGTTACTACGTAAAAATAATGTGATATTTTGTTTGTGACTCAGTCATATAGCTGGTTTGATTGTAAAAAAAACATTATTTGCTTGTTCTGCGGCGGATTTTAATAAAAATGTTAATATACGCGTTATAAACACAATTTTAGGTACCAGTACTGTTTATATTGACACATAACGATACCTAATAAAAGTTATATTTCGTAGAGTATAATATACGTTTTCTTTATAGGGCGGCAGACTGGAAAGTTGGCCACCTGTTAATAAGGGGTCACTATATTCTATAGACATTAGTACTGTAAAAAATATTAACCACTTCTTATATCGGCAATGCGCTTTTCCGCGTGAAAGTCGATTTACAACGATGTATCAAAAAAAATCATTATCGTGTTCGTATGCTTAATATCTTGTCGCAATAAATAGTTGCTATTGACTTTATAAATACACGTTTAAACTTGTCACCAAAAGGCATACTCTTAAGTGTCTATTTCTTTAACATATCGTTATATTCGTGTTTTTTTTTTAAATAAGATTTTATAAATGAAATTATTTTGGTCTCTATTTCTTTAAAATTTGAGTTTTTTGCATCTTAGCTTAAATAAACTGCAATAGTGTAAAAGTAGAAACTAGTCCAGGAAGTCAACTGGCACACATTCCAATTAAGAACTCATCTTGACTGTATTACGTCAAAAGTTTTTAACCCTGAATCGTAAATGTGATGAACATTAATATAAATTAAAGATAAAATACACCGAGGCAACAGACAGCACGTCTGTGATGATACATATAGAAGAAGAAAAAAAGAAAGTAGGAAATAAAGAAGCTAATTATTAAATAATGATTTCCCTCCTGGCAACTGTCACTCCCGACAATTTAGCGAGGAAATTTATAATATCTTAATATTCCATAGTATGTATGTAGTGTATACGAGTGTATAGTATCGCTCGACTAATCTACAATTATACCAAATTTATCGATTTTTTGGGAAAACACTGATTGAATTTATTATACAAATCAATTTATATAATAAAGGCGCACGAAAATCTACAAATAATCATTCTAACTCAAAAAAATATAAGCAAAATATGCTTTGTACTATCGTGAAAATTAGTTCCACTCGTGACGTCATAGATGGCGCCACAATACTTTTAAATCGCGCTGACGAGTGATACAGACGGAAACTCTTAACCGAGGCATTTGGGATTTCATTCAAAGTCGCTTACGGTCAAAACAGACACTAAGTCGACATTGAATATCATAATAGTAATGGAGAATTTTTGTAAGACCAAACTCCTTATTGGGATGATTTGGTTTACTTTAATATGATTAGTTGCATGATGCTATACAAATTGAGTGTATTGTATTTAATCTAGTAAAACCCATAGCTTCGCCAACGTGGAATTAAGTTTGTGACGAAAATAATTTAAAAACTGCCATTATAAAACATACATTTCAGATTATTAGGTAGTTTTTTTTTTCACTGAAATAACGCATCCAAATCCGAGGGCCATCTAAAGCCCCAGTGACACTTACGGCGGGAAGAGTCCTTAGTCTTCTTCGGTCAAGCGGGTCAGCGAAGGCACTAGATAGGTAGTAGCAATACTCTAAACGAAAAAAATATATATTGTATTGGTTTCGAGAAGAATATGGCCATATTAATTTTAAAAGAGATTCTTATTTAGAAATAATAAACAGTCACCTTTATTTTATTTATTTAAATAAATGTATACATAAGCCAGAAATAGTGTACAATTTACAGATACCGAACCTTATTTTTTTTTAGCTTTTGATAGATGATTTTAATAAAATAAAATAAATAAAGTTTAATAATTAAAGACTAAATGGTATTACATTTTTTGCATTTGTAATCTTAAACCCTTTTTGAAGAATTTGCCTGACAATAGACAAAAAAAAACTAAAAAATACTCGCAAACAGCCATATTTACGTAAACAGGACAGATTTTTTTAATTCACAGACTGTAACTGTATTCTGTTTTATTATGCCAAACTAAAAAAATACATTTTCGTGCTTTGTTACTTTTTTCTAAACTACAAAAATACATATAGGCAAGAGTAATAGAACGAAGAGTAACTACGAATATTTCAAATGGTGTTACTATTTATGTTTTTTTTTTTAAATTTATAATTTAAAGGCAGAAAAACAGATTGAACAACTGGTAGTAATTATTTGCCATCACACATAGACACCAAGCGATTAGTTTAAATTAAACTTTAAATCAATGACATTAATCAAATTTAAATAATTAATTATTCTATGTAGACACTGATATATATAAACTCTTAAATAATAATTAGATCAAAATTAAATTAATTAATTTTCCATTTTGTTGATATTGTAAAGTGAGACATGATTCTGGATATGACGAAACGAATCGAGCAACTTACAAGAATTAAAGAAACAATGGCGACACACAATGTAATTACTACTAAATCAAGTTCATAGTATTCCGCCCAGTGCATGTCGGCTGCGGGTGCGCGGAGATGTTCGCCGCCGTGACGGAGCACATACTCCGTCCACCAGACCGCACGCTGCAATGGAGTGTACGCTTGATCCCGCATTATTGAACGTAGCTTTATAATATTATTTCGGTAGCTGTAATAAAACGTTAAGAAAGTAATATCATTTCTATTTGTGCATACTCATAATTATAGATTTTATATTTATTATATTGATACGTTATATAAATAATAATTATGTATCAATTGCTTAAAAAGTTTATATTACATGAAAAATAACACCAATTCAATATTACTTAGTCTTTCAATATACCTTGAAAGACTAAGTAATATTAAATTGTTATAATATATAGAATTTCCAATCATGATGATGTTTTCCTGACCGTTAACGATCATGGCGTTCAGTGTCAAATGCAGAAGCGTGTTTGCGGTTTAAAAAGCATATCGAGGCAAAGGATGTAAGCATTGCTAATTTCCTAACTTCGAGCTACTGAAAATTTCTTGTCAGAAAAACCCAGGAGGCTACAAAATTTGTAGCCTCATATTCACTAGTTAGTCCGATAGTAAACGCAGTATGCAACCAATGTTAACGTACATTTTCCAGACACACAATAGGTGTCGATAATTATGATATTATAAAAATAAAATTACCTTGGATCTCTTATAACGGCTTCTAAAGAATTATTTAAAATTTCTTCTGTAAGAGTTTCCATATCAAGCTTAATACCAATTTTATATAGCTTATACATTTCTGCATTAAACCATTGATCGGCTAAAAGCGGTATACCGACTAATGGAACACCCGCATTGATAGCTTCATCAGTAGATTGAAGTCCAGCTTGTGTTACAAAAGCTTTGATATTGGGATGTTCTGCAATAGTTATTATTATTAATTTAGCTTGATTTCCCCAAACATGGTTTTAGAGTTAAATGCAATCAAATCTTACTAGTCTTAAACTTGCGTAAACTACGTCGGTTAACCAATTATTGCAAAATTTTAAAGTTCTTTTATATTAATAAAAGATATTTTTTAGTAAATTAGAAGTATACTCACGTAACAAATCTGATTGAGGAAACCATATTCCAACTCTGACATTGTTTGGACAATTTATTATCTTTTCAGTGTCCCATTTTAATAAAATATCATACTGGAGTTGTGAAAATACATTCATTAGAACTTGAATCTTCTTAGGTGGTAGTATAGATGGCATAGAATTTGTTCCAAAGCTAACGAAGACAACACCATTTTTTGAGTTATCGAGATACAACTTTAAATCCTGTAAAGATTTGATTAAATTAAACACTATTTAAAACCAAAATTATAGCAATGTGTACACTTTGGTATAAAGTGAATATTAGTTGAGTTCCTGGTGGTGGAGCTTAGGTGGCTTAGGTGTGCAGACCCGTCTGGGTGGATACCACCAACTTATCAGATATTCTGCCGCTAAGCAGCAATACTTAGTATTGTTGCATTCCGGCTTGAAGGGTGAGTGAACAAGTGTAACACAAGGGACATAACATCTCAGTTTTCAAGGTTGGTGGTGCATTGCCGATGTAAAGAATGGTTATTATTTCCACCTGCGTAAAACATAAAAAACGAGAGTATAACAAAACATGAGTCATGATCGAATCGTTTTCTTCAAAAAGATTGAACTAATTTTCATTTAACAGGCAGTTTATTTTACTTTTAGGAGTGATCTAGGCTGCCTTTATGCTACCACATTCACGCCGAGGAACTAGATACTAGGTACAGTATCTGCATTTGAAAATATAATATTATAACTAGTTGCATAGTTTGGTGAAAATTAGTTGCAGCAAAGACACTTATCAAGATCTTACAGTCTGCTACATGCCCGATGGTATATTTAGAAAAATGGCAGATGCTCAATGGATGCTCTCAGCTTAAGACCGTGAGAATTGGAATTATATGTTACCTATGGATCATTTGGGCTGAATATAATGATGATGATTATATATTACATAGAAATTCTTGCATATGTACACAAAAAACCTCATTTAATATTACAAGATAAGATAAATTAAATACCTTTGGCAAATCCTTCTTAAGCGTATGATGAATACCGTTTATATATACGACATTTTTTGTAACAGGCCGATTAAAGTCCCAGACAGAGTGAAGATTGAGCAAGGATATTTGCACATTTTTTCTTAACTCACTCATCGGTGGTATGTTTGTGTCAATTATTGTTTTTAACATTTCATTTTCAGCATTTTCCATATTTATGATAGCTTCATTTATGGAACAGTACGAATACAACTCAAGCATATTTTCCCAGGTGGTGAGATTTAGGAACCTCTGACGGGCTGCTATTGGATATAAATTAGGATGTGAAGGAACTCCTATCGAATCAAATGTTCCAGGAATAGCACCAAACGAGCTAATTTGTATCACGGGTACCTTATAAATATGGGAATAGCTCAAAGCTGCTCGACTAAATAATTCAACAATTAACAAATCATAAATTATACTCTTATTGTTAATCATGTTTTGTATTTCTTCAGATAGTAGTTGCTTCTCTATGACTTTTGAGTTTCCTTTAAAAACCCATTCTATTTGAGTCATTAAATCGCCTCTGTTTCCTGTAGCTAGAGTGCTGGCAAGAAGTTCTTTCGTGGTGTATGACAAGTCATGAAAATCAATTTCATAGAGATTTTTCGGTGATTTTCCTTTAGGGAATGCAGGATCTGTTGTTAACACAGTAACTTCATGACCACGTTTAGCTAGTTCTTGTGTCAGAGGACGAAATACCACTTGATGACTTATCGAAGCAGTAGGAAACAATGCCAAAATTCTTGCAGATTCACTCTTTGTAATTATCAATAACGCAAGAACTATGTCTCTAGCTAACCACATCTTACTAGTTGTTTTGTCTTCTACTTCTCACTTCAGTGTTTTTTTCTTTTCCGAAACTGTGGTAGTTTTTCGTTAGACAATCAATAAGTAGGTGGAAAGGTTCTATATTGAATAAAGAAATTTCAGTTTCGTATAACAACATATTTAATACAACTATTGTAATTTTTAAATAATATTTAAAACTAAGGCGTCTGCATAATGTTCTGTTTTTTTTATTTTTAACAACCTTAATATTAAATTTTCCATATTTTTATAATACAAACCAGGCCAAGATATGAAATTAAATTTTTATTAAATCGTTATCCTATATATTGCGTGTAACCCAAAATTGTTAATCTTTAATTTAATTTAGCACGATTCGATTAAAAACCTATTTACATATTGTATGTATAATAACATTATTATTTCAAGGGTTGACATTGATCAAAAACAAAATAATAATTTTCCCGGCGGTATAGTCACGAGGTGACATTAATTTATTAAATTTTTTCTTTTTATACTTTTAATTATTGAGACAAAAAAATTTCAATTTATTATAACAATGCAGTCTAGGATTGAAAGAGATATATTTTACAAATCCCTTTTAGTCAATAAAAGTATGTAGCACCAAAAAAAGTTTCGTGAAAGACCATATTTGCCGGTCGTTTTAGATAAACTTGTTCTAAGTTTAAGAATATTACATTTATATGGGTAAAGGCGTGTGTGTGAAATGCGGCCATAGAGACTACATACTGGCGTCCTATTTACCAAATAGGCTATGTACCTTTCTCCATATTCACTGTGAACACAGCTTTGACTTTAACCTTCTAAGTTATAATAACACCTGTCCAAACCTACACGTAATAAATGTGTATTCTTAACAATAAAAATTTTAATATTTAAAGTATACAAATTATTTAACTATATGTATATATCAATAGTTTAAGGGTAAAGTTAATATCTTTGAACTATTGATACAGTAATATAAATTTTCAGGCTTTCAGTCCGGTAAAAGCACTGTGGCCCTTTTGTCAAATTTCACCGAGGAAGTCAATAAGCACCTAAACGAGAAAAAATATGTTCTTGCTTTATTTATCGATTTTTCACGTGCCTTTGACACATTGGTGCATAATCAAATTATTGAGAGATTGGATGACTGTGGAGTGCGTGGATTATTGACATGGTGCGCTAATTATCCCGAAAACCGAACCTTCACTGTAAAAGTCGATAACATATGCAGTGATCCCATTTCTGTAAGTGAGGGAACAGCCCAGGGATCCGTATTAGGCCCTCTACACTTTTTATCATATGTTAATGACATAAGCAACTGCATTACTAATAGCACATGCTATCAGTTCGCCGATGACACCTGTTTAGTAATTGCCGATATAAATCCACAAAATGCGTATATATATGCGTATCTTCAATCCGATATAGATGCTCTAACAAGGTGGTGTCATGATGCCGGACTAGTACTTAACGCAAACAAAACTAAACTGTTGGTTATTAAATCTCCATATCAAAATCAAATCCCCGTACAAAAACTAGTAGCCCACGACCATGCCTGCTTACATGCAATAAGTGCGATAAACTGTAACTGTCCGTCTATAGATATTGTCAAAAAACAAACATACCTCGGATTAGCCATCGATGACAAGTTTAACTGGAGCCATCACATGGAGCCATGAAAGCATTGGCGATAAACTAAGGCAACTTGCGAATATCGCAATCCTTAAAAATCGAATCCCTTTCAAAGTAAAGATTATGCTTTATTACGCACTGGCTGACTCTTATATACAATATGGTCTTAGTAGTTATGGTCGTACCTACAAGACGAATCTTGATACTATTTATAAATTACAAGTTAAAATTCTTAAAACATTAGTATCACCTAACATAAAAAACCAGTTTTATGACAATGAAAACGGTCTCTTTAAACACTGTAATGTTTTACCAGTACATTCACAAGTAATTTTTTTGTTATTAAAAGAACAATTTTTCAATAAATCTTTAAGAAATGTTATCGAACATCCTGTAGGCACTCGTGCTATTTCTGCAAATCGGATTCACACTCAGCGTGCAAACAATATGTATGGCAAGCGGACTACCGCGTATATTGTTTCCAGACTAATTAACAAACTACCTTCAGATCTATGTTATAATATTTCAAAAAAAAACATTAGGCATAAACTGAAGCAATATTTTTTAGATTTACTTTAAGTGTGTATGTACGTATTTAGATCTAGTATAGCGATAGTATTTAAATGTATAAATTTATAGACTATTGATGGTACACGTATAAACCTTAGTGGTTTTTTAGCTGCTATCATTATATTAAATATTGTACTGTCATTTTAAATGGATAAATAAATAAATAAAAAAAAGGAATATAATTTTACCTTTTTTTATTAAATTTGAGTGAAACTAATAAAATTCCAGTAAGGAAAGAACTTTTAGCTTTAGAAGGTAACAGATAAAATTCGTTTAAGTCACACCACGTCCGCACTGCGCGGAAGTTGTACTAGAAGCTATGACACCAACTAAAAGGGAATCAAATGTATATAAGGAAACTGTAAAACGTCGTAAAATACATAAACGTAGATTGCATTCTGAGCTTTAGGACAAGTCCAAAAGATATAAGAACTGAATGATTGAAGCGGATAAATGTGCTGTTTAAAAAGGAATACTTAGATATCCATGATATGAGTCTGGATCACTTAGTGGATTAAACACGTGCATTTTAACCGAAAATCGTAGGTTGATAGGTTGAATTCCGTGTTTATCAGAAGCAATATTATAATTTGTGTTAATAAATAATCAAGCTCAATGATGTACAAAAACATAGGGAAGCCTACATGTGTTCGTTGAAACTATGCTTCATATATCCACAAACCCGTATTCTAGTTGGTGGAACCAGCTATGGAACGATATTATATAATATTCTTATGTATTGTAATCTATAAAAAGGCTTAATAGCCTTCAACAACTCCTGAGATAAAAATGAAAGATAAAACGCCACACTTGAAACGATATTTCGATATTCGATATTTAGTCATCGTAAAATAACATTTTTAAGGTATAATTTAGTCTGCAAATAATGTTTTTTAAAATTTACGATAATTATTAGATTACATAATAATTTTTTTACCGGCTTGATAAATAAATCTATTTTTTGCGTGTATCAGTGTTCAATCATTAAAAAACAATTTTTTTTATTGAATGCTTAATATTGAGTACCATTTAGATTTAAATATATAATTACTAACTAAACACTTAGCAGTGCTCTTATTTTAGCGGCGGATTTAGACTTATTGAGAAAATATTTAAATAGGGCACGCAAAACTTTGATACATATATGATATAACAGTTCTCAAATTAAGCAAAATCACTTATGTCATTATAAATTCAAGCCAATTAATAAACTCATCGCTTTAGTTCCATTTATTAATTGAATATTTCATTTAAATTGTTGATTTTCCTTTCAAATAAACTAAAATGATACATAAGATAGAACCCGTGGATATTATAAGACGAATTCGATTTCCAATTAGTATAAGCTGAGTTTCAACTTGATTGAATTATAAAAAAATAAATGTTATAATTGTGGAGAAATAAAGAAATGTTTGTATAAATATTTATTCTATTGAAGAGTTAAAGTAAATTCAGGGTAGAGACGAAGCCTTAGATACAATATCGATATTGATAGATAGGATAAAAGGAGAATGGGGACTACAAAATGTCTGGAGTTGAAGAAACTCATCATTAAAAATTACGTTTCAAAATAAAAAAAGTATTTGTTTTTTATTTATCTGCTGACGGTACACTACCACAGACGCAAAAACGTATACAAACTGATTTGACGGTAACTATAATAAAAATATGTTGATGAAAAATATTTAAGTAAGCTTAGGATCGAAGCTTGCTCCACTACAAATGTACCATTCATATTTATACCATATTTGCAGCTCATAAAATAAATATACACTATCTGGTATTTTCACTTTTCGAGTGCACAATAAATTTACAACAATTTATGGAATGCCTCGCCACGGACAAATGACGGTCATTTATATACAAACTAAGCTCGGTTTGCAGTTTTCGACGTGTCTGATTTTAAATCCGCAAATAGTCAGTGATAACCGCTTACATTTTATTTCAGAACTATTTATGTAACTTTATAGATTGAAATAGCTAACTTAGGTCTTTATTACGTTGTCAAATTGAGAAGCACTTAGTACCCAGAGAGATGCCCTAGTGGTTAGAACACGTGAATATAAAGTGAAGATTGCGGTTCAAATCCAGGCAAGCGCTTCTGAATTTTCATGTGCTTCATCTCGTATTTGGCGGTGAAGGAAAATGTAGTGTGGAAATCAATTAAGCATCCATTTTAAGTTTTCTTACCTTACCGTAACTTTTAATTTAGCATGTATTTCTTTTATATATTATTCATGTAGAAAATTCCTGAAAGCACACTAATTAAATGATATATGAAAGATTGGAAAAACTTAACCAGAGATTATTAATATTTATTTTAATCCGCTAACTCATATTAAAGCAAATTAATGGAATTCGCTCCAAAAAGAAAAGGTCCAGCTGTTATTTACAGGCAAATGTGTAATAGATGCCATGAGTAGAGTTCATTATTATTATTATTATTGTCTCACTTGGTGGTAGGACTTTTCCTAGTCTAAAAGAGAAGGTAATACCATGTACAAAAGACATAACTTTCTTTAGAGTGTGGCGCACTATAAAAAAACGATTAATATTTCTTAAAGTGTGTGATGACCACTAACTAGCTGCCCATCAGGTAGCCAATTTATTTTCCTTACAATAAAAACGATGATGAAAATAAATTTAAAACAAAATTTAAGAACTAAATAGCCTGAAAGTAAAGTACCAAATATAACAATACCCTCAATCAAAAACTTTGTTGCTAACATAACCATTCGTGCTTCAGGACTCACTGAAAATTGCATTTAAATGACTATAAGCTCAAGCTCTTCAAGTGTTAACAATATTACAAATTCAGTGAAATTGCAACAGTGTCCTTAAGCATCTTACTGCACAGTTATTTAATACCTTGAAGAGGAATGTAAAGAGGCAACATATTTTATTTTCTACTTGTGATTCACTTTTCAAATGTGACGAAGATTATCTAACAAATTAATCATATCTTTCTACAGATTAGTTTTTTTTTTTCAAAACTAGAAAACATATTAGCATTAAAAATAAAAAAATAAACGATACTCAATAACGTATTTACCAATAAGAGCGATTAAAATTGTCATCAAAATCATGACGTCATTACGTTTCTGTTACGCAATATTCTCTTTCTTTCTCACTCTGTTTTAAATTATTTTAAATAACAACATGCTTAAAAATACAGGAATATATATTTCAATTTTGGTTATCCAAACTTAGCTGCCACATCTATTGACTTTTACTCAGAAGGCTTATGTTTTATTCATGACAACTAGCTGTATTCACTACAGTGAATTTGAAGTCAATACAAACAGTTGTTTTTTATGGGCTTGACTTGATACTTTGTAAATAGGAAAAGTTACCGTTGTGCCCAGGGAATTTTCAATTAGTTTGTGTGCGATTTATCTATCGAATTTAAAGAATGTTTAACTTTTTATTTATATATATATATAAAGTAGGTAGATCGCGTGAAGGCCACGTGATGGAAAGTGATCACCACCGCCCAAGGTCATCTGTGCTGTAAGAAATATAAGCCGTTCCTTACATCGCCAGTGCGCTACCGACCTTGGGAACTAAGATTTTATGTCCCTCATGTCTGTAGCTACATTAGTTCACTCACCCTCCTAACCGAAACACAATAATAGTAAGGACTGCTACTTGGAGGGAGAATATCTGATGAGTGATTGGTCCTACCCTGATGGTTTGCACAAAGCCCTTTATTTGTTCTTTTGATATGCCGTTGCAAAATAAACTTTAACGAATATACATTTATATCTCCTATTATATATTTTTGAAAAACACATGGAGCTCTGGAAACCCTTTAAGGACATTTGTAAACATCTGCATTTGCCAAAATTGGACATATTATAATAACTTCCAATTTAAATATTAAATATCCAAAATTAAGGTGGGAAATCGATGGCTCGGAATGAATCAGCCTTGTGCCTCGCAACTAATTTCCTTGAAAGAACCAGCTGTTTTTAAATTAATTCGTGAACTTTGACATCGGCCGTACATTCTTTTTAGAATTTATATTAACTTTTTGAATGTAAATTAAAAAAAAACAACTTCTTGTATTATTACAAGAGTTGGTAATAAGCATCAAATTTTGGGAATTAATGTTTTTTATTTTTTTTATTTTATATTCATAGGTCTACAAAACAAAATGACAATCAAAAAATTGAATTGATTACATTTCTCTTGATGTAGACACGACATGCGTTTTTGATTAAGTGCAAACAAAAAAGTCTAGTCTATGACAGCAACAAATATCTAAACTTATAATTTTTTCAATTGCAAAACAATTTAAACTATCGAAACATTTTTTTTAAACTTTTTTTCAATGAGGCTATAGAACTATCGGTAAAAATATCATAATTAAAACGAATACTATTATAAGAGGAACACATGCGGTATAAAGGCGAGTGGCTAAGTACATTTGTTCTAGAAGTAGGAAGACAAAAGGTCGTACAATATCGCATGCGACAATTTGGACGAGGAATGGAAAACTGTATGCATTGCAGGACATCGGACGAGTCAATAAGCCCATGAATTATCTTGTATAGAAATATGATATCATTTATTTTTCTCCGAGTGTAAAGTGAGCTTGCTCTGTAAAAATTCAGTCTCTGTGCATACGATTTAAGTTCGAGACATTTATTATCTGTGTAAGAAACGTGATATAAAAAACCTCTTTTGAACACATTCAAGTCTATTTATGTGAACCTGATAGCAAGGGCTCCACACTACACTGCAATACTCCAGGATATTTCGAACAAAGGTATTAAATAAAAGAATAGAAACACTCGGTTGCTTAAATATTTTTAACTGTCTGTTAATAAATCCAGATAGTTTTGACGCTTTTTTTATTATATTATCTAGATGTAGCCTAAAACTTAGTGAACTATCAAGTATAACGCCAAGATCACGTATGCTCGTTACTTCTTGGATAGTTAAATTATTATTGATATAATATGTCACCGTATCAGAAATAATCTTGCGAGAAAATTTTATGTAAAAACATTTTGTGGGGTTAAGGTACATTTGATTTAAGTGGCACCAATCACAAATATAGTTTATATCCGTTTGCAATATTAGTTTATCTAAGTCATTATTTATTACGCGATAAATTTTCAAGTCATCAGCATAAAATTTGAAATTCGATTTTATATTAACACATAAATCATTTACGAAGATTAAAAAAAGTAAAGGGCCTAAATGTGATCCTTGAGGGACTCCCGAAGCTACCTCAATTTCGGCGGACTTAAAACCACAAATATTAACTAATTGTGACCGTTTTTGTAGATAAGACTCAACCCATCTCAATAAGGAACCATGAATGCCCATGTGTTCAATTTTTTTTAATAATATCCTGTGGTTGACAACATCAAACGCTTTTCTGAAATCAGTGTATATTGAATGAACTTCTTTTTTTTTATCCAAAGCTTTTGCAATTACCGATACATAAGACACTAAATTTGATGCTGTTGATCTACCAGCCAAAAAGCCGTGCTGATTACAATTTATATATTTACGTGTATGGCCTAGTATTTCTCTATGCACAATTGACTCCAGTATCTTACCACAATTAGATAGTAATGATATAGGACGATAAGCGGTTACATCACCTACATCACCCCCTTTGTGGATTGGTATTAAATGAGCTTTCTTCCAAATGGATGGGAATATGCCCATCTCTAACGACTTATTATAAATTGTGGTTAAGGGCTTATACAAGTTTTTTGCACATTTTTTCAAAAATAATGGAGGTATTCCATCGGGACCGGGTGATTTATTAATATTTAAAGACTGAAGACATCCCAAAACGTCGACTTCTTCTATGAAAAATTTACTGAGTGACATAACGTTGCCATATGGATTAGTAATATCTGGCGTTGGTAATCCTGAGTATGCACGGCTTAAATTATATGTATTCTGGAAATGCCTAGCAAAAAGGTTAGCTATGTCCTGTCCACCCATTGCTTTTTCGATTCCTAGGGTCATTTAATTGGGAATTGAAGTACAGTTACTCATTCTACTTTTAACAAAATTCCAAAAATACCTTGGATTTCGACGTAAATTATTAGGTGTATTATTTATAAAGTTAGTATAACATTCTTTTATCAAAGCCTCACATCGTTCTTGTAACAAAGTGTAACTAAGTTTATCCATTCCATTTCCGTAAGATTTGTATCGTTTATGGTATTTCGCTTTTTCTCTAAGAGCTTTAATAAGGGATAAGGAATACCAGACAGGGAAGCTCTCATTCATCGGCAATTTAACTGGAGTAAATTCATGAATAATTGACATTAATTTCGAGTAAAATACTTCAACCATTTCGTTAACATCCGAGCATCCCACCCATACAGCTGTCCAATCTATAGTTTCTAAGGCAGTATTTAGCGCTTCATAGTCACATTTTGTGTAATTGTATCTTAGGATTTTTTTGAATTTGACAGTGGCATATGAGGACTTCTGAATTAATATTTTGAGAGGAGGATGATGAATGTCAGACGGTACTAGAGGTGTTGATACTTTAGAAATAGCTATGCAAGATGGGTCAGTGGAAAAAACTGTAATAAATAACTGTAATGTTAAACAGTAAACAAATAAAAGTTTTCACTGTCAACAAACTGATTCATATTTGCGAATTTATACGATAATATTTATTGCACCGCAACTATTTAAATCGTTCAAAATCGTGATAGGTAGTATATTCAACTGTTATCTGTTTGAAAATATTTACACTACATTCGAGTTCATAAAATTATGAATACTATTCTCATTTCCATGAGCATCGTAAATTTACCGGGATTTATGGACTGCCTCTCCACAGTGGTTGGGTCATATATGAAATAAGCGGGGATTTTATTTTTCTATTTTCAAATATGTATAATTTGCTATTTTAAAAGCAAATTGTGACAATCAGGCAGCGTCTTGTAAAAATGCAACATTAGGTTTCATTTAAAATCTTTCTATTGTTATAAAAAGTTACGTAGTGTATTGCACATACACATATAAATAACTGTGAGTGTGTGTGTGTGTGAGGCAATCAAAAGATAAATAGTTACAATCAGAGAAATAAATTATACTGTATCTCTAATATTTTTTAAATCTCAAAACTTCAATAATCAAAACTTCTCTTGGCAAGCTGGAAATGACACTTTAAATGGATCGATCAAACGAGCTGACGATTAAGAGGTGTAACAAGAGCACTATATTCGGCAATGGAGATTTTCACGAGTAAGCACCTTTCAACCTGTAAGCCGAGTTTCGTTTTGAAAAACTTGTTTGTATAGAAGAGAAATTTGTGATAAAACATTTTAGTATTCGTCAAATAAATAATAAAATTACATTTGTCTAATCGCCAAAAGTTATGATTCGCGTTATGTGTATTATCATGGTTGTTTTATCAAAAAACATATAATCATATTTACTTCTCTTGATTGAACTATCAAACAGATTTTTCAGTGTGTTTAAATGTATATTGTTTTATTTGAAAATATTATTTTTCAATAAGGGACATTTTCCAAAAGTAATTTTTAGGTGCTATATGAATTATTAATATACACACACATACATACGTGACAAACTTCAATCGTGTCGGCTCCATAGTTCTGGAGATTACGTGATGAATTAATGTATGAGTAGTCTCTCATATTATGTATAGAGATACCAATATTTAAATTAGATTATTCCTTGTCGGGAAATGAATATACGATAAAATAAATCACTGCAATGTGTATTAAAAAGTTAAGTGACAGTCTGTAAATGTTTCCCAGCGGGGTTAACGAGTCCTTTTGATTTGGACATATATTTCAGTTGGATACACATGTGGAAAATTTTCATTCGAATCCCGACACAGTGGGCTTACTCAAGATGTTTACCTTTACCACCGAGCACGAAAAACAAATTAAGCACATGAAAATGTCGGTTTGAAAATTCACTTTAATTTCACAGAAAAACAGCTATCACCGTCAGAGAATCGACAAGTCAATATTCCCGCTAAAAGCACAATCCTATATGAATAGCTACTTAATAATAAAAGCAAGAAAATTCATATTATAACACTTAGATCGAGACGATAATAAAATATTAAAACAATAATATTGAAATTGCAACCAAAAGATTTAATTCATTCGAAAATTCCAAATCGTTGCCATTTGAAAAACAAACATCATCCCAAATAGAAAACAAAGCAATTGTCGACCTGAGATTGACAGTGACTTATTTTGTTTGGAAGTTTCAATCTAATTGAAATAACTCTTATCACCGTCGAATAAAGCATATTGTCGTATAGCAAAATAACAAAATGTTTTGTCAAGTTAACGATTGTTGACTTTTATAAATTGAACTTTAAATTTTCGTTTTTAGAATACATTCATTTGATTTATGTTTTTCATTTTAGTAAATGGATAAGAGATTTATTATTATATTTTAGATTTATACATATGTCTTTTTTATATATAATACTAGCTGACCCGTGCCTACTTCGTTGGGCGGTAAGCATTGTTACTTGTGATCGATTGGCCGAACATTAATTAAATTGTCTCACGTATTTGTTATTTTAAATTATCTCTTAAACTATGAAACTAAGAAACAAACTGTAAAAAAATAATTTTATATAAATAAATTGGCGTAATAAAGCCTTGGTAATAAAGCAATTTATTTCTAAATAAATTGACGTGTTGTATATTGAAACCACCTAATGAAATATCACTCAATAGATTACAACACGGTGGCTTTTCCATACCTATTCGTATTATCTCTTTAGCTATTGGTCCAAGTTATATGCGACAAAAGGGAAAATCTTTTGTTTTAAGCACTTGAGGTTTACTTATTTTGAAAAGAATTCATAACTGTTCATAACTTGACCAAAAAACATTACCTAACGATTTAAATTAAAAAAAAAAACTCTTTTTTATGAACTTAATATAAAACTTAGACATATGCTGTCACTGACTTTTTTGCAGGCATTATCAAGTTCTACAAATTTTCTCTAGAACTCAAACATATTTCTCTCATCGTTAAGGCAGCGTTTGTAAGAAATGTTTTTTCTCCGACTTACTTTGCAAATCCCACTACCACGAAAAAGTCTTTTCATTTTTCGGGTTAATATTATTATATAATTAGCCTATGACACTCACAAATGTTGTGGCTTGGCAAATGGCAAATTGGTAAAAGAATTTTCAAAATCGGTTCGGTAGATCCAGAGATTACCCCCTGCAACCTCACAAAATTTACCTCTTTATAATATAAGTATAGATGTCATTAATACGAGAAAGACAACAAACAAAATATTTGCTTATTAGTATCATAAACTCTTTCTTTTCTTCTTTTTCTTCATTTTTATTTATTTGTATTTTATTTTAATTTAGCATTAAAAAATACATATAACCTCAAATTTTCACCCTCCTAACCAGTCATCCCATGTTGCAATCACGATTTTAGTATTTTGGTATGAACAATATCCAAATAATTATTTTTAGCGAACCTTATTGAATTTTCGTCTACGTCATTCAAGACAAGCGTCGCATAATTTTAGCATTTAAAAATTTGCAAAATATTTAATTGATATGAAATATAAACGTGTTTTATGATATTAAAAAGGTTGGCTAAATACTAAAACATCAAATACATTATCGGTATACCGTTTTTATCAGTAAATAAAATTTGGTCTATTTGTATGTATGTGTTACAGTGAAAAATGCCAGCAAGACGCAAAGCATGCGTAATAATAGAGCAGAAAGAACAGACGAATAAATCCAACAAAATAATGAAATTGTGCGTATGAGCATGTCACCATTGAACGGTTTGCTCATCGGCACGTATCCGTAGTAGCAAGGCTGTTCCTGAAGTCCATTCGAACACGAAAAAAAACCGCAAAGAACTTCGTTCCTCCCCGGGTCTCTTTTTCCCCAACCATAATTTTTTTTTTGTTATTGTTTTAATTTACACGGGACTTATATCGTGTCTTCATCGCAATGTTATAGAGGAAAGTCAAGAAACCGAAATTGTAGCAAGTGTAAATAAAGCAATCTTGAAATAAGTTCGACTCACTAACATCCTCAACGAATACCAACCTGTCGAGCAAGCTAGCTTCCGGAGTGGATTCTCAACTATGGACCACATCCATACTGTCAAGCAGCTAATCGAGAAGTGCAATGAGTACAACCGACCCCTGTGCTTTGCCTTCGTTGATTACGAGAAGGCTTTCGACAGTGTCGAACATTGGGCCGTGTTTCAATCCCTACATCGCTGCGGTATTGACAAGCGATACGTAGATATCCTCCGGGAGCTGTACAAATTTGCGACTATGCAGGTGCGCATGCACAAAAACACCAACTTTGTGTCTGTTGACAGAGGGGTCCGACAAGGCGATAACCTCTCGCCCAAACTCTTCAACACCGTCTTAGAAGATCTGTTAAAGACGCTGGATTGGAGGGAGAGAGGAATCAATATAAACGGGACACGCATGACGCACCTTAGGTTCGTGGACGACTTGATTCTCGTCGCCGAGAGCACCGAAGAACATCAACTTATGCTAGCAGATCTGCAAGAAGTTTCCCTGAGGATCGGTCTGAGGATGAACATGTCCAAGACCAAAATCATGACTAATCGCCAAATACGTGTACCTAACATAATCGTAGGTAAGGACACCGTACAGGTGGTCAGCGATTATATCTATCTTTGACATCGTTTATCATTTGATCGGAAATCTCAATTACAGGAGATCGAACGACGCATTGGCTTAGGGTGGGCTGCTTTTGGAAAGCTCGAAGATACTTTGACATCCAAACTCCCACAATGCCTCAAGACCAAGGTGTTTAACCAATGTGTCTTGCCTATACTCACCTACGGTGCCGAAACATGGACGCTTACTAAGCATAGCATGCACAAAATAAAAGTGGCACAAAGAGCTATGGAGCGTGCTATGCTAGGCATCTCTCTCGTCGATCGTATACCAAACGTGGAAATCCGACGAAAAACAAAAGTCGAAGATATTGGGAAGCGTATCACGAGGGTAAAGTGGAGATGGGCTGGACACTTGGCCAGACGGGAAGATGGAAGGTGGACTAAAGTCGTCACGGAGTGGTGGCCTAGAGAAGCAAAAAGGCCAGTGGGCAGACCACCCGCCCGATGGTCAGACGATTTTAGAAAAATGGCGGGTGTTCAATGGATGCGATTATCACAGGACCGAGAGAATTGGCGTGCCTGTGAAGAGGCCTATGTCCAGCAGTGGATTAATGTGGGCTGAATATGATGATGATGAAATAAGTTAATAAATCATGTAAATTAATTCAAGTATACATACATTACATACATTCAATATACACATGATTCGAGTGTTTACAATTGAAAGTATAATCAGAGAAATGATAGTATAATCATATGCTCAGCGTCAAAAAAACTATTGAGAGAAAAAAAAACAAAAGCAATGACCATTATTTATCAAGCAATTATAATAATATTTGATTTATAGTAGACTATAGTAGTAATTTATAGTAGAGTAGTTGGTGTTTTTTGTTTTTAACGGCGGTTATAGTCTACACCGCTCCTTTCCTTTTTCTGTCTTAGATCCTATCCCCACACACTACCATACTTTCGTTACTTTTTATTCAAAAACCAAAATATTCGGTAGATAACATTTATATGGCAGAACAACGTTTGCCGGGTCAGCTATTATATTATATGTATAATGTCATGTCAGTTAATATATTTTATATATAAAATATATTTATATGTGTGTGTAACACACTAACACATATATATTATAGTTCGACTAACAGTGTTGATAATATAATTGATTAAATTCCAAACGTTTAGTCATCAGAGACCTCGTCCGCAGTTATTTCCAACACGCGGTACACAACTGCCATTCGCATTCACGCTCACACCGAACAAAGTAATCGACATTAAGCCTCAATAGTTTGCCAAAGCCTACTCTGATTGATTTCCACTTCGTCAGACAATTCCGCAAAAGTTAAAGGCTGGAGCTGGCACAAACGCGATGGACTATTGTTATGATAACAATAGGAATGTCAATCGTATTTAGTCGTCTTTTATCAAAATAGCAAACAAGTAAGCCGTGACTGTCGATGTTTAGTTTATTATTTATATGTGGCGATATAGCGGTATGGATAGATTGCGTGAATTAAATGAAAGTCGAGATATTCAATCTGGACAACATGGAGTTTTTATGTGATTTATAAAACATCGTTATGAAACCCTTTAAGTATAAAACTATACAATCTAACTATAAAAATATAAAACTCTAAATAAAAATAAGCTCTAAATATTTTTTAATAATTGTAACCAGAATCGAAAAATAAATAACCGTATTTTTTTACTTTAGGTCCAAATTTTGAATAATTTATCTTAACAATATTACCAAAATCACTGCAGTTTTATAATTAAAGTCGAATAGCGAACTACTTTGAAGAGATATAAATCGATTACATTTGGAATAACACCCTCAAATGCAAATAATACTTGTATTTATAAAGTAAATTATTGTATTTATAAAGATATAAATACACAAATAAAAATTAAACCAGCCGCTTAAAAAAACTTACCAAACATGAACTTTGTTATTTTCAATATTTAAAATATCAAGATTACGCGAAAAAGACTCCAGATGCCTAAACATTACCAACAATATCAATGACTCCCAAGTAAAGGCAAAACAGCCATTTGAACTTTCCCTAAAACATCTTATAAACTTTTACGATGATACACAGATGAATGCGAATTAAGTTGAAGGGCTTTGTGAAATTTTAACGCGAACCGAGAATAACAAGGTTTAAGGCATACACAAGAATGTGAAACAAGCGATTGTTTGAAA
The DNA here is from genome assembly GCA_905147175.2 of Nymphalis urticae. Classification (NCBI taxonomy): domain Eukaryota; kingdom Metazoa; phylum Arthropoda; class Insecta; order Lepidoptera; family Nymphalidae; genus Nymphalis; species Nymphalis urticae. The sequence continues at coordinate 5,562,848 of LR990008.1, forward strand.
TGTATATTAGTATAATGGTCCTTATCACTATACTCTGATTCTAATGGACTTTACTGTAGTACTCAATCCCTTATAAACCTATCTTGACGGGAAATAGCATTTTCGGTAATGTATATACATTATATTTCTATATGTATGTATGCTCCTATAAGCTTGGGTGTGACGCTTCTGACAACGCCTCGTAGACAATTATATCATTTATAACAAAAACGAATCGTTTTTTACTTAGACCGGACCAACTAACGATCAATATTACTTTAAAAATAGTGTAATAACTTGTATACGTGTTACTAAATTGATGACTTTATATTGTTTTGTTTTTTTTATTTTATTTAAAATAGGTAGACAGACTGGCAAACCATTAAGTCGTTAGCACTGAGCACAGCCATTGGCTCTGTAAAAAACCATCTCTTATATCGTCAATACGGTATCAACCTTGGGAATTAAGTTATTATGTCCTTCGTATTTGAAGTTACACATACACACTCAACATTCAAATCGAAATACAACAATACTAAGTATCGCTGTTTGGTGATGGAATTTCTAATGAGTAGCTTACCCAGACGGGCTCGCACAGCCCTACAATCAATCAATTGAATGAGAAAATAATAAGATGTATGAAACTAAAATCGCCAGAGAACTAAAGTCACCGACATCGCGCGGAGAATTAGCTCGCTGAAGTGGAAGTGGGCTGGTCATGTCTCCAGACGTATTGATGGCCGATGGAGCCGACACGTGTTAGAGTGGAGACCGCGCTTAGGCAAACGTAGTGTAGGGCGCGCTGTGACAAGATGGACCGACGATTTAAAAAAGGTGGCAGGCACGGGATGGATGCGGACTGCCCAAGATCGGGATGGTTGGCGTTCTATGGGGGAGGCTTTCGTCCAGCAGTGGACGGCAAAAGGCTGAAAAAAAAAAAAAAAAAATCGCTCATCGCTTCCGCTGCAGTTTATTCATCACGCTCTAGGTGAAAAAGGCTACTACAGTTTTACAGTACCATAAAAAGTTATTATGACGTTAGACATATTCCGGTCTGAAATTTGAATTTTGTTAAGAAAAAAACATAAAGATATTTTATTTGAATGTGGCTTCGATAAAAAGGTCCAAAGTCTATACGGTTGAAAGCGTCTACATCATCAGTAAACAATATTCGCTCCATTTGTAGAACAACTATGTATTTTCTGAAAATGATAAAGTGTAGAACAAAAATGGTACGTTAATGTTTATATTTGCAAAGTAAATTCATTTCGCTGACTACGTGTTCCGCTGAATATAATTAAATACGTATTTTGCATGTTATGAACATTTTAGACCGACTGAACTTTTTTAGAAAGTCTGTTACGTTTTACCCAGACTATAATTTTTTTTATTAAAAGATAATTGTTTTTTAAATATAGAAAGAAGGTTACATCCATTTTAATTTCAATACTTATTATCGTTACTAACGCGTTCATGGTAAATATATAATAGGCCTCAAATCCAAGGGAACTATGATTCTTCATTTCAAGAACCTTAAAGTATAAGCTGCAAACTTCTACAAATGCCTACTTCTACAAATATTAAGACGTTAAAATCCATTTGAAAACGGAAAAAAACGGTCTTTGTTCACGAAGCTAAGCAAGACTCATTACTCTCGTTGTACTAAATTTCAAAACAAACAATGATATTAAGGCTTGAATAAATATCATCAAATAATAGCCTGCATAGCCATTGATGACTCGAAATATTTTATCTGTAATTAGAAAAGGAATTGCTAATTTTTTAAGCTACTATATATATTCTTAAATCCTCTTAGTGATTCACTTTCAAATATTCATTATACAGTAAAATGAATCTTATTTTAAAAGAAATAAAGGGTATAGTAAATGTTCTTGTATAGGGACCTATGCAAGATCCAATTTCTGGTCAAAAGTGTCCTCCAAAAGGTCATTATTTGGGACAGTGATGGACTCAATTGTTAATATCTGCAATTTATGTGAGTATAAGTGTGGTTTTATTGTTACTGAAATTCTCGATCTTCTCTGGCTTTGATGCTTTTTGTAAGGAATGAAATACAATTGTGACACGCCCAATCAACTTTAGAATCCACGACAGAATTCTCGAAATAAAATTACTTGAATACTTACACTTTTCTTTGCATAAGCAAGACAAATTACTAGACTTGTTTTAATTTTACAATTGTCTATTGATTTTATTTTATTTAAATAAAGAACTCTTTTTATATATTATTATTGCTACTTAATTTAAGAACCATAAAATCTTATTATTTTTAGCTTTCTTCTTTTCATATCCTGTGTTATCTGCTAATTTCTTACCGTTTTAAGGTATATAAACAAAGCATTTAAAATATATTTAAAAAAAATAAAATGCCATAGTACATTAATTAAGGCAGACAATTTTCCACTTACAACAATAAAATTAATGTTATTCATCAATGTCCAAAAGCTGGGGCAACTCTTTAGGAAGGAGTTAACGAGAATGCTTGAAGCTCATTCAATTACGTTGCTCCGCTTTTAGTAAGTGGATATATGTATGTAGCAAAATGTCATTAGTCAGCAACAAAATACTAAAGTATGTGAGCCTAACATTACCATTGCTATTCGTTTACCACAATTATTATCAGCAATTTTGATGATATCATGAAATGAACTTAAATCTTTCATTACACGTTCCCCCGCGCGAAGAATTGCGGGGGGCGTTGTATCTTGGGCTCGCCAGTGTCTAGGGCGCCGAGTGCACCCTGAAAATCGGAATACCTACGACAAAACCAGTGGTACCCTTTCCGTCTTAACGAGGTGGTGAAATCGTATCCACTTAATCTAACTACGACTTGGTTTTCAATAAAGACGACAGTATATTAGTATATTTTCCTTTAATCATCACATCAAAATGTATATACTATAAGGGTAGCATGTTTTAAGAGTTTAGTAAAAGTTTTCCTATTTATGTAAAACGTTCAAGATTGTGTGAAGTTAATTTTGAAGTATTATATCATTATGTTCGGAAACTTTTGCTTTTGTATTTGCATCGTAACTTTGTTGACTCTTAAGTTAAACTGTGTTAGCTTGCATTTTATATGAGCATGCGGCGGAGCTTACGGAACTTAGATGGTTAAGATTTATTGTCACTTTAAATAGTTATATTTTATTATTATATAGTTACATACAAGCATATTAAATAGATAAAAAAATGGAGAATAAACAAAAGTAAACAGGTTGGAACTGTTCCATTGCTGGACTAAGACCACGCCTTATTTTTAAAAGAGCTTAGATCTTATTCCAGCATGTGACTTCAATGTGGATCATATGATAATTATATAGCTTATCAACCGACATATTATGCTTTTGAGCACAAAATTAAGCATATGAAAATGGTGCTTAGTTTTGTTTGAGATGTCTGAACCACTCGGTATAACTTAATAAAAAGAACAACGAATATTTAAGGATACTAAAAGGAACAGTAAAATACGAACGTTGAAGATCAGAAAGTGATATGCGATATTGCCTATAACCAGAAACAGCCTGTGAATGTCCCACTGCTGGGCTAAGGTTTTCTCTCCCTTTTTGAGGAGAAGATTTGGAGCTTATTCCACAACGCTGCTCCAATGCGGGTAAGAGGAATACACATGTGGTAGAATTTCAGTGAAATTCGACACATGCAGATTTCCTCACGATGTTTCCCTTCACGGTCAAGCACGAGATGAAATAACAAGTTATGCACATGAAAATTCAGTGGGGCTTGCCCGGGTTTGAATCCACGATCATCAATTAAGATTCACGCGTTCTTACCATTGAGCCATCTCGGCTTCATGCCGATAATAATAAATTATAATAATTAAAGAGCACACGCATCACCAAGTGGAACGTTACAGAACGGCACTGTGTCAAAACCGCGTTTAAATTTTAATGTATGTTGCCGTATAATTGCAAGGATAATATAACCAGAATGTTAAGTATCGAATGATAACGGCGTATATTGTTTAATATATGGGACCAATTTCAATAACACTACAACCTAAGTTATAAACGTAAATAATATAAACGATCCAAATGTTATGCATCTTATTATAAATTACATATTATTTATTATATAGGTTATATAAAATGTTTTTGACGGTTTACATATTTATTTATTTTACAGTTTTAATTCTTAGTTTAGTTTATATATCTATTTTTTTATATAGAATAGGAAGGTGGACGAGCATATGGGCCACCTGATGGTACGCGGTCCAACGCCCTTAGATATTGGCAGTGTAAAAAATGTTAACCATTGGTTACATCGCCAATGCGCCACCAACCTTAGGACCTGAGATTTTATGTCCCTTGTGCCTGTAATTACACTGGCTCACTCACCCTTCAAACCGGAACATAACAATACCAAGTACTGCTGTTTTGCGGTAGAATATCTGATGAGTGGGTAGTACCTACCCAGACGAGCTTGCACAAAGCCCTACCACCAGTGAAGTTTTTATACAGGGTGACTGGTGAATTAGGATCAATATTTTAGGAGCATAATCGGTACATGATTCTCATTCGAATTATGTAAAAAAAATAGGTACTTAATTTTTGACCAAATTTACAAAAATTTTACTTTAAATAAATAAAGTGTGGACATATTTCCGCGGCGCGTGCGGCGTAGTGTTTGCCCCCCCGCAACCCCTGCCCCGCGGCTTATTAGTATTAGTAGGTTAGTAGGTTAGTCGGGCGAGCGCCGCCGTAAGGTTCGTCCATCTTCCCGCGCGCGCGCCCCTAGCGATCGATCTTACGCGTATAACTTATGTTTCGTGTGTGAGTGTGACCCGTAATTAGTAATTAGGTATGGCTTATCAATACACAAATGCAGAATAATGTGAGTACTGTGAGTAGTAAAGTGACCCATTCGTGTTAAAGCGTGTGAAAGACAATATGCGTAAACGTGCCGAACTGTGTATCACACGAGCAGGAGCTCACTTTGAACATTTGTTAAGGTTAGTGTAGTTATGTAGGTAAATAGGTAGTTAAATGATTGACAATCGTTGTAAATAAGTATGATTCCATTTTTAAATACGCCGGAAATACCAAGATAGGTAAACAGTTAATTTTTGTCCCAAGTTCATATCATTTACCTAGTCAACAAATTTGTTGCTTAAACGAGTGAAATATTTTGGTATTTTTGCCTGTTCTAAGCCAGGTTTAAAGTATGAAGGGGGATTGGATCATGCTTGTTTATCAAAGGTAGCTTGCTACCCTGTTAACACGCGGCGGCGTTTGGACGTAGGTAAAGTACCGCGCGATAACTAAATGTACCTAACTGTGTTGTGTCGTCAGCGCAGCTAGGGCGTCCACATGACGCGTAATTAATTACATAACTTTTGGTTAACTTTACTTAGAAGTTTATTAATATTTATGTTATATGTATTTTTTTTTGGTCATATATGGTCGTCAAATATCACGTCCTTAAGTATTGATACTAATTCACCAGTCACCCTGTATACTAACGATTGTAACATGTGTACAGTGACATATGTATAAAAAAACGTGTACATGTTTACTTATAACAAGTATCGTGGATTTATTTGTCTAAAACTTTTCTCTCGTATTTCGCAAAGTGATATTGAACCATGTTTCAACGAACACTTTTCTTCGCTTAGTTGACAAACTTGTTCGAGCCCAATTACTGATAAGTTACGTATTACATTGATAATATAATATACTAGCAGCATTTGCGTCTTTGATATTTTTCCAACAATTTTTTTATTGAAATCTCTTCGTACGTATTTTTATGTCCTTTACCTTTCACTTACTTTTATTAGGCACTACACGAGGCTGTCTATATGACAGGAATACTACAATACAATACAATAATTTGTATTTTTGCGTTCTGCTTTAAAAGGTGAGTGGACCAGTTATAGGCACAAGAGACAGGTGCCAAAGTTTATTGGCGATTGTGACTACTGTTTAAAAATATATAGGTATCTTAAAATAATCTCGCCAACTGGCCTGCCCAGCGCGGCGAGTATGAGCAAACCCTCCTCCATGGTAGATGCGTTCTTTCAGTCACTCTTATTGAATTAACTACGAATCATTCCAAACAGATTCCAAGAGCCAATGCCTTAAATGGGTAACTAATAAAGAAGAATATGAATGTTGTACACTGTGTATGTGTATGTATTCTCATGTAAGTGACGTATGCCTTTTTTTGAGGATAAAATGTCTATAAACTTAGATTCACTTTACCGATTCACTAATCCTATGTAGCCTGATTTTTAAAATAAAAAAGCAATGACGTTCCATTACAATATTCCCATACTTTCGCATACTCGACAAATACTTAACACATACTCTAAAATGTTCAATCAATCTTAGTTAGAGAATTTCTCATTTCTCTGTAATATTTATCTGTTGGAAAACTAAGTGCAATGTGCGCTATATTTCACAATTAGAGAGAAGATGACCAAACTACAATATAACTCTGCAATCTCTTCTTCGTAATCCCAAGTCTAAGCCATGTGTGACGGTAATGTCTACGCTTCAGCTTGCTATCGGAAAACTAGCCGTCTTACCATGTAACAGAGTCTAAATTACTTTCACTATCTGTGTTACAAAAGAATAGGATACAGTGGATATGACAAAGTATTATATTTTATAAGTCAACTTTTATTTTATCTATCCGTAATCCATAATGATAAGTAACGCTTAATCTGCTTAAGCTCTATGATAAATGTCAAAAATGGTACTCAGTTAATATAATTATTATAATACTGAATGTATAATTAATTATCAATTATAGTGACTACTATGTGCCTTGCAAGGTCACTTGCTTTAAATTTGAATTGTTTCATACATATGATGAATATTGTCTACAGTTTTCGACATTGATTAACATTTTGTGATAACTACACGTAGCATGAAATTAGTCCAATTAGTTGGTAGCTTATCACAACAGTACGTTTCATGCAGTTGACATTTTGTTTTCTTACGATGATTTCCTTCACCGCCGAGCACGAGATGAATTATAAAAACGGATCTAAGTTTAAATATTTATACACAGCTATATATAAATATGAATACATAATCATACTGGAATTTATTTATTAGTAATAAATATTTATATAAACTTAATAACACATTATCGATGTACCTAACAAAGTATGACTTACTTTCGCTAAAACACTTCGCATTCGCTTCACTAAAGTTTCGCAAATCTCTATTGCATAAGATTGCAAAATTTTATTCAAAAATTTTCAGGTCCCCGTTAGTGATAATCTGTTTGCGCAATTTGCGTTGTGGTTTCTCTCAGCGGCTAATATCAACACGTGCCATTTTAGCTCACCCCAATTTCTGCAAATGATCGTGGACGTAATTGTAAGGTGTGTTTATATAATGTCTACTTTTGTGTTTTCGAGGAATTTTAGAGTGACCGGAGTGTTAAAGCTATCGATCTTAATATTACTTAGTATTAAGCGTTTACTGTTCCTGATAAAATTAAATGTGTCTAAATAACATTTGTTTTAGTTCTAAGTCTACACAGACAAGAGATACACAGAAGCAAGAACTATTATATAAACAGCAATACTTAGTATAGTTGCGTTCCGGTTTGAAGCGTAGGCGAAGTGTAATTACAGGCACAAGGGACATAACATCTTAGTTCCCAAGGTTGGTGGTGCATTTGGGATGTAAGGCATGCTTAATATTTCTTACACCGCCAGTGTCTGTGGGCGGTTGTGATCACTTAACATCAGGTGGTTTATTTTCCCGTCCGCCTACCTTTGTATAAGAAAAGCAAAACAGAAACTATAAAGAAATAACAGCTGTGGAGAAGCAGATGTTCAAAATGTAACGGTCTAAATAACAAATGGTCGTAATCATGATCATAATCGCGGACTTGTTGATGTCAATTCCCAAAAACGCAAAAATCGTCCTATGTTAGATAAGCTAACGAGGTAGTCCATTAAAAGGGTTTTCCTTTTATACGTAATATAATATTTTTATAACGGTCCGTGTAACAGAGAGGAAATTTGAAATTTTATACCAAAGTAAATTATGCTGATCGTTGAAGTTGGAAATTCCACAAAGGTTTTTTGGAACATCATTCTATCTCAACAATTGTGTGGAATAAAATCAACTAATAATATTACTATTATATACAGTCTATACAAATAAATTAAATTGAAGTGTCTGTCTGTGATTGCTAAATAACTGCCTCTTCTTAACTTAATATGGCTAGTCTAAATTTTAGGCTATCAGTGCTACCTAGGCATTTAAACTTTAAAATGATAGATTTTAAAGGTTTTCGTCACAAACCAAATTCCACGTTGGCAAAGAAAGTTTTTTTAATATATAGATATATAATTATATATATTCAAATTAAGAATAGTCACAAGAGGTAAACAGTTATTATAATGATAAATTGCAAAAGTGTGTTTATGGTCAGCAACGGTGCTGCCTGAAAAATCAACTTCATAACGATATAGGCTAATTTTAATTTTCAAAACAAGTAAAAAAAACATAACAGCCTGTAAATATCCCACTGCTGGGCGAAGACCTCTTCTCGTTTTGTGTAAAATGGAGCGTGTCAGTGAATGTACCTCACGGTTTTCTCACGATGTTTCACAACCAAATACGAGATGACTTATGAACACAAATTAAGCAAATTAAGCTGAGAATTCGGAATTATCGGTTAATATTCTCGTACAACAACTGAGGCGTAACATTACTTTTTTTAATCGCCTGAGGGCGATCGCTTGATTTCTTTGCTATTTCTTAGATAAAACTATAGAAATTGTTTTAATGTTGGCTGCGTTACACCATAGTAGAATGCCATAGGACATTGTGATGTAAATAAAATATACTGTACCTATATCGATATAAGTCAACAGCCTTTTAATCGCGAAGGCTGCAAACCTTAGTCTACTCGCCAATCTATTAATTTTGGAGCTTAGCATCTGTGATTCATCTATGATATCCATTGGTCACTGACCATTAACTCATTTACTTTTTAATCAATTTGCTATAAAAACATATATTGTTGACAAAATACCTGAGTGTATATATTATAGAATCAAGAACGCAATCCGTAAATAATTATATCTCCCCCCGAAAACCTTCTAATATATCACCCTGTGAAGTGTTGATGACATAAATCGCGCTATCGCTTTCCGGGCCACTTGACGTAGAGCTCGCACGTCATTGCGGACCGCGGCGCTGCGGACGTTTTATTACATAGTTAGGCACCTCTGTGTGTTTAATGGTCTGTGGCGATTGTTGGAATTATAATAAACATTTATATATAATATGTTTGTAAACTATCGTCATTTAGACATAATAAATCGTTTCTAAATTTAAATTATTTAATTTAAATATAAAACGAAAATATAATTGCTTTTTATGACCGTTAAATAAAAAAATATACATATCTAAATCTAAATATTTCTCGTTGGTATAAAATAATTGTAAGCATAAATACAGAATAAATTAAGATGTAGCCTTACTTTATCTAAAGATAGTTCACAACACACACTCACACACAAAATAGTTTAATAATAAGACAAAATTATTTTACAATATTTATTAAATAACAAAATAATTATACATTACATATATTTTAATTGATGCTGGTATGGACCCGTCGAAAGCCTTGCATGACGTCTTGATATGATCATGAAAATTGACACACTTGGATTTCATACTATATCATAAATATGTGATATTTATACTTTTCTAAATCAGTGGTACAATTCAACGTATTGGAAAGTAAACCATATATATGTGTCAATATGATTCATATTCAACATTCACCTTGAACACATTCACCTCAATAGAAGACTAGATGTTCATTCATTTATTTTAAATAAAGCACTTAAGCTTTACTCATCACGTCCTCGGCGTTGAAGGAAAACGTCGTCAGGAAACTTGCATGTGTCGGATAATCTCAAAACCAAAGAGACCCAACCAAAGTTAAAAGGAGAGGATAGCCTTTTACTTGGCTTTACTTTACTAAATACAAATATACTTAAATAAAGTATATACATATATTAGTAAATAAATAATACATTCGGTGCTTTTTCATGTCTATAAGGAAAAATTATTACCATTATTTTGCTCTCATCCTATTTATTTAGGATCTAGGATTTATAATACTGCAAAAAATTAATTTTTAAGATTACAGGCTGATATGGGGTAGCTCTGTAATATAACTATAGGTAGGGCTTTATATAAGCTCGTCTGGGTAACTTACCACCCACTCATCAGACATACTACCGCAAAACAGCAGTACTTGGTATTGTTGTGTTCCGGTTTTAAAGGTAAGTGAGCCAGTGTAATTACAGGCACAAGGGACATAAAATCTTAGTTCCCAAGGTTGGTGGCGCATTGGCGATGTAAGCGATGGTGATAAAGCTTTGTGCAAGCCCGTCTGGATAAGTACCATTCACTTATCACATATTTAACCACCCAACATACAAGTATTATTACGATCTGGTTTGAAGGGTGAGTAAACCAGTGAAATTACAGGCACATTACACCTTAGTTTCCAAGGTTGTGGCTCATTGATGATAACGGTTAATATTACTTACAGCGCCAAAGTGCTATGGGTGATGATGACCATTTACTTTACTTTTATATATATATTTAAAAAAAAAAAATAATGGTCCGACCCGGGGCGTAAACTTCCGGACCTGATCACCAGCCATACAAGCTGGCCTGGCTGGTTACATTATATTTGTTAATAAAGTAAATAAGATTTATGTTGAGTTTGAGCGTGACTTGTCATACATAAATAGAGAGAAAGATATATAATCTTCTCACCTATACTAATAAATAAGAAGACGTTTTTCATATGATATCTAACTGTGAAAATTAGTAAAATATATACCAAACTTATACTAGAAGAAGAGAGAAGTAGATGCGCTTCGAAGTTTTCCGTTTAAATTTAGACTATTGTCTTGGTAAGTGTAAACGTCATATTCTTGTAATTTTTGCAAATGTTGGGTTCGTATAAAAATATTAACATTTTATTCTAAGGCAATTTTTGAATTGTAATTACACGAACTTTTCCAACAAATTGAGTCCCTATAACGTTTTCTAGATAAGAAAAAACTGTGGGTCAAATCTAAATTCTCTGATATTCCCAAATGATCCGGCGCTAATATTTAGCGAGCTTCTAAAAGAAAATGTTATTTACCTTAATAAGGGAACGGTAAAGATGTTTTCCCTTTCGTTGGAATGGAGGAAAATTAAAGTACACGCTCGTATTATGTATGTAGTTACATTTTCGTTTAAGGAAAGCGAGGAATTTATCCGTTGTATTCATCTTTTGGTATCCATTTGTTCTTTTTGTATTGTAAATAAAAATGATAAAAAAATTTTATTGAAATAAATTAAAAATTAAAGCGCTACATACTATTTGCAAGGGCTGTACTAGGTTTATACTCATACCCGTGTTGGGTACCCCACTCATTCGCAAAGTCAAACAAAATTTACTAATAATTAATTAGTCTAAAAAACGTCAAATACATTTTATACATATTCTTGTATAATATACTTGCTTATATTTAAACGATTTTTTTCATGATTATTTTGGAGAATTCTTAAAAAAAAACACACCCTAATGTATCTTTATTTTAGAATAATAAACTATTTAAATTAAATAAAAATGACAACGGATAACTTAAGCGAAGAGGTTTGTTAATGAGAAAATGATAATTATATGATTTTCATAGTATAATTTATACATTTTATTTTATTTTATACAAAATTAAAAAAAAAAAAAAACAAAATACTCATTACAAATTCATAGCAAAAATACGACGTCTAAAAGATTTAAATAAAATAATAAAATATTCCTTGTCAGCTGAACTTTTATATACTAAAGTGGATCTGTTATGGTCTCTAATTATCTTTTCTGTAGTGATCAAATATTCTGATAAAGAGTACATTTAATTATATATCCTTATTTATACAACTATACAAATAAATAAAAATGAAGTGTCTCTCTGTGATTGCACAATAACTGCCTCTTTTAAAGTTAATATGCGAGTTACCAGCATCAAAACAGCTATTTATCATCCTTCCATCGCTATTTTAAGACGATTTATCCCTTGCGCCTATTATTACACTGCCCAAGTCACCCTTCAAATCGGAATACAAAAACACCATGTAGTGCCATAAAGCTCTATCACCAAGTACATGCAATAATAGGATAAAATCCTAATGATGGAATGAAACCCAAATTAAAATTACAAAATCAAAGTGGTTTCGAAAAATTGATTCCGAATAACCAAATAACATATTCGTAGCTTATGCAACGTATGCTAAAGTAAAATTTAACGAATGAAAAACTAAGTAAAACATTTTCATTGTATATTTAAAACGTTAGCTGCAATTAAAATGTTCTGGGTGAAAACAAATATTGATTTGGTTAAAATTTTAAAAAGCGAATGAATCGAGACTGGCCGTTGTATTGAACTCGTGCATCTTAAATTAAGCTTATTTTATTTTTATGTCTAAAACTTAGTTTTTTTATGGTATTGGTAGACCAACGAGCAAATGGGCCACCTGATGTTAAGTGGTCACCACCGCCCTTAGACATTGGCGACGTAACCTTCCTTAATCGCCACTGCGCCATCTTTGGAACGCCACTTCTAAACCTTGGGAACGAGTTGTTATGTTTTGTGCCTTTGTGCCTGCAGTTACACTGGCTCATTCATCCTTTAAGCGGTTGAATATCTGATGAGAGGGTGGTACCTACCACATCTGGGTATGCCATGCACAGAGCCCATATCATCTTAGTCCCTAAGGTTGGTGGCATTTTGACGATGTAAGGAACGGTTAATATTTCTAACAGAAGCAATGTCTGTGGGCGATGGTAATAATTAACAACAATTACTATTTATATAAGACTATTTTATATAAAAAAAAGTTTTGACTTGTTTTATAATTTTGTCTGTAGACAGCGGAAATCTCTCGCTGCCGTGAGTGAGTAACACCCTTCTTGGCAGCGAGAGGTTTTTTTTATAATTCCCGGAAGGGCAAATAACTCTACTCCTATATCAGCTTACCGCCGTCCACTGCTGGACGAAAGCCTCCCCCATAGAACGCCAACCATCCCGATTTTGGGCAGCCCGCATCCATCCCGTACCTGCCACCTTTTTCAAATCGTCGGTCCATCTTGCCGCAGGGCGTCCTACACTACGTTTGCCTAAGCGTGGTCTCCACTCCAACATGTGTCGGCTCCATCGGCCATCGATGCGTCTGGAGACATGACCAGCCCACTTCCACTTCAGCGTGCTAATTCTACGCGCGATGTCGGTGACTCTAGTTCTCTGGCGAATGTCCTCATTTCGGATTCTATCTGCCAGAGAAACCCCAAGCATCGCACGTTCCATAGCTCGCTGAGCGACCTTGAACTTGTGGACCAGTCCTACAGTGAGTGTCCACGTTTCGGCGCCGTAAGTCATAACAGGCAGGACGCACTGATTATATACCCTGGTCTTAAGTGACTGTGGGATCGACGATTCAAAAATATGACGCAACCTCCCGAATGCTGCCCAGCCCAAACGTATTCTTCTTTTGACCTCCTTCTCAAAATTGTGCCGGCCAAGTTGTATAGTTTGGCCCAGGTAGATGTATTCCTGCACAACCTCGAGTGGAGAGCCATTTACGACAACCGGTCTCGGGGATATATGTTGGTTGATCATAATTTTGGTTTTTTCTAAGTTCATCCGCAGACCCACCTGTCTTGAAGAATCGCTTAGGCTGTTTAGCATCTCTTCCAAATCTTGCAGAGTTTCCGCCATGATGACAATGTCGTCAGCAAATCGCAGATGTGTAATGTGTAGGCCATTTATATTAATGCCGCGTCCGTTCCAATCGAGCGTCTTGAAGACGTCCTCCAATGCATTGGTAAAAAGTTTCGGGGAGATTACATCCCCCTGTCTTACTCCGCGATGCAATTGGATTGGTCTTGTGCTCTGATCTTGTACTTGGACGGTCATGGTTGCGGCTTCGTACAAACACTTTAACACCTGGACATACCGAAAGTCTATTAGGCATCTCTGCATCGATTCCAGAACAGCCCAGGTCTCGATGGTATCGAAGGCTTTTTCGTAGTCCACAAACGCTAGGCATAGAGGCTGATTATATTCCTCGGTCTTCTGTATCATTTGCCTAAGTGTGAGTATGTGGTCTACGGTACTGAAGCCTTTTCGAAACCCAGCCTGTTCAACGGGTTGGAAGTCATCGAATTTTTGGGCGAGACGATTCGTGATTACCCTCGAGAACAACTTATATACGTGACTTAAAAGTGAAATGGGGCGGTAGTTTTTCAGAAGAGCTTTATCACCCTTCTTAGAAAACAGCACCACCACACCTCTGCTCCATGCCTTTGGTGTAATACCATTTTGGAGGACGGAATTAAAGATCTTTACCAGCTCTCTCAGAACTGGTGTTCCTCCCGCTTTAAGTAATTCTGAGGTAATTCCGTCCTCCCCTGGAGCCTTGTTGTTTCCAAGTTGTTCGAGAGAAATCCTAATCTCGCCCAAGTCGATGTCGGGAAGCTCGTCAGATAGATGGCGTGTCAGTCTGGCTCTTGGGTCATCCGCGCTGTGGGACTCAGGTGGAGGCACTTGTGATGAGTATAGATTGCTATAGAACTTTTCGACTTCAGCTAGAATCTCTGGTTTTGAGGTGACGGTTGTGCCTTGTGTTGTTCTGAGTTTTGTCAGGTGACAACAGGAGGTATGCGACTTTGCAAGAACCTTTGAGCCCCTATTGAGTGCTATAGCATCTTCAATATTTCGGGTATGCGCTCATCTTGTGTCACGCCTAATTAGTTTTTTAACCTTCCTGTTAAGTGCCTGACACTCAGATGGCGTCATATTCTGTTGTTCACGTCTTCTCGTCATCTCGTCCAGAGTCTCGCCTGAGAGCTTCGACTTACGTCCATTGCTCCTTTGTCGAAAGTGATTTTGACCCACCTCGCGAATGACACGTACCAGACTGTTGGTGGCGTCGTCAATGTCCTGCTCGGTTTCCAACATGGCGAATCGGTTCTGTAGTTCCAGCTGAAAGCTTTCGCAGCCAGCTTCGACCTGGGGCAAGGTTGGTCTAAGACTCTACTCCACCTGATGGTAAATGGTAGAGTATGGTAGGTAGAGGTAGAGTCCAAACGCGACGACGGCCACTACAGTCGGGAAGAAGGTTCTGCACTAGCCACCTTCGCTTTGCCAGCCCGCAAGATGAGGCATCTCAGAGGCATTCACGCCTCGTTTGGAAAGGGTTTGACTCGACCCGAAAGACCCGAAGGGTAGCGGCGGCGCAATGCATACCTTCTCTCCCCGCCGTAACAATTGCCGGGGCTAGGTGAGTTATCTGTATTCGGGAATCCCCTATAAATGGAACCGCATAGGCGGGCCAACGGGTTTTTAGTGAGTTTTCCAGCGCACTTATCGCTGGTGAGTTCCACATACACACAAAAGTTCAAAAACGCGTTTTCGTCTGATCTTTATGTCCATAATCTGACCAGTATTCTATCAGTTTTCCGTATTGCACTTATTTTCTATCCAAAATTCATTTCACATCCGGTTTTGTTATATTGAAATCAATAATACCATTGTTCATCCGTTATGAAATAAAACAGAATAGTTAGAAAATTGAATAATATATAGAGTTCGTAACTAAACATTCACATGTCTGCCGTCTTCAAACTTAGTCAATTTGAGTGGCAGATGTTTTGCAACTGATACAGACAGTGTGAATGAAATTCAACAAAGGAGTTAGGATTCACAGATGCGATTCTAATTTGAACAACGCGGTGTTGAAATTAGAATTTATGCGTTTAATGATTTTATAGACGGATTTTCGTCTGTTCGGTTTTATATTATTATACTAATGTTTGACTTGGTGGTAGGGCTCTGTGGGCCTGACACCACCGCCTACAGATATTCACTACATAGTAACTTCCTTACTGAAATGTGTGACGTCACAGATAAAAAATCTTTCTTTATTGTATAGAATGTGATGTTAGTTCCGAACGGAACTTTCGAAGTAAAACTTTTACAATACCCGTAAATAGAAGTTTGTATGTATTGTGTTATATATAGCAATAGCCCATTAATGTTTCACTGTGAGACGAAGATATTATTAAGGAGCGTAATCCACCACGTTGACACGTGGATTAGTTAAAACGTGCCAAAATTTCCAACACATACACGCCTTCAACGCAATGTAAACGAATTAAGTATACGAGTAAATTAAGCAAGCGAAAAGTCAGTATTGAATTTGAATTACAATTTCATTTATGTACAATTATCATGTGGTTATTTTGGTATGTGCACGTAAATTATAATTTAAAAACTTTATTATTGAACTGTTAAGTTAATTGGAAAAAAGCCTATTGAGACTGAGATAAGTTTTATTATAGTATTTATTATTAATACATAGTATTCTGAAATATTAATTCTAAGTTTCTATTTTCGTTGAATTCCAAAATATATAGCAGCAATTTAGTTTCTTTGACTCCTAATTATATTATAGATTAATATTTAAATAACTTAAAATTATTCGTTGTTCTATACCTAACTGCCTCGTTGGTCTAGTGGCTAGATGTAAGGACGCAGACCCGGAGGTCCTGGGTTGAAATCCCAGGTCGGGTCATGTTCGTTGAAACAGCGTGATGAAAAAACTCCACCTTATCCTCGAGAAGGAAAAAGCCCGTATCTGCCTAACATTGAGACGTTAAGGAGCGGTAAATATATTTTTAATAGGACTTAATACCCCAGGATACTCTTACCATAATTTCTTCTTATAAATGCATACGATGAGCCGAACAAGTGAATCTCGAAACTATTTAAAACATCTTGTTATCCAATTAGTAATATCGGTTTTTACAAATATAAACAGAACATTTCAAAGTTATATGAAGAGCAACCCTTGAAGTATGAGTGGTGAAAAACTAACGTACAGCCGTAGTATTTACATTTCATCCGGCGATTATGCTAATATCCGCTGCAGGAGTTAGTTAGAATTTATTTGCAGAGTCGCTTAGTATACCAGCACAATGTTTTTTACTAGTATGATTCACCGATATCTTAACGTGTAGCGTTTACTGCCTTATTGGTCTTGTCTAGCGGTCTAACAAAACTCAAGGTCGTGGGCTTCAATCTCGGGTCGGGACATTAGATTTTTCTGTAGAGAAATTCTCAGTAGCAGCCTGAAATCATACTCAAGGGAGACTTTTTGAGAATGGCTGCTGTGATCAACATGAAATAAATGTTTATGTACAAGTGATAATAATATTACCAATAATATCACATCATAATAATATCACCAAAAATGATAACTAGACTTCATTTTAGCAATAAGATATTTTGACGCGAGCATTTCCTCTAAATGGATGGTCGACAAAGATATGAGATGTGGTTTATTCTCGCCTGAAGAACATTTTAATTAAGTCTCTAGTCCTGTCACGTGTATTATCCTCTATGAATAAATTGGGCCTTTTTATTTAGCTTTGCATAAATGAAGGCATCTTCGTGTCTGCTTTGAGCTTGGACACTCGAAAACGGTTTCGTAGTTTCGAAACTAACTTTCATAATTTTGGTGAAATTTATAATACAATATTCGTTCCATTTATGAATCGAGCGTTCTTTTTAATTTTTATTTGTTGTGTTGTATCTCCATAAACAAATTGTCCGTGTCTTTGGTGCTTCTTTGATTTATATTAATGTTATTTTAATATTGCTTGAATGTTTATTAGGTAATGTCACAAGTTTTAGGGTGATGAATGGATGTAAGTACATTTATGTGCAATGTAAATAAAAGTTTGCATTAGATGTTCGAGAGTCCTTAAACCAAACTTCTTCGTGCGAACATTTTAAATAGTTGTGTTTGTGGCTAGAACTTTCGAAGTTCTTTTTTCAGGATACTGTACAGACTAGATTCCTAGAATCCTAGTAAACTATAAACAAACTTGAGTTAAATTCCGAGGAGATTATAAAATTCTGTTAGCTAAGAACCGTTGGAGTACAACGCGAAGTTTTGACCCTTATTTTCTGTAAATTGAAATCGTGTTTTTTAAAAAATAAATCCTATTATTTGTACAATAAGGATTACATTCATAATATACTTCTGGTAATTATGAAAACTTAAAAGAGTTTTTGTTTTGTTATTTGAGGATTTCGTTTTGTAGAGAAAAAAAACAAAGGTGCATTCTGTTCTTTTTTTAATATTAAAGATAAAAAATTATCAGTTACTTTCATTTATATAATTCACAATATTGCAAATAGCATTTAATAAAGTATAACACTTAAATCAATATATCAATATCAATGACATAATTGCATTTAATTAATTTAATTTTTCTTTTTTTTATTTGATTAAAATATACTCAATTTGTAATTTATACTTAAACTACACCAAGAAATCAAGTTACATAGAGGGCCCTTCATCTTGTTCTCGGATGGTATTACGCGAAATGTGCCAAGTTTTTAGTTGGCTAATTAATTCTGGCGCACGCTGTTATCTCGTAGCTCGCGAGCCTCGTCAGGGATAGCGTAATGCAGTATAAACGGTAATATAATATTAAAATATTACTAGCTATATTACATGGCTTTCGCGGACAAGACTATAAAGGTTTAACTTTTTTAACTAAAGTGTGGAAACTTTTTAATTGCTTTGTTTTAAAATTATACATCCATGAATATATAACTTTTGAAGGAAGGAAGGAATCTTCATGCGATTTATTCACAAATACAAAGAAAATATTTTTAAAAAGACATTTACAAATCCTTGCAAGAGAAATTTTTACACAACCATAAATATTAAAGATTTGTCTAAATAAGTGTAATATTAAATTTCTCTCTATTTAAATTTTAGTGATGCAAGCTTAAAATAATTAAGTTAAACGCAATTAAATGTAGTTTTAATCAAAGTAAGTCAAGTTAAATGTAGTTTTAATCAAAATAAAACATAATTGAACATTGGTTATTTTAACATTATTGGTCAGTGGTGCAGATTGAATACAGATAGTTTTGATAGCTTTCGACGACAAAAAAAAAAATTTGGAAAGAACAAAAAAAATTTCGAGTGCTGTTGTGACGTCACAACGAGAGCTCTTGGTAGTTCTATCACGGACGGATTTATCTATTTTATTAAGGGCGTACTTTAACATGCCGTATATGATATATTGGACCATTACGTCAGAGGGCTGTTTCATAATCGAAGCCTCAGCACAAAAATAACATAGGTAATAAAACTTAGTGAATGACACATGATTTTTAAACAAGCAAAAATAACAATTTTTATGTTTGTAATGCAATAGAGGTAGAGGGTGAAATTCAATTTTGATACATAATATATACCAAAGTACACTCCTAGAGAAACATATACCCAATACCGCTTCCATCCTTGATATGGACGATATAAGATTTATTATCTGAAGTCTTTCTGACTGAATTTCGGATTCAGTCATTCTAGATCTAGTCATCTGAAGAAGATATTATTCTACACTTTTTGTTATCAAGGAGAAATAAGATGGGAAGCTGATCCTATAAATGCAAAAATAACGACTTTATGAATTTTCCGAGGCATGACATTTTAAGATTGTAATGAAAGGATTGTACGTACTTTACCAGTTATTTGAATTATTAAGATCTAAAGCTTTATAAGTTATTATTAACAAAATCAACATTCATCGAAATCAGAATACACATGTGGCATAATTTCATTGAAATTATGCCACAAGTGTATTCTACTAACCCGCGTGGTAGAATAAGCTCGAAACCCAGCCAGCCAGCCAGCCCAACTGTGGGACATTAACAGGCTGTTACTGTAATATAAAAATGACACTACATCTATTGTTCTTGAGCTTGTCTCCATCTCGTATAACAATATCAAACGGCCCAAACATTGAGTAACGTCTTTTAGCGAAGCGTGCTTTATCGTCGGGAAGATGTAAGCAATTAAACCGTACTGTATACGGCACACCCGCTTTTGAATTAATCGCTTGTTTTCCGCTACAAGTTCCAAGTAAGTTGGACCGCGTGGTCATAATTTCTTATTACTTTCAGAACGCTGAATAAGAATATAAGGACGTTATTATTAGGGAGTTCCTTAAATTGTAAAAATAACTATTGTGACGTCATGAACTTAAGCGAGTTTTTAATAAACGTCTGTAAAACATTTTTTTTTTTTTTTGAAATAAGAATAAGATTTATATTAAAATATATGTGATAATTATGGGTGCAGAACTCTAAGCACAGATACGATAGTATATTTTTCATCCAATTTCAACAAAGAGATTTCTTTGCGAAATTTTCAAAACATGTGAAATATTTATCTAAACAATAATTTGATCTTAAATGAAGCTGTGAACCTTTATATTTACCTTTAAAAAAATTAAATCAAATTTGGATGTATTAAATATAGGACAACATATCCATATGAATCAATTGTTACAAAATTATACTTCCATGTGAAAACTTTGTCGACAAAAAAAGTATACGTAAACGAAAAATTGCCGCTAGCATTGCGTTGTTAGACTAATTACGGAACGTGTAAACAACTATTATCCGTGTAATAATTAAGTGGTCAATTATTATTAAATGAATAAGACATAAAAGGTAAATTTATATCCAAGTTTCCGAGTTTGCAAAGTCAATACTCTGCCTGGGACATAGTATTCGTTTCTTTAAACAGATTTCGATATATTTTTAACTTTGTATATTATCTATTCATATTAAAAATCATAAATAACACAAGTATAGTATAGTTAATGAAAAAAGTGAATTTATTTGTTAATTAGCATGTTTAATAAAAACGAAACAAAGTACACACAATTGTCATACATCTTTATGTACAACTTAAATAGCCTTATTGCTTTTGTTGACAACACAATTCTGTTAACTTATCTTTAGAGATTATTTAAAAACTCTTTATAATCGTTATACTATCGGACTTTCAACGATGCTTTAGTTAAACACTACTTTCTCTCTTTCTGTCATTAATGATTTGACATAGGAAAGAAGAAGACACATGCATGTGTGACTACATACCCGCTAAACAACGTTTATAACTTAGGCCGTTTATGATTTACTCCATGTATGTTGAGAAAGACACACAATCTTTACATCGGGCTGTAATGAGCTAATAAGGAAGCCAAGTAATGTAAAAAAATGTTTTTCCTATCAATCAACTCAATTTGTTTATAAGTAAACCCAAACAAATTCGAACCTAATTATAAAAAGTTTGAGAACATTAAGTTAAGCACGAAACATGGTATAATAGAAGTTTTGCGCCGCAGCCCTGGAAGTTAGACAATTTAATACGACAGTCACATCTCCGCGTCATATTTTAGGCTTCGGAACCCCAAATATCTGGAAGCGCCTTTAATATGCCTTGATGCTTAAACAGTTTTCACAGTATTTAAAAGTTATTTAGCCTCCATACTTTAATAAATGAGTTATACCGAAAAGTTCGCCGTATATATCGCGTATACTTGTGGAGAACACCTCGAAATTCTTGGAATAGAAAATCGCAACATCTTTAACACAATATTGAAGCTGAAACTTATCACTCCACAAGTTAACGATTTCTTGAATTGGTGACTAATGGACTTAATTTTTTTACATCATTTACTTGGTGATAAGGCTTGCAAGCCCGTCAAGGCCACCCACTCTTCGCCTATTCTACAAACATACAGCAATACTTTGTATTGTTTTATTCCGTCTGTTCCAATGTACAACACTAGTTCCCAAGGTTGGTGGCGCATTGACGAGACAATGGATGGTTAATTCTTTTTAATGAGCCAATGTTTTAGGGAGTTGGTTATTACTTATTTATACGTGGCCCATTTTTCATCTTGAATAAAAAAAAATCATACACATTTAATTAAAATTGACTTAAATCAGCTTGAATTTTATTTCAGTTCTTAATACGGAAGTCTATGTCATTGAATATAGGCTAATTTACAATACAAATAACATGAGGTTACACAAATATTTACAAACACCCCAAACTATATACACATCAAAATACCTGATTACTCGTCAAACTTTCAAACATATTAGATACTGTTTTCATTATATACCGGGAAACAGGTCACCAAATAAATTATATTTAATTTATTTTACATTAGAAAAAACGATATTGTAGTCAATATCCGTCAATAAGGGATTTTTATCTAGATATAAGTGACTAAATTAATACTAAGAAACAAAAAACATGTATGTATGTATGTAACATAAATACATACCTATATGTTCACAGTTTTTTTGATATGGCTAGATCGATTTGGATTGAACTTAATTTAATTGTTGTGATTCACAGTTATGTTTGTCATAAGCACATATGTACGAGCTTTTTTCAGAAAATCGTCATCATGACGTAACATGTATGCTTTCATGTTTTTTATTTTATTTTATCAATAACGTGCTTGATGATTTAAACTGCGTAATGTTCATTCTGATTTTTTCAATCACAAATAGTTTAGTTATTTCTTAGGTAAATCGTAAAGCAACTTATCTTACGCCCGCTACGTATGATGTTCGCACACTTTTCAAATAATTTAGGTCGAAATTTGACAAGCATTACGGTACGGTAACAGCACGTAAATGTCCCACTGCTGGGCTAAGGGAGAGGAATCAAAAAGGGAGAGGAGGCCTTTTTTGATTAGAAGGTTTGGAGCTTATTCCACAACGCTGCTCTAATGCGGGTTGGTGGAATACACATGTGGCAGAATTTCAGTGAAATTAGACACATGCAGGTTTCTCATACGATGGTTTCCTTTAACGAAAAGCACAAAATGAATTATTATCACAAATTAAGCACATGAAAAACATAAGTGGTGCTTGCCCGGGTTTGAATCCACGATCAACGGTTAAGATTCACGCGTTTTTACCACTGGGCCATCTCGACAAGCATTATTAATCCTTATTAGGGGCAGAATATTACTGTCTTGTTGATACCATTTTAATATAAAATCAGAAAAAATGTACTACAAATTTAATTCAATTGTATTGTCATAAAATATGATTCCTTATCGAATTCAGTCACTTGTGAGAGTTATAACATTGCTCGGATTGATATATTACTCGTTCAAGTACCTATTATATTGCTTTTACACCTGTAGTATGTGTAGTAGATTGGATACAGACAAGTGTATGAAATCATTAAAAGAAAAAACAAATGTGTATTAATTATTTTATAAAAAATAATCCATATTATATTATATTTTTGATACATCAACGACGTTACAAAATGGAAACAAACAATTAGGGGAAGCAAGAAACAATCTGTAGGTACAACTACACAACTTATTCAGCGGCAGTTTACTCAAACTCGGTAAGTCACTGGCGAGAGTTATAACACTGTTCGGATTGATATATTACACGTTCCATTATACGTACCTATTAAATTGCTTTTACTCACCCCAGAGAACAGTCGTTAAATGTTAGAAAGTGATATGCAACATTTACCATAACAATAATTACATTTCAAGAATATACGTATCAAAATAGTATATTAACATTAGTCGGCTGTCTACATCTCACTGGTAAGGAATGAAGTGAGTTCTTAAAGAATTGTACTACAGTACTCATATAGGCAAATTTAATCTTAAAATTTATATTTCATTTTACACTGATTTTATTTTGTGCCTTAATTTGTGTATTTTTACTTTTTTATAGAATAGGAAGGCGGACAAACATATGGGCCACATGATGGTAAGTGGTCACCAATGCCCATAGATATTGGCATTGTAAGAAATGTTAACCAACGCTTACATCGCCAATGCACCACCAACATTGGGAAATAACTAACTAACTCTCTTGTGCCTGTCATTATATTGGCTCACTCACCCTTCAAACCGGAACACAACAATACCAAGTACTGCTGTTTTGCGGTAGAGTATCTGATGAGTGAGTGGTACCTACCCATACGCAAGCTCGTTTGGGTAGGTACAAAGCTCTACCACCAGTGATTTCATATATACCACATTTTTTCATATATACATTACTGTATTTGGTATATATGAGATATTTGCACAAGATAGTCTTAATAACCATTGTTTGCCTTTTTAAAGTTCCTATGATCATTTATTGAGTACCAGTATGTAACATTTATTTTTATTTTATTTTTTTAATTCTGTTTAGTCATTATTTTATGTGATTGCTATGGTCTCCTATAATTAAAGGACCACACATATTTTAAAACATTATTCCACGATGTTAGTAGTCGTAAGTCCCTTGTTGGATATCCTTAATAAATAAATAAATATTTAATTGTAAGAAACCGAACTTGAGACCATCGGTAATTAAATCAAGTTCCATGACACAAATTTATAAATATTGCATACTTCTAATAGGTGGTCCAGTGAATAGAAAAGGTGGTGGACCCAAAAAGGGTTTCAAAACCGGTCATTCTGAGTTTTTAATGCGTATAATTTTCGTTCATTCATCTTTTAATAAAAGAAAGAGAGAAATTTCAGAGAAGATAATGTGTCGCATGTGTAATCCAAACAAGCCTTAAAACCGATTTTCCTGACAGTGGGACATATAAGGTCAGCAGATACAGCGTCTTAATGTACCTCGACTGAGCTAAGGCTTCTTCCTGTCTAGGATTCTATCGGGTAGCTCCAATGCAGGTTGGTGGATACATTTAGCACGTAATAATTCAGTGGCTTTTGACCGATTTTGAGAACGCTTTCTTTTGTTAAATGTCACGTATTTTTAACACTAGGCCTATCAACTATAAATGTTATTTACGAGCTATTAAGTTTAGAGTCGAATTATTTCATACACAATTAGTTTCAATTAAATAATATAGAATAATAATAATAATGTCCTCCAGACCGATTTCGGCCACGGCTGCCAATCACTGCGCAGGAGATATTATAGTGCACAAATGTTTGCGCAAACACAGATGCACTCTCTATTCCCAAACTCTCATAATCCGATGGGACGGCAATCCGACACGACCGGAAAGAGTTCAGGCGAATGACAGCGGCTTTACGTGGAGGCACGGGAGTGAACACACTTTCAACTTCCAAACTCCGCGCTGCTACTAAGAATTTTCTAACAGAAAAAGCCAATAACTTTTTATTGGCCCGACCTGGGAATTGAACTCAGGACCTCCGGGTCTGCGGCCTTACATTAAGCCACCAGACCAACAAGGCAGTCGAAATAATATAGAACACACTTAACGCCTTATTGTATCACGGAATCAAAATTTTAGTATGATAAAATATAACTTTATACGAGATAGTCTTTTTCATGATATTTTTATAGTATTTTTTATTTAATCGTCAAAACGATTCACTTCGTAACATATTTTAAAAGCGATATGTAAAAATATTTTTTACATATCCAGATACCGGAAAAACTATTTTATATCGATATATGAAAATGACCGAATAAAAATATTTTTTGTTGCGAATATTTTCAGTGTTTTTATAAATAAACTTATAAATGTGAAAAAATGACAAAAAAAAAACTATTTTTGCATTTTCATTTATTTTATCTTTAACAACATTGACAATTAATGGAAAAAAAAAACATTTTAAGGCATTATATTTTATACAGTTTTATTTAAATTATGCTTAGTGCAATAGAAGTTTAATTTGTATGAGAACCCGGAAACAAACGGTCCCAAAACAAAATCGAAACGAGATGTGCCCTTAAACTTCGACAATTTGGGTTCGAGGGTCGACAGCGACGTATAAAACAGACATATCTATATTTAAATAGGCAAAGACGAAAGGTTTTAGTATAATGAGTATTGACAGGATTTGCTTTAGTTTTAAAAAAAGAATAAAAAGTAAGAAATAGTGAAAGAAGTTAACGTGGAAGCGTCATTAGCGTTATTGCCGTAGTGCTAGTGCTAGTAGCAGCGTTTCTGTGGTCAAGATTTTTACGTTAGATATTCCATTTTGCTCTGTGTATATGCGGGAAAGTACTAAATGGAAATAATAATTGAGTGACATAATATGGTTGGCGGTACATTGTGGGCTACCGATCAAAAGAATAATCCCACGTAATATAACTACAAATCTAGACATAAAGAACACAATCAAAGTTAGTTATAAAATAAAATAATAAACGATAACATTAGTCCAACTCATGACAAAGTTTCCGCAACACATCCTAGCCCAAGGCGAAGTTATTCGATTTAACGTAGAATTTTATTGGCTGCCAAGCAACGCAAGCTGATAGTGGAATCGAAATGGAAATACAGTGACAGCTGTTCCTATGCAAATGCACTGGACAATTTAAATTTTGGTATTCTCGATTACGACTCGAATGTTTCGGACACGGATTTAATATTCAGATTCCAGCAACTTGTAATAAAGATTTTATAAAAAAAATCAGAATTTAATCTCTCTATGATGAAATTTTTCTTTCAAACGTTTTATGACAGCTATGGATAGATAAAATAGATACAAAATTATAATATACACTGGTTTTATCATTTTTATGCCGACGACTTGCCTTTGTATATACAAACGAATCGAATGTCATCAATAAGGCTATACTAAAAATCAACCATAATCTAGCTAAGGTGAGCACATATCCTAAAATGGTGTAAAATTGACATAATGGGCAATCCGGTTAAGTGTCAGATAATTGGTATTTATTTCGGGCTTTATATGACGAGCCAGTTGGCGTGGTTGGTAAATTCTCGCCTTTCACGCCGAAGGTTATGGATTCGATTCCACACAGGATAGACATTTGTGTGCATGAACACGTCCGTTAGTCCTGAGTCTGGGTGTAATTATCTATATAAGTATGTATTTACAAAAGAAAAGTAGTATATCAGTTGTCTGGTTTCCATTGTACAAGCTCTGCTTAATTTGAGATCAGATGGCCGTGTGTGAATAATGTCCCAGGATATTATTATTATACTTCAATTAATTATAATTCTCATATTGCCGAAATCAGTTAGTAACCACTACACTTATTACTCAACTATTTTAGAACTTTCTATTAAGACTAAAATTTTATTGGTACAAGCTTCTGTATTTCCAATAATTGATTATGCTGATATATATTATTCTGGACTCTCTGAAACTTGTCTAAGTAAACTAGACCTTTTTAAACAATCCTATACAATTATTTGGTCATTAAAGTTTGTGATTAAATAAATACACCGCAAAAAAAATCGTTATAACCCTTCAATGACTAACCAGTAGTTGGAGCTTATCACTCAAGTGTGATTATATTATATAGCAATAGAGGCAATCCAACCTAGTTCATCTTCTTGGTGGTAGGGCTTTGTATCAGCCCATCTGGGTAGGTGAGTGGTAAGGTGAGGGGAACAATTATAGTTATTTATTCTGGTTTGAAAGGTGGGGGAACCAGTTTAATTATACAAGGGACATAAATTCGCCACCAATCCAGACTAAGGACAAGATTGGTGGCGGATTGGCGACGTATTTCTTACAACGCCAATGTATGTTGGTTGTGGTCCAAGTTGTGGTTTGTGGTGTGGGCAAAGGCGGTTGTGGTCCATTTTCTAGTCTGACTAACTTTTATAAAAAAACTACATGAATTCATACGCCATCTTCTATTTGTACAATCAAATGTAGTGATTATCCTTCTATAAATATTTGTTCTTAAATAAATTAAAATAAAAACCTAACTTGATTCAAAACTAGAGCGTAAACATACTTCATAAAGTTTCCCAGCGGAATTCGAAGTGAGGTCTGGGCCTCTTCAAGATACTCTAAAGCCACAATATCTGATTCAGTTCTCTCGCAATTCGCTTAACAATGCTGATCCGCAAAAATAACGTAGACGTTCAACAAAACAAGTTAAACTGAAACACAGTACACTAACGCAACCTATAAAAAGGCAATATGAAGTTCTCTATTGAAACATGAATCCGATTTTATCTGACTTCAAAAATAAGCAAAGTTATTCGATTCCTTTTTTCTTGTTGAACGGATTAACATTATCATTGATCGTTAGTTAATTTAAATGAAATTATTTTAATAGAATAAGGCTTCAAGGCATGTACATTTCTTCACTTTAAAAGCAAAATTAAGTGTGTAGATGTCCCATTACTGGGCTAAGCCCTCCTCTTCTTTTTGAGTATAAGGCTTGGAGCTCATTCCACCATGATGACGCTGTTTTACTTATGTTATATTGGTTATGCAGTGCGTGCAAATATAATATTATTAATATACTTAGTATCCTAATATTAATCAATGATTTTTCAAAGTCAGTGTTCTTGAAGTTGACGCTAACAATAAGATTGACAATAACAGATTATAAATTGTTAATATTTGAATATTAGAAATCTTTTTATATTATAATACGCCCATATTTTTGTAGACTTATTCAGCCCAGATTGTAATTTATATATTGGCATGTGTCGTTTAAATTTATACACGCCATTTTCACAGATCATTGATACTGGAAACAAAAAACCATGTGCTCTTATTTTATATTTATATAAGCAAGCCACGTCGAGGCTTCGCCTGGGAAAATATGAGGATACTAATATTTATTTTAAACTCGACCACTGATATCACGTCGAGATTTTGTGATTTTTGTCAATAAGTCAATATATATTTTAGAAATTGGTAATATTTTATTACTCACACAAATATTCTTCTTATAAATAAAAATAAATATTTCTTTGCTTCCAATTGTGTAAGCTTGGGTGAGTTGTTCTATGTACGCCTGCGAAGGTTGTTGTCCCGAAAAAACAAGATTTTTTATAAATGTTTATCCTTACCTCTCGTGCACTTACACATTCTACTACACAAACAATATATACACAATATACAATTTATAATAACTTAACGACGACGCCATTTATTAGATGTGTACGAACCGAAAGTAATAAAAAAAAATATGACATTATGTTGACAATAGGTCAAGTCATAGCACTAGGCAAGCGTTTACGCTTCATTTAGAACTTATTCCATCATTATTGATATTTTGTAGGTAGTTTCAAATTTTACTAAATAAATGAATTTTCATTAAAAAATGGCTAAAACAATTAAGCTCGAACGAAGATTGTGGCTTTGAACAACACTTACGGTTGATGTGCTTCATTTTTATTTATAATTAATCGCGTGGTGGTGCAGGAAATCGTGAGAAAAATTGCATGTGTCTGATGAAAATATATCACATATGTATCCACTGACCCGCGTGGTGCAGTTATGACATAAGATTGAAACTAAGATAAGATTCTCAAGAGGTGAAGATGCTTTTGTAGTTCATGTATATATAAAAACAGTTTTAGTCTGTAGTTAGAATTTCGACCACTAATTTAGATAACAAGAACAAATTGAAATTCTACATAAATATGATGGTGTTGAAAATCAAAACATAAATTGCTTACATAAAATCAGAGCATTTACGGTTGAAATCATTTCACAAAACAGAAATAGCACGAAAACTTAATTTCAACTTGAAGTGCGGTTAATTTTCTTCAACATGCCCTGAAACCGCAGAAACCAGAAACGCTCCATTCGTTCTATATTTATAATTAACTAAATTATCGTCAAAAAAGGCTATAAAGCGAGGTTTTATATATTTTTTGATAATTTTCTACGAACCGAAATAGTCTAGTGGCACACGTGAATTTTAAGCCGAAGATTACGGGTTCAATCATAAGCACCGCTCAATTTCCATATACTTGGAAATGTGCGAAGTAAAACATAGTAAAAAAACCTGCATTTATTCTAAGTCGAATAAAAAAGAGGATCAAGGCGTTTTTATAAACTTTTTAGGAGTAAATTTTGACGGGCCGTTGGCGTGGTAGATACTTGCCTTTCGCGCCGAAGGTTGTGGGTTGTGGGTTCGATTCCCACCCAGGACAGATATTTGTGTGCATGAACATGTCTGTTTGTCCTGAGTCTGGGTGTAATTATCAATATAAGTATGTATTTACAAAAGAAAAGTAGTATATGTAGTATATCCGTAACCCGCAACAGCCTGTGAATGTCCCACTGCTGGGCTAAAGGCCTCCCTCCTCTCCCTTTTTGAGAAGAAGGTTTGGGGCTTATTCCACCACGCTGCTCCAGTGCGGGTTGGTGGAATACACATGTGACAGAGTTTCAGTGAAATTAGACACATGCAGGTTTCCTCACGATGTTTTCCTTTTACGAAAAGCACGAAATGAATTATTATCCCAAATTAAGCACATGAAAATTCAGTGGTGCTTTTTGAACCCACGATCATTGGTTAAGATTCACGCGTTCTTACCACTGGGCCATCTCGGCTTCATATATAGTATATCAGTTGTCTGGTTTCCATAGTACAAGCTCTGCGTAGTTTGGGATCAGATGGCCATGTGTGAATAATGTAACAAAATATTATTATAGTAACGTCACAACATAATTTTTAACAAGTTTTAGGCATATAAAATATATCCTAAAAATAAAATAATATATATATTTAATACTAAAATTAAAATTCAATCGCTATTCGTTTTTTTTTTTGTTGTAAGCTTTGCATAATTCATTATCAAATGCAAATAAAATACGATTACATTTTATAATACTATAATTAACTACCAGGATGAACTTTACCAACATTAACGCCAAGAACGTTGAAGTTTAAATGTTCTGGCGATGAAAGTTAGAAAATAATCGTGTACCCATCATAAGTAACGTGATTAAATTTAATATTTACAACATTAACCAAATAAGAACACAGCGCGTATTTATGCTAAAAAAGGGAAAAAAATATCGTTTTTTTTTTAAATCTAGTACACTTGAATGATTCGACAACCGTTTTTTATTATTTAATTGATGAGCCACAGGGAGATATAGCCGGTCTAATAGTTATAGTATGAAATACTATTTACACTGTCAATGTAAATTGTCAATGTCATTATATAATTATAATAATATACTTAGCAGCAGGCCGCCAACAGGGTACAATGGAGATCCAGCATTAAAGCGAGGATCCAAGAATTTGAAGTGAGTCGCCTTGCTGAGCTTGATGCTAGACGCGACCAGTTGAAAGCCCGACCACCCGCGGTAATCAACTACAATTATATCAATGGAGTGCTCACATGCCCGCTATGCGCGAGGATCATCAGTAAGAAGATTGGCTACATAAGCCACATGCGAGCACACGATCGACAGGCAAGGAGTTGAAGCGGTCGCCGTGGCCGAAATCGGCCGGGAGAGTATTATTAAGAGTACTGTCATATTTTATTACACTTTTCGATATGAGAAAGAAATAATCAGGAGGCGATCATTTTATGTCATTCGTTTGTCGTTTAAACTCATCAATGCATAAGAAATAACCTTTAAAACATGAATTTACACTGAATTACCATCTTATCAATTTATCAATCATACCAAACGACCATCAAATTTAGCGGTAGAATACTTGGTGTATTACTATCCAAAAGGGCCATCACAAAACACAACCACTAATAAAATTAAATAAAACATTAATATTAATATTGCCCACGCACACAAAGGCAACAAGAGCAATAAATAACCTTAACCACTATCTTGTAAAAGAGACATTCCTAAAAACCTTTCAAGGTTTTCGATACTTAATTTGTAATAGTATGTCTAAGACTACTGTTCCAAAATTGAATTCGACGCGGATTATTATAAAGTGAAATATCTATTTTGACCTGTCTATGTCAAATGTCCTCGAACCTTAAATCGGTCTGGCTCCTTATTAACAACGGTTTTATTGTCTGGTAAAGTGATAGTATCATTATGTTGTACCAAAATTTTAGCTTCCTTATACATTTCATAAAAACATAAATTTGCAAGAAATGAAAAAGCATTGTAAGTCCGCATCAGTATTCAGGATGCACATGCAAGCCCATTTTATCTCCAACCGATATAATTTTCCATGTACGTACACCAGTTGTTAATCCATACATTTGCAGACACTCAGACAATCGACAGAACAACACAATTACGAAACTTTCAACCTTAAACTCAATGAATAAAGGAGGTATGGCAAGTAAAATACTTATTGTAGGGTTGAATATGAGCAACTATATATTTCACAGCTAGCTTAGACGATTTTAAGCCTTATGTGTCAGGTAATAAGAGTGGTAGGCGTTGTAAAATAGATTGGTTAGACTTAGCAGTGTCAAAGTTTATGATTTACACGCGACCGCAGCGCAAATTCGGCACGTAAGTTTTGTTTAGCTTCTTTGTGCCTGTATGTGACACCAAAAATGATATATTTAATAATTATTTGTATTGTATTTTTATTAAATCTCTTTGTAAATAACAAGTAGTGTTATTGTTAGTATTATAATTGTAGATATTATTTAAAATTATTCTCTTTTTAAATGATATCATAAGTTTTTATTACCGTTAGTTTTTTTTTTACTATTAGCGTTTTTTAAATATTTATAGCAAAATTTATGGAAGTTATTTTTAATTCCGAATTCGATAATTTTAACACAGGTTACTTTTTAATACCAAATGGACTTAAAGAAATATTTTATTAGAATTAGTATTGAGCTAAGCAATCAATCCGGTTTAAATTTTTTACGATTATTTAAATCGTCTAAATTACACATCGTGAAAAAACTTAAAACGAATATGTGCTTAGGATTATGAAATTTTAATGTATGACGAGTAAATTGAACGAAAGCTATTTTAAAAAAAAACTTACTGTGTCTTATACATTACTACTTCCAATATATGAAGATAACATGTCATGATGATTAGTCAAAAACCACTAGACCGATTGGGGGAAATTTTTAGTCATAGCCTTGCTTTGACTAAGCCGGCTTCAAAATATACAGAAGTCTAATCCTAAAATTAAATTAAGAATTCAGGTAGTAATAATTTAAATGTTGATATGTTAACGTTCTTTTGAAATATACTTCTTTTTGCTTTATAGCATCTCGCATACATTTTAATTTTATATTTTCTCGTAATATATTTACTCTACGGTTAAATAAAAGCTTTATAGAATTCGTTATTCAAAGTTGGCGCAAATTTTGGCTGAAATTTCGGCAGCACATTAAACTTCTACATGACAATTTACATTCGCAAATTTTCCTCCTAATTTTCAACGCTTGCATCAAATAATGAAATAATGGCATATAAAGACACTCGACCACATAAAACTGAACAAGGCTTAGCATTAAGTAGCTCAATATATTTCATTCTTTTAAAATCGAATTAAATTAGTTGTCCTACATTTAATGGTATCGTTTAACGTTAACTGATTTCATAAGAATAAGCTCTAAACCTTCTCTTTAAGAGGAGAGAAGAGAGAACCCAGCAGTTCGACAGGCTATTACTTCCTTTTTTTAAATTGAATCGACATTTTGCAATAAATTGCGAAGTGCTTGCTATTCCTTTACTCTAATGATAACTTGCTAAGCCAGTAGAGCTTAGTGCTAGCTGTGCAAGCTGCTTAGTGAAGGATGAGTGAGACAATGAAAATTCAGGCATAAGGACTATAACATCTATAATATCGTCAATAGGCCACCAACCTTGGTGGCGCTTTGACGATATAAGGTATGTATAATATTTCTTAGGGCGCCAATGTTTATGGGCGGTAGTGACTACTTACCTTACCTTATCAGGTGGTCCATATACCTATGTTATAAATAATAATAATCCATTGGGACGGCAAATTCGACACATGAGTTCAGGTGCACGAAAGGACCAAGGAATTTATGTACTTAACGTGCTTTCCTGGGCACAGGAGTGTGAACACGGCTAACTGTGGGCTGCTGCTGAAAAGTTATTGACAGAAGAGCCTATTTAAGGTTTTTTATTGGCTTGACTTAGATTTCGAACTCACCATCTCTAGATCTTAAGAATTTTATTATATAATAATCTTCAAGGAATACACAACACAAGCTTACATCACACATTACACGGGTTATGTCTATATGCTCTCTCAATTAGAGGAAACCACAGCATCTACCTCATATAACTACAACAGGTAACAAATAAATAAATACTTAATAAATAATATTGGTTATATGACAAGATTGACATGAAATATTATTTCAGTTGCATATTTCCACTACAAATTGCAATTTAAATTCAGTTCATAAATAATACTCTCAAAGGTTTGAAGTTATAAATCTTATTACATATATATATTACAAAATACGCATCATGTTTTATGTTTTCAATAATTTCATAAATTACACAAGATATGGTTCCCTATTAACACTGTTATATCAGATAGTACCAGGTTTTAAGCATACATTTCGAGCGTGTTGTATGCTCAACAGCATTTACTTGTTAAACACATGTATAGAATATGTATGCAACGCGCCATTTTAGCCGTTTTGCGGGTAGCATAATGACCGAACCATGGAACTAGCTTACCGGCTTTGTTAGATATCTAAAGTGAAGTGAAATAAGATAATACGTGTGTGCTCGTAATATTAATTTAAGAAATACGTTTGTATTACAACTTTGTGCTATGATTTTTTATAGTATAATTTGGTAACAACTGATTTCGGTAGAATCTACATTTGGTAACATGACGAGTCTCAAGTACGTTTTTATTTCAAGTAGGTTACTTGAGTGAAAAATATTTTTAATACATATGAATTCACAAAAATATGGAATAATCGGTTTTGAAAAGCGATCGAAGTGTCATTTTATATACAACTTTAAATTAAACGTTTTCAAAGTCAATAAATTTATTCTTTTGAGGAAAAAAAGGATAATATTGATTTAAATTTTCCTGAACTCCAAATTGGATTAAACGGTGACTTGGAGGTCAGTCTCTCCCTAGTTTTGCAATCTGCGCCCTTTTTATTGAAACTAGACCAACGGGTCAGTTATCCCGAGGACCAAACCCAAGGTTGGACCGAAAAAAAATTATTGGGTATTTCTGTCGTATGTAAGTAAAACCGTTAGCTTTGTGCCTGAATTAATTCCTACCGTGTCTGTTAATTGTCCCATCAGATTATGAAACTGAAGGAATAGAGAGTGTAACTGTGTTTCCTCACACACTTGTGCACTATAATATGTCCTGCGAAATTCTCTGATCTCTCTTGATATTCGCT
Organism: Nymphalis urticae; assembly: GCA_905147175.2. Lineage (NCBI taxonomy): Eukaryota > Metazoa > Arthropoda > Insecta > Lepidoptera > Nymphalidae > Nymphalis > Nymphalis urticae. The sequence goes on from LR990008.1 coordinate 5,597,809, forward strand.
GTAGCCGAAATCGGTCAGGACATTACAATCATCATCAGTTTTTCAATGAAAATAAATCAAGGCTGGGCTAAGGCCTCTTCTCCCTTTTTGAGGAGAAGGTATGAAGCTTATTCCACCGCGCTACTCCAATGCGGGTTGGTGGAATACACATGTGGTAGAATTTTAGTGAAATTAGACACATGCAGGTTTCCTCACGGCGTTTTCCTGATGAATTATAATCACAATTAAGCACATGAAAATTCAGTAGTTCTTGCCCGGGTTTGAACCCACGATCATCGGTTAAGATTCACGTGTTCTTACCACTGGGCCATCTCGACATTGTAAACCTCCTTTGTTTATTTAAAAAATTGATTTATTAAATAAAATAATCTTTTGTTATTATATTTCGTAGATTTAATTGCCTCAAAACCAATGCAACAAAAATATGCAATCGAACTCTTCGAATTTTATTTAAACTTAAATATATTGTGTCACATATTTAGACGAATCAAATTGTATAAAATTTATATTATATTAAGCTTATATCAACTATTTATTTAGTATGATAAAATATATGATGTAATTTTGTACGTCTCGTAGCGCGAGCTACGCGATCGTAAAATATCCGAAGGTAATATGTGACATTTTGTTAGGGTTACCCGCTAGTATTGGTACTGTGAGACTTCAAAATAAAACCACCGAGTATGTACTGCTGGTCAGATAGTATCATTGTTCTCTCTTTTTGAATTTACAAAAACTTATATTGTACTTTAGAAAAAACATTCCTATAGCGTGATGTAAAATACATCTAACGCCATCTATTGACGAGATGATAAACTAAATGATTATTTGGCATAATGTCATTTGATCTTGAATACATTTAACAAAAAAATAAAAAAAATATACGATATACGCTTCAAACTAACGCATCACTGTAATTCGATTATCAAGATTTCACAAGTGAGAGATTTCACCTAGTGAGTTCTTATAGTCACTTCTGACCGTGACGTAGAATAATAAGGGTCGTATCTAGAACAGAGGAAGGAACGCCATTTTTGTATATTAACTTGATTAAAAAAAATGTGTTCATCATTATTTTTACATGACACCGTTTCTAAAAAAAAAGCGTATTTTTTTAAATAACTTATATAGCAATAGTGCAAATAAAATATTTTGGACATTTTCTTATAATGATTGCACTGGTAAATTTCGTCTTGAGTGTTAAAAAATATATTGTTTAAATATGAATTGTGTAATACTGTTATAAAATGTAGATGTATTACTGGGCTTACTTATAAACTTAGCGACTGTCTTGTTAAAACATATTTTTCTCATTCTTTCAATATTGATTTGACATTCGAAAAAAGAAGATAGCATTGTTTAACTAATCACCCGCTTAACAATGTTTATACGTTATGATGTAAATATGTAAATCACACATACTGGATTACGTATTTAAATTACATACACAATTTTGTCATAAATGATAACAATTGACGAAAAAGACAAATATATTAAACTAATATCAATACTTATATTTGCTTAGCAGATCTTACTTATAAGATTTTCTAAACATTCGCTTACTAAACAGCTAAACATTGATTTATCACTTACTAATTTGACATTCGAAAAAAGAATTAAATAATCACCCGCTAAAAAACGTTTATTATTTATTTACTTTACTTTATTTACTCTAAAATCGTACATTACACTCTTTGTAAATCCAGTAAACAAATTCGTGTCATATATACGCATATATATAATTTATAACAGTAAGAGATTAATATGACATAATTAATTATATGAACATAACAAATATTTATATAAACTAAACCCAGAATTTGGGCATATCAAGACTAAGCCAGTAATTAGTGCGTCTCACTCCCAATGTCGTGGATTAACCGCGTCATTTGCGAACTAATACCGGCTAGGCTCTTGGGATATTGAAATAGACTAGGAGACAGAAGTGATATTGTTGATTTGATCTAGGTGCCTTTGTATGTGAAAAATGTATTGATGTGCCTTGGATGTTAAACCGATTCGCACGATAAATGGCATGACGCTCTTCAATGTCCCCCTCTGAAGCCGCTTCCTACTTGTGGGTTCGTGGTGCGTATACTATTATATACACTTCGTTACTATATATTACTACACATAGACATAACAAGAAAAATATGCTTATTTGTTCTATTTATTAATTGGTTTTCTTTGTTTATTAATTCTCAGTATCCATTAATCCCGATATTTCACATCTTCTGGGCGTTCTGTGACTATATATCTTTTATAACAGGAAGGCATATTGAAATTTAAGGTTGTAAGAAATAAAAATTATTTTATTTCTTGACAACCTCGGAAAGGTTCTGAAGCTCGGTAAAATGTTACGTTTTATAGTTATGTAACGAGCCAAACTTCGGATGTTCAGTGCTGATTTTTTTCAATATATTATTAAACAGTCATAATTCACTTTTTGTATCAATAGCTTGTTTAAATAATATATATATTAAAATACATGCTCTATTGAACTATGAAGTGAAATAATACTTTTTGTGTTATCTTTCAGCGTGAATTGTTTTTTTTTATTTATTTATTCATATCATAAAACATTTAGACAATATACATACTTTCCCATTAAAATAATATCAGCAGGAAAATGTGTCATAAAATAAACATTAATTCAAATAGCCATCGTCCAATGAAATTACATAATATCGTGGGACATTATTCATACACGGCCATCTGATCCCCAACTAAGCCGAGCTTGTACTATGGAAATCAGGCAACTCATATACTACATATACTACTTTTGTTTTGTTAAAACATACTTATATAAATAACTACACCCAGACTCATCACGAACAGACATGTTCATGCACACAAATGTCTAACCTGAGTGGGAATCGAACCCACAACCTCCGGCGTGAAAGGTAAGTATCTACCAACCACGCCAACCGGCCCGTATATATATTTATCTCCTTACCCGTATGATATAACAACCAGCTCTTGGACTATTCGTATTAGTCGTTAGGGAACGAACTTAGTAGGTAACCAAAATTATTATGATCTACCTAACTGAACAAGATATTACAACATTCAACGCATATAGGCTTCATTTTGAAATTTCATATAAATTTATTTTAAGGTAAGCAAAAACTGTTACAGTTTGTTAATATTCCAGTTTTAGACGAAGTTGGGTTTGCTTTGTTTAGAAGTTTATAACAGCTGACTTAGCTGAATCGTCGTTTGTTGTCGTAGTTCTTTTGTTTTCTTTTTTAATGATAATGATCTTTGGTATTTTAGTTTTATTTTAAGTGTTATTTGTACTTGGAGATTAATATCTCAGAATTAGCTGAAATCATTGAATTTCTAGTTATTTATCATTGACATTATATTTTAAGCGGGCTCAACTTTATTTAATAGGTTAGTGTGGTTGGTATATATTTACCATTCATGCCGAAGGTTGTGTATTCGATCCCCACCCATCACAGACGTTTGTGTGCATGAACATATCTGTTTGTCCTGAGTTTGGGTGTAATTATTTATATAAGTATGTATTTACAAATGAATTAGTATATGTAGTATATCAGTTGTCTAGTTTTCATAGTACAAGCTCTGCTTAGTTTGGGATCAGATGGCCGTGTGTAAATAATGTCCCACAATATTATTATTATTATTATTATTACTTGTTGTCGATAAATATATAAATGAACGGAAGCATGGACTTAAAAAACTGGTATCAGTAACAACTAGATGTCAATCCATGACCGCACTCGAACAAAACTTGGACAGAATGCTCCAATATTACGAATATCGCGAGTATATAACAAGCGTGTAAAAAACACAGTAACACTGGACAATGGTTGTCACGGTCTCTCATCGTTTATGATAAAGTGTGATGTATCTTTAAGTTTAAAAAGCTAATTCGTTTTAAAAATTAATTAGTGACAACTTTTTGTTTCTGCTTATTTTAAATATTACTTATTTTAATTTTTTTAATTTTTGTATGTAATTTTTTTACCTCTTTTTCGTTATTCTGGTTGGGAATGGTTCCTGTAATCGGTTGTTCATATTATGTAAATACAAGGCGTGTTTTGGATGTATGTTATGTACAATTGGAGATCCAAATAAATGAAAACTGTGCGAACCGAGGTAACTAAATGATGGTCAAGAGGCATTAGGGTTAGGATTGCATTGACGGTGATGTGTGCAGGTTTCTTTTCCACCTTTTGATATTGTAAATATCAATAAAAATCTCTATAAATACGCATTTAATTTAAAGTAATTATTTATTTATTTATTTATTTATTTATTTAACACTTATTGCACAACATATAAATAAGATAAGGAATAGGATAGGAAACAACAAAGAAAAAGTAAAATAATAAATGGTGCGCAAAGGCGGTCTTATCGCTTATAGCGATCTCTCACAGACAACCTTAGGTAGAGCTTTGTGCAAGCTCGTCTGGGTAGGTACCACCCAATTCTACCGCAAAATAGCAGTACTTGGTATTGTTGTGTTCCGGTTTGAAAGGTGAGTGAGCCAGTGTAATTACAGGCACAAGGGACATAACATCTTAGTTCCCAAGGTTGGTGGCGCATTGGCGATGTAAGCGATGGGTAACATTTCTCGCAGAGCCAATGTCTAAGAGCGTTTGGTGACCACTTACCATCAGGTGGCCCATATGCTCGTCCTCCTTCCTATCTATAAAAAAATAATAAATTAAAAAAAAACCTTTGGTGAAAGATTTTTGTAAGAGAACAGGTAAGTGTATTTAAAAGAGATATTATATTATCTTAGTAGTTATAAAAGGTTTTGTAGATAAATAATAATAATTTAAAACACATAAAGACACATATGATTTGATTATAAGAATAACAGGAAAAAAAATCCCAACTTTTCTATTGGAAGTGCAGATTAAAGCTATACTCATAAAGCTTTTCCCTTAAACCGCTTTTCTAAAAATATGTAACGGCAGCAATTTCGATTTGGTCCCCGTTTGAACCAATTCAATTCAGTTAAAAATAAACCATAATACCTCGTGATATGGCGCGAAACTTAAAAACAAGAATATAACATAAAATAAACTACGCAGAAATGCATCGCCAATATTGTCAATTTTATAAGGTCTAGCCGATTTCTAAACAATTTTCTTCAAAATCGAAAACCATTTAATTTATTTACTGTGGTATGATTTTCCACATAATCAGGTGTCAACATTACCACTATTTCAGGGTTAAACATAATATGCTTCTAATCGTATATTTATAAAGCGTATAAAAATGATATTTTTTTCATTTTATATAACGTATCTCCAGCCATCAAATAGTAAATATATTTCAATAAAAACCAGCATCGTAAAGGTTGTATTTTACATGGAAATTGCGAATCCACAAAGCCCTTATCGTATTTTGTGGTATAAACAAGAATGTAAGCAGTTCTTTAAAGTGAAATAATGGTAATATTAACACCAGACTCGTTTCACGTCTAAAGATATAACATCCGTATATTGTAACATAATTTGATTTTATGGTACATCATTTTGTTGCGCTGGCTCCAATTTTATCGTCCAACTTGGCCAAGATTTTAGAATGAAAAATCGATACTCGGCTACATACTTGAAAATTACACATTATAATACATTACATACATTAAACTTGCAATGTTAAGACATTTCATGAAATTTTAAAAACAGTGTTATTTATGTATATCTATTTATATATTTATGTTAAGCGAATTTAATTCCATGGTTCTTCAATATTTTTTTCAATTCTTTAAATTTACGACTTATTGATAAGGTGATTATTGATATTATGATGACCTTGATAATTTTAATAATACCGCCGGACATAAAGAAATAATATAGTTAAAAAGAATAGCAGCTCAGTTATTAAAATTTTAAAAGAAAAAACAAAGATATACTATTAGCAATCAGTTCAAATTGTCCAACAAACCAACAGGACCACGCATATTATTGTTCTGTTGTAAAGGACCTTTCATCTTATTGTCTTACTTTGCTTAGAACCATTAACGTTGGCCCCTTACCAGTTATCATGAAGTTTATGATAATAAAGGCCTGCTGTACCCTCAAATTAAAACCCATATTTTAGAAGTGTCATATTACCTGACGAAAAGTAACTAATGTTAATCGACGCTTGTGTGTGTATATGCCTTAACATCAATGAACTTAAACGCCTTGGTTACCCAAGATTTGATCAAATGTTTGCTCCAACATAAACCCATATGAATATTCATTGTAACGAACTCAGTATATCTCGGTTAAGGATTATTCAAAACCTGACTATAACTGCCTGCAGAATCTAGTCGTCTTTAAATGGAAATTTGAGAAGTATTTACGATGTGACTGGATATAATAGTTCAATGTTGCATGTTACATTGAAAAAGATTTTAAAGGATAAAATAGCTATGCAATATATTATGTGTTAGTCAATCATTGGAAACTTTTGTTGGTAATGATTGGTTAATATGTTTGATATTTATAAAATTTATTATGTCTTATACTCTTTTTTTCCATTAAATACAAAAAAAATCTTTCATGGCAAGTTTTCACAACTTTGTAAATTACTGTCTGATTTTGAAGACAAAATTAGATATAAATACTCGTAAGTGTACAATATTTCTCCGTATTCTTATATATATTTTTTATTTTTTTATTTAGTTTTACCAACAGTTGTTTACACTGAATATAACACATAATACATTTAAAATATATATACATAGAATAGCGTAACAACTAATTATAGGTAAACACCGCTTGTAATAATACATAAAAAGTAAAAAGTAGCTACAGCAAATTCATTTAACACAAAATATTGATAAACTAAAACTTAATTACAAAATGTTTGACATTTATTAATTCTTTATTATTACTAGCTTTCACCTGCGATTTTTCCATTTAGAATTAGGATATAATTATGCCATTTTTTAAGGACCTTCAAATCCAAAATTAATTACTCATTGCAGCGTCATGAAAAGATAAACGACCTTACAAATATTGATCGATATAGATTATTCTCTATGCATTGTCCTCTTTCTCTTTTTTTATACTATTACTGCTTATTAATTAAAAATATAACATATTACATATATTTGCGATAACGAACCGACTTATTATTGTCATATTTATTGCAATTTAAAAATACTTAATTGTGAATATATAGATCCTAAAAATTTCGATTAAATTAAAAGAAAAATTGTGCGATCGGGGGACCCCCGACAGGAACGAAGTTCTTTGCGATTTTTTTTAACTCGAAACGTATTTTAAAATGTAGTTTTTTTTATTTACTGTATTTGTGTCACACCAAAAAGAGCGGTTATTCAACTCGCTCACTAATTATTTATTTTATATTATTATTTCAATCAAAAAATGTTAAGTAAGGATTTTAATAATCAATAAAATTCATTTAAAAGTTAAGGAAAATAGCGAATAATAAGTTATATATATGTCGGAGAAACACCGATCGTTGATATCGTTAACGGGCTTAGTGGGCGTCATTAGTGTAATATGCGAGTACAAAGAAACTTTCACAGTTTCGCAGTACTTTCATTTATTAAAATAAATAAATTAACAGTTTCATCGAGTAACAACGCCGAGCAGCGGGTTAAGGGCACCGATCTGACTTTTTTCAACGAGAACACTTCCACGATCCAACTCAATCAGTTACTTTCTCTTACAAAAAAAAAAGGTTCAAGCAATCAAAACAATTTAATATTAATCAATCGAATCAAATGTGTATTGAATGTATGTAGAGTGTAAATACTTGTATTAATTCATATGATTTATTGACTTGTTTTTCAAAGTATATATAATAATATATTATTCACACTTGCTGGAGTTTCAGCTTCTTGACTTTCCATCATAAAATTGCGATAAAGACACGATATCAGTCCCGTGTAAATTAAAACAATAACAAAAAATGTAAGTTTAAGTAAAGTACTCAACTGCTTATATTTTATGAAACAAATAATTAATTTTTGTAGGTAATTACGAGCAATGAACAGATATTCAATACATCCAGTCGGAGCACTTACGCGGCTAATTGAAGCATAATTTATTAATCAGTTCCATAATTTAAATATTGCTATGTATGGCTCACACTATAGACATTTTCATAAACTCTTTTAGCTTGTTCAATGTTTATGTTTGCATTGCATATTAATATTGTTCTATTATATTATATGAATAATATCAGTAAATATGAAATGAGTAGTTTCTAATTTGATTCCTTGTCTGATCAATAATAATATCAATGTCTTCAAGAACGTTTTCGGTCACGGCGACCAATTTCAAGAGAGATTAGCCAACTGCGCAGGATATATTATAGTGGACAAGTGTGTGCGCAAACACAGGTCACTCTCTATTCCCCAACTCTTATAATCCAATGGGATGGCAATCCGACACGTCCGGAAAGAGTTTAGGCGCAGGACCAACGATTTTACGTGCTTTCCGAAGCACGGGAGTGTACACACTTCCAACTTCCATACTGAGAATTTGAATCATTCTTCCAAAACTAGGGATTTAAGCCCAGGACCTCAGGGTCTGCAGCCTTATATCTAGCCACTAGATCAACGAGGCAGTCAATTGTCTGAACAATATAAGATAAAAGATCTAAGCTAGATTCTAGAGGTATTCTCTACCTCTAGAATCTAGCTTAGATTTGGAATTAGTGATAGATTTTCAACGGATTTAATTTAAAGACATAATACTCTACCAAATAGAATCGAGAAAAAGAAGTAATTTATTTTTCGATATCTCTAAAATCACTTGTTAATATTTCATTTTTATTTTAATATGAAATATATTGTTTTAGAATTCACAACAAAGAGCTGAATTATTTTAATTTTAAAATACACATTTCTCACTGTAAATATGATTCACCAACTGCCCAACTACTACCAACATATCCAACACTTTGAAATTTAATAATTATAATTTTTTCGTTTTTTCATTCAGACTTGCTTTATTTCGATTTTTATCGCGTGATATCTAAGTATAAGTAGGTCAGTACTAGAACAAATAATATAATTTAACGTCACATTATTGAGACGAGTCCACGTATTTAGCACAAACATATAATATCTCTTACAGTTATTCTTGTAGCAGGAGTGAATTATACATATAAAATATAATGAAGCTGTATTTCTATACTCTTATAATCTAAATCGCCTAACACGAATTGTTGATTGTAATACATTGTAACAAAGTATACGCGCTCATTCACGGTAGTCTGTAATCGGCACCGCTGGTAAAAAGTCCAAAAAATAATAGAAATAATAATTTTAAAAGTCAATATTATATTGAATATATATATATATATATATATATATATATATATATATATATATATATATATATATATATATATATATATATATATATATATATATACAATATTATAAAACTATTTGAATTTCTATTAAACAATTTATTATTTTAAATCTATAATGTGCAATCAAGTTTATCTAATAATTATTCGCATAGTAGGGTTGCCAGGCTTAAAAATAGAAATTTCGGACTCAGAGTAAAATGTATTAAAATCTTGCAAAAAAGTTTGATTGTTTACCCGCCTTTTTGTGATCTGTCAAAAACACAGATAGCAAAATTAATTCTATATTTCATGGTTTCAGAAACTAAGTTTTTTACTATTAGTGTGAAGTTTAACATACAATATTTAAGAAGGATTATGATAATACATTAATTAAAAACCAATATCTAGCTAAAACAAGACCTGCAGAGCTATTCTTTTTTTTTATAGAATAGGAAGGCGGACGAGCATATGGGCCACCTAATAAGTGGTCACCAAACGCCCTTAGGCATTGGCACTGTAAGAAATGTTAACCATCGCTTACATCGTCAATGCGCCACCAACCTTTGGACCTAAGATTTTATGTCTCTTGTGCCTGTAATTACACTGGCTCACTCACCCTTCAAACCGGAACACAACAATACCAAGTACTGCTCTCTTGCGGTAGAATATCTGATGAATGGGTGGTACCTACCCAGACGAGCTTGCACAAAGCCCCACCAGTAACCTACCACTAGTACCAGTATTCTATAATAACAAGCTCGAAAGTCACCGCAAAAATCGGTCGTAAATTGTCAGAAGGTGATATGCGACATTGATCAAAATAATTATAGCACTTAATAATATTTATAGCACTTAGTACAATAGTATATCACCATAAGTCGGTTGTCAGCATTTCATGGGTGACTAATGCAGTGAGTTCTTACAGAGCACTGCTGGCCTCTCTACAACACAAGCGTTGGCAATTAATAATGCTAAAATTAATGCATAGCAATGTGTCATTCGACCCACCATTAGTTGGTTGATCGGTTTACTTGCAATCCGTCTAATCAAACCTAATGGTTGACCCGGCATTAACATTAGAGTGAACCGCGATCCGTTGCTAGAGTTACGATTAATCATCGGTTAATACATTAATCTAAGATTAAAATTATTCGGTCTAACTTATAAACGTTGCTTAGCGACTGATTAGTCAAACATTGCTGTCTTCCTCTTTTGTATATCAAATCAATATTGATAGAAAGAGATGAAGCACTGTTTAGGTAAATATCTGCTAAGTAACGTTTATAAGTAAGGCCGACTGTTTTTAAAACTTTTAAGTCATAATCATTACGATTGGTACATGCTATAAAAAAGATAAATATGTAAAAGTACGAACAATTTAATTAATAATCTCAGTAATCTTAACTTGATCGTTGGTTTAGTGGTTAGATTGAGTGGCTGCAGATGATGAGGTTTGCGGGTTTCATACTCGGCTCGTGCAAAAAAAATTTCGAATCTCCAGTTTTTTTTCTTAAATACACCTGTTGTTCAAGCATGCAGGTTGCATTGTTCATTATCATTCATAATGATTACTTTCGCAGCTGAGAATTTATTTATAATTAAAGAAAACCAAAAAATGTATATGTAGTGAAATATATAAAAACATTGAGTTTCTTTAAAAAAAATATTAAAAAGATATATTTTTATATAGAATAGTTAGGCGGGCAAGCATATATGCCACCTGATATTCTTATTTTTATAATAATCTTATATAGCTCCAATGTATATGGTATACGTGCCACGCACACACAAGAGCGGAAGCGGAAAGGGGTAGTGACGGCATAATATTCGCATGCCCTTTGCCGATGTTACCCCAAGGCGTACACAATAAAAAACGATATAATAAAAAATATATTGAAGCAGATGAGCACTATTCGGTGCTATATTAGCTAGTATGCGCTCAAGATAAAATAAAATTAAAGCTTACTTTATTTTATTTATTAGCTAAAACATTTGGTATGTTCACATTTCACGGCCCTTACTATGATACTGGTGGTAGGGCTTTGTGCAAGCTCGTCTGGGTAGGTACCACCCAGTCATTAGATATTCTACCGCAAAACAGCAGTACTTGGTATTGTTCCGGTTTGAAGGGTGAGTGAGCCAGTGTAATTACAGTCACAAGGGACATAAAATCTTAGGTCCCAATGTTGGTGGCGCATTGGCGATGTAAGTGATGGTTAACATATCTTACAGTGCCAATGTCTAAAGGCGTTGGTGACCACTTACCATCAGGTGGTCCATAAGCTCGTCCGCCTTCCTATTCTTTAAAAAAAAGATAAATTTTGTTAACAGCAAATATGTTATCCATACTAATATCGAACATAGGCTGGGATCGAACCCGCCACTTGCTATCGAGTTATCCAGAGCTATTGTAAGCAATGATCAGCCGCCTATAATTTATTATTTATTATAGTAACATGTTCATGTATATGAAATAAATAATATACAATCCTATTAACGTAAACACGAAATATATATTCAATAGTCTTTAGATAAATTTTGTTTTAACAACAAACTCGATATAATTTGTCAAATTTTTAATTTTGTTGCTTGGCGTATTATGCGAGTCATATCCGCCATGTTGGATTTAATATTACATAGCCTAATCGTAGTCTAACGTAGGTGACGTCATATTGTCAAAATATAATAACACGCTCCGAAGCTATACAGTTATATATAAAGATATTAAAGTACTTGTAAAAGATCACTTTTTGTCTCAAATGCCTTATCACCATTAATTACTTTTATTTTTATTATTATAATTTTTTTTTTCTGTTATGTTTGAGGACTTATCGTTGTTATTCGTTCTTATTGTTTATAGTATGTATTTATATTGTATACTTGTAATTCTATATGTATTGATAATATTATTTATTTATTTATATATATTATGTGTATTTTATATTTACATTTATTTATTACTTTGTTTAATCATATATTAATATTATCTTATTTATTATTAGAGCACCACCTACCTCATATCCTATGAGCTATCACTTACTCCGTTAGTTGCCTGGAAGAGATCGCTATGTAGCGATAAAGTCGCCAAAATTGTATGCTACTTTTATTTAGGCTGTATCCATGTCTTGTATTCTTTTTGTCTTTGTGGTGTACAATAAAGTATAAGTGTGTAAGTGTATAAGTGTGATATTAAAGTACTTATATAGATTGCTAAAATGGAAACTTTTCTTTTGCTTCGTGATGTGGTAAAGTAAGTATTCTCTAAGTTACTTTCGTAATATTTCAACAAATATAATTTTTCCAATAACTTAAGCTCCAAGTTGAACTAAGGAGTTTTCAATAGCAAATGGAATCTGAATGATCATCTTTATTCAATGTAGAATAAATCTATCTGAAATAGGCGCGTCTTAACCTAGACTTTTTTCCAATCTTTAGTCGTTGGATTTCGTTTCTCGCTTTTTCAGTCCTAACGAAATCGGTCATAAAGCACAGGCCTGCAAATACTGCGGATTTATGCAAATGATCTAAAAGAATTCACACGCAACGAGTTAACCTTTTGAAATCGAGAACCGAAGAATAGCAGAAAGTATCATGATCGCAAGTCATATTAAGCCGAGATGGCCCAGGAAAGCCGAGACGGCCCAGTGGTATGAGGGCGTGAATCTTAACCTATGATCGTGGGTTCAAACCCAAATAATCACAAATTAACCACTGAATTTTCATGTGCTTAATTTGTGATTATAATTCATTTCGTGCTTGACGGTGAAAGAAAAACATCGCGAGGAAACCTGCATGTGTCTAATTTCACTGAAATTCTGCTACATGTGTATTCCACCAACCCGCATTGGAGCAGCGTGGTGGAATAAGCTCCAAAACCTTCTCCTCAAAAAAAGGAGAGGAGGCCTTAGCCCAGCAGTGAGACATTCACAGACTATTACTGAAGTCATGTTAAAATAGTTTGTATTTTTTTAATTATCTGACGTAATCAAAACATTTTTTGTATATGAAGATGTATCTCGAAGTTGTACTTTAGGTTGAAACTATATAAAGTTTTCATTTCATAAGATAACTTATTTAAATTCCTAACTAATACATTGCACAGATCTGACTAAAATTTGGCTAAAGAATTTATTAATTTAAAATATTAACAATTCCTTAAATCGTCAATTCGCCACCAATTAAGGGAACTATAATATTATGAGCATGTTTATAATCACACGAGCTGAATCACCCTTCAAACCGGAACGCAGTAATACTAAATATTTCTGTTTGATGATAGAATAAGCGATGAATAGGAAAGAAATCCTACTAAGCTTACTACGCAAATTCAGCATTTGTTATTAAACTGTTTTTCAATTATACAACATTTACATCTTACACATATAGATGACATATATATAAATTATTTCAAGGTATGTAACAAAAGGAAATACATATGGTATTATGTGTAATATTTGAACGTATTTACTTTAATAAATATATAAAACTGTTTATCATATACAGTGTCCACAACATCATTTTGAAATAAGCGAGAGAACAATTTCAACACCATAATAAAGAATCAAATATTCAGAACTATATGATGCGGACAGTAACGACAGCTGTGGCTAGGGATGTTACAATACACGTAATTGTATCGATATTTTAATTTTTCTTAACTCATATTTTTGTCTATATTATAATTTTTTTACTTAGATAAGTAGTAGCAACTGTGCTTATTGAATAACCAACTTAATAATCGATGGTTATATTTAATTCTCAAAACCAGATATATATATATAAACTTTTTATATTTGCCGGAAGGGCATATGACTCTACTCCACCTGATATTAAGTGGTAGTAAAGTCTAAACGCGACGACGGCTAGTACAGACGGGAAGATGGTTCTGCACTAGCCGCCCTCGCCTTGCCGGCCCGCAAGATGCCTCTTCACGCCTCGTTTGAAGGAACCCGGGTCGTAAGAGGAGGGGAATACGTGAGCTGGTAAGGAATTCCATTTTTTGGAGGTGCGACAAAGAAAGGAGTTGCCAAATTTCTTTGTACGCGATGGAATTGATGTCACAGTTAGTCGGTGACATCGAGAGCCAGCACGCGTAGACTTGTGAAGGAAGGGGGAAGCAGGAATTAGGGAGAATAATTCCTCGGAGCACTCGCCGTGATACAGTCGATAGAAAGCGCTCAGCGCTGCTATCTCTCGACGAAATTGTAAAGACTTGTGGGTGTTTGTGACCTTTACGTCGCCAATAATGCAGACCGCACGTCGCTGCAACCGATCCAACGCCTCAAGTAGGTACTTAGCGGAGCCATCCCAAAGGTGCGAGCAATATTCAACGCAAGACCGTACCTGTGTTTTGTACAACAGGCACAGTTGTTGTTGCGTGAATAAACGCCGCACCTTGTTCAGAACTCCGAGTTTCCATGAAGCTGTTTTTATAACAACCTCGATGTAACCCTTTGACTAAGGTCGCAGCGAACGTCCATTTTCGCTGAGAGAGCGCATACCTGTGTTTTCTTGGCATTAAACTCAACAAGATTATCTGAGCCCCATTTGGCGATAAGCTCTAACGTCCTATCGAGTTCAATGACAAGATCCTCCTGCCTCTCCTCAATTTCCGCTCGCCCAGCCATTGCGCTCTGTGGTATCCACCATGCACTGTACTATATTACTAGAAAATATTAAAGTAAAATTTAAAAAAAGTAACAGTCTATTAATGTTCCAATGTTGGGCTAAACCCTCTCCTCGTTTTGAGCTGAAGCTTTTATTTGGGTCAGTGAATACACCTCGCGGTTTCCTCACGGTGCTTACCTTCAACGGCGAGCACGAGGTGAATTACAAGCATTAAGCACGTAAAAATTTGTGGTGCTTGCCTGGGCTTATACATGCAATCGTCGGTAAAGATCTAACCATCTTTCGATTTTGGCTAATAATAATTATAGGTATATTAATGCTTAGCATAGCATATATAAAATCTTATTTTAGTTTGAAATTAATATTGCATAATAAGGCTTTTTTAAGAAAAAATGTATAAGTATAAAATAATAACTTCTGAGATTATTACAGGTTTTTTATGTCAAAATGTCAATTTACAATTAACTGAATATATAATGTTTTAATTAGATTTTATTTTAGCATAAATAAAATACTTATCGATACATTTTATTCTCACAGCACATCACTTCAACTTCACATGAAAAGCGGTTTTTATTCAAATTTTCGAATATTACGTGAAAAGCCATGGTAAGGGCCTGGACTTAGCAAGTTTCCGAAATATTTGGCGACCATTGTATAAAAAATATTTCTTTCTTACACGTTTCCAAGAAGGTCTCTAGTGTGTGCTAACATCATTTCAGAAAGATGTAAAAGGTATAGAGGATCGAGAATTTTTTATAAGTACATTTGAATCAAATATTTTTCTATTTTCTTATAACGATTATACCTTTACGTATATTATATTTTTAGAACTCATAAATTCGACAACAATGTTAGCTATTTTGAAAGTATTTTTAAAACAATTTTAAGTTAAAAAAATCCACACTTACACTACACAAATATCGCATTGTATTTCATTCATTTTATTTACATTCAGTTCAGCTCGTGACCACGAAAGGTTCTACTCTGTCGAAATGTTGGGGAAAATAATAAATCGCGGTTAAAGCCCGAATATAATAATGATGTTTCATTTCGTTTTCATGTTGTATGTTTTTTTCATGTTATTATTTAAATTTCAAGAATTCTCAATATATTTCTCTTATACATAAATATAAATATTAACAATATTTTTATAGATTATAATAATTTATTATGTACCTCTCAGTATATTAAGATTTTCCTTAATGTAGTCTTGAATTGTAATATACTTGCTTAAAATAATGCGAAAGAAACTTGAAACATAGTAATAATTATTTAATTTATGCGATATTAAACTTTCCTTACAAAAAATTGAAGCAATGTTTATTGTTTTTACAATTGCTCAAAGTAAGTTTCAGGCGCTATTTATATTAATTTAAATGTAGTTAAGTAATATGATAATATTTAAAGACATAGTAATAAATTTACGATTAAATATATTGAATACTTGTGTTTTTATTCATTATATTTAACAAGTGTTTGATAACATCCTGTAATATTTTTTTTATATAGAATAGGAAGGCGGACGAGCATATGGGCCACCTGATGGTAATTGGTCACCAAACGCTCTTAGACATTGGCTCTGCAAAAAATGTTACCCATCGCTTACATCGCCAATGCCCCACCAACCTTGGGAACAAGAGTTGTTATGTCCCTTGTGCCTGTAATTACACTGGCTCACTCACCCTTCAAACCGGAACACAACAATATCAAGTACTGCTATTTTGCGGTAGAATACCTAATGAGTGGGTGGTACCTACCCAGACGAGCTTGCACAAAGCTCTACCACCAGTCGTGAAATATATCATGAATCATATCAATCATCATATATCGTGAAAAGCATTATCATGTAAATTTGAGCAAAAAACACACCATCTATTTTATTAAACATAATATGTTATTTTTTGTAATAAGACTTAAAAGTTGTTGCTGCTTAAAACTATCTTTACTCAACATGAAATGCTCATACAAAAAAACTATTTGCATTGAACGTGTGAAAGTGATTCAACATGATCGACAACGTGATTTCTTAGAGGTATGAATTTACGAGACGGAGATTATGCGGCTAATCAGGAAACGCATGAGTGACGTTGCTTGCAAAAACTAGTACTTAAATAAAAAATGTATATAATTCTCAAGTAAGCGCAGACGATAAAGATAAAAACAAAATGATAATTTTAATATGAATTCGATATGAAGAAAACTCGATACGAAATAAAAATACTTTTTAATCCGAAGAAACTTACTACTAAGGCGGATCACAAACATTGATACATGTTTCCACATCATTACATAACAATCTATAGTAATATTACAAATGCAAAAGTAAACACTGCACTGAACGTAATGAAAGAGAGATGTGGAACTTGAATAATTTCATATAAATTATGGGTTTTTTATGGAAAAAGCAATGAGTAATTTACAGGCCGCAACGCATCTGCAAGCCATTTGGAGGTGTCCATGGGCGTTGGTAGTCGCTTTCCATCAGTTGAGCCTAGTGCTCGTTTGCCCTCTCTTGCATTAAAAAAATAAATATATGGAAAATAGGCGAAGAAGTGTAATTACCGTGTTGCTTCTCGGTCTAACTTGGTAACTTAGTTGTAATGTCTGTCCTGTAATTACGAAGGTACACAATTGTACAATAAGATACTCTCATTTACAAAAAATGTAAACTCACTTACCTCATTCAAAATAAAACTAGCTAATTATGTTATGAACGCTTTTTGACAATACAATGAGTTAGGTGGTTAAAAACTGTTATTTAATTCCCAATATAAGTGTACATCACATGTGTATAAACATGAACAATCAGCGGAAACTTTTTCATTATTATTTAACTTAACCTTAATTAAACAGCCTATTTTTTATTGTATTTCGATGTTTCGTTTTTGATTTATTTTATTTACTTAAGATGCAACCGCGATTTAGTTGCACACATTATGTAGTCTCTGTTCTCAAGTAAGTGACTGTTGTGTCTTATTGAGAATAAATATATTTAAACCTAATTAAACTGGCTCAAATACCCTTCAAACTGGAACATAACAATACTCAGTATTGCTGTTTGGTTGTTGAATATTTAAGAGTGAATGCAGACGGGCTTGCACACAGCTCTAATACCAAGTAAATTAAACATATATGTATTAAAAAACGATTCAAAAGGGCTTGGGTATTATTTTGATTTTAGTAGTCTACGACTATTAATCATTTAAAATATCATGTCACGTAGTTATATAAAGTACAAAAAAGTAACAGCTTATTTGTATGCAATGCCCCACTGCTAGCCTAAAGCCTTCTCTCCATTCGAGGAGAGAGTTAAGGGCTTAAGGACTTATTTTATCGACCACCACGCAGCTCCAGTGCCACATGTGGCACATTGGTTTCCTCGTTTTCCGTCCCCGCCAAGCTCAAGCACATGTAAATTTAATGGGGCGTGACTAAGTTTGTCCCCACAATTATTGGGTTACATCCATCCTCGTGTTCCTACCACTCGGCTTACCATGCCAAAACAGTGCAAATTGTCGCGCAGTATGCAGACGTCTTTAAATTGATAAGAACAGCTGAGAAAAGCATAAACCATACTATCGTATGCATACTTTATTTGAAATTTGATCGTATTGTTGCGGGCATGCGGGAAAGACACGACGCCGTTATGAAAACTCTTGGAAAAACTTCGAGGAAGTTTCTTTTTTACATTCTACTCGATTTTTAGTTAACTGATAATCCGCTTCCATCTTAAAGTGAGATTTATGTTCCAACTCTTCCTTAATACAAATGTATTGCAAATTGCGTCATTATTTATATAATCAACACTATATACATATATGGATATAGACCAATGTTCGATGAAAATCATGTTTTCTACAAACTAGAATGTTTCCCTATTCCGCCGATCACGAGATCAATTATAAACATAAATTAAGCATATAAAAATTCAGTAGTGCTTCTCTAGGTTCGAACCTTCGTTAAGATTCCCATATTTTAATCACCTGTATACAGCTTGGTTATAACTCAACTATATAAATTTAATTATTAAACTAAAATTCCGAACGGTTTACACAATGCGTTCAGAATTAAATTTAATACATTTTGCAAGAGCAATTTCAGCTTAGTGCGCCAAAACATGATGTGTAAGATCTCACCCAAAGGCAATTTGTTACATAAAACAGTAGTTACTTATGAGAATGTCATCGTAACTCACTCGTACAATAAGACATCTGGCTGTATGAGGAAGTTAATCTTCGTATATGTTTTTTGTCCGAGACGAAGAAAATTATAGCTTTAATATCATATTATGTAATCTTTTTAAAAATAAATCTCTATTTTATATTAACTAAAAATGACGAATGACAAGGTTCAAACTTTCCTCTCCAATATTTCCTTTCCGTTCTTATTTCGAATCTCTTTGTATAGTTTTATTAGTTTAGCATTGGAATAATTTTCGTTATGAGATCTGGAAATCTCAAACATTTTCTATTTTCAAATCAACCGCGAATAACGATCTTTGAAATAAAATAACCAACTGGGACAATGTCTTGAGTTATCATTTTTCGTATTAATCATATTGTGCAATTGTATATAATATATAAGGTTGACAAGTAATATTATAATATAATTATGATTACACATTATATTGATTCTACCAGTTTATATGAAATTTGAATGAACTTAGAGCTTTGTGCAAGCTCGTCTGGGTAGGTACCACCCACTCATCAGACATTCTGCCGCAAAACAGCAGTACTTGGTACTGTTGTGTTCCGGTTTGAAGGGTGAGTGAGCCAGTGTAATTACAGGCACAAGGGACATAAGATCGTAGTTCCCAAGGCTGGTGGCGCATTGGCGATTTAAGCGATGGGCAACATTTCTTACAATGCCAATATCTAAGAGCGTTGGTAACCACTTACCATCAGGTGGCCCATATGGTCGTCCACCTTCCTTTTCTATAAAAAAAAAAACAATTTTTAACATGCTACTTAAATGAGACAGCACCATTAACGAAACCATAGTAAGTGCTCTTAGCGTGCATATTTTCTAAAAATTCATTTAAAATAGATAACACATTTACATTACACGCTACAATCTTTTCATGTGAATTTTGTGCAGAATAAATAAGATTGATTTAATTTAATATTAGATATTTAAAGAAACAAACGTATGTACTGTTTTATAATTTATTAGCAACCAACTTAAAACATAATGAATGTATCATTAAAATCAAAACACAACACGACACTAGTGTCGAATCCTCTAATTTTCCACTCTTATTCGACTTTTCGGGATGGAAATGTTTCTATAATTTATATTGATTCACCTGTAATCTGTTGATTACATCGACAGATAATAAAGAATAAGCGAATCAATTTAAATACAAAGAACCAATGACGAATCCACTAACAGTCTAACGTTAATAACTTTAAGGAGGTGATTATTTTAAATAAAGGAGGCTATGAATGTGACCGATAAAAATAGAAATAACTAAATCGGTTTGTAACCTAAGCTATCGAGGAACTTAAACATAAAAACGTGGCCTAATTAATAATAATTCATTTTAAAGTCAGCTAAAAATAAAATTATGATCCTGGGGCGATAATAGCCAAGAGTTAAAGTAATTATGTCAAGGAAGAGAAAATCGTCGGCTTGCGCTCTTGTGGCTAACGTAACCGCTGTGATATATTTGATATAGCGTATTTTAGATCTCAAAAATGCTTACGGAAAAGTTTTCTAAGCCATTTTATATTTTTTAGAATTTTATATACAGAAAATTAAATTGTTTTAGCTTATAATTGAAGCGATGCGTCAATTAGCTTGTGTTATTTGTATAAATATAAGCTAACTATGTTGTTTTTTAATTATTTATTAGTTGTATATCTGTTGAAATTAAAAATAAGGCTTGACAAAGTTTAAAAAAGTACGTATAATTGCCAAAATGACAAATTAATAACCTAAACAAATTGAGTGTAATATAGCATGAAAGTCGCTCAAGGTAAATCCAAAACCCGTAAACATGGATCGAAAGGGCTCTAAGGAGATATTTACTTCCTTGCTAATCTTCCTTAAGCTTCATGTCTGTGAAATAGCAATCAATTATTATCTCTCAAGTCCTTTATATAACGACAGACATTAATTTACATTGTTTGATAATAAAGAGGTAATTGTTTTTAATTACATTCCAACTTAAGTATATTATTAGACTTATCAACTTTAATTTACAAAATTATCTTGTCTTTTTTTTATTATCTTGAAGATTTTTAATTTTTATTTTCGATGTCACGAAAAACTCAATAACAGCCAGCATTGAGATGTAACACACAAGTGCCTCGAAGACGCACGCACGTAAAACCATGAATTTAGAGCCTGACCTCTCTCTCTCTTTGTCTCTCTATTTGATTAAGGATGAGATATGTAGACGGAGAAAATAGAGAGCAAAACTGTACTTGTGCACACTTGTACACTATAAAAATATCTACTGCATAGTTGACTAGAGTTCCTTGAGTGATCGAAATACAGTACGGACAGTGGTCATTTCCTCACAAATTTCATGGTGTTATTATATTAATGGTTTTTCCTTTCTTTACTAGAGAGGCGAATTGCCTAAATTGAGGTATGTTAGAAGGTGTGATTTAATTCTTACTTAAATGTGCTCGCCGTAGTTTAATAAGTTTATCTAATTTCATTTCGTTTTCGTTGTGTGATATTTAAATTAATAACCTGATTTTCATTAACAAATATTACATTTAAACACGGGCAGCTTAGTTATTAAATCAAACCAAAGTTATTAAATGGTAACATAGTATATTATTTATAAAAAACATCAACAATCTTATTAATAAATAAATCAACTACAACATGAAGACAGTTGAAAATGACTTAAAATTAGTTAACAATATTTACAAGGCACGGAACTTACATACATCAAACATACAGCTTAATTAGTAGTGGCTTTTATGATGAATTGTTTTGTAAACTGGGATTTTGACAGGGTAGGGCTGGGGCACATGAACTGTTACGGTTTTTTCGACCTTGATGGGAACGTGCTTTTCTACCGGGTAAGGAACATGCTTAACAACGGGGTATGGAACAACTTTTTCAATTGGAATAGAGATTTCAGTCTCAACAGGAACAGCTACAGGCTTATGTACAGGAACCTTGACGGGATAAGGATGGGGAACACCAATAAGGATAGGCTTGGGCACGTTCACGTGAATTGGCTTGTGGATTGGGACAGTCACGTGTTTGTAATGCGGTACTTCAACGGGATGCTCTTCGTCAACGTGCTCACCTACTGGAATAGCTTCAGCGTGTCCAAAGTTGTGTTGATCACCATATTCGTGGCCGCCATCTTGCAGGATAAAACCTTGTTGACCGTTGTTGCCATGTCCTCCAAAACTATGTCCACCGTAATTGCCATTTCCTCCTTCGTTGCCATGGCCAGATGTATCACCTTGAAAAGCGCCATGACCGGCATTACCACCTTCAAAATTGTGACCTAAATCATGAACGGCTTGAAGATATGAATCGCCACCGAAGTTTTGTCCGCCACCGTGGCCGTCAAAGTTTTGTTGACCGTGTCCCGAGAAATCTTGGTTTTGAGCGATCGCAAAGGTATGATCATTGCCTTGACCTCCGGAAAAGTCGTGACCCTCTTGCCCTCCATTAAATCCATGAACTTCTTGACCACCAGAGAAGTCATGTCCACCCTGAGCATTACCAAAATCGTGATTTTGTCCTCCCGAAAAGTCATGACCTCCACCTCCGCCAGAAGCAGCGAAGTGGTAACCTCCACCATTATCTCCTAGCCCGTTGTTTCCTTGATCATATCCAGAATCGAATCCGGCCTTGCAAGTGGCAACTGCCAGCGCCAGTAAGCAAATCTGTAACAAAGAAATAGGTGCTTAGTAAAATCTTTTAATCTAGTATATCAATCAAATATATATTAAACCTTTTTTTATTCACAAAATATCTACGATGTATATTTTTGATGGCTAGCGTCGAAACGATAAATTTTGTTGTGATAAAAATATTTAATATCATAAATAAAATTTATCATAAATCGGGATTCTATTTTTAACGTCACTCGTGTCAATATTGTAATTTTTTTGTATAAGGCCGACACTTGCCTGACATTTATATAGTTAAACATAAAGGCAATTCATTGTCAAGCATTGTTGGGAAGAGAAATAGGCCGGGGGCGGAAAGCGCTGATGCAATCTCGTTAAATTTATTTAATTGGCAATTATTGAACGCATCGCTAGCCAAGCGGATTCGTAAATCATCGGTTCTGGCTCTCAAATTTTAAAACCTCCACACGAAAGTTTCAGTCGCGGGAAATTAGTCCGAGAAGCGGGTTTTAGTTCGCGAATGTGCTTCAAAAAGTATGAATTTTAAGGACGTTGAATCGAACTTTTACCGTATGACGCTATGCACTGGCGTTATAACTTTTAAACGATTTTAAATGTTTTCTTCTTTCGAAAATTAAATATGAATTAAAATCAACCGTAATATTTTATTTAAATTAATGTTTGAAATGTTACTGTAGGAAAACATAATGAACAAGGAGTGACAACAATTAATAGAATAACATATCCAATAATTAACAGAATAAAACACAATTTACATGTAACTTATTAGAATAAAAAGTTAAATTAAAAATCAAAAAATTAAAAGCGACTTTAATAATTAGTTTGAATGTCCAATATCCAATATCAATCTTAGGATAAGAACATCTCGATGCTATAGTAAACTTAACGCAAACGAGTTCAGTATATAAAAAATCAGATTTTATACAATCTTTGCCTCATGTGTATATGTAAATTCTCCACGGAATCTTATTTAATTGTGCTATCTATTTTTATAACATTGGACACGCTAAACGACCTGATGTTAGGTAGACACATCGCCCATAGATATTGGCGTTGTAAGAAATATTAACCATTTTTTACAAATCCAATGCGCCACCGACCTTGGGAACTAACATGTTATGTTCCTTGTCTGTAATTAAACTGGCTCACTCTTCCAAACAGAACACGATAATACTATATATCGCTATTTGGTGATACAAATGTGATGAGTAAGTGGTACTTATCCACACGGACTTCCACAAAGTAAAACAAAAAAAAAAACATTTTTATTATGAGTCTCAACGAAATGTAATTTTTATTGAAATCTACATCCGCGTTCAGTTAAAGTCAATCAATACAGATTTTTTAGTCTTCGTTTAAATAATACCTATTGAATAATGTTGTCAGTTTTTAAGTAAAAAAAAAACATTGGATCGTTTTATTTCAACCTTTCACTTTAAGATCACGATCGTTTGGTCGTTGTACATAATGGAGTTACTTATGTAGAACTATCAATACCGATGTTTTATATAACTATTACATAGTCTTATTTTTAATTAACAAATATCCACAGACGTGTTGTTCGTGCTGCCTTTGTTGTATATTTCTATTATTTTGATTGTGTGCGTTTTTTATATCAACGTATATTTTTATTTTCATAAAGCATCACAATCGATTTATCAGGATTACATTTTAATTGCATTCGATGGTTATTCTTAATTATTGCTTTATTTTTTTGTATGCACGTTTTCTTCCTATAAATTATGAGCTCATATAGTATAATAATTAAAAATATATATTATAATAATTGCTTAATGATTGTCGAATATGGACTCTATTGAAAAGAACTAATGAAAAACTGAGTTAGTTGAAATTTAAAGGTAATGAAATTTAAAATAACATATAGTTTTATAACAAACAAGCTGTTGCCTGCAGCTTTTTTCACGTGTCTTTTATTTTTTGAAAATAATTGTGCGCCATCTGTTACAAAATTGTTGTACTAATTCATAAAACATCGGCTGTGCGCATCATAATCGAATGATTAGTAGAGGGAAGCAAACGGGACAGAAAATCTTTCACATATAATATATATATATATATATATATATATATATATATATATATATATATATATATATAATGTTTATATACTCTAAGAAAACTTAACCTAAAAGTTCAGTTTGTACCGACAATAATCGTGCAAATTAATTAAAATAAAATCACAAGAAATATTACTCAAATTCTATGCAAAATAAACAAACCGAAAATATAGATAGCTTGATAGAATAAATTGATTTATTCAAGTATTAGCTTTTGGTTTGTCAGTACTTCAATTGATCCCTAAATCGAAATGAATAACGCCACGGTCTACTGAACCCGTTATGCCATTGAACTTATTGTAACAATGTAATCTTATATAACACGAGTAACTTTTCGTAATACTATCGTAATACTCAGGGCTGACAACTCTTAAAAACTAAAGGGTACAATTTTTTATCTACCAACCCCAACAACATAAGATTTGGGCCCCTTATTTGTCGGTTAATCGGTAAATTTAATGGATAGTAAAGTATGCGTATTCCAACAAATATCAATAGTTACATCTGCATACAGCTTTACTTGCATGTAATTTGTTCTATTCGTCCGAACAGGATTATCATGTTTTAAGTTAGCTGTTCCTTAGATGCGATAATTGAGGCGAGATATTCACTTCCTAAATACCATCGCTAAGTATATAAACATCGGATTCCTCATGTTTGATCTTTTGGTCAATAGAAGGCGTTGTCACTTAAATTATCGTTTTGTTTTTATGAAACTAATAAATCACTAAGAATTATTTTACGTATTTAGCTAATTTTATCAACTATATAGAGGTAGTTTTTACAAATTAGACCTGATGGGAATTATGCGTCTATACAGAGGTTAGTGACCTTGTCTGGGATGAATTTTGATGTTGAGAGATTCAGATGAACTAAATAAACGGTTCATTTTGAGGAATATTAAATTAATTTTACGTGTTAATCTAAACGTAAGATTCTTAATATTTTAACTCCTGGAAACATGGAGACCTGTCCCAATTCTCACATTTTACTTTGGCTTGACTTTGATATAGATCATATCCGAAAGTAAAATGGAATGTACGGACAGCTATTAAATATATATACGCATTAGTGAATGTTCCTTTTACCGGCCTTTCTCGTTCAAACGAGTTTGCTACATTAGTCTAGTCTAAACGCTAAGTCCTAGTTCACAATGGAGAAAGTGCTCTTTTCACACATTATGTCATACATAATTATGAATGTATTTTAAAAGGCATACGATGTTAAGGGGGTAAAGTTTATTGGCCCTCGCTTGTAAATCGCTTAATTTTGTATTGTTTGAAAAAATAATATTTTGATCAGTAGCTGAGTTTTTTGATAAATAAAAGATTTGAATGATTAATTTTTTATCTGTGCATTGTGAAATAATCGATTAAAAAATAATATATTTTACTGTTGACAGACTCGTACAATCGAGTCTGGTTACCATTAATATTCAACACTAGCAACACTTAGTATTTTTGTGTTCCGATTTGAAGGATGAGTGAGCCAGTAATTACAGGCACAAGGGACGTAACAAATTAGTTTCTAATATTGGTAGCATGTGACGATGTAAGAGATAGGTAATATTTTTTACATTGACACCCACTGAACCGATTTGGCTCAAAAATAATTTCAGAAAACATTTTAACCGTCACCTTTATTACGTTTTTCGCCATTCACTTTCGGAATCTGCTTATTCTAGATATTTAGCATTTTATACAACAAATAATTTCTGTAATCATTAATATGTTACGTTGGTTTTTTGGACTAAGCAGGGACACGTTATATTGATCCGTAAATAAACCGCCTTTCCTTAATCCGTAGTGATGTCTGTAAAAATATTTATTATCGATTTACCGATTGCGAGAAACGGTTAATTGTAACGTAAAATATAATGTTTGTGTGATATAGGCTTGTTAGCAGTGATCAATAAATTTAATTGTATTTTAATTTGTAACTCTCAGAAAAAACTAACTACCCAGTTTCTCGGCAATTTTGCCAGAAATAACAATTAAATGTGCTCATATTGAATATATTAAATACAGTATATATTAATGATGATAGAAATATATCGATCAAACTAAAATCCTCTTCTATGGTGAGATAGTAGATATCTAATTTCTCAGTCATTTGTTTTTCGTTGACTCAAACGTAAAAGTTTGCGTTTAAATGGTATCGAAAATATTTCAAATTAAATTTATTTGATATGTAAAAATTAAATTTATTTGATTTGTAATGTAAAATAACGCGACTGAATACGTTTATAAAGAGTAACCAACAAAATTACATGTTTTGTTACATTATATCGTGTAAATAACTTCCTTTCTCTTATACATAATCGAAATTGTTGTGTATCTTTTTTAGGTTTTATATTAATTTCACTCTCAGTATCTGATGGCCTTATTTCACACTAGTTCAACGCTATGACTATTTTCTACAGAAACTACAAATTAGACGCTTTTAGAATAGAAATAATTCAATCGAGATCAATATATATATATTCTTTCTTTTAATATTTTTTTGTTAAAATGTTTTAAGCATATGCCGCCATCTTGAATATCTGCTTAGCCCAAAGATTGATTGTTGGGGTAATTTTTGCCAAGCTTTTTTATCAGACGATAATTGTTTTATACCCATAGAGTCCTTTAAAGCCTATGATATTACTTTTTAGACAAATACAATCAATATCAGCTTATCAGCTAAACTAAGAAAAAACAGTTACTATTGGATATATAATACAAAATTGGATACTATTATTTATATAAATGATCCCAGCTTACATCCCTAAGCGGATAAGATACCGCAACAATATAATATGTCAATATATCGATATAGTCCCATTACTACTCGTGCTTTTGAAATAGGAATAAATTGGATTCTCAGACGATTTTCACATGGATGAGCTCCTAACCGGGCAATAGTAATCGTTCAATCGACTTTGAAACTGGAGATTTTCCCTTCACTATTTTGTGTTACCATTTATTTACGCTAAAGAAAATATAGGATCGCTTTTAAATCGATATAAAATTGATATTTTTTATTTCATTGTTATCTTATTTTTAGTACAACACAATTGAACAGATCACGCATAACTTTTTTTATTAATAAAGTTCATTTTTTATTTCAAGTAAGCGTGCAAAAGCAAGAAAAAGAAATAATAATTAGTATTTTTTGTAAAAGAAAAAGATAATTTCCATGACTAGCTCTCAATCACAGACCACACCTCAATTGCCTCACTATCAGGTGGATATCCGAAGGAAATCAATCGTAGGATCGACTTTTACATGCTTTCCTACATTACTGTAACAGCCTGTTAATGTCACACTGCTGGGCTAAGTCTCCCTTTTGAGGAGAAGTTTTCGAGCTTATTTCACCACGCTGCTCCAATGCGGGTTGGTAGAATACACATGTGGCATAATTTCAATGAAATTAGACACATGCAGGTTTCCTCACGATGTTTTTCTTCACCGTCAATCACGAAATGAATTATAAACACAAATTAAGCACATGAAATTTTCATTCTTTCACCACCCACGATCATCAGTTAAGATTCACGCGTTTTCCATCACTAGGCCATCTCGGCTTCCTATGCATGCTTTCCTAGGCGTGGGGTAACATTCCTTACTCGTCGGAGTAGGGAAGGAGCATATCGTTGCTACTACTTTTACTGGCCTAACGGGATTCAATTCCTGATCCGTGGCACTTCAGCTTTACAAGCCAGCCGCTAAAGCAACGAAACGGATACCTTTATTTTAACCCATTATAGATACAAATAAACTATTTAGAGAATCTTAATTTGCAATTGTATAATTTCAGGTAGAATAAAATTAGTCGTCGCTTATGTCGTAAATAATATTTTAAAAAAAGTTATAAATTCATTCGAAATTCAAACACAAAATGTGTCAAGCGTATCTTAAAATCGTACAACTGAAGTTTGCATACGTAAATGAGAAACCACACGGTATATTTCACAGTTGAAAATGTTCAAATGTTTAAAATGTATCTCCTAAAATTGAAATGTTCTGTTATTATATTAATTTTATTCTGAAACATATATTATTTTGTTTTAAAATTTAATACATTTATCTCGTTGTCATGAGCAAAGTGTAATTATAAAATTATACTGAACTAGTCTTAAATGCGAATTCTCTCTTGTCATAATTTCCGCAATAAAAAGCAGCCTACGTCTCTTCGACGCACAAACAATTTCTAAGCAAAAAAAAACACATCTATTATTTGCACCGTTGCTGAATAAAAAGACAAATCTCTGAATACAGTAGGATCTCAAATTTGTTTTTTTTTTTTTAAGAATAGTAATCTTTAGAATAGCTCTTCTTTTAGGAATAACTAATACTAGGAGTACAGCTTGTCTTAGAAGTAGTGCTGATAATACATCAAGAAGTCAGGTTTGAATCCGCTGTACATCGCTAGGTCCGAAAACAATTGCGCTACTAACTATTCAATATTTAATAATAAACAAATGTTACTATCACAATACATTCTGTATATCTTGGATATTTCATTTCTATCAGTGTGGAAAGTTTTATTGAAATCGCAGCGTGTATAGACGGATATTTTTTTTATAAATTGTGTATTCAATTTAAGAGAATACACAAGTTAGTTTGTAGTTTAAGTTTTCACACGAACTTTTGAACAGCTATACGAACAAATATGATTAATTTGTATAATATGTTACCGTAAAACATTAAGCTATATATTTTTATTCTTGTAACCAATTTGAGCAAAATAAAAAAGTAATGGGTTAAAATAGTTTTATCGCACTACATTCTTGTACTTGAGAAAATATTTAAAGCTCGGCTAATAAATCTTACTACGGTCAGCAGAAAAAAGTCAATTTTTTTTTAAATTTGTATTTATAGATTTTAGCTCATCATTATACTACATGATCATGTGTGGATATAATCACTATTAGTATAATTACTATTGGCTTATTAGATTAATTAGGTTTCCAGTTTTATTTATATTTCCCGTTTGTTACTAAAGACAACCAATAATAATTACGCAAAACATGAGCGAAATTGTTCCTCAACATATATAATTATAACTCTTCACAATCCACACTTTAAATATTTATCTATTATGAGATATTTTAGTACATAAAAATAAATAATAAAATGCCAAGTCCTACTGCCGTAACTTTTTTGCGAGTTTTAAAGAATTGAATAAAATCAATTTATGCTAACAATTATTATATAAGAACTAGATTAAATGTTTTTTCTGTCTCTACCTTTAACACGTATTTATGTAGGTTGCTGTTTATTTTCTTTGAAAATACGGGCTTTGAAACCTATTTATGTTAAAAAACTACTGGGTTGATTTTGATAAAATAGGTTTGGTTAGCTTGAAAATTATTCTTATAGTTTAAAAATGGAACAATGAATATTTTACGAAAAATTATGAAAAACAATACGCACTTCGATTTTAAGCTTTATAACATACATTTTAGAATATAAATTTATATAACTACAGATTATATAAGTGTTAACGGATTTACTGGAAATAGGAAAAAAGATTAAATCGAATTACCAGTGTAAATTGTCTTCCTTTCTATAACAATAGAACATTAATTTTTATTCGAGTTATATAACAATTAAATTATTTAAAAAATATATTGTGTGACAATTTTAACGGAACGTGCACAGAAAGTATAATTTTGAATCGAACGTTTTTTTTAACTAAAAAAATAACTTATAAAAAAATTAATGACACACATATAAAAAATTGAGCATATATTTAATAATATACTCACACACACACCAATACACAAATTTAAATTTTTGAAAAACAAATTAGAATGGATTATTTTTTGTGATAATAAAATGTAATATGAAAATATTTCCTTTACTATGAAAACGTTTTAAAAAAAAATCCTGGACAACACACACACATCCACACATTAATATATATTAAATAACTTACAAATGTCTTCATGTCGGTAAACTTAGTTAACGGCCGGTGGTAGGAAACGATGTGATACCAAGCCGTTGATGTTCCAAGTTTTTATACAAGTCGGAAGTGATTGTCGGTTCTTAGGAAAACGGGAAAGGCTTTATATCTTCGAGAGTGGCTACAACGTTCTTAATAATACTGTTTTTTTGACTTTATAATTATTTCATACTATTTACAGACGTATATATACGCTTTTTTAATTCATGTTATATAATTGTTCTTTTTTTAAAACTATCTAGATTTTAACAGTTAAGAATTAGACATTTAATAAACTGTTTCGGAAACGTGGCTATATTGTTCTTGTGGCTGATTTCGTCGATTTAGCTTTAGATGATTAAAACAAAAGACGCAACAACCTAATAATACTCACGTCGTGGCTGTTAAAACTAAGTGAACATTATCATAATATTTATATACATTTTAAATATTATATTTTCTCTATAGCTGAGATTATCTAGACTACTACATAATTTTTTAGGAGCTTAATAATTCTGTTCTCATTAGAGAAATAATTCGGTTTTGAATCAGCAACCATGGTTAAGATTCTTGTATTTTAACCACTGAGTCATCTCGTCTATAGAAAAACTATAAAATGAGTAATAATATTTTTTTTTTTTTTTTTTTTTATATTTACCGGGTGGGCAAATGACTCTACTCCACCTGATGTTAAGTGGTAGTAGAGTCCAAACGCGAGGACGGCCAGTACAGTCTGGAAGAAGATTCTGCACTAGCCGCCCTCGCCTTGCCGGCCCGCAAGATGCCTCTTCACGCCTCGTAAAGAGACGTGAAGCGAGCGACGTATTGCCACG
Organism: Nymphalis urticae; assembly: GCA_905147175.2. Classification (NCBI taxonomy): domain Eukaryota; kingdom Metazoa; phylum Arthropoda; class Insecta; order Lepidoptera; family Nymphalidae; genus Nymphalis; species Nymphalis urticae. The sequence continues at coordinate 5,629,435 of LR990008.1, forward strand.
ATAGGGATGGGCAAAGTGTGGAGGCGTGTTTCCCCCGGCATTGGTTCAGCCGCCGTCTCCACTGGACCAACACCCATCGTGGCAATGCTCGCTCGGGCACTGGCTGTACGCTGGCTGACCTCGAAACGCGGCTGCAAGCCACTTCACGAGATTTTCACCATGCGTACGGTGGTAACAAGCCAGGCGGATGTTTATCATCCTACCACCAGATGATATCCCTTAGTCGCCTCTTACGACACCCATGGGAAAGGGGCAGTGAAATGTATTCTTTCTCCGTCACTGCACGGATGAAAATAATAAATAATTTAAGAAAAAAGGCTTTGTGCAGGCCCATCTGTTGGGTACCATCCACTCATCAGATATTTTGCCTCTAAGCAGCAATGTTGGTATTGGTATGTTCCGGTTTGAAGGGTGAGTGAGCCAGTGTACCACAAGCACAAGGGACTTTACATCTCAGTTCCCAAAATTGGTGGCGCATTGGCGAGGTAAGGAATGGTTATTATTTCTTACTTCAATGTCTATGGGCGATGATGACCACTTACCATCAGGTGGCCCATTTGCTCGTCCACCTGCCTATAACATTAAAAAAATGTTGTCATTTGTTGTAAAGCGTCTATTGACGGTAAACGGCATGACGTTCTATCTATGCTCCGCCGCCATGTTCTACTCCATAATGTGTCCGAGACCCTCTTAGTATATACCTCTTTCATATATATATTACTCCAAACCTTCTGCTCAAAATGGAGAGGAGGCCTTAGCCCAGCAGTGGGACATTAACACTGTTGTGTTAATGTGTTGCGTGTGTTGATTGTTCTCATCAATAAATTCACATTTGAAAGAAGAAGATACAGCATTGTTAAACTGATTAGTCCCTGAACAACATTTATAAAAGGCATTAGACGCTATGTCCTATTGTTTGTAATAACACTACCAACCGGAACAAAGATATATAAAGTATGATACATAACGCGTCGATTTAAGGATGAATGTAAAGTACTTAACTACTATTACTGTACTAATTAAATAAACATAAATTACACAAAAATAACTACGCGCTACGTCGTAAAATAAATATCAGCCTATATATGATTATTTTATACGATTTATAACAGCATGTTCTAGAAATTAATATTAAGTGTTTTCACATGAAATATCATGAAAACTTATATACAATTTTGTGATCAAGATGACGATATTCACCTGGCTATATCTGTCGATGATAGATATTATCATTATCGATATATATATATATTTTTATAGAATAGGAAGGTGGACGAGCATATGGGCCACCTGATGGTAAGTGGTCACCAACGCTCTTAGACATTGGCATTGTAAGAAATGTTGCCCATCGCTTAAATCGCCAACGCGCCACCAACCTTGGGAACTACGATCTTATGTCCCTTGTGCCTGTTATTACACTGGCTCACTCACCCTTCAAACCGGAACACAACAATACCAAGTACTGCTGTTTTGCGGCAGAATGTCTGATGAGTGGGTGGTACCTACCCAGACGAGCTTGCACAAAGCTCTACCACCAGTAAAATTATGTATCGATAGAATATTGTCAACGGAGGAGGCGCAGAAGTTTTTATTAAGATTTATTACCTCTTTATTTATAATTTTAGTTCAATTTTATAATAAAACATGACCACTGATATATGTAACTGGCATATCTATCATGGCATGGCTATTATCAACGGTTTTGTGTGTTTTGCATAGCATGGAAGCTTGGAGCTTAGCAGTGTATTTGAATGACAAGTTCCTGACTCTCCTAGCCTGAGATATTTATGGCATAAAAACCCAATTACTTTCGCCCCGACCCACTACTACAGCCCCGGAACCGTTTAGTAAAATTTACTTTAATTTGCTTAATTTTATACAGATTATTATTATTGATAATATCGGTGTCCATACTCAAGAGTAACCAACCTGCGCAGGATTTAATATAGTGTATATTTGCTAAGCATAAATAAATGGGATTAAATCCCCTTTTTGTATAATTCAATTGTTTACACAAGTGTGTGTGCGAACACAATAAGCGAATTCGTTCAAATTCTCTGTTTAAGGATTTAAAGTCGCAATGATAGTATTTATAACTCCCACGGTCGAAACAACTTTGAATATTATGAATAAATAAATATTCATTGTTTATCTTTTCGTTTCAGCCCCGATTTGTTAGTCTAAACATTTATTATGTATTATGATTCTCTCTTTATTTACAGTTTTAATAAATTTCGTTGTCGATAAACATAATTTTGATTGAAACTTATTATAACCATATTTTAATTTATTCTATTAAGGCTACCTTTTCTTGAAACAGTTTGTTGATTTTGAACTAGATTTTTTTTTATGATTTCATGATATATATTAGAAATTATTTTTGAAAACAAATAATTACTTGAAACGTGAATATTTGTCAAATTTGTATTTTAAAAATCATCGGTAATTGTTAAATTGGAAGAAGACATAATATTTTTAGAAAAATATAGGTTATATTCCGTATATTATAAAAACGTATAAAATCTTTAAAAAAAAAAAAACTTTAAGATCATAATTATAAAGTCTTTCAGACAGATAAACGGTGGCTAGTCAACTGAGTGGGACATATTACCGCAGACAAGTGTTTGCAAAAACAGACGCAGTAGCTATCACTCATCCAATGAGACGGCAATTTGAAACAATTAGAGAGAGATCAGGCACAGGACCGACTGGTTTTCATGCTTTCAACACGAGTATAAAACTGCTGACTTCCTTACTTTTAAGAATTCCTTGACGTGCGTGACGTGACGTGAAGAGGCGAGCTAGGATTTACTATGAGGGATCTTTAAACGTAACCGTTCCAAAGCCGATTAAGTTAAAATTTTATTGTTGATATGTGTAATTCGCTTGTGATCAGACTTTTTGCTCGTGATTTGCGACAGCGTTATTGTAGAGTTTATGGTGGTTTTGTCGTTTATTTTCGTGACAAGATTGTTATTAGATTAAAATAATAAGTAGAAAGAGACATATAAAAACCTACATAAATATCTGCACAGATAAATCTGCTAAAATGTTATTACCCTTAGCCATTTATATTTACGAACAGCGGATGCATAAATAAGTCACCTGATGGTCACTATCGCCTTTAGACATATTAGACACTGTAAGAAATATTAACCGATCTATACATTATCAATGCGCCACTAATTTTGTGAACCAAGATGTTACATCCTTTATTCCTGTTGTAACACTGGCTCACTCATCATTCAAGGCGGAACACAATAACACTAAGAGTTTTTTCGTTGTGTTGTTTAGCGGAAGAATATCTGGGAAATGATGATACCTACCCAGATGGGCTTGGACTATTTGAACTATAAATAAGTATAGATACTATTTATGATATTATTCAATGGCAATAACTGGGTGGAAGAAGAATACAGAAGTTTGGGAATGGCCATCAGTAGATTTTTAAATCTTTCGCATATTTGTTTTTGTAACTAAAATAGTTTATGTATCTGTCTATAGTTACAATGGAATTTATTTACACAAAACAATATCCAATCCTTAATTGGTTCACGCTTAATAATTCTATAATTGGTGTCAGATTTTGTCAAACAGATAAAATTTTTATACACAATCTGTAAATCAAAATGTACAGCTTAAGCTTAATGACAAGTTTTAAATTATTAATTTTAATCGTAATCGAATGTTCAATTTAGAATAATATATTTCAGGCGGCAGAATGTAAAAGCAATCGAAGCATAGTATCCATTGAATACGAGACTGATTATGTGAAAATTATGCAGACAGCGGCCGTTCTCGTCAGAAACTAATTTGGGAAACAATGCGAACTTTGAAATTTTGAACATCTTTGAGTTAATGTTTGCGAAGTCCTTATATTGTTATTTGAATATTTTATAAGTCTTGAGAAGTTTTACGTTAATTCGAGTACTTACATAATATTGTAATTTTATTCAAAGAAATGTTATTAAATTTACCTCTTTTTTTAATAGACTTACTCATTTTAGGTAGAACAATATCTTAACTATGGCATTTGTTACTTTTGAAACGTACATATCTATGTATAATATAAAGTATGATTGCGCTTAAAACTACTAATATTTTTATAAATAAATCAATATATTGGCACATTTATAATGATATACACTCTGTTCGGCATGTCGCTTGGTTGATTTTGCCCAACGACGTTGGCAATATTAACGGTTAGCAGTAAGCACATCACGAGTGCCAACAATTATTGAAGCCAAGTTGGAATAAACATTTCGTATTTTGCACACTTACTCTTTACGATACATGCATTGTTTGTTGATAGTAATGTCCTCCAGGCTATTTCAGGCCACGGTGGCCAATCTCAAGAGAGATTAGCCAACTGCACAGGACATATTACTCCAACTTCCAGACTCCGGCTGCTACTGAGAATTTTCGACAGAAAAACCCAATAACTGTTTATTGGCCTGACCTAAGATTTGAACCCAGGACCTCGGGATCAGCGGCCATATATCCGGCCACAAGACCGATGAAGCAATTCATAGTAAAGTGGTGATAAATAGTAATAGTAGCGGTATTTTTGTTGATGTGTTTGTAGATAAATATATTGCTGTTATATAATATATACGTTATTAATAGATTTCGTAGTAGTGTCAATTAAGCCTGCAGTTAATCTACTATTATAATCCCGCGTAATTGATTGGATGGACGAAATAAAAATACGATAAACGAATTACTTTCCACGCTTAAAAATATTTTATTTTGGAAAATCATACAGTGCCTTTATCGTTAATATATAACATGGATTAATTCTATAGGGCTCTTCTCTCAGAACAAACCCATCCCAGAAAACGACCGTGAAATATCAGAAAGTGATATGCGAAATTCACCATAATAATTATAAAATCTCAAGTACACACGTATCAGAATAGTATATAATCATTAATTGTTGTCAACATTTCACGTGTGAATAATTGAGATCTTACAGAATAGCACTGCTTGTTACTTGTTATGGCCATCTCGGCTTTTTTTTTTAGTAAGAGTACCTGTAAAAACATTTTATTAACAATGTCACATTTATAGTGTTCAAGGTTAGCGCATTTAATTACGGGAAACGATTCCTTTTCCTTACAAATGGAATAATTGACTATGGACGTAATCAAAAGCATTGTATCTTATGTAAAAGCAAGACAACTTAATCGACTCGTAACTTAAAGACTATCCGTTACTGATGTACAATAACGATTAAAATAATTTTAACGGACTGTTGTAGCAACTCTATAAAATTGCTTTCATTGGTCCAGAGTGATTACGTTTAAAATATTTGCCTGAATTCATCTCGTTTATGCATTATTTCTTTGAACTGGAAATACATATTAATTGGTTAGAATTGTAAGAGCTTCTGATTACGATATTTTTATCTATATATACTTATATATAATAATGGCAGGTGGCAGACGCGATCCTTATTTATTAACTCTTAACACTATTAGTAATGTCGGCCATATGAGCAAATCATATATGATGCTCGCTAGCTCCATAGCTATAATTTTTAATAGACTTACATAGTATTAAATCTGAAGTTAAAAAATGAGATACCTGACGGTAAATGGTCACCATCATGGTTGGCGTGGTTGCCTTTCACGCCGAAAGTTATGGGTTCGATTCCTACCCAGGACAAACATTTTTGTGCATGAACATGTCTGTTTGTCCTGAGTCTGGGGGGTAATTATCTATATAAGTATGTATTTACAAAAGAAAAGTAGTTTATGTAGGATATCACTTGTCTGGTTTCCATAGTACAAGCTCTGCTTAATTTGGGATCAGATGGCCGTGTGTGAATATTTATTTATTGTATATTTATTAATTTATTTACTGTACCTTGTTCAATAAATCTATTCAACGAATCTCAAAACTATTTTTTTCGTTAAACGTTCTAAAATGTTTTGAAATAAAACATCCATTACTATAGCGCCGAAATCTAAATTTTAATAGGCATAGCGACAAATGTTCTAATTGGCAGAAAAAATACAAAGCTCAGTGCAAGTTGAAAATTTCAATATTATAATAAAGAACACAGTTATATACTATGTATTTTACTAGATAGCTTATCACAAGTCATTAGAGTGTTTTCAAATGAACTAGTAATATCGATATATCTAAATATGCCTCTGTAAAGCATTAGACTTAGATGATATTTTGACTTTCTATTTTAGTTTACTGAAATCGCCAAGCTACTTTCGATATATCGAAACGGGACCGAAACTTAGTGAATAATAAAACAATCGTATCGAGCGTCGCATAAAAAACAGTACACATTATATTCTTTCTTCGTATTCAATAAATACATGTAAGTTTATAAATGTATTTTAAATATTCACAATGTACATATTTGTATTTTTAATTCAATTTTGTGGAGATATATTATTTATTTCCTCGAGTCAAAAAATACTTTAATTTTATTAAAGTATTTTATTTAATGAAATTTATTTTATTAAAAGAATTTAATTTTATGTAATTTAATTTAATGTGATTTCATCTAATTTTATTTTATGTTATTTGATTTAGTCTAATTTAATATAATTTAATGTGATTGATTTTCTTTTGATAAGTGTTAATTTGAATTGATTTAATTTAATTCAAATTTTATTTTGAGTTAATTAATTTAGATTTGTTTTAAATAATTTTAGTTTAATTTGGTATTATAATTTAATTCGAATTAATCTAATTAATAAAATGTAAAATTTGTAAAATATTATTATTGTAATTTTTGTCTTTTTACTATTTATTGTTTTGTATTTATGATCCCTGTTTGGTCGAAATAAATGATTTTATTATTATTATTATTAATACTATATCCACGCTTTAGAATCACGTAATAAGCCTTTTGAGTAATAAGAGATTTAAAGCTTATAAGTTATTGAAAAAATATATTTTTTAGTATTTTAGACATGAATTTATATCTTAAATTTCAACTGCATTACCCGTTCTCTTTATATCTTTCACCAAATTACGTCTACGATAGATCGTTTTATAAGATAAGACTGTATTGGCGTACCGTTTATTTTAATATGACTAAAAAATTAAACAAAACAAATCAGTTTCCTGCAGCTCATTTTAGAATCTACACTTTCATTAAGCCATTGTCGCAACATGTTTATTTAATAATGTAAACGATATTTCATTGAAAATATTTTTTATTTAGTTTTTAGTTTATTTAGCTGCTATATATCGCTCATGACAAATGTTTGATTGGTTATATAACTATAAGTATTTCTTGTAGACTAAGAGTATGTGGGTTCAAAGTTTAATTCTTTAAAAAAAACATATCTTTTCTTACTCAAAAAATTTTAACATCTAGTTACACTGATATCCCATCTGAATGCTTTCAATGCTATAAGTTTTACAGTCATCATCACATATCACTTTCTTTCAAGACCGGAATAGCTGCACAGGCCCTGACACAGTTTTTGCTAATTAGTAAAGTGTGGCGCTTAGCTATATATCATTTAACTAATGCAAAAGCGTTGCATTCACTTATTAATAGTAAAGTCAAAATATCCTCTTCAGAAAAGGTATTTCCCAGACCTAGGAATAACCTGCAAAGAATAAGGTATTATTGGAAGGTAATTAAAATATTAAGGTATAAATGTTTTGAAGACCACAAGTGCAAAACGTCAATAATGATATTTCGAAATCGTTAAAAGAACGTAATTAAAGATAATGATAATTTTACTGCAAGTATAGTTTTTTTGGATAATCCAGTCGACAGTTATATAACACAAGTGCTTCTGTATATTACGTAAAACGTTATGGACAAGTCTTTACAATCCATAGATATAATTAAATCATAGAGTGATTTTGTCTGTACATAAAATCGTTTTTATACAAATTAAATGTGGGCCATATCTATTGTAAATGTTGTCTATTTTTTGACAATTTAGAAAATATATGAGCAAATTGGTTATCTGATGATAGACCACTAACAACGAGATAAAAGATATTTTGTCTGTTATACAATTAATAATACTTGCTCACTCACAATTCATTACTAGTCCCACCAAAATAATTTTCTAGATTTAATATAATGTGTATTATATAATACTAGATTTCGTCCGCGGCTTCGCCCGCGTGTTGGGATGTTAGATATAACAAATTAGCTTATGTCTTTCCAAATTTAATCACAATCACAATACTGGTGGTAGAGCTTTGTGCAAGCTCCTCTGGGTAGGTACCACCCAGTCATCAGATATTCTACCGCAAAAGGGTTGTGTTCCGGTTTGAAGGGTGAGTGAGCCAGTGTAATTACAAGCACGAGGGACATAACATCTTAGTTCCCAAGGTTGATTCCCATTAGCGACGTAAGCGATGGTTAACATTTTTTACAATGTCAATCTCTAAGGGCGTTGGTGACCACTTACCATGAGATGACCAATAAGCTCGTTCGCCTTCCTATTTTGTATAAAAAAAGAAAACAATTGTTTCCTTTAAAACGTAACAGACAAACAGGACGATATAACGCGGACGATGCCACGGGTGAAAACTCGTTTAAAAATCTCCATAACTTGACTGTTATATTCTGTAAATATTATATATATCGATATGGTGATCAGTGAATGGTATAAAAGGCAATATGCTGCAACGCCATTTAGCGGTAAGTTACAACAAAATGTATAGTTGAAAAACTTCTCCATGAAACTATTTAGCTCATTACAACCACAAAAGAAGAAAAAATAAATTTCTTTGATATTGAATTGTCGATTAAATGGTCGACCAAATATAGATTCGAGAAAATTGCGTCTTAAATGAAGTTGTTATAACTTTGGAATTAAAATTAAAGTAGATACGTCGTTCAGTAAAATAGTTTTGTATTATACAAAACCATATATTACTTAAGAACTATATGCAGTGTATAATATTGCAGAGCTATTAGTAAATAGCATGGAAATATAAACTTTGTTTATCTTTAGTTCTTCGATTAGAATAGAATATTACATGTATTTTAATGTTGATCGAACTTAGTAATAATATTTTCTAGCAGATGATTAACATCCAGACTATTAAATAAAAAAACACATCACATCACACACACACACAACAAATCACATATCATATTGTTTAGATAATCTTAATGATATTACAAACATAATAGAAATAGCAATGTAACTTCCATGTGGACAAAGTTGTAGGAAATACTTGTAAGAATAAACGTTGAGCATAACAAAATTAATTATATTCCATCCAAGTGTATGAGTAATAATACCTAATTACGACCATCGTGATCGAAGATCATATGTTCTTGGTTGAGGTCATTGACTTTATTCGTAATAATATAAAGTTGTAATAGCACAAAATATTGGAGCGACGCTCGCAAAAAAATGTGTTAATTAACGGAGCATAAAATTAACTGATGACTTACGACTGAACGATTTCGGTAATGAGGGCATTCTCAACGGAGACTATATAACATTGACAATATTGTAATGCACAGGTGTGTGTGCAAATATAGGTGCACACCCACACTCGCATAACACGATGGGAAAGCAATCTGACACAATTAGTGGAATCAGGATCTTTACATTTTTCTATATTTAAAATTAGCTAGCCAAAAAACTACCAAAGTTAGGTTTAATTATTAACATATATTGTTGTAAGCTAAGAGTACCGATGTCTGAATTCTATATAAAAAATATCATATCATAATAAACCATTATTATTATTATTATTGAAATTGAAACTAGCATTCAGGTGCGGAACTAACAGGTCTAATATGATTGAAATCCAAAGTACGTCATTTCCCATTCTAAATATAATGACTGTTATTTTCCACGAAACACGAAATGAAATGTGTCTGTGTGTATTATTTGTTCATATAATTTTCATTGAATACGCAAATATTCTCGTTATAAATATATAAGCAACATCGACGGCTAAACACTAATCATAAAATATCTTCTGAATCTAAAATCGATTAAATAGATTTCGTAATATCTGGACCTACCACTTTAGACGATCTTAGACTAGAAAGTCTTAATTGTGCGTTATACGTTCATTTCACCGTCTATCTCTTACCCTTCTTATTGCACCTAACCACAGAGTTATAAATAATCACAGAGCTATAATGAGAACTAAACAGTAGTTTCCGTATACATATCTAGATTCTGTAGCCAAAGGTAACTCTAGCGTGTGTAATGCAAGCAAAACACCTAAAGTACAGTCTATAAATGTCCCTACTGCTGGACTGAAGCCTCCTTTTTAAGGAGAACATTTGGAACTTATTCCGTAACGCGGTTCCTATGCGGACTCATGCAGGCGTCGACGACGAGATGAATAATAAACACAAAATTAAACAAATGGAATCGCAATCATTGGTTGAAATTGACGAGCTCTAAAATGAATTAATTTAAGTCTTTAGTATAATATTTCATAAAAATCGACCAATATTTTATTGACATGCATTAACTGAACCAAACAAAATATATCTTGTTAAAGAATATTTATTAAATTTGTTGTATCGATCCATACTGTACTGTACTGTTTTTTTTTAACCACATTATCACTACGTGACGTAATCGTAACTATCGATGGTATTATTATTATTACCAAATAATCAGGTTTGACTTCCGTTATGTATCAAGTAGTGCTTGATATGTTTTGAATGGATTATGGTTCTCTGCATCACGTAGCGAACGCATTGAAATCGCGACGCTAGCATTGAGAAAGCTATTAAGAATACATCATTTTGTTAACCTTTTACAAAAGCGAAAAATAATACATGTACTTAATAACGTGTGGTATTATTTTAGTACTAACTTATAACATTACAACCATTTCTGTAATTGTTGATTACTAGTAAATAAATAAAATAAAATATCTTGACGAATGCTATGACAATTAAGTTTTGTTTTGTTTTTTTTTTTATAGTTATGCAATGAAAACGTCCATCCATCTCCAAATAACAGCAAACTTTTAATCTTTAACAGAATAGAAAGCATATACTAATCAGACATGTTGTGCTTGTGATGTATGTGAACATCAATATTTTAAGACATCCAAGAGTTGTTAAATCATTAATTATGTTTTCGCCTAGTATTAGATTGATGTATTATATATAACAGTTTTGTTCTTTAGAGTACGATCAAAATGTTTATCATCTAGCTGCTGGTCCGGATTACGAACGGGAAAAATCCATACAAAGTTACCCTCAAATTTTTTATTTAGTTTTGAGTTTATGTTCTAAATTGTCTATGTTGAAAAATTAATTTGCAAAAAATCTTTGTATTAACTATGCTAAATTTCAAGTTAATCGGACCTATAGTTTCGGAGATCTCGTGATGCCTCAGTCAGTCAGTGGTATTTCACTTATATATATATTGATTGCTATTAATAAATAGTTGTAAAACACTTATAAATTTTTACAATATAACACTAAATTTTTTAGTATATATTTACGGAATCAAACACAAACTTTAGGAAGTTTGTGAAAGGATATGAAAACCTAATTCTTTAATTTAAATTTCTGAGAGAAGGGCTCTCATGTTATTTTTTATTATTATTAGTTTGTCCTGCTCCAATTATGTCTTAGCTATAAGTAGAAACTTGACTGGTGTGCTAATGTTAATGTTATAGTTTTAAGAATGAATGTACGGTTTGTTTTTCATAAATAAATAAATAAAAATACTTGCTGCTATGGCTATGTGCGAGCTCTTTATTTATATACTACTCATCTCTAATATTCTGCCGCTAAACAGCACTACGTATTGTTGAGTTCCCGTTTAAAGCCAGTAAGTGAACCAATGTATTTAAAGGCACATGGGTCATATATTTTTAGTTCCCAAGTTTGGGGGGTCATTGGCTATGGAAAGAATGGTTAATATAAGAAGCGCTAAAAAGCTAATGTGATGTCTATAGGTGGAGTCTACTTATTTTTGAATACATTTATTAACCAGCTTAGACGATTCAAATCATTAACAATTTAGCAGTTAATCGACTAAATTTCACTAATGTGAACACAGGTTAAGAACCATTTCATTCGAGTGAAAGTAAATCTTATATTATCAATATATTTTCATTACAAAACATAATTATTTATAAGTTTCTGTCACCTCGAATTATAAATACCGGTTATACTGAGGATAATGCAGCTTGTCAGTCAATATTTATTAGCCAAGATTTACTTTCGATACGCAAGTAAATGCTTACGTCATTAAGGACAGCATTACTACTGCCACAGATCACTAAAGTACTACAGTACTACTAACTACTAAAGTAGAGTTCATATTATTTTTAAATTACCAGTTTCACTAAAATTATTTATCGACGAAAGGTTGACATATTATATAAAGACTACAATGCCCATTACTCATGTGCCCATTATCATTAAGTGGCAGACGCAGCGAAATATACTCGTTTAGCTATTTTTTATTGATGTATGGCCATCATGAGTAAGCTGGTATATGTCGGTAAAACTCTGTCACATATTTATCCAACAACATCCATTGGAGCAGTGGATTTCGATAAGCTTCAAACTTTCCCATTAAGAGCTCAATAATCCATAGCTGGGCAAACTTTTAGTGGGCCATTTACAGGCTCTTATTTAACGTATTGGATCTCCAACAGTTGTGCGTAAAATACATCGATTATGTTTTACAATCGCTTAAAATAAATATATACTACCAATTATAGGGGAACACACCATACCCAACAATTACAATGCTTAGAATTTGTTTAAAAAAAAGCAAGTAAAGAGATAACGAACAAAAAGTACCCACTATGTAAGTACCATGAGGTATTTTTAGCTCAGGTCTTCATTTATTAATAAAAAATGTCCATGAAGTTATTTGTTGCTATTATTTTATGTAATTTAAAACCTGTCAAAATCGATTTACTTATATTACAAAGGTGAAAGTACGCTAGTAACACCGTGATTAGTCATATAATCACCGTGTTACTGCAAATTGTACAGTAACTCGCTCAGCGTTAAACCATTACAGAATTCTCCAATTAATATGTATTGTCAATGTGGAGCAAAGAACTTTTTTTTTTTAATTTTCGTTTTCTTTGTGCTCGACGGTCAGAAAAACATATCTATTAGGTTTCGTATTCTAGAAATCATTTCCATCACACATATACAGAGGGTTTCGTACCACCACACAATACTAAAATATTTACCACGTTATTATAAGGGTTCCTTTTTTCCGTTAGAGGTACGAAATCCCTAAAAAAAACAGTCAAGAAACAACTATTTTCAAGTAGGCTCTTATAGTGATCCACAAACGGAAAAATATCATCATTTAAACTTTTGAGTTTTCAAAGCAAAAATGCGTTGCTGGCATCTTTTGAAATTTAAATTTTCAATAAAAAATATATAATATTGTGTGATTTTTTGTTTTATATTTTTATTATTTTTAATTTGTGATTATAATTCATCTCGTGCTTTACGGTGAAGGAAAACATCGTGAGGAAACCTGCATGTGTCTAATTTCACTAAAATTCTGCCACATGTGTATTCCACCTTATCGTCAAAAAGGGAGAGGAGGCCTTTAGCCTAGCAGTGAGACATTCACAGGCTGTTAATGTTACGGTTACGGTATATAGACAAATAAAAATCACAAATATATGATATCAGACTGTTCTATGGAATTGTATTTTGAACAAAACTAGAAGGCAACTACTTTATGAAATACTCGCGAAGCAAACAATTGAACATGCTTTAAGGGAACACTTCCGCGAACGAGTAGATTGGACAATAAAGGATTTGGTATAGACAAATGATGAATGGAGGATTTTCAAAGTAAATTCTTCTCAAAATAAAAAGCACCATACTGAAAAGAAGACGGTTAGATTACAATAGCAACTCGTTTCTATACATATATATGTGTATAGAAACGAATAAAGTAAAGTATCGTAAAGTATTAACATAATATGGCTTTATAGTTCTTGATCATTTCATTCACCAATCACTTGCCTTTATACTACATATTCTGTGAGTATGGTTTTTACTATTATCAAAAACAAATATGGTTGAAATTACTTTTAGCTGGCTGCTTTGCATGACGTCACCTTCCTCGGGAATGACTGAGCTACTTCCAGCTACCAAGTAATTAGAGCACTTCGTTCTAAATTGATGAAGACTATTAACGAAAAAATCTTTGTCTGTTTGCTTGTTGTATTTTATGTAGACGTGAGAGGGTAAGCGCTGTTGTATGTCCTCCTTGCAAAAGTTGACGGTGTAATAAGCCAATTCGGCCTCACAGGAAGCGCCCTTAGGACACGCGTATTCTGAGCTTTTAAGTGGGCTTCCAACATCCGGCTGCGTATCTTAAAGACTCGCCTCCGCCCGTTGATCCTGTCGAGGCCATTTGGGCTAACAGCAACAACAAAACAGCAATAACAACAGCAACAAGTCAATTCGAAAAAAACTCTGCTGTATGCAATCTTAGATCTAAGTGGAGCTCTGCTGAGCCACGTGAAGAGTATTGCACATAAAGAGTAGCAAAATGTATGTAAAAATTCATATTCCTCCGATTTTTGTAGAGGTTAGCCAAGCGAATGGTACAGATTTATTGTACCGATAAAGTAATTGCTTATGAATGTCCCACTAGTAGCCTAAGGCCCCCTCTTTCTTTGAGGAAAAGATTTGGAGCTTATTCCACTGCTCCAGAGTGGGTTGGTGGCTAGATATGTAGCAGAATTCCACTGTATTGACCTCACGATGTTTTGTTTCGCTAGCGTTTACGAAATTAATTATACATAAATTAAGCACATGGAAATTAAGTGGTACTTGCTTGGTTTAGAACCGGCAAAACGACCGCTTCAGATTCACGCGTTTTTACCACTGGAGCAACTCGGCATTGTAACACATTTAAATAATTATATATTCTTAAACTAAAACATACATAAGGATTAGCATTTAAATATTCTACAGATTAAAATTAAACATTATAAGCATTTCGTAATTGCTGAACAAATCATGATCCCTGGAAAGAACAGTCAGTTCTTCGTTGAATCGCAGACCGATTGTATGAAATTCAACATAGAATCTACATAACAAACGGGTAGCCTCTCATTCGATTTAATCTTGCAAAATGACGCTTCAAAAGCGCTTCGAAGCGCCTACGTGAATAAACATTATGTTTTTTTTCCATTTCGGAAGTCAATTTTTTACGCTTATCTGTAATACCAGTGCTTAATAATAAATCATTAAATTTATATTCTGCCAATTTGCAATAACAATTTATTGGCAAATCGAATATTCTAATGGTGTCGTAACAAATCGTTTTTTTTACCTCATAGTAGTGGGTTTACATGTGATTTTGAATTGAGAATATTTTCGATACCGACAAGAGTATAACTATTTAACTTAACAATAAAATATAGTACAGAAAAAATAATTGAATTAATAATTGAAACGAATGAAAGATAATTTAATTTAATTATAAGGCGAGTTACCAATCGCCGTACCCGTTACACAGAATTATTCCACACGGCTGAAGTAAGCACAAACTAAGCACGCTCTCTGTCCTTGTCGCACAACACTCAGAAATTGATTTGTTCAACATATCAAAGCCAGCATTTAAAAAAGGCTATTATTGAAAGAGATAAAAAGACAACTTAAAACGACTATAAATACGATACACACAAACACAAAAACATACTCACACAGACACATTCATTAGATCTCTTAATAGTTTTAATTTAATTACTGTCATAATTCAATATATGTTTCAACTAATTGTGTTATACTAGCTGTGCCCACGGTTTCACCCGCGCTTATAATATTTCAGTATATATAACATTTTTAGTTTTATTTCCGATATTAGACTTTATTCAGTTTTGCCGCACCCGGATCTAGATAGGGTAAACTACAATTGGAATAATACATGAGAGAAACATCATTTATCGTAAATCTATTCCGACATACTTGAATGTCTTTCCCTGTGCTTTATATATCGTGCTGCAAACGATAACTTCACAGGAAATTGCGTTCTTTTAAAACTAAACTAAACAACTAACCGACTGAGTGGTTCATTTTTCGCCCAGAGAATCCGATTTGCGATTCAAAATGGAAATGCTGCTAGCACTCTTGCCACTATTCCGCGCGGTCATGATTTGTACTATTTTTAATTTTTATTTGTATATATTTAAGGCTTTACTTCACTTGTCAAACTAACTGACTACGTATAAATTTAACGAAACCATGAAATATATAAATATATATATATATATATATATATATATATATATATATATATATATATATATGCGGCAACTAAACAACCGAAAATAGATACGGATGTTTGTATGAGTATTTTCAAACAAACTATTTAACTATCCGTAAAACTATAAAAAGTACTAAAAACTCTGTAGTCTTATCTAGATATCTTTCATAAGAATTCATATTTTATAAAAACGACTGCAAATAATGCATTTTAAAACAAATTTGATTACCGTACAACTGGTTATAGTCAACCTAAAAGATAGATATATCTACGCATGGGCAGGTTACCCAACATATACCAGCATGAACCGAACCCTAGTTAATATGATTGATCATATAGATCTGAGTTCAACTTACATTAGAAGAATAGTCATTTTATAACATTTTTATTGAA
This sequence comes from Nymphalis urticae, assembly GCA_905147175.2. NCBI lineage: Eukaryota > Metazoa > Arthropoda > Insecta > Lepidoptera > Nymphalidae > Nymphalis > Nymphalis urticae. The sequence goes on from LR990008.1 coordinate 5,646,036, forward strand.
TAAATGGTCGACGTGATTCTTTCAATTGATGTAACTCTTTTATTTATAAACCGATTGAAATAAAACAAACACTAAATTTTAAGTGAAGTTAGCCACAATGCATCAGTAGAAATCGCACTCAAATCCATTAAGCTGTTTCTAAGATTAGCGCGCACAAACGCACACACAAACAGGCATACGGACAAAAATTTTAACAATCGTTGTTTTGGGTTGACCGTTGATAAAGGTAATGCTTTTACTCACATATCTTCCATGTACAGACAGCGATCAGTTACAGATTTATTATATGTATAGACTAGCTAATCATCCTGGCTTCGGACGGGAAGATAAGAAGAAAAATGTCTTTTGGATAGGATTTTCGTAAAATCCACTCTTAGTGAGCTTCTACGTCGGAGAAGGAGTACCCGTGACCAATTTCAAGTGAATCGGGCGCACAGTTTAGGAGATCTCGCGATGAGTATTTTGTTTGTATACATAAAGATAAAAGGTATTTAATATTATAAGGTATTTATTTTAACTGTTGGATTACCAAATAAAGAAAGAAATAACCAACAGTTTGGCCAACCGTCATCCACTTTCACTACAGTATTATCTTTACATTACAGTATATTTCAATCTATTGCAGTATAATTCAATTGGATTGACAGTTCCTATTGACATAATACCTCAACATCGATTCATCAATCTATGTATCAAGTAGATCATTATCAGGGCCCCGAATTATAATGATGGTAAGTCAAATACATATGTAACCTCTGCTATAGAATTGTTCGTCATTTCCGAACAATTTAAACACAACTATTATATTGCGTTTATCATAATACCTGTATTTATAGTTTAGAAAATTATGTATAAGTTTAAAATCCGGCTAATTAAATAAACAAAAAACTAGACTGCTCGACATTGCTTTGCTTTTTTTCTTTGCTTCTTTTTTTATTAATTTCTCAGACGGTCATTTTTTTATAACTAGTTATAAAATTCGTAACACACGAAAATATTATTTTATTTTATTAATAAAATTTATGGCTGTTTTTATTTACTTTGTTATAAATAGCCGCTAGATGGTGCAGCGACCAAATGAAAAATGAAAATGAAAATGAACTGATCGCCATGATTTTGTCCTTAGAGAACAGCGTGAGCTTTCTTCATATATTTGTGAAATTGGAGTATACTAAGAAAACGAAACGTCGGGCAAAATAGTTTTCAAAAGGAAAAATATATAGTCCCGACGATTATCCTCGACTATTTTTAACCTAATGAGATTTACATTCACCTCTAATCATAGTGTGCTAATGTATCGCGCTGCGCCACGCGGTTTTATTTACGCGTTTTTTAAATTTATAATTGAATATCCTTGTAATATTTCTAAGATTACCAGTCAAATTTGAAAGCTTAAAAAGCAATATTTATTTATATTATCGGTAAAAAATATATTATGTATATATTTTACAGAATAGGAAAGCGGACGAGCATATGGGCCACCTGATGGTAAGTGGTCGCCAAACGCTCTTAGACATTGGCTCTGCAAGAAATGTTACCCATCACTTACATCGCCAATGCGCCACCAACCTTGGGAACTAAGATGTTATGTCCCTTGTGCCTGTAATTACACTGGCTCACTCACTCTTCAAACCGGAACACAACAATATCAAGTACTGCTATTTTGCGATAGAATGTCTGATGAGTGGGTGGTACCTACCCAGACGAGCTTGCACAAAGCTCTACCACCAGTAAAAAATTTAATAAGCGTGAAACCGAAACAAAAACACAAAAAACTTAGCTCTTTATATCATTAGTATGCTAGACGATAATAACATATCTTTGACTTTCAATAGAATGCATAAACAAATAGAACTCAAAAACAAAAAAAAATTGAAGAGGAATACCAGTGCTGTAGAATTTCAAGTCATTATAATTCATATTATTTTTTGGTTATCTTTACGAGCAAAAGTTATTGGAGCAACTTAAGGCAATATATTTAATGAGGTGCCCAAAGTCTTAATTACCTTAGAACTGTCTCGGATTTTATCATCCAATTCTTGAATTTTATCGGATTTAATAGTTAATGGTATTTATATAATTAAGGAATTGGGTTAGATGAGCATACATTGCCGTAGTATGCCGTAATGCCGTAGTAAGCGATCCCGTGATGCTCAAGAAACGGTGAGGATACCGCAGGTTTTTAGTAGGTATTCCAGTGCACTGGACTTTCTAGGCTCCGTCGTCTCCTACATACATTCATTTTATGTGAGGAAAACGACTATATGCGTCATTCCAGCGAGAAAAAAACGAGGGTACATAGATTGTATCCAATGATACCGGATGCAAAACATGACTGAATTTAAATATATTAAATTTGTTTTTATAATTGTTATCATTTTTATCGGTAAAGAAACGCACTTGGCAAATCTTCAGTAAAATTACACTGTAGCCGTTTTCCTCACGGAACTAATTATAAATACAAATTAAGCACATGAAACTTCAGTGGTGCTTGAACCCGCTATCATCGGTTAAGATTCAGGCGTTCTAGCTACTGGGCCATGTCGGCTATACCAGTTGTAATTTTGTATCTCGCCTTACATGTTTAACAATAGCATTATTAAATAAATTAGATGACCATCAGATTACTTATTAATTTGAAGTGAATGTATCGATCTGTGATAGTAATAATGTTATTATTTACAAAACATCATATAACAATTGGTTTGATAATTTCGCTCTAAATAGAATGTACAGAGCGAAGCGTGTAGATGAAATGTTTCTTTGATTAAGTTATATAAGTCATTATTAAGATTTTAACAGAATATAAATTGCTATCCCATTCTTGGTTGAAATTTTAGACAAGAGCGAATCAATTATGAAATCTTAGGATATTCTATCTTAGAATATCTTAACATGTAATAGTGTAAAAATATTTATCAAAAATATTACACCATGTCTTATTGCCTCTACTGGTGATAGGAGGGCTGGATCTATTACGGTAACCATTTTTAATTTTTATTTGTGTATATTTAAGGCGTTAATGTAAATAAATACTTAACTTGTTTAATGTGATGTATAAAAAGCTTTGTCATTTTATTGGCTCGCTAATAAGGCCACGTATCCCATAGCCTTACGGTTAAATCGGGGGTCTTTATTTGTTTAGTTTTTCTGAAATTCCCAACTTTGAATGCGCATGCGCACGCCATGTAAAAAGTCCTTTTGGCATCTGTGTTTCCCAAGTTATGTTAACTTGTGTATGAATGATTAAATTATAAGTCCAAAGTTTACAATATAAATTTAATTTTTTATATACCATTTTAATATATGCACAGAATACGAAGAAGTTACATTTATAAAAGCGAGAGAGAAAGTCAAAGATAATAAGCATATAAGCAATTAAATTTTTAATTCATTATAATTTAAGCACAAGAAATAATTTTATACAAAAGGACAAAATCATTAATGCTGGAAGCTATTATTTTTATATTATTAAGGCTATTTGACCCACATACCTAATATTCCAATTTCGGTTTGTCAAATTTGAACTTAAAACGCATTGGTTTTTAAATATTAATGAAATATTCACCAAAGAAGTTAAATGATTTTAAGTGAGAGAACCTACAAGAGAGCTCATCTTCAATAGCCAGAATACTGAACTCACGGCTGAATATCATTCATATGACGGAAATCCCAAAGATCAGAACTGACCGCTTTGCGAACTGCTTCATACAGCACGCAATCGAGTTGTGGAGTTCACTACCGGTCTACAATCTAAGTGCGTTCCAAGCTGGAATGAAAAGGCACTACATAGGTTTGCTCGCTTCCTCAAAGGCTGCACCACAAGGCAGTAGGCAAGCACGTTCCATCTTAGCCATCAGCACTCACCATTTGATGTATTTGTTTAATGTATAAGCCAATAAAAACATAAGCCTTGGATGGTTCTAAGCTATACTATCGGATTGTCATCCCGTTGCATTATTTGAGTGAGGGAATCTCTAGTACTTCTGTATTTCCACACACAATTAATAGGACACTTTTATATCTTCTATGCATTTGGGTCTAATGAGAAGGGTCGCCTCAGCTGAAATTGGTCAGACGAACATAAACAATTCCAAGGAGATCCGCGTTGTTATAACTCAATTATATAAACAATAGAATAATTTAATCATAAAATAAAAATATACAGTAATTTACTAAATTTTTCATAATAACTACATCTATTTTGTTTTTGACATACTTTCACTATTTCATATTTTAATCATGATTGGACAGACCACGCCATCTCACGAACAAATTAATAACTCTATATAGACTATTCGTAATGTGTTTCGTAAAAGCGCCATCTTGCGGACTACTACAAAACCAGATGGAAAACTTGTTGAACATAATAAGGAGTTTTAATGATAACTGATAGATGACACTAATCATATGTTATCTTTTTATTGTATAATTTGTTTCTTTATTTTATTTTAATATTAATTATTTTGTTTTGTGTTACACTACTTATTATAGTTTTAATAAAAACCATTTTTTGGGACTTATTGTACATATTAATTTGAACACTTGTTTTTTTTTCCGTATTCTATTTTTTTAATATTATATAAGTAGTTTTTTTATAAATCTTGTTTTATATTTTTTAAAGCATTTAAATCTGTAATTTTACTAATTTATCTAATACCAAATTCTCACAAGCGAAGATATGAGTGGAAACTAATCTTAAAATACAATATAAAATGGCAATGATTATGCTCCAAGCCTTTTCAAGAGTATTTAACCCAGAAATGAGACATTAATAGGCTGTAAGTTTATTCATAAATGTAATGCATATGTAAGCCATCTTCTTGAATCAATGTTTATTTATGATAATGAAATCCCTACGGACTATCTCTTTATTTATAAATGTTTTATGTAAATTAGCTAAGCTATTGATAATATTTTTCGAATGGGACTAAAAATCCTGAGTAACTTTGCGATACCCTAAATGAAGCTAAACAGAGGCTAAGTAGCGGTTATAAGTATTACTTAGTGTGCGAAGTAAAGTAGGTAGTTGATAAATACAATTAAATACAATGTTTACGAGAACTTTAAATGCAATCTTTCTACAATCACTTTCTTGAAGCTGTTAAGGCATGTTCCTTAGAAATTGTTTAAGAAATTATGTAAAAATAAAAGAGTACTAGTCTATACTAAGGGTCGAAGCGTCAACGTTCAACAATGCTGTAAAATTAAGCTGATAGAAGCCAGATAATAAAATATTTTTACCATACAAATACGAGTAAAGCGCAACCTTTCCACGTGAAAAATGTTGCACTAAAATTCGACCCTAAAATTTTACTCTCATCTTTACCAAGGAGGTTTTATTGAGAAGTGATAAAGTCGGAAAACACTTATTTGAACGGAACCAGTGATAAAATTTTAATTGCAAAATCTTTATACTGTTTGCAGTCAAAACATTTGTAGTAATCGTGCAAACATTTGTTGAAGATTTAACACCCGTGTTATTGCATCAACTATGATTAACTGGTTCATTTTTCGCCAAAAAAATCTAGAATGTTTTTCAACGAGGAACTGCTGTGAGCATTCTAGCAGCTGCTAGCTGAGTAGCACAAATATTTCAACTGTAAATTACAGAAATACATAATTAATTTAGAAAAGAAATATATGTACATATGTATACATTGATATAACGAGTTTATACATAATACAAATAGTTAATTGGACAAACCCCAAAGCCGAGAAAGTTCTTAACTTAAATAATTAAGACCACAAAGATACACTTTGAGAAGTTATTTCATAATACACAACATGTTCTTTGAAATTTTAGCCATAATACCTTAATATAAATTTTAATACAAGTCAAAGTAGACTTTAATATTATTCGATAGAGTTGATTGTTGAATGATGTGAGATCTTATTTTAAGATCTAACGAAATTGAGCTTAGCAGCAGAGACTACTGGAGTAATTGTAGAAGTTTTAACCTATCGTCCATTGGAGTTTGTAAAGCGTTATTGTCAAAGTTATGGGCTAATGGAAAATGAAATTTTATTTCGAAGCGCTTATCGCCATTTTGTAAATAATTTAAAGTCACTCTAAGGTATTTATAAAATAATCAATATTAATAGTTTATGTAATAATTACATGTTTATTATTTACAAACTTTCTTTCTTTAGTAGTCCCAAAGATATCTTTATAATGTGATCCAAATGTTGGCTGTGTTGAAAATAATTAACTCATTTTTTTATTACAGCGTATATGCAAAATACTTATTATAATATCCCCAATGTCTGTCATGAGAAGAAAAGGAAATTGTGTTTCCGATGTTAACAAATTGTAGATGAGAATAAAGTTATGCTAATGCTAATTTATTTAGAGATTTTGATCCATTTTCGTATTTTTAGTCGTTTTTTGGTGGACATCGGTCTCTCACTATAAAATATGTGTTAATTGAAGTTTAAAATTAAACGCATAAGTTCATACTCAAGTATAAATTATACTAATATTGGAGCCCATAGTGTGTCGTTAGAAAAGATTAATAATAAGACTGTAGGGCTCGCCCTAGGAATGGAGGCCGCTTAGGCGGGCTAACCGTCGGGGCGTCACGATAGGATGCGTTACCGATCCCGTGATGTCCCTTCGAAAAGACAAAGTGGGTACCGCTGGTTTTTTAGTGGGTATAGCGGCGCCTTCAGCGCCGGTGAGTCCCACATACCCCCGCCCCCTTTTGTGGAAACGCGTAATTGCGTTTTTCCAGCGAATAATAAGGACTATAAGGCTGTTCTATAAGAATAAACTCGAGACTCACCGCAGAAATGTTAGAAAGTGATATGCGACTTTGACCATAATAATTATAACATTTCAATAATACCGAAACCAAACGGTTCTCAACATTTCACTAAAATTTGATTTCAACGTTAATTAAAATTATATTAATATTATTAATACAACACATAAGATAAAGAATCATTTAATATTCAATTACAACAATGACTAGTCCGATATAAGAATTTTATACAACAACAACAAAAAATCTAAAGTGTTTCTTATCACCAAATGTGTTCAAACTTGGCTGCTAGACCAACGTCAGGCTTGCCATGACCCAAGTCTTGGGAGACGGTTCCCCCAGCTGATACGTGAGTATTTTTGTCTATATTCCAGACTTTAGAAGCAGCAGCTGCAGCCTGTAAAATTATAATGCAAGTTAACTATTTAAAGTTGAAAATGTTATCTAAAATAATGTATTTCTTTCAGAAAGAAATGAATAAGCATATTTAAATATATTGAAATTCGAAAATACTCAATTTCGAATTCGAAGAATATCTTGAGTCATGAAAAACGTTATAAGAACTAAAATGATATATGCAAGAGTGTCCAACGTTGCATCAGATAATAAGGCAGTTTAAAAACTTGGAGTAAATGTACCAGCATAAAATAATATTTTTCACACTTTGGAATTTTGGCCAACATGTTCAGAAATCGCTTAGAAACTGAAGTGAAGAGAAGTGAAGACTACTCTGATGATATCTTGGAATAAAATTATTAAATCATTGCGAAGTCGGGGCCGGTAGCAAAGTTTATACATATTTCTTATATTTCTCAATAAAACTTACGTTCGTTCCACCACCGATTTGTTTTGTTACTTCCAAAGTGGCGTCGGCGTTTTTGTGAGCGTTAGTCCAATCTAATTTCCCTCCAAAGTAACTGTTGTCGCCATTTGGGCTCAGAACGCGTGAACCATACGCTTCAGCTTTCAATACACCCCTAGCATCATTGAATATATCCCGCTTGTAACCAGCTTTGCCCTGTGAAAGGTAAATGCAAACTTGGAGATTTTTCGAAAGTGGTTTTATCGCAGTGATTACATTTGCACACTTAGACCGCTTATGATAATTTATGCGTTTTCGTTAACGATATTCAATAACGTAATTTCTCTATTAATTCTAATTACAGTTTTTAAAGATTACCAGGATGCCTATTGCGTTTTTCTTTACTTATTCGATAGCGTTGCAGTTAACTATAGTTTGTATGAAATTCTGATTATTGTCATTTGACGGCGCTTTTTTTCATTCCATACAAATCGCATACCGTCGTAACGTCATAACGTCAACTATATCGTATAAGTAAAATAACTCACACTATAAACATAGAAAATGTATATGATTGTAATATTAAACATATTTATAAACATAATTATTGCAAACTTAGATTAAAATATATCTAAACAACATAACATAATTTCAATATTATCTAAAAACAAAAGATACTGGTGGTAGGGCTTTGTGCAAGCTCGTCTGGGTAGGTACCACCCACTCATCACATATTCTACCGCAGAACTATTAGTAAGTAAGTACTCGCAAGTACTTGGTATTGTTGTGTTCCGGTTTGAAGGATGAGTGAGCCAGTGTAATTACAGGGTCAAGGAACATAAAATCATAGGTCCCAAGGTTGGTGGCGCATTGGCGATGTAAGCGACGGCTAACATTTCTTACAGTGCCAATGTCTAAGGGCGTAATACGCAAGAAACTTACTCTATATCTATTAATATAATTGATTTAGAATTTGAAACAAAAATACAAACACTATAATTAGGATCAGTTTCAATTCTTGTCAATGAAAGTGTACTTACAAAAAGCATATCCTCTGTGTTACCGAGGGTACCAAATATTCTTCCATCACCGGTTCTCTTGATCCAAGTAACGTCACGTGGATGACGAGCTGACTTCGCGAGCATGTAATAATCAGGGTATCTGGAGGGAAATTATATATCGATACAAACAATGGATTTGACACTGTTTAAAATTATACACCGATAGTTCAGTGGCGTTAACCAAAGATCGAAGGATCAAATCCAGATAAGTATCCTAAGTTTTTAAGTTTATGTAAATTTAAAAGACATATATTAATCCTTGTACCGGTAGACACATACCTTATTTCATCTTATCTTTTACAATCTCGCCGTTGTGTTGGTAATGACATGGCTTTGATGCCAAGTGATTATCACTTATTATAATTTTACTTTAAATCATAGAAGGATTCTCAGATTGTATATTACAATATTCATAATAATATTGTTTAAATTCAAGGTTATAATATCAAGACAAATTTTGTTTCAGTACATTTAAAATCTGACTTAGATGATTTTTTTTAAATTAAGGTAATGCAAGATATATTATACAGCCATACTTATAAACGATGCATAGCGGATTTTTAGATAAAAACATATTTCGCTCTTTTTGTCATTAATCATTTACCATTCGAAAGAAAACAAAGCATTATTCAACTAATCACTCGCTATGCAACGTTTATATGCTGATTATTTTTGAATATATCACTTATTGGTTTGTGGAATTTTGATAATTTGATTATTTACCGTTCTTTATATGAAGGTGGTTGTGATACTTGTGCGCAAGCGCACGCCAGTAACGCGAATCCAATAATGATTTGTACTTGCATTTTGATCTGAAAAAAAAACGTAATTAAACAATTATCATTATAACAACTTAAGTCTTAAATTACCATTATTTTAATTAATATATATTTTATGTAAGAAAATATTTTCAAGTGAAATAATTTTATGTCTTAAAAATAGGCCTTTTGTTACACGTAATTAATTAGAGGTATCAGAATTCATTCCGAAACATTCCTCACGATATTTTCCTTTAGCACAGAACACTTTATAAGCACAAAAAAACTAAGTAATAAGTTGAACGCCCAGAACATTGAACCCGCGACCTTCGATCAACATCCAAGTGCTATCAACTAGGCCATATAGCTTCACAATGTATTATTATGTAAGTTAAATAATATCTATTTCTCTAATTAAGTATTAACTTTTTTTAATACTTTATATATTTAAGTTATACATAATTAAAATTAAAATATATTACTTTATATATGACAAGCAGCTGAACTCCTCAAGTTCTAACGATTAATGAATATTAAAAATACATTCTCCTTTTATTTATATGTAAGTTTGTATAGAGGTTAAGTCCCTATCCACACGAAGGAGTTCATCATATCTGACTCACGCTTTATACATGATAAAAACATAAACAAGATATATAACGTTGGGGGAATTTCAGCTTTAAAGCGATTAGTGACGGCTTTAACGGCGAGGTACAAAATTGTTTCCCTACAAAATGACGCGTGTACAAACACTGCGCGCATTGAAAGTTACGACGTTCATGTGCACCTTATCTCTTTGTCTCTCGTTTGTAATTTATGATTAGGTCGAAAAGGATGAATGATGATAATATTTAGGATTTTATTGCTGTGTTACTGTTCGAAAATGGGGGCCAGTGTAATTACAGACAGTGGCGTAACACAGTAGAACCCTTTCTACTGTGTTACGCCACTGTCTGTAATACCTATTTGCCTATTATGAAAACGAACTTCTTTTTCGCCAGTTCTTCTTTGGTCTGAGGTGTTTATTTCCGAATCGGTGGTAGATTTATGACAATCAATAAGTGTATTACTTCTATTTTGAATAAAAATATTTGATTTCAAACGTGGACTGTTGAGCGTTGAGCGAGAAGTCAGTCGCCATTACACCTGAAAGCTGGGTTTTATTATTTTAATTAAATCAAAAGTGACATTGTTATAATTTTTTAATATCAAATTATTGTTTATACACGAGACAATAACCAGAAAAACTAAGCTTAAACGACCATCCGATTATATTCCTCGTTGTCCTTGAAAAAATAATATTAATAATCGCAAATTACATTACCTACATTATATGTTTTTGTTGTGTTTTTAATCGAAAAATTGTTTTAAAATAAAATAATTGTCTGTCTCACTGGACCCCATTGTTTGGCCAGCATTGATTGCATTGGCATGGCAACTCCACAGATTGCAGGCACCAATGTTATCTTACATGGTTGGTGTATAAAATGTGAAGAGTGATTTATATATCTTGCTGTGTAAATATCGTGTTAAAATTTACATGTATTCTTAAAGTTATTATTTATAACGGATATTCCGGATATTCCACATTTGAATTCGAAAAAAATTTTTTAAAGGTAGATCTTAAACTAGCTTGTCGCTGATTAATAGATTCAAAATAAATTAGATTTAATTATTTTTATTATATTGATATAAATGGACAGGAAATAATAATCAAATTAAAAATACCAAAGTGTCTTTTGATACGGGCTTAGCGCCCTCTTTCTATTTGGCGCTTAGAGCGATCGATTTTTACTTATCTCATGGCTGATGCTGCCTCTGTAAATCTAACGACCCGTAACTTGATAAGATCTATTAAGTCATTTACAGTCTTAATAAGTGTTTCGCACAAACGCATTTCTATCTTTGTCAGCGCTATCGGGTTTAAACCAGACACGTCGTTGGAGGGGAATTTTCTGTAACAAGTTACAACAAATACGTAATCATTATCATATATAACTTTGTTTTCATTTAAACTCTTATCACTCAAACGTAACAAATATTCATTAACCTCAAATGACCATGAATATTAATAGAAAAATTACCAAATACATCGTATGTTTTATGTATGCAATACCTCATAAAAACATGTATTCTTCTAAAAACACAATATGATTGAATTTTTTAATCTATTTTATAATTTAAATGTTATTTAAATAGTATAAAACTAAATCGCTATCTGCCTCTGTCTGTATCTCCACTAACTTCTTCTCACGCAACGGATTTTTATACGATTTTCACTAACAGAAATAGCGATATATATATATATATATATATATATATATATATATATATATATATATATATATATATATATATATATATATATATATATATATATATATAATCCTTCCTCGTATAAGCAATAAGTATAAGCAATAAGTGTAAGTAATAGTATAATCCAAGTTAAGCACAGACACAGAGGACTCAGTCGATAGTCAATGGTCTAGGATCCAGTCAACAGTGAACACCATTGGAAAACAGGTGCTTGGCACTTCGAAGGGAGGCCGCGTCATCGACAAGGAGACGTGGTGGTGGAACGACTCAGTACAGGAGGCAGTTCGAGAGAAAAAGACACAGTTTAAGAAGTGGCAAGAGACCAAATCTCCTGAAGACCGGGACGCGTATAAAGCAGCTAAATGTGCCACCAAACGAGCAGTTGCCAAAGCCCGTTACCAGACGCTGTCACCTCTGTATGACACGCTCGAGACAAATGAGGGCCAAAAGACTATCTTCCGTTTGGCAAAGGCTCGGGAGAAAGCGACACAAGACATAACAAAATGTCTTTGTGTCAAAGACTCCAATGGCACTTTGGTTTGCGATGCAATTAAGGTGAAGGAGAGGTGGCGCGGCTACTTTAACGTGTTGCTTAACACACAACACGCTAATGTGTCTCCTCCAGAACTGCCTCCTAATCTCGGACTTGTTGCACCGGTAACACCTGACGAGGTACTCAAATGTCTTCGTACAATGAAGAACCGAAAAGCCGTAGGCCCTGACGACTTGCCGATTGAAGCGTGGAAAGCGATGGGTTCTCATGGTGTGAACCTACTTACTGACCTTTTTAACCGAATACTTACTAGCCGGAAGATGCCCAACTCTTGGAGATTGAGTATCATTACTCCAGTATATAAAGGCAAAGGTAGTGTACAGGACTGCGAAAGCTACCGCGGTATTAAGGTTATGTGCCACGCCATGAAACTCTTCGAACGCGTAATCGACTCAAGGCTTCGGCAAGAATGTACCGTCTCGGAATGTCAGTATGGGTTTCGCCCAGGCTGTGGAACCATAGACCCCATCTTCGCCCTAAGAATACTAACCGAGGCTCACAGAGAAAAGAAGAAGCCGCTGTACATGGCGTTTCTAGACCTGCAGAAGGCATTTGACTGCGTCCCACGCCAAATAATCTGGTGGGCTTTGAAGATGAAGAATGTGCCACAAATCTATATTGACATTATCCGAGACATGTACCATCATTCGGAATCAATAGTGAGGACCGCCGTTGGCGACACACACTCTTTCCCGATCACAGTTGGTGTCCACCAAGGCTCGGCCCTGAGTCCTTTTCTGTTCAGTGTAGTGCTTGACGTTGTCACAGCGAAAGCCCATGAACCGTCTCCCTGGCTCATGATGTATGCTGATGACATTGCACTGGTAGATGAGGACAAACAGGTATTGGAGCAAAAGGTGAACCAGTGGAAGGGTGTGCTAGCGAGGGGTGGTCTGATGCTAAATGTTGCGAAGACCGAGTATATGGCCTGTGGCAGTACGGACCCCGAACCCATAAAGATAGGCGGAGAATCCGTTATCAAAACGGAAAAGTTTAAATACCTCGGGTCCGTACTGCACGAGTCTGGTGCGATCAACCACGACGTCAGAGCTCGAATAAACGCAGCTTGGGCCAAATGGCGGGAAGTCACCGGGGTAATCTGTGATCGCAGGATACCGGTGAAATTAAAGGGCCTTGTGTACAAGTGCATCATCCGACCAGTCTTATTGTACGGCAGCGAGACGTGGCCAGCTCTCGCGAGACATGTTCAGCAACTTCACGTCGTGGAAATGAAGATGCTGCGGTGGATGTGTGGCGTTACGCGACTAGATCGTATTCGTAACGAGCACATCCGTGGTAGCCTTGGCGTGTGCGATGTAGCGGACAAGTTGCAGGAAAGTCGTCTCCGTTGGTTTGGCCACATTAGCCGCAGACCGCCAGACTATGTTGGGAACCGATGCCTGGACTTTGTTGTCGAAGGCCCCAGATCCCGCGGCAGGCCCAAGAAGCGCTGGCTCGATGTTGTAAGGAACGATTTGAGAGAGCACGATCTCACTAAAGACGACGCTTTAGATCGGGCAAAGTGGAGGCAAAGATGTAGGAAAGCGGACCCTGGCAGTACTAGGCCGGGAAAACGCTAGGAAGAAGAAGATATATATATATATATATATATATATATATATATATATATATATATATACATATAAGTGTATAATTTGTGAAAATAACTCAACTATGACGTTGTTTTGTATAAGAAACTCTTTTTTGCCCGCTTACATGGCAAACACTGGCTAAGCCGTAGGAGATCGAAATCGAAATAATTTGTTCCACAGTTGTTGTTTATGACCATGTCTATCTTCTAAGAAATGCATCACACAATAACTATTTTTCTATTACAAATAAGTAACAAACAATAGTTTATTTGCGAATCCATTTTCTCTAATTCATAATGAATCTATGTTTAGATACATATTAGTTCAATACCTTCGCATTTATCGTAGACAACAATATTCTTTTACACTATATCATTCGAATGAATATTTTAGAATATATTACCCATTCAAATTAAACGCAACCGAAGAAATGGCACGCTGCGAAACTGATACAATTTTCACATTGACAGTTAAAATTTAGACCTTTAAACCAATTTTGATACTATTCATATTTCTTATTTATGACGTACATGAATTATTATATACGTTATTAAAGTATAAATATACCCACTTAATATTTTCATGCTGAGCTTAATTCTCGGTTTATTTATTAGTAAATTACATATATGCAAAGCCGGTGGGTTGGTAATGAAAAAATCCTCCTGACCGATTTCGGCTAATGCAATCATTCTCAAGAAAGACTACATGCCAGCGCAGAATATATTATAGTACACAAGTGTTAGTATTGTGTTCCGGTTTAAAAGATGAGTGAGCCAGTGTAACTTCAGGCAATATAGACATGACATCTAAGTTCCTAAAGTTGGTTAGTCTATTAGAGAAGGTGACCATTTACCGTCAGGTATCCCATTTATTAACTTCAGATTTTAATACTGTGTAAGTCTATTAAAAAATATGGCTATGTAGCTGGCGAGCATGATATATTATTTGATATGGCGACATTAATAGTGATAACATTTCCTTAAGAAAGAGACAAGATCGCGTCAGCCGCCATGGTATCCCTGATTTGTAATGAAAGAGGGGGTACTTATTTGCTCATTCGTCCCTGACGCTGGGGATTCTTTCTGACTATTGTAAAAGCTACTTAAAATTCACAGATTCACATGTCATCAATCTTCATTTTTTTTTAAATCAAAATCTGATTTTTTTTATTCAAGTCGGTTCTCATATTTAAATCCTTATGAAACAGAATGTTAAGACACCGCCGGTTCGAAATGTATGTATGTACAGAGAAAACTCGGCAATACATAGTCAACTACATACAATTAAATTTTCATATCCTATATTAAAGTAAACGAACAGACGCCACGTTTTTTAATAATTTAATATAGTAAATAAGGTAAAATATTTGGTTGGTAGTAGTTAGTTTTTATGCAAAATATGTAAAAGAAATATTGTATTTAATTAACGCCTATGAAATTGATTTGAAAAAAAAGTAAAAATCGCTTTATAGCGATTAAATTATTTTACCCCGACGTTCCAAACCTCGTTTTTGTTATCATATCGTATAAGATGTGAGTCAGATATGATGAACATCTTTTCCTGTTCATAGGGACTTAACCTCCAATACAAGCTTTCGTATAAATATATGGAGAAGTATTTCAATACTCACAATAGTCTTGAAGACTTCAGCTGCGTATCAAATAAAAGGTAATATTTGTTTAAATTATATATGTAGCACATATAACATTATATATATACTTAAAATGAATAATAAGTATCTTAAACTAAAGATTAATATTCAATAATTGAAAGTAAATATTTAAGTGATTGTAATACCTAATTTTTCATTTTCAGATCAAAATGCAAGTACAAATCATCATTGGATTCGCGTTACTGGCGTGCGCTTGCGCACAAATACCTCAAGCTTATGAGGATGGGTAAGAACTTAAAGTATCAACAACTATTAGTATAATTTGTTGGTCAAAAGTTTTCTTAGTTTGAAAGCTTTTTTAACTGATAAGTGTATTAATTTTGCAAGGTTAAAATTACTTTTAATATTATCACCCATTTGACGCTCATATATAATACCAGTACTTCTCGTTTCTCCAGTCATTAATTAATATTATTAAGAAACTTCTAAAAAGCTATTGCTTATAAATCTATGACGATTTGATATTCCGCGATCTGCGATTCAGGCTCACGTCTTCTATCCAATGAGCTTTTTCGGTATATAAGTTGAAATACGGCCAAAAAATCCTTCATATTGATATATGATTTCTCTCCAGATATCCTGATCATTACAAGTTCGCGAAGGCTGCTCGTCATCCACGAGATGTTACTTGGGACAAGAAAGTCGGCGATGGAAAAGTATTCGGTACTCTCGGTAACACGGACGACAGCCTTTTTGTAAGTTCACTTCAGTAAAAAAATCATATTTCAATTTATTATATAATACATTTCTTGATTACCTATAAACTAGTATTTAAATATATATATAGATTAAATTAATTTCTTAAATGATTTATATCATAAGTGGTCGAAGATTCAATTTAATTTAAATTTTAAAGTATTTTCAATTATCTTTACTTTCAGGGCAAAGCTGGCTACAAGAAAGACATATTCAATGACGATAGGGGTATTTTAAAAGGCGAAGCTTATGGTTCACGTGTGTTGGGTGCAAACGGCGACAGCAGCTATCTGGGTGGGAAGTTAGATTGGGCTAACGCTAACAAAAATGCTGAAGCAACTCTGGAACTCACCAAACAAATTGGTGGCAGGACAAACGTAAGTGAACTGAAAACTGAGTAAAATTCAGAAATAAAAGAAATATGTGTTAACGTGTTATTGACCTCGACATAGCAATGGTATTATCATCTATGGTGTAATATATTCATTGAAATTCATTCCAATTTCCAAAGTTTTATTCATATAATTTAATTCTCTCAAAAACTTAATTGCGTTTGTGCAGTCATAGTTATGCTCACTTTTAAGATCTTGTACGTTAATATACATATATATTGTGAGTATAATTTTAGTTTAGCTGTTTGTTTTTAATCGTTTTTCAGCAAGCTAACTTTTCCTACAATATAAATATTAATTTTGACTTATCCTCATAATGAATGATTTCGAGCTACATTTTCGACTTAAAATAATTTACTTACATTATAATTTTACAGGCCGCGGCTGCTGCTTCGAAAGTCTGGAATTTTGACAAAAACACTCACCTATCTGCTGGAGGGACTGTCTCCCAAGACCTGGGTCGTGGCAAACCGGATGTTGGTCTAGCGGCCAAGTTTGAACACATTTGGTGATGAGGAAAATTTTTCGATGATTGTTATTATGTAATATTTACGTAGTCGACTAGTCACACAACCCAAAATATTAAAAAATAAATAATTGGTAACTCACATCTTGTATTATTGATATTATTTCCATTTGTATAAACATTTTGTATAATAATAATTATTATTATTTTGGTATTTAATTTTGCAAATCTCGGTATATATCGATAAATGAATGATCACGGACCAAAGTCAGTGAATCATCTGGGTCCTAATTGAAAATTTTAAATAATCCGTACGTTTATTTCATATATTGATGTAATCTTATTTTGTAAAATCCAAAATTGTATTTCATTATTCGGTGAACACTAACACGAGGCCGATCCAATCTTAGATAATGGTTTCTTCCTGTATAATAAAGTAAGAATATGTGAGTAACAGCACCATTAGTAACTCAGAATAATACATCATAAAACAAAATAATATTGCAAACGTTTTAAAAAATACCGTCAGTTCGAAGAAACAAAGGATTTCGACACATAATTATTGTCATATGACTTCAAATGTAGATGTAGTCGAAATAAAAATTATAAGTCCTAGCGATTTCTAAACAAACACTCTCAAAACATAGATACACAAAAACTTTAAACGAGATTTGTTGACCTCAAAGATGTCTAACTAAAGGTCAGCCATCAATTTTCTAAAGATTTTCGGTTACATCAGCAAACAGGTGTTTAACTTTTGTATGAAATCTTGAATCACATGGAAGCGTATAAGGAAAAAACGGAGCATACATTTTTTCCTAATACCTACCAGGGGGTAGCCTTAACATGCAAAACTGCGGGTGAAAATTAGTTTATTACAAAGTAGTGCAGGTGAAAGTTCTTACTATACGTATATAAAAGTATAAACAAAATTCATCATTATAACAAAAAATAATATAAGCCAAACAAACCTATATAAAAATTTAAAAATCAAATCTTAACTATTATACAACATAACTAATGAAATCGTAAAAAAATAACAAAATTATTAACTAAATCATATGAAAATCCAATGCTATATTTTGGAATATTCCGTAACAGCCTGTGAAAGTGCCACTTCTGGGCTATAGGCCTCCTCTACTTTTTTTGAGGAGAAGGTAAAAAGTCGAGATGGCCCAGTGGTAAGAACGCGTGAATCTTAACCAATGATCGTGGGTTCAAACCCGGCAAGCACCACTGAATTTTCATGTGCTTAATTTGTGATTATAGTTCATCTCGTTCTTTACGGTGAAGGAAAACATCGTGAGGAAACCTGCATGTGTCTAATTTCACTGAAATTCTGCCACATGTGAATTCCACCAACCCGCATTGGAGCAGCGTGGTGGAATAAGCTCCAAACCTTCTCCTTTTCCTTAGGAATATTATTTGTTAATATTTTATTAATTTAAGTGGAGTTTATTCTCTAGTGTCATAAAACAAAAACTAGAAATGTAAGATTATTGATACTATCAGCAGTATTTACTCTCGAAAGCAAACATGTCATATGGGAAACGCTGTCCTAGTTTCCAATGTTAGTGCAGTGGGAGTGTTTGTATAAATGCTTTAAAATCGCGTAAAATAGAGGCTTGGAAAGAAAAATATTATGAAATAAAATCCTTGTGTATTTGTCGCAATGTGAGAATGGTTTGTCGTTTTTTATTTCTATTTAATATTAAATAGTGACTAATAAGTTTTATTGTTTGAATTTGTTTATCGAATATTCCACGGAAAATTTTAAAAATATTTTTTGCTTTTATTAATAAAAAGTAATGCTTCTGTATTTTTATTAATAACGATTTTGACTTTCATATTATTTCATTATTATTTTAAATATTAATTGAATAATAATGTTATGTAAAAGTCTGAGGCTTTTCTATTCTTTGTTGGGGTTCTTAAATTAAATAAATAAATAATTCTCAAAAGTGAATTTGTTATTTAATAATATTTAACCTAAAAAAAATTCATACATATATAATAATATAGTAGTATTATTGTATAAGGCATTCAGTTTAGGTAAAAGCTATTCTAAAAGATTTCATATAAAATAAACGCTTTTTGTTTTGTAGTATAATATTCAATTACATAATACAAGACTGTTATTTCGTTTGCAATCTTATAATCGCAATTATGAGCAAAACAAAGCGATTTAATGTTTGCACGCACTTGATATATATACTAGCGATGAAATTTCTCTCTGATCTTTAATTCTCTGTTCTTGTATTATCGAATTAAAAGACACAGATTAAAAAATCTGCTCAATAATAATAAAACTCAGTTACATCTAATTTTTAATACATATCAACAGCAAGATGGGTATTGAAATATAATTAAGGTTATTTAAAAAAAAAATTACTTTTTAATATCATAAATAGTTGTTTAATTGTGTAATAAATAAAACCAACCGATTTATTTACTCTGTGACAAAACGCACAAAGCCTTGCATCGAGCATACGTAACCTAAATCCATGCATTTTGGGGAAATGGACCCGTACCGGACATGTAACATGCTTCAATCACAGAGTACACTCCAGAGAACTGTATTTACTCTGTATATAAAGTGTGCGAATCCATTAGCTCGTGTTAATATTATATTGTTGCCCGAGATCTCTAGGCTATTTTCTCTGTGGTAACGACTTTGTAGTCTAAGGTAAGTTTTTATTACATGTCAAACTGCTAATAGTTTTTATGCAAACAATATAAGTGTCAATACTATACTGTCAGTTGCTATCACTCGAAGAATTAATTTCGTATCTCACTCGTGAAATCTTGAAAAGCGACTTTTGTAACGCTTTATTGATAAATTCTAAAGTAATATATAAACAATAGTCAATCATGGATTACTTTCAGACATTTCATGATTGTGTTGTGCCACGAGTTTCGAATTTCTTCTTACAATTTAGCTCTACAGATAATTTAGCATTTTATGATTCATTAATATAGAGGTGGTAGAGCTTTGTGCAAGTTCGTCTGGGTAGGTACCACCCACTCATCAGATATTCTACCGCCAAACAGCAGTACTTGGTATTGTTTTGCTCATCCGCCTTCCTATGCTATAAAAAAAAACGCACGTGTACTCAAGCGAACTTCAAATGAGTAGTTGAAAAATATTCCTATAAGGAAAAACATTCCGTATCGTCAAGAGCAATGCAAACGAGCATCTCCCGTGCACTGTCGAGTCAACATAATGTATGTGCACTGCATTTGGCGAGCGCCCAAATTTACTACCAGATACTGTACGTCCGCCATGTGTTATAGATATGCTTTCATAATGTCCGAACTCGTGACGTCGAAATAGAAACTGAATATTCGGATATGTCTTTTCTAAGAGCCAATGGCCCATTTTCTAGAACACGTGAATCTTAAATATAGCGCGTTCAAATCCAGGCTATGTAATCATCATGTTGTTTATGGATAAGAAGGAAAAATTGTGAGGAAATTTGTTGTTGCATGAAATTCTGTCACATAATTATGCATACAACGCGTATTGAAGCGTTTCTCACGAAGATAGATTTTATCCAGCTGTGGAAGATCTACTGACCACTTTTCACCAGGTATGATTACACTTGTCCTTTTAACCTTTAAACCTGAAATATCATATTAATGTAATATTAAACAATAATATAGAAACTGTGATCAAAAATCTCTTCTAATTTTTACTTATTTTTATTAAAAGGATACTGGGTTGGGTTTCTAATCAGTACAACAGTGTCCTCAGAAAAAGTAAACATTAAACGGTAGAATCTAAATAAACTCGCTGTGACTAAGAGATTTACTTAAGGGCTATTTAATCCCTTCGTTGTCTCAAGGAGCACGTTAGACGTCGCCTTTGGTCTTTGAATTTTCTTGCTACGACATATTTTATTATTCATAGAATCTATGTATCTATCACTAAATTTTTATGTTTATATTTCATATCTTATTCGGTGGGGGAGGAAAACATTGTGACGGAACATGCATGCATGTGTCGGATAAAAACTGCCACGTGTATCTACCAACCCGCATTCGATCAGCGTGGTGGAATCAGGCTTTAGACCAGCAGTGGGACCTTTATTGACTGTTACATTCATTTTAATTTACGGGAGAAACTTATTAGTATAAATGTAAATTGACAGTGATATGATTACGTCAGACCAAATTCAGTTACGTCAGCCATTTTCAATTAGTGAAAAAGTGTGAACACACATAGAAGTGGGATACAAGATATTCTTTTACTTTCATAATCCGATGGGACGTCAAATCTAACATGACAGAAAATACTTCAGGCGCTTCTTGCATTTTCCGAGGCGTATAAACTCTGCCAATTTCGATAGGCTGTTACTGTGAATATCTCGACAGGAAAATCCAATAACTTTTTAGTGGCTCGACCTGGTATTTGAACCCAGTACCTCGACATCGACATCGGCGGTTTTAATATAACCTATATAACTAAATTCTCAAACAATTGTTGCATTTCACAATGTGTTCCTAGGTGACAATCTTAAAATAATTAGATCATTATGGACCCTTTCGCATAACAGAATAGTAGGGCAGGAGAATATTTAACTTATGAGTCTAATAATGTTTTTCTCTCTATTATTTATTTAACAAATATCAATTATAATTATCTAAAAGTACGTTTTTCTATAATTATAACGTCATATATTATAATTTATTATGTACAATTGGATTTTCTTTTAACATCACTTGTTCATTGACATTACATAAGGACTCGTAGAAGATATATTTAATAAAGTGGTCGGTATTATTTCTCCTTCATTTTTATGATTCGTTGCGTTTTATGTACAGTTATATTATTAGGTGCTTAATGTCTAATATATTCTACAATGGCAAACTATATTAAAGTGCTTAAAATTTCTAAAAAATAAGCCACTATCGTAAATCATACATCACATTTATTCTACTGCAAAACAGCAGTACTTGGTATTGTTGTGTTCCGGTTTGAAGGGTGAGTGACCCAGTGTATTTACAGGCACAAGGGACATAACATCTTAGTTCCCAAGGTTGGTCGCGCATTAGCGATGTAGGCGATGGTTAACATTTCTTACAATGCCAATGTCTAAGGGCGTTGGTGACCACTTACCATCAGGTAGCCCATATGCTCGTCCACCTTCCTAAGCTATAAAAAAAAACATAACTTAAAACATTAAAGCGTAAAGTATAAGTCAAAAAAGACAGTAAAGATAATAAATTTAAAAAAAATAGCTTATACATATATGAGAAGGATTTTTTGTAATCATTTTATTATATGAACTGCAGTGACTTTTTTATTTCCTTTCTTGTCAGAAGGTTAGTACAATAAAATTACAAAGAAACGTTGATACAATGTAAAGTTTATTTTTAATAAATTTTTAGTATCTAATAAATTACATAGCAGTCGTAATATTTGACTACGCGAGATTGATTTATCATTAGCATAAATGATTCATCGACACAAACAATCCGATTCGTGATCAAACATTGATTAATTTAAACGCATCGATTGTGTTCCATTCAATTGACGTATTGAATCACGAACCGAACTTCTCTGCATTTATGCAATCCTGGTACATTTTTTAGACAAATACTCTCTGTCTAATAAACAGTAGTTATAGAAATCGTTTGTGTGTGTTGTTGTTACCCTACTTAGCTAAATTCATTCGAAAGAAGAAGGTCTCATTGTTTAACTAATTATCACATAAACTATATAAATAAAGATGTAAAGAACGATTCAAATTATATAGTGGTAGGACTTTGTGCAACCCCGTCTAGATAAATTTACCCACCTGATATTTTACCGCTAAACACCGTTTATTATATTTTTGTGTTCCAGCTTGATGTGTGATAGAGCCTGTGTAACTACAGCTACAAGGGATATAACATCTTAGTTCCTAAAGTTGGTGGTGCTTTGACAATGTAAGGGATGATAATATTTCTTACAGAGCCAACGTCTATGGGCAGTGGTGACCACTTTCTTTTAGGCCCATTGGCCATTTCGCCTTCCTATTCCATAAAAAAGTACATAGCTTGGTTAATGTGCAAAATATTATCCTTCTTCATTCCCAATGTTTATATAGAAGTGACCACGGTCTATAAATGGCCATGTTATTCGTATACGGGGAATCCCTAATAAAAGAGATAAAAAAATATAAAATATAATACAGTTCAATTAAATATGATATTAAATAACGGCAATACATATTAAAAACGTTGCTTAGCGACTGTTTAGTTAAACGCTGATTCCCCCTTTTCCGTCATTATTGATTTGACATTTGAAAGGAGACACAGCGCTGATTAACTAATCACCCGCGAAACAACGTTTATAATTTAATCCGTTACGTAAACATTGTATTTTGTTAAATAAATTCATTTTCCTGTTACTCGAAATAATGTACATACAGGCTTGTTATCAGTGACGTCATGATTTGTTACTAACCTTGACAATTAATGTGCTATCTATATTGTTGTTTTCAGCGAAGCTTTTTTGTTTAAAAATAAATCGCATCACAATGCTTCTTATTTTTTATTGATGGTGAACCGTGCCAGAAATCTTTACGCCAATGTATCTAAGCTAAATCTATTTAAGCGTAAATAGCGCAATGACCTTACCTATTTGATCCTAACGTATTGAGTTAATAGGAATGTTTATTTTCATAAAAAAGAAATTATTTAAAAAAAATACATATTTTGTATATGTTCTCTGTTGGGTAATTTTTAAAAACTATTTTTTTTAATGGTGTATCTGTGCCAGAAACTTTCACGCCAACGCCAACAACATACAAATAAGTTTCAATCTTATCGGATGAACTATATTTGAACATATATAACACTAAAAAAATCTTGTAATATTTTTTATATAAGTAGGATCCAGTAAAACATGGTAGGCGTTTTCTTGTAATCAGTGAAACGGTTTATAATTTAATGTGCTGCAGCGCCACCTAGTAGATTTTTTTTAAATTTATTAATCGAAAGGTTAAATATAAAAAATCGTAAGTCTGGCGCAAACATAAACATATTGGAGTTTTATCGTACACCAGTGCACCACATCCGGTACAATGCGTCGATATTAGGACATTAGGGTAACAAATTTGTCTGTTCGTCTGAACGCGATAACCCTAAAAACTACCGAACATATTTTCATACATCACCAATAGACGGAGTCATACATGAGGAAGGTTTAGTTGTATTCATTCATAAAGGTTTTGTGAAAATTAGCTGAAATATGACGATAATTTTATTTTTTTATAAAACAGTAAGGCGGACGAGCGTATGGGCCACCTGATGGTAAGTAATCACCAAACGCCCTTGGACATTGATACTGTAAGAAATGTTAACCAACGCCTACATCGCCAATGCGCCACCAACCTTGGGACCTAAGATTTTATGTCCCTTGTGCCTGTAATTACACTGGCTCACTCACCCTTCAAACCGGAACACAACAATAACAAGTACTGCAGTTTTGCGGTAGAATATCTGATGAGTAGGTGGTACATACCCAGACGAGCTTGCACAAAGCTCTACCACCAGTAAAATAAAAACACGAGGTACAGACATGTTGAAGATGTCAAAAAAACATTAGTGACGTGTGCCGCGTATAATTATAATAATATAATAATTATAAACGTTTTATGTAGATCATTATTCCGTCCGTGCGAATCCGGCACGGGTATGCAGATTATACACAAGTAATTATACAATTTGAAACATATATCAAAACAGATACAAAATCGTACTAGTCCGTTTTGTAAATTACGTTATTTCAAACACAAGCGATTTGAATTTTAGATACACATTATGAAGAGAAAACACTTTATAACGCATGACATAGCCTAATGAAAGCCTTTATCATAAACGTTCGCCATTAGAGCTTATTTCACAGGCAAAATATTAAAACTGAATAACTCTCATAAAGTAGACTTTGGTTAAGGGTCGTTTTCATTGACCTGTTGTTGTTCATTCAAATATGTATCACGGTATCGTCAAAAAGTAAAATCTTTTTATTTCTCTACTACTATCTATAGTAATATTATATATGCGAAATTAGAAGAACTCGTAAAATAGTACTACTACTAGTACTAGACTAGACACAAGTAGAGATCTAAAATGGAATTTTTTTATTTATTTTTGAGCAGTAGTTTGGAAAATACGTTTGAAATGTCAAATGGATCTGCTTGCTAGTGTTATTCATATAAATGTTTGTTCCGAAACGGATATAGCTTTACATTTAAAACACTAATGTAAAGTGATGTTACTTGTATGATTATTTCAATTTTCGGATAAGATTTTTTTAGAAATTACTAAAATCGAATTGAACTACAAAAATATCGCATTAAGGGGAATCCCCGTTAAGCAATTTCAATTTCCCGGCGCACGACGGCCTCTTCGGATACATTAAGCACTTAACTATCACTGTCTGCTTACTCTTGGCCCGTTTTATAAAATAAAATCCGTTGAGATTTTTCTGTATCTCGTGTTTTTTTTTTAGCTGTTTTTTTTTTAATCAGTCTAAGTATATTTAATCGTATTAAATTATATATTGAAAATAATAATTACGTCGTTTACGAGTTTGCGAGTTTAGACTCGATCTGACTTTTGATGTACTTAATTTGGGTCATCTTAATTCCCATGGTTGGTGGCGCGTTTGCGATGTAAGTAATGGTGGTTACCGGTTATCAACAGGTGGCCTTTTTATCTAGCCACTTAGCTTTTTTATTTAAGAAATACATCATCATTTATTTAATACTTAAAAATTATATACGAAAACAATGATCTCTTATTTAGTACCAATTCATTAATAAATGTAATGTTCCATGAGAGAGGTAGAAAACGCTTGGCATCGCATTAAAACATTACTGCCAGAAAAGAAGAAAACACAGAATTTTTTAATTAATCAATAATTGAGCAACATTTAAATTAAGTCCATAATTATAATCTTTACAATATCTATTATAATCAGCGTTAATACGCTGTAGTAATTAATTAATTTATAAATTTAATAATGGCTTTACTTTTGACATTACGTGGCCTTATCGGGTCGGATGCAAAAGTTTCGTGCTAAGCTTGACCTTGGGGTAAAAACAAAATTGGCTACCAACTAATCTATCTCCCAGTGACGTCATCGGTACACAGTTATGAGTTCAATAACACAGTAATTGTAATTAATTACTGTTAAACTGATAAAAGTTTTTTTTACTGTTTCTAATCGATTAATATTTAAGATTAAATAATTATTAAGCACATAAAGTTATTTTGGCGTGATATTATTATTGCAAATATATGGTAAAATCTGATGAGATCCTCCTACCCTACGATAAGAGATATAAATATATAAATTATTAAAAATAGATAATTAATAACGATAATATTCTACGTCTACTTAAATCAATATTTAAAAATAAAAAAGAAAGAAACAAAATGTATTTGTTGAAAATCACATAAAGTAATAATTTTAAACAGTAAATTTAAAAAAATGTATTGATATGTAATACTAATTTGTGAATGTTTAAATTAAATCATGAATGAAACAAAATATTTCTTAAGCACAATACAAGTAATAAATATTCAATATTACAAAATAATTAATCTGAGGCGACAAATTGACCACTCACAGTTTAAGATTGAGGATAATACACTGGTATGGCTTGTTTTCAGTATGCCAGTAGATGCCATTATTCATTCGTAAAATAAGTAATAATCAAAAACCTTATTATTCGAATATAGCCACACAGTACACAACTGTGTAACGCATTTTTACTAGGTACAAGGGACATTACATCTCAATTCCCAAGGTTAGTGGTGCATTGGTGATATAAGGAATGGTTATTATTTCACACACGATCATTGGTTAAGATTCACGCGTTCTTACCACTGGGCAATGGTGGCCTATTATTATATTAATATGGTAAATTGTCTTTAAAAATATGTCTGAAAACAAAATAAAGTAAATATATATTACATAACATTAAGAAGGAGTAAACAGTGTTTCGTTAAAATAAAATTGTCGTCAAACTCTCCGTCACCCGTTAAACTTAAAGCCCTCCAGCGCTATCATTATCCCAAATTCGCCACATAAATGAACGATTCTAAAATGTTTTTATAGAAAAACCAAATGTTATGAAACTTATGAATAGAAAATTATTTTTTCATATTATTAAAGCTTAAATTTATTGAATAAACATAATTGAAAATTGATATGACGTAATTATCGTTATTAGCACGAGATCGATTATAAAAGCACGTGTTCACTTAGTTGCCAAACCAGACAAATTCAGTAAGATCAAATATATTCGATATCATTTACTGTCATAAAATATTATTCAAAAAGCTCTAGCGAAGCATAAAAAGAATGTACATAAAAAAAAACGAAAAATGAAAGTTAGAAAAAAGTGAATTTAAGGTATATCCAACTTGTTTTTCTACCGTACTACAACATTTATTTAAGTAAGATTCGTTTTATTATTGTTCTTACTGAAATTTATTGGCGTTAAAGTTGGGTTAATTACTATAATAAAAAGTATCGTAAACACAAGTAAAACAAAATAATACTCCAATCTTTGTTTAATTAAAGTCATATAATACTTAATTTACGAGTAACTCTAAAATAGCAAAATAACAAATTCATGACGAAAAAGTACATATAAAATGATTTCATGCCAGGTACTTGTTAAGAAATTCTACTGATATATACTAGTAACTACTATACTAATCAAATAGTACAGCACAATTTCTTTGGTGAGTTTATAATAATTAAAAGGTAAGAAGTATTTCAAGGCTTAAAAATATTTAGAGTAAGTCAGTCCAAATGTGGGTTGCCAAGATCTGGTGGGAATGTATGGTGATATAGATTTAGTGGCACCAGCGTTGAAGTCCAAAGTAGAAGTGGGGTTTCTGAATAAGTTGACGTTACCCAACGCTGAATAGTCTGTGCGTTTTAAGAGATCGGTGTGTGCTGCGCTTAGAGATGCACCAAACTTATTGCTGAAAGAAGAGGAATAGTCGTTAATTTTTATCCACACATAAAAATAATAATATCTTGGGACATTATTCACACATGGCCATCTGATCCTAAACTAAGCAGAGCTTGTACTATGGAAACCAGACAACCGATATACCACATATACTACTTTTCTTTTATAAATACATTCTTATTTAGATAATTACACCCAGACTTAGGACAATCATATATATTCATGCCACAAATGTCTGTCCTGGGTGGGAATCGAACCCACAACCTTCGGCGTGAAAGGCAAGTATCTACCTCCACGCCAACTGGCCCGTAAATACTACAAACATTTTTAAAGAATTAATCAAATAAATCAATTGTGATTACTTTTACATTTTAGTATAAATAAAAATACTATAAATCTTAATTTCTCTATGTATAAGTAATAAAATGATATGTTAAGTCTTTTTTTTATAGAATAGGAAGGCGGACGAACATATGGGCCACCTGATGGTAAGTGGTCACCAAAGCCTTTAGACATTGGCACTGTAAGAAACGTTAACCATTGCTTACATCACCAATGCGCCACCAACCTTGGGACCTAAGATTTTATGTCCCTTGTGCCTGCAATTACACTGGCTCACGCACATTTCAAACCGGAACAAAACAATACCAAGTACTGCTGTTTTGGGGTAGAATATTTGATGAGTGGGTGGTAGCCTACCCAGACGAGCTTGCACACCACCAGTCGATACAAATTATTTTGATTTCAAACTTACTTGTAGGTGTAATCAATGCCGGCTCCTACGGTGTTGAAGTTTGGTATAACGGGATTCTTCGGTAAGTTTCTTGTGGCGAATGCATTAGCGCTTAAATCGTTGTTGGCGTTGTGCAAGAGATTGACCTTTCCTGCTGCTGTAAGCTGGTTTCCGAAGTCGGGAATATGTTTTCCAGTGAGACTCAAGCCGTGTCCGTTACTAAAAATAAACAGAACATTGATGAAGACATTGAATTATAAATAGTTATTAGTTATTATAGAAAATTTGACAAAATTAAATGATGATATTTTCAAGGAAGGTTAGTAACGGTGCAGGACATATAAAATACGTGTGCAATATAATGTAACATATGAGTCATTTTCCAGACATCGGGTTTGAACCTAGGACTTTGGGATCTGCAGAATTTTAAGCTAACCACTAACCAACGAGGCAGTCAGTAAAATAACATACAAATAATTTAACTCACACATTGTCTAAGGCCACACCACCAGATGCAGCCGCAAAGCTTCCACCAGGCTTGACACCTTGTAGACCACCGATGGCACTCAAAACATTTTGGTCGTTACCAGCCAGGGGTAGCTTGCCCATGATATTGGAAGTGCCATCAGGATTGGTGTTCATAACACCATGTACCTGACGACGTACCCTCGAATTAACGTACAACGGATGTACAGATTCAAATTCATGTTCCGAATAAAAATCTTCCAAATCATCTCCGAATAAGTCTGTGTTGTCTTCTACGTAGCTTGCTGGTCTGTACGGCAATGATAAATGACGACAGCTGACTCCAACGAGAAGTACGGTTAGTAAAAAGATTTTCGCAAACATTTTGCTTATTTTGTAATATTACTACTAACGTTAAAGCGCTTGGAGTAAGAATGATAATACCGGTATCAAATACACGTTATATATTAAAAGGAATGCGTTCAGTGAATCCCCGGGAACCACAGAGTATATAGCTACTAGATATGCAAAGAACATGACGAATGAATCTTTTATCTTTTATTTGTTTTGCATTTATATTAATAACAATTGTAATGTCGTTTTCCTTTAAGATATTAAATTAATCGAACAATAGGTTTATTTTATATCACGACAACGCTGTTTGATTTTTTTGTTGTTTACGTATTTATTTAGTTTTTTTTTGTGAATTATCTTTGTAATGAATTAAGGTTGGTGTCTTTTGCAACCTCGTCTGAGTAGGATCCACTCACTCATCAGTTATTCTACTGCCAATCAGCAATAATTTACTGTTGTATTCCATTTTTATCCGAATATTCATGTACTTAATTTGTGTTTATAATTCATCTCGTGCTTGACGGTGATGTAAAACAACTTGAGGAAACCTGATGTGTCTAATTTCATTGAAATTCTACCACATGTGTATTCTACCAACCCGCATTGGAGCAGCGTGGTGGAATAAGCTGCAAACCTTCTCCTCAAAATGGAGAGGAGGCCTAAGCCCAGCAGTGGGACATTAACAGGCTACATAATATATATATACCAAGTGACAAGTGAAATCCACTAAAGTTATTTCAATCTAAAATTATTTCACTCTTAGGCTATGTTTAAGATTTTTAAATATCTTTTCCAGGAAACGTAAGATCTGTTAATTCTCGGGTTAGAAGACTTCCCCGATGATATCACAATTGACCCCTCAGAGTTCATTGATATGCGAGTGAATCCCTTTTATCTAAATGATTTAGTTTATGTACGTGCGCACGCGCACATGTAACATAATTAGCGTTGACCTTGATTGGAAACGACTTAACCTTAATTAATAGTACACAAAAAGTAACATTATATTTAATCTTCTGAAGCAGCTACAACAATTTTGACACAAATTATTTTCTAATTAGTTACTAACATTTTTAACCATATCAATATTTGATATATTTATTTTTATATTGATAATGACAAACTCATTTTGGTCACTGAAAATTTAGGGGTCTAGCATCGTACACACCGAAGTTACAGGGTACTAAGAAGCGTTTGTATAAACGAGAAACACATGAAAAACAAAAACACTTGCAAATCGGATTCGCCCAAAGAGTGCAAGTAATATGTATAATGAGCGGACTCCCGCGTATATTGTACCCCGATTTTTTAATCTATCTTCAGATCCTTGTTATAATATGTCAAATAAAACATTCAGGTTAAATTAAAAAAAAAAAAAAACAGTTTAAGAGTTTGACATTCTCATTTAGTTCTGTAGTGTGTATAAAATATTCTGTACTAAAACTATAATTTTATATAATTTTGAAATATGGGGGTCGTTTTATACTAAAATAGTTTTCATAAAAATATTTATTTACATAAAATTTTTGTGGCTATTGTTATATGTATAAACCTGTATTGTAGATGGACTCATGATAGCACAGGTTTAAACCTAAGTGGTTTTTAGTTGCTATTATTATTTATGTACTTATATTCAAACTGATAAAATATTTTAAAAAATAGTGTTTTTAGCCATTTATTATGTTACAACTTTAATTAAAGCAAAAAGTTATAATGTGTAATTTACCCTTTAGTAAAAAAATTCAATGTTAGCCAATAATTCGCCTCTAATTCCAAATTATGACTTTGTGCCGTGTGCAGTTGAAATACTACGACCTTGGAAGTTTCCAATAACGTTTCTTACTTTGTCTTATAACTGGTTTCACTGATGACACAGTTGACGGGGGGCTGGTTTATTTTTCGTCCAGACCATCGGAATACTGCTAAAGAATACTTGCAATTTCACGTGGCAATGTATATAGATTTTTTCTTTAAAGTATCAAATTCGTCATTGGTATATTTTTTTTATTACTTTGATTGAGTTTATTTTTCATCTGTGAAATAATTTCAAAAATTCTACCAAATGTTTATCCACCAATCTGTATCATAGCAGCATCGTGGAATGAGCTCTCAAACTTCTTTTCAAGAAGATAGGAGTCTGTTGATTTACTTTTGACAGCACAAAGCATTTGGAAATATGAAACATTGCAAACACGTCCATAAAGACATTAAAAGTTACTTGGCATGCAAAATTACATTTGAAATTAGAACAAATTAACATCAAATTGTGTATTCAAAACAATGTTACGTCTGCAACAAGACTCGTTATAATTCCATTAATCGTTTTAAACACATCATATAACAGTCGAAAAGTTAAAATGACATTAGGAGCATTCCATTTTATGCGTTTTGTTTATTTATAATAGGTAGGCAGACTGACAAATGACCTGGTCGTAAGTCACCTCTACCCATAGGCAATCTTGGCAACTAAGACATTATGTCCTTTGTTAATTGAACAAAAATCATAAGTTATTCTTAATTCAAAATAAATTAATGTCAAAATATTCTATTATTGTAATTGCGCTATTAAATTATTTTCATAAAAAGGGCAAGATCAACATGAAAAGTCTTATCACGTCTTTAAGATAATATCCATGTTGTACATTTCTAGACAAGCTTGACAGAAACTCAATAAATTACTTTCCAATATAAATTCGATGTCCCTTACTTCTTTCACGACTGTTCTTTTTTTTTTTTTTTTTTTTTATATTTCCCGGGTGGGCAAATGACTCTACTCCACCTGATGTTAAGTGGTAGTAGAGTCCAAACGCGAGGACGGCCAGTACAGTCGGGAAGAAGATTCTGCACTAGCCGCCCTCGCCTTGCCGGCCCGCAAGATGCCTCTTCACACCTCGTAAAGAGACGTGAAGCGAGCGACGTATTGCCACGATAGGGATGGGCAAAGTGTGGAGGCGTGTTTCCCCCGGCATTGGTTCAGCAGCCGTCTCCACTGGACCAACACCCATCGCGGCAATGCTCGCTCGGGCACTGGCTGTACGCTGGCTGACCTCGAAACGCGGCTGCAAGCCACTTCACGAGATTTTCACCATGCGTACGGTGGTAACAAGCCAGGCGGATGTTTATCATCCTACCACCAGATGATATCCCTTAGTCGCCTCTTACGACACCCATGGGAAAGGGGCAGTGAAATGTATTCTTTCACCGTCACTGCACGGATAAAACTGTGACTGTGCTTTATTTTATAATTTTCTCGATCTGAACAACCGATAACACACCTACATTATATTTTCCCCATTGCTTATATTCTATAAATTGCCACGAGATACAAAAACAATCAATATTGACCTTTACAAATATTATCAAGCAAATTTTAATAATGCCCGAATAAAAAATAATTAACAAGAAAACCCAATAAAAAATAAATATTATTTATATTATTATATATAGCCGAGATGGCCCAGTGGTAAGAACGCGTGAATCTTAACCGATGTTCGTGGGTTCAAACCCGGGCAAGCACCACTGAATTTTCATGTGCTTAATTTGGGATTATAATTCATCTCGTGCTTTACGGTGAAGGAAAACATCGTGAGGAAACCTGCATGTGTCTAATTTCACTGAAATTCTGCCACATGTGTATTCCACCAACCCGCACTGGAGCAGCGTGGTGGAATAAGCTCCAAACCTTCTCCTCAATAAAGGGAGAGGAGGCCTTTAGCCCAGCAGTGGGACATTCACAGGCTGTTTCGGATTCGGATTCGGATTTATATTATTGGGTTCTTCTGTCGGGGAATTCCTGGTCCTTAAATTGGCAGTTGGCCCTGTGATTGATCAATTTCGACCCATCGGATTATGAGAATGAGAGTGAATAAATAGATTGTGCACTTATCTTTGCACTTGTGCACTATAATATGTCCTGCGCAGTTGTACAGTTTCTTTTGAGCATTGCCGCCGTGTCTGATATCTAATTAATAAAGAATTAATATAATTATGATACAATAGTTTTTTTTATAACAAAGGTAGGTGGACGAACATATGGACCACCCTACTAATATGGTGAAAGGCAGTGACCACCTAGTAGATAGTCACTGCCTTTCATAGTAGTTCATCATACTATTTTATTTTATATCCATAAATGAAATAAAGATGGCATTTTAAAGAGTTTATATTGAATTTCTAATTAAATAATTCTGTAATTAATTAATTTTAATAAATGCAATTATATTAGAAAAAGTCCATCGATACAATAAAACGCAAATAGTAAGGGCGCATTGCTTCGCCGGCACAGTTTTTATATCTACGCGACCCGGATTGAAAGAATTTAATCTGAAAATTGCTTGCTTAGCGATTTCTATCGTTCGTAAAACAAAACGATATTACTTCGTACTTCGTTATTTAATAATTTTTCCGTTCCATTCTAAGACGGGTTTTGGTTCAATCTGCACTATAAATTTTTATTGTTTCCTATTGAATAGATCCTAGATCATAGTTTCACTTTGTTTATGGCTTTGTTTATATTGGTTGGTACGCATGTTTCTTGGTTGCCTGGTTTTTGAAGGCATCTTGATGTCCCAGGTGATATTGGGTTTTATTGACAAACATGTCACAGAATTGGGATGAATTACAAACACAAGTTAAGCACATGAAAACTTAGTGTTGCTTACCGGGTTTGAAATCACAATCTAAGATAAGATCTGAGCTATAACTACTGGAGCATCTTGGCTCGTAGCAACTTTTAAATTACATAAGCATTAAAAATGTCTCTAATAACAAATATAATTTTTGACTTACACATTCAACAGATTGATTTGTTTAATTAAAGCGAGTTCCTTAATAAGAAATCGTTATTGTTCATCAGTTACTTGGCGTTTTTCAGTTACGAGAAATGTGATTAACGAGAGTTAAAGTCGATACTACGTGTTGTACTCATACGAAAAGTTTTTATAGGGACGCTTTTAAATTACGCCTCGTAGGTAATTGTAACATCAATAACCAAATCATTTCTCGCATAAAGTAAACGGTTAGGACATGTCGTTAGAAATATCAAGTTACCGCCCAAATGAATTTGGCAAAGGGTCGATTCAAACGATTGACTGACGTCAGTACAAAAATCCCATCACAAGGCAGGAGTTATTGGGGGTGGGGGCGGACTAACGGCTTGAGCGAATCTGTATTGGAATTAGAAAAGAGTATTGAGTTTTGTAAGTTAAATTGTAATTTTAGAACTAAAACTACAAAGTTTTGTATTCGTTCAGTTGTTTGACGTCTTTAGGAAATAAGGATTTTTTTTTAAATAGCGAGTGGTTACCAACGCTCATAGACATTGGCGATGTAAAAATATGACTAAAATAAAGTAAAAATATGACAATGGGATAAAAATATTAACGCATTGCCAATGCGCTACTATGCAAACTAAAATACTATGTCCCTTGCTCCTGTAATTACACTGGCTCACTCACCCTTTAAGCTGGAACACAACAATACTTATTGCTGTTTATATCTGATTAGTGGGTCGTACCTACCCAGACGGGCTTACATTAGCCCCTGCTTTCCGAGGAATTAGCGAGGAATGCGGCGGAAGGATCCCACATAACCCAGTCCCCCCCTAAGGTAACGGGCACCTTTTGAAGGTTTCCACAGCGTGAACCCGCGTCTTCGTCCACGCGATGTACTCTTTACATTTTTCACTGTAATTCGATTTCAATAAAACAATAAACAGTACTTCCGGAATTGGAAAGAAAATTCATTTAGGAGATTTGCGTATACAGATAGACAGGATACATTAAAAAAATTGGGTTTTGTTACTCATTTAAGCCACTTTTGTTATGATAAATTTTTATTCAATATTGTTATTATATTATGAAATATAAAGAAATTAAGTAAATAAGATT
Source organism: Nymphalis urticae (assembly GCA_905147175.2). Taxonomy (NCBI): domain Eukaryota; kingdom Metazoa; phylum Arthropoda; class Insecta; order Lepidoptera; family Nymphalidae; genus Nymphalis; species Nymphalis urticae. Next base: position 5,681,530 of record LR990008.1, read on the forward strand.
TTGGTATGGATATAGTATAGATAATATGTTTTTGAATTACTTCTAACTTGTTCAGTAAATGAATACTTTATTTTGTTAATAAAAATACCTAACATATCATAATGCCACATGGATTCACATTTATCACTAACAATAATCTTCCTTGATTTTGATATAACACTGTTCTCCACCCACCACAGAGTGGTATTCATCAGTATTACATATCGATGGCAATAACAACAGAAAATTCAAAATCATAGGCAATGTTTTCGTAAATACCATAAAATGATACAACCATAAATAAGTAAAGCCACGGTAAATTCTCGTACCCTTAAACGTAATAATAAACTCGTTTGTAGCTCATTTCCGACGCCTCATCGTAGTTATTTATCATCGGAAGGCTTTAGATAGAGATTTAAAACAACTCAGCGTCTCTCTAGAACAGATATTACTTTGCAAGACTCGCATTGCTTAGATGAAACAAGACTAAATATTTAGGTAAATTTAATATAATTTTTGCAGACGTTTAAAACTTGCTTTTTAAAACACTTTAGGTTACTTTAGTTTTTTATAAGTTTTTTTACTATTAGATTAGTATCGAGGCCCGACGTAGTCCAGTGGTTAAAATACATGAATCTTAGTCCAAGTTTGCGGATCCTAACAGGGTCAAGCACGGAAGTACGGAATATACGTGGCCACATGTGTTACCACCAACTCGCATTGAAACAGCGGGATGAAATGAGCTCCAAGGCTTCCAAGGCTTCCTCAAAAAAAAAAACTTTAAATTCAGCTGTGGGATATTTATACAGTTAGTTTATTACAAACTTTCATATAATAGAGCAAAAGCCATAGACGTTGTCCTATCTATGTATACCATTTTTTATAGATCCGTTGAACGGTTGATGTGATCTAGTGGTGAGTTACACCTTTTCCAAGTGAAACAAAAAAAATTTAACCAAGTTTCAAGGTGATCGGCCAAACGGTATCGAAGTATTTTAATCTCAAACATACATTATAAAATGTCAAGTATATTGTTATTAGAGAAACGAAACGGAAAAATCATCGATTTTCCATTCTCGATTGAGCAAGTAACTTTCGGGTAAGGAGACAATCTTAATAGCAACTCATTTTTACTCAATACAAAATTTTCAAATGACATACATAAATTATACCCAATATACACAACTGAATCGTAATATAATAATATATATCGATATAAATTCTTCCCTAAAATAATAAACCCATTCAAAATCTAAATAAACCCGTCAATCACAATTATTTATGACGTGATTTGGAAGCAATGCATTAAACAACGAAGCGTCTCTAGGGTACCGACATTCAATTATGCTGAGAGAAAATTCTACATTCAAGACAAAGCAATAAATCTCTATACGACGGATACCGTTACTCTTGTATTTTTCATACTACTCTTTGTAATATCCCCATGTGTGTTTTTCTAAAGGCTTACTGATAGTTTATTTATTACAATTACTTAGCCCGATGCTAATAAATGGCATTATCCTAAGCAATGGTTGTACGAATGTTTTAATTTTATCTACCTATCCCACAATCCTCTTTATTTAATTGCGGAAACGAAGATCGCATTTTACGATTTGGTAAATTTTAAGCTTAAAATGTTGTAATTTACAATTTACAATTGTCTACCCAGTTATGAAAACGTAATTTATAGATTATACAGATTTTATTAGTCTATATTCGCAATCGTTTGATAATAATGATGAATTTTACTGGTGGTAGGGCATTGTGCAAGCCCGTCTGGGCAGGTACCACCCACTAATCAGATATTCAACCGCCAAACAACAGAACTAGTTATTGTTGTGTTCCGGTTTGAAGGGTGAGTGAGCCAGTGTAATTACAGGCACAAGGGACAAAACATCTTAGTTCCCAAGGTTGGTGGCGCATTGGCGACGTAAGCTATGGTTAACATTTCTTAAAATGCTAATGTTTATGCGCGTTGGTGACCACTTACCAGGTGGCCCATGTGCTCGTCCGCTAACCTATGCTATATTTAAAAAAATTACGATGATGGTGATGACGATGTTCTTCTAACCACTGGTAAATTTCACCACGCTTCTACTGCAGGTTACTTGTATTTTTTTCAGGTTACTTTTTTTTTATAGATCAGGATTTGTCGCGATTTATGCTATCACTTAATCATTAATTGTAAATACAAATTCATCCTATGAACTCAACGTTGCTTTCTGAAATCAAACATGCGATCTCCAATATTAAATAATAATTTTCTGTACATATACATACATATAACAAATACAAATTCATAATGTTTTTTTTGTTGTTGATGACAACACTACTGTGACGGAGATAAGGCAAATATAGTTCGGCTAAAATAAACAGTTCATGTCCCCTGTTGTCAACGGGAGCAAACTCAGTATCAATTCAATTCCCCAATCGTCAATTTTATACCTGAATAATTGATCTCTTGATATACACCCACTCACTCGCACTGCCTGTATAATGTAACTTCATATATAAACGCAGGCGTAGTTAGGAAGGCTCTGTACAATTAATATTTTTATTTGAGAATGTTCTTGTTTTAACAATTATGACTTTTTATATTTAGAAAACTGGTGACAAAAGTTCAGATTAATAGAAATGAATTGGGTTTTGTTATATTCAATAAAGGATTTCAGTTAGAAATAATTTTGATGGCACTTTTTTTATAGCAGATATAGTAGCTTCTCTTTTCCATATTTTTCTTATAAAAAACATCGACGGCTGTAGTATCTTCTTACGGTTCTTTTTTTTTTAAACCAAAATGAACTTTACAGCAGGATTTTACCAATTTTGTTGTTTTCGTCAATCATCAATCAAGGTCGATGTATATTTACAGCATTTACCGTTAGTACATAAATTTCCTACGAATGTTAGGTCCAACAATAAGTTGTGGCAAAATTCAACAAATCTTACACCGTTCAATATTCGATTCCCCTCATAACCGGCATTAATTAATTGCGCCTTTAGGTCTTCTAATAACGATGTATTTTTAGCGTATATTCTAAATTCACGAAATTGTGATTATAAAATCACAACTTTATCGTCCTCCAAGGCTTAATTGGTGGGCGCGTGTACTGGAGAATAAATTACACAGTTCGAAATGGACTTTCAGTCCATTACTTCGCAGAAATATAGTGAATAAATCGTTCTCTATGTTTACGGGATTCGTCTTCAGCCAGAATATATAAATACCCTCGACATTATTTGTTCTCCAAACTCATTGCATCGTTCTTCGCTTAGACTTAACATAAACAGATTGTATGTCGGTATAACGAATTGTGCTTGGCCAACATTGTCATTTTTAAAATAATAATAAAATAATTAAAAAAAATATTATTCACAAGATAAATTAAAGTGTCTGAGACTTTGCTTACGTGGAATTTCGTAATGATAGACAACCGAAGTGAAATCAAGAGTTCGTTAATTATAGCTACAGAACTGTATTTGGAAGAACGCCACCTCAAAGAAAATATGCAAAGTAAGACTAGAGTTGCTTGATTGTTAGCGCCAATGTAACGAATCCACGAAACGCCTGCTTGTTTAAGCAAACATTTATGCAACGTTGTATGTGATTTTGTTCATTTGGCTCTTGGCATCTATGATATATGACGCAAGAACTAATTTATTCTCTTATAAGAGACTTACATATAATAGCATATTATAAGAGAACTTTATAATTATTCAGAGATTCAATAATTTCTCTTGTAATTTATTTATAACAAAAAAATATTCATATTTATTTCTATTCTTGACACCCTATAAGACTTGTCAGCTAAAGCAGCAGCCCAATAAACATATACATACTAACACCTATAGTAAAAACATACATAAATCAAACAATCAAAAAACTAAAACAAAATAATACACAGGCGAGCTCTCAATAAACAAAGCAAAGCTTATTTAATATTGTAAGTATGTAGGAACGTACAGACATACTTACAAATTTTTTTTTTTTTTAAATTATTAATAAATATTATCACAAATGTATTAGGTAATTAGGATTATACTTATAGCCAGTTTAGTGTGATAAGATAATAAATGTATAAGTGTGTTAAGTTGACAATATAAAATGAGCCGAGATGACCCACTCGTTTAAATACGTGACTATTAATCGATGATCTAAGGTCAAATCCAGGCAAGCACCACTATAATAATAATAATAATATCCTGGGAAATTTTTCACACACGGCCTACTTATTCCAAATTAAGCTAGTACAAAGCTTGTGGTATGGAAACCAGACAACTGATATACATATACTACTTTTCTTTTGTAAATACATACTTATATAGATAATTAAACCCAGACTCAAGATAAACAGACATGTTCACGCACACAAATGTCTGTCCTGGGTGGGAATCGAACCCTCAAACTTCGGCGTGAAAGGCAAGTATCTACCAAACACACCAACCAGCTCGTCAACCACCACTGATTCATTACATATTCGGAGGGTAGCCGTTCCAGATCCTTTTGTCATTTCGGATTAAATAACATAAGCAGATCATACCATCTAATTGACAGAAATGACAAAACATGAAGTATTAGTGAAGCGGTTCATATAAATTTATCAATTGATTTAAGCCAATTAGACATTTCAAGTTTGGTTTACAAAGGCACAATAATTATGCGTCATGTAAGTACCCAGGTATTATAGGGACTGTATAAGCGATTATTTTAGTCTATATTATTATTATTTTTCTGTTGTATTAGATCAAGCGATTATTAAACACGCCCCGTGACCCAACTGCAGTTCTTAATTGAAGAAGTAATGCAATTATTTAACAAAAAATGCTAAATAAAAAAAAAATGTTTTTGTATCTACAGCATTGGTGATAATATAGTTACATCTATGTGTAATTCAGATATTGTAAATGTCATTCCCTCACCTGACAATTTGCTTTATCACATGAATACTGTGTGTTTCTCTATGCAAGAGAAATTTAGAAGGAATTTGATCAGGGAAACAGTTGAAGACATTGGAGAACAAATTGCAAGAAACAATACATAAAATCATTTATCATTCGTTTATGCTAAGGCTCATCTTTATAGTTGACCTATCTATTGATTGGTCAGAAGGAATTAGACCTGGCTAGATTGTTACTGTACTGTAATTGCACTGTTAGATGTAAAGGTTGAAAACATTTTAAGAGAAGTGCAAGAAAAATATAAAGAATAATATGAAGACACTTCCATCATTTGATGTGTTCTAGGGCACATATTTATAGTTGTATTATCGCTATATGCAAAATCTGTTTGGCTACAAGCCTAACGGTACTATAAACCTAGGTATTACAGTGGTTCACTCAAGTATGCCAAAAATTATAAATATTTACCACTGAATATCAGGAAACAATGTTCATTGAAAAATTGGTCCTTATTTATTCAAATCTCACAAAGCGCTTAAGTACGAGTTACAATAGCAGTTTATCCATTTTTAGTATGAATATATAGTCTTATGCACAGGTTCCTATAACGCAGATCTCTTTATGTTGCAACTGTCTATATAGGAGACAAAATTATTAATAGTTTTCCATGTAGCAAAAAACCCTTTTGAATGGTTCTTATAAGTTTAAATTCACAACACAACAATACCAAGTAATCCTGTTTTGCGGTAAAATATCTGATGAGTGCCACATAGCCCTAAAACCAGTCAATAAAGAGGACACGTTTTTTATATAATGCCTATTTTCTATAATAAAATAGGAATTATCTGGCTATAACCAGTCCACACAACACTGATTTACGAATATTTGAAAGTAAATTGTATTCCATATCTATGGAACCATTAAAATTCATCGTCGTTGAGTGCATTTCTATGTTATTTATATTTTATATAACTGTTCATATAATATTGATACAAAAAAGTTGCAATATTTGAAAGAGCTCTAATAATCTAGTTTTATGCTGAGGCGTCAGGCTCATGAATATGCAACGTGTGTCCGCTCGAAGATATTAATTATGCACGGTTTACGTCCTCTTGTTAAGAGGAGACAACCTTTAATTAAAAAAATCAATTGTAAATATACATCACGGTCAAGATCATTTAAATAACAAGAATTCGTTACATTTAATCTTTGAGATAATCCTAAAAAAATGTTTTTTTTGTTGTATAAAAAATTGGCTTTTGTTATAAAATTGATTTTTCGATACGAAAATTTGTGATTGAATGAAATAGATACAGTTTGATGGTTTGTCTATGAGCGTGGTTTGGTCAAAGTCCTTTAATACTACATCTTATAAACTATTTCGGTGGTGAAAGTTATTAATAATTAAATACTATTTTATTCGAAAAACATGAGAAATCTTTGACTTAGGTTTTGTACTAAATTAATTTATATATATCATGAAATCTATCAATTTTCAATATGATACATTTTCTTATGATGCACTTATCACTGCTATTGTTGTTTCGATGTCCCCAAATTATATCTACATTGGAGAGAAAGAAACCAAAGATGATTTAATTTTAAGAGTTTTATAAATACGTCGTAGAAATAATGAAACTTCGCCTTAAATGTCTTTCTGAATCCTATCTGAAGATATTAATAAATGTCCTGACGTCATAAAATCTTCTAATAAATACTTGCTTCCCCTTAACATAGATTGTACCGACGGTTTTAAGCTCAGATTTTAAGCGTAGCGAAACTCGTAAGTGCTGACTGAGCGAAAAAAATTGTCGCGTCGTGGCTTATAAAAATTTAACAGTGAAAAATTCAGCACGTTGTACTTTTATGTGCGAGTACATTGTATGTCTGATGCAAGGTATGCAAATGTTATTCTGTTTATTGTGTTAAAGTGGAAAACCTTTTTTTTATATCAATAACATTTACCAAAAGGCAATTAATACAAGTAATAGCCTGTGAATGTCGCATTGAGATAAGGCCTCCTCTCCCTTTCGGAGGATTGCTATGGAGGAATCACATTTTACAGAATTTTAGTTAAATTTGGCCATACTTTCAGGTTTCCTCGCGCAAAGCACGAGATGAATTATAAACACAAATTAAGCACATGAAAAATCAGTTGTGTTTGCCTGGGTTTGAACCCAATATCGACTGTTAAGATTCACCTATTCTAACCACTGTGCCATCTTCGCTTATATATAAACAACATGAAAAATATTAACAGCCTGTTAATATCCCACAGCTGGGCTGAAATTTCATCATGTCTTGATTAGAAAGTTTGAAAGCTTATTCCATTACGCGGTTCGTCATTGCAAAATAAATTAAACATATGATTCGTATTTTTATCTCCCCACACGAAAGTGATACCCGCATTGCACACTTACGTTCTGTGTTTCATGCAAATAAAATTGCTGTTTTAATAGAATTTTTGTAGTTGAACATCTCAAAGGGTTTTACATAAATCAACTCACTATACAAACTATATTATTAATACTAACTACATCCATGTTTCTATTTTATAGCCAAACAAATCATATATTAAAACTGCTGAACATAGAGCAAAAGAAACACAATCGATTGTATACCTTATCGTATTTGTTTTAAGGTTTATAATTCTACGTATTGCATAGTGTTATAAGTCATATGACTTTATAATGGTCCTTACTATGTAAAATTAAATGTTATGAAATTTCAAACATGTTATACAGTCAATAAGGTTTAGAATAAATTATCTCAAGCCGTAGTAACAAATTGTGAAGTAGCATATTTAAACTGTTTTGAAACTTAATGTTATAGTGCAAAAATAAAGATAAATTTGTACTTAAATTTGTGAAAAGAAAATAATTAAATCAAATAGTTTTGATATTTGTTTCTATATAATATTTGTTCTTATTGGAGCTACCTTTTTTTGGGAGTGTCAGACGAGACCGTAATACATGTAAATACCTTATTTAATTAGGACTTAGAAAATTGTTGGTCCGATAATATTTCCAAAAATATTACAGCGATATTTAGTGATGCCATTCTTTTTTTAAATATCTTTTTTTTAGGAAAGACATTTTTTTTTTTTTTTTTTTTTTTTATATTTGCCGGGTGGGCAAATGACTCTACTCCACCTGATGTTAAGTGGTAGTAGAGTCCAAACGCGAGGACGGCCAGTACAGTCTGGAAGAAGATTCTGCACTAGCCGCCCTCGCCTTGCCGGCCCGCAAGATGCCTCTTCACGCCTCGTAAAGAGACATGAAGCGAGCGACGTATTGCCACGATAGGGATGGGCAAAGTGTGGAGGCGTGTTTCCCACGGCATTGGTTCAGCCGCCGTCTCCACTGGACCAACACCCATCGCGGCAATGCTCGCTCGGGCACTGGCTGTACGCTGGCTGACCTCGAAACGCGGCTGCAAGCCACTTCACGAGATTTTCACCATGCGTACGGTGGTAACAAGCCAGGCGGATGTTTATCATCCTACCACCAGATGATATCCCTTAGTCGCCTCTTACGACACCCATGGGAAAGGGGCAGTGAAATGTATTCTTTCTCCGTCACTGCACGGATAGACATAGACAAACGTTATTAATACAACCTTATTTAAATACATAGCCGAATTGTACGCAATACATATATAGACGAGTAAAGTAAATTATATGATATTATACATCAAATACGGATACACCCTTTCTATACACGCTGCTTAAATAAATCAGCGTTGATACTTCATGCTGCTACAAGGGTTGATTCACATGTGGCAGAAATCCACCCGACATGTGCAGGTTTTCTTTTGACTTTCTTACGAGATGAATTATTAAAAATACAAATTAAGCACTTGAAAATATAAATTGGGTAGCACCCAATATTTGATCATCTCAATCGTCTCGGCTTAATAAATCGAATACACATAGTACACAAAGTCAGATAATGTTTTTAACAGATACCGTCTATCTGGAGGCACAGCCAAAGTCTCGTACAGTCCGTAAAATCCTTTTCTCGAAGGCATTCAGCACAATTTCGAATTCGGACAATTTGTTGCGGACATAGCTAGAAACCTGAATTTTCAGTAACCGAAAGGACATACTATGACTAACTATGTTAGAGAAGACTTAAACAAATATGAAATAAATAAATTTGTTAAAGCTGCTTAACTCTCAATTCGGATAACAACAATCTCAAACTCAGATAACAATATCAACATTACAAAACATAAAAACAGTATTTAATTTTGTTCACTATTTCTGCTATGGACGAAACTACACAGCATGTGCTTCATTTGGCGAAGTTCGTAGACAAAGTTTTCACAATTAATGTATTCACGATATGTAAGCTGATCTTACAATAATCCTTTGATCTTACGATCGACAGCACATTAACGATGTAAATAATCTGTATTATCATCATATCAAAGACAATTATTGTATAGCTAATGTTTGATGTTGAATTTGTCATAATTACAATCTATGATCTTGTTAATTATGTAATGGATTATAAATTGATGGATCGAAGTTACACCATCAATCGATTCAACTGACAATCGAATTGAAAATATTTATTTATTTATTTATTTGGGAAACAAACAATTATGATTACACTTAATAGTAAAAAAACAAATATAAGAAAAACATAAATCAATCAAGTTTCCACTAAAAATTAATACAAACAAATGACATATTATATTAAGAATAAAAACAAAAACAGAAAGCATAAGATGCAAGTGAAACTTCTATAATTTAAATATATGACGTAAACTAAATTTAAATTCGCTAATTTTTGAGTTAAATATATCTAATTCTGTACAATGTTTGTTATAACTTTTACATGCACGTAACAAGAACATATTCTTTGAATAGTCACAGTTACAAAGGGGTACAAAAAATAAAGTTTGGTTTCTCGAGTTAAGGCGAGGACATTTAAAAAGTATATTATTAAAGAAGCTCTTAGAATCAACAATGTTATGAACAATTTTGTATAAAAATATTTGGTCTCTTATACTTCTACGCATATTTAACGGAATGATACCCGAGATATTATTATTGTCAGTATTATCAGAAAGGCCACCTCTAAATCGCAAATGTTTCAAAAATTTTGACTGAATTTTTTCTATTTTGTTTACATACGTTTATAATAAGGGTTCCAAACTGTAGAGCAATATTCCAAGATAGATCTAACATAAGCATTGAAAAGTAGAATTAAGGTAAAGCTATTTTTAAATTCCTTAGTCAATCTAAGAATAAATCCCAGCATTTGATACGCTTTAGCTATTACATAATTCATATGATAGGTAAAAGTTAGCTTCTGGTCTAAGTAAACACCCAAATCTTTAATCTCGGAAACTCTAATCAGACAGGTATTCTGCAATTTATAATCAAATAATATTGGCCTCAGTTTCCTAGTAAATGTTAGAATGTTACATTTTTTTAAATTTAAGCGTAAGAGGTTTTTATCACAGTAATTATCTAAGCTATTGAGATCATTTTGAAGTTTTAAACAATCTTGGGGCGACTTAATTATTTTGAAAATTTTCATGTCATCCGCATAAAGTAATATGTTACAATTATGAATAGATCGACTAATGTCGTTAATAAAAATATTAAATAATAATGGCCCGAGATGAGAACCCTGAGGAACACCAGAGGTAACGGGCACAAACGATGAACAAAAACCTTTAATAGAAACAGCTTGGCTACGATCCCTCAAATAAGATTCGAGCCAACGAAGCAAGTCACCGTGAATACCAACGGCAGCAAGTTTTTTTACCAACAGAGAATGAGAGATCTTATCAAAGGCTTTTGAATAGTCCGTGTACACAACATCCACCTGACCACCGCTATCCATCACTGCTGCGAGTTGATGAGTAAACTCACAAAGATTCGTTTCAGTAGATCTACCATTGACGAATCCGTGTTGCTGGTCGATGATCAGCGGCCTTAGAACGAAATATAACTGATCATATATAATTTTTTCAAATAATTTAGCTATAGTATTTAGTTTAGATATAGGTCGATAATTTTGAATGTAATGCTTATCTCCGGTCTTATAAATGGGTACAACAAATGATTGTTTCCATGCTTTGGGTATTATACCTGTACGAAGAGATAATTTAAATAAGATAAATAAAGGTAAATCTAAATTACTCCAGCAAGATTTAAGAAAAATGGGTGGAATGCCATCTGGGCCACTTCCCTTACCAATATCTAAATCCTTTAAATATTTTCTAACGGTTTCAATAGAGAGATCAATCGAACCAACAGAAGCTGCAAGAGAGCCATGACAATTATCCACTGGAAAAGAATCGTCAATACAGGTGGATTGTAAACCTGGTTCAAAAGCGGACTGAAAATAGGTATTAAACATCTGACCGATTTCATTACCGTTGGATGATCGGTCACCATTAAATAACATTACATCCGGGATATCGGCTGAAGCTTTTTTGGATTTAACAAACGACCAGAAGAACTTACTATTACGTTTAATATCATTTTCAGCACTCTCGATATATTTATTATAGCACTCCATCTGAACACGCTTTTGGCGATCCCGCAGGAGATCAAATTTATCATAGTCACTGTCTCTCGCATAAATTTTCCACTTCTTATGAAATTTTAGTTTTTCATTAGTTATTTTTATTAAAGCCCTAGTATACCAGGGAGGATACCTTAGACCATAACATTTTCTGGTAGGAACGTACTTTTTAATAATAACGCTAATAACTTGGTAGAAATTATTTAGTGCTGCTTATATGTCATTCGTATCTATAACTTCAGACCAATCAATCTGAGCCAACTCTAAATTTATGGCATCATAATCAGCAGCACGAAAGACAGATACGATCTGAATAGGAGGGCACAGTGTAAGGGTGGCTGATGTGCGAGTCTTTATAAGTAAAGCAGGGTGATGACAGTCCTCGCTTATCAACGGTTCTTTACATTGACTGACGTTACAGTCGACATCACTGATAACCAAATCAAGAAATCTGTTATTAATATTGGGAACAACATTAGGTTGACATTGGTCAATATCCTTAAAACAATGACTTTCGCAAGTAACCAAAGTTTGAAGTTAATACTTTTTTTTAATGTAGAGTGGGATAAGGTCACAATCTGTTATATTAAAATAACAAGCAGTGTTCGTGGTTCGTGGACCTTATTTAATTAGGACTTAGAAAATTGTTGGTCCGATAATATTTCCCAAAATATTACAGTGATCTTCAGTGAAAACATTCTTTTTTTAAATATATATTTTTAGAAAAGACATAAACAATATATCATATATAAGTATAACTTAATAAATAATATATGTATTGCGTGTACCTAATAAATAATATATGTATATACACGCAACACATATATAGACGAACATAGTATATTATATGACATTATATGTCCAATACGGTACACCCTTTCTATACACGCTGCTTAAATAAATTAGCGCTGATAGCTCTACTGCTACAAGGGTTGATACACATGTGGTAGAAATCCATCCGACATGTGCAAGTTTTCCTTCGACTTTCTTACGAGATGAATTATTAAAAAGACAAATTAAGCTCTTGAAAATTTAAATTGGGTAGCACCCAATATTTGATCATATAACCGTCTCGGCTCAATAAATCGAATACACATAGTATACAAAGTCAGATAATGTTTTTAAACAGATACCGTCTATCTGGGGGCACAGCTAAAGTCTCGCACAGTCCGTAAAATCCTTTTCTCGAAGGCATTCAGCATAATTTCGAATTCGGACAATTTGTTGCGGACAAAGCTAGAAACCTGAATTTTCAGTAACCGAAAGGACATATTATGACTAACTATGTTAGAGAAGACAAACAAATATGAAATAAATAAATTTGTTAAAGCTGCTTAACTCTCAATTCGGATAACAACAATCTCAAACTCAGATAACAATATCAACATTACAAAACATAAAAACAGTACTTAATTTTGTTTACTATTTCTATTCTGGACAAAACTACACATCATGTGCTTCATTTGGCGAAGTTCGTAGACAAAGTTTTCACAATTAATGTATTACGATATGTAAGCTGAGCTTACAATAATCCTTTGATCTTATGATCGAAAGCACATTAACGATGTAAATAATCTGTATTATCATCATATCAAAGACAATTATTGTATAGCTAATGTTTGATGTTGAATTTGTCATAATTACAATCTATGATCTTGTTAATTATGTAATGGATTATAAATTGATGGATCGAAGTTACACCATCAATCGATTCAACTGACAATCGAATTGAAAATATAGGTTGACATTGGTCAATATCCTTAAAACAACGACTTTCGCAAGTAACCAAAGTTTGAAGTTAATACTTTTTTTTTAAATGTAGAATGGGATACGGTCACAATCTGTTATATTAAAATAACTAGCAGTGTTCGTGGTTTCACCAAGATCAGTCATATAATATTTCGGGATATACAACATTTTTTGTCTTATTTTCGTGGTACATTAATATTTATTCAGTTTTGCCGCACCCGGATCTAAATAGGGCAACATACAATTGGAATCATACATGAGAAAAACATAATTCGCCTTAAATCTATTCCGATATAATTTAACGTCTTTTTACGTTCTTGTACTATTTTTAATTTTTATTTGTATTTATTTAACGCTTTACTTCACTTGTAAAAGTAACCGATCAAGTACAAATTTAACAAAACCAAGAAAAAAATATATGCGACAACGAAACGAAAACAAATATAAACCATACAAAAGATTATCGTCAACCTTAAGTGACAAAAATTCTAACAATCATTGTTTTTATTTTTATTGCGTTAATAAAGGCCCCGGTAATGGTTTGACTCGTATATCTTCCATGTACGGACATCGATCAGTTACAAATTTATTATATGTATAGATAGCATAATTCTTGTAAAGAATAAAATGTAGAAACAGATGGATCAACATAACTCTAGTGGTTGACTTGCCGGTTCACTAACTATAAAGAAAAAAAAAACAACTGAATAAAATCGAAACAAAATGATAAAAAGAAAAAAAATAGCGGAATACTGTTCTCTCTTGAATAATCTGAATACATTATTTAGGTATACTCACGAAGACAATTCGAATTGAATCATTAATTTATGCATCGAAACTTTTCATTAAAACGAAAAAGAAAACGGACACAATATACAAAGCTTAGTTCATATCGCACTAATATTGTGAAGATATAAGATTTTTTTATTCCAGATTAGAATTATCGAATTAATATGGAAATTTCATGTAAATTTTAGTTTCAGGATAGACATCAGTTACATTGTATGTCTATATGTTGAACAACTGCTTCATTGAGTAGCTACTTGATGAGAGGACAGAGCATGAGGACCTTGATGCAAATACGGGGTCGAACTACTAAAAAAAATTGGTCTTTTTATAGAAATTCTACGTAGCAATTCGGTTTTCGGAACTTGGCGGTAAGCCGAGATGGCCTAGTGGTAAGAACGCGTGTATCTTAACCGATGATCGTGGGTTCAATCCTGGGCAAGCACTACTGAATTTTCATGTGCTTAATTTGCTATTACAATTCATCTCGTGCTTGATGGTGAAGGAAAACATAGCGAGGACACCTGCATGTGCCGAATTTCACTGAAATTCTGCCACATGTGTATTCCACCAATCCGCATTGGTGCAGCGTGGTGAAATAAGCTCTCCATACCTTTTCCTCAAAAAGGGAGAGGAGGCCTTAGCCCAGCAGTGGGACATTCACATACTGTTACTACTACTAACTTGGCGGTGTTTACACTTATGTGCTTTGGAAAGCCGTTGACTCTGCGCCTGAACTATCTCCGGTCATATCGGATTCTTATTACACATTAATACATTATTATCACACGAATAACTTATTATTTGAAGTGTAATCAGGTACAAAAACTTGACATTTACAAAAAAAAGAAGTTGGGACGACTACATATTCTTATCTATTTAAAAAAAATATATATGTTCGTCGAGTTTTGTGAACATTATCGATTTAAAAGTTAAATATATTTATTATTAAATCTTCATTATGGACTATATAGAAATACAGTATATTTTATGTAATATTTTTATCTCGTGATATAAAAATATTTTTAGGGTGAAATAAAAACCATTTTATCGAAAATCAAGCAACACGACACTGAAATTTGAACCTTAATCAAATTCTCTTTGATGCGAATAACGAAACACGATTACAAAAATATCGAGTGACGAAAAATAAAAGTCAAAATCGGAAAACGTTTTGCAAGAACCGCAAAATTTTAATTAAACCTGCATCGATACGACACTTTACGGCAGCTAAACCTCCACTAACGATAGGAAAAGCGACAGACAACTGCAGTAGCAAACAGTTATATAACAAGATAGAAAAGAGTGCAATTTTATAGTCAATGATATCTTTTATTTAAAAAAAAATGGCTAAATATTAAAATCGAATTTAATCGATTTTCAACTTCATTATTTATTTATTAAGGACCATGAGCAGTTACACGTGTAATAATAAAAACACATTCAGACCAAAACATGCATTTTCGAGGAACAATATACACATATATGCCGATACTTAGATTTAGAGCAAGAAAGGCAAACGTTCCTTCGGTGAAACGCGTGTGTACCCAATGTGTGTCGACAGAGAACTATACGCTGTCGACTTGCGCCAGCCCCGACGCTCCGTTAGTGCTAACTGCCACGCCATCTGCCGGCCAATAACGCACTTTTTTTTTACAGTTAATAGGCAAGCGCTTGACCGTTGACTTGCCTGATCTTAAGCATAGTCACGATCAAGGATGGCGCGCGCCTGCACAGAAGGAACAAGTTTACCCTGGATTTGAACACACCTACATTGTAACTATCTTGAAATATGGACTCAGGCAAAGCATTCCACAGTTTCGCAGCACATTGCCTCGTTAAGCCGACAAATTTATTTTTATATTACTTTAAACAGGTAATTATAATTATAACATAGACAATAATTTTTATAATACTGAAAATTACTAACTACATTTCTATGAAAAAATAAATAAAAAATTTAATAACATTGGAAATAAAGCAATAAAATATTATAATTAATGAGAGCACTAATTTCATTTATCACATTATTAACATAATTATAAAATATATATAAATAAAAGTACTGCCGGTTCGGATTGTATTTAATTCATAAATTGGCATTTCTTAATGAATAGAATAAGTGAAACTGAAATATGAACCATTGAGGATATCCGGGCACGGTGGTCCTTCTCGATAGAAATGAACGAATTACAATGCACTAGTGTGCACGAAAATACAGGTGCATTCTATTTTCCCTCTCTCATAATTCGATAGGACAGCAATCCGACACTACTAGATCAGCCACAGGACCGGCGGCTTTACGCGGCACGGGAGTGAGAGACTACTAACTTCTAATTGCATTTCTGGGCATACTGAAATATTTTCCACAGAAAAGACAAAATATTTTTTAGCTTCAACCAAAGTCGATACGTTTTCTATCGCCGTCGTAACAAAAAATATTATAGAATATATGAAACCGGGATATATGAAAGATAAAGTTTATAAGCTGTTAAGTCTCCGATAAATGGATGTTTTACGCGCCATTGGACGGAATGCGTCAATCTTTACCTTTATAGACAGAGTTAATAATATCCCTGTTAAGGAAGCTATAATATTGGAACTAAACTTACTTGGAAAATATCGTATTTTTATAGTATAGGTAGGCAGACGAACATATGGACCATCTGATGGTAAGTATCATCCCATAGAAAATGACATTGTAATGTTAACCATCGCTTACATCGTCAATGCGCCATCAACCCTGTGCCTGTGATTACACTGGCTTTAACCTGGCACTCACCTTTCAAACCAAAACACAATAATACCAATACTGCTGTTTTGCGGTAGAATATCTGATGAGTGGGCGGTACCTACCCAGACGAGTTTTCACAAAGCCCTAGTAGTAGAATACACCAGTAGAATGTATCGCAAAATAAACACCGCTAAGGTTATAGTTAGAAGTAAAAAATTTCTATACAAAGCTATTATAATTACCTAACGATGCATGAAAAATATAAAACAGATTTTTATACAAGCGATGGTTAACATTTCTTACAATACCGATGTCTATGGGTGTTGGTGGCCCTTACCATTAGGTGGCCCATATGCTCGTACGCCAAACTATACTATAAAAAAACATCTTAGTTCCAAAGGTCCGTGGCGCATTGGCAATGTAAGGAATGATTAATATTTCTTGGAATGCCTATTGGCATCTATCATATCACCTAATCTCGATAAAAAAAAACACTTTATATATCTAATTATAAGCTATGACCACAAGAGTGACACAATAAAAGAATCAGCTATTTTTATTTTTATTTTAGTCGAATAATGACATTTCAAATTCGATCCAAAAGCGTAAAACTTTAAATCAGGACGTCTCTAGATGATAGAACTAACAAAGAAAATATCTAAAAACTTAGCACTTCCTCGGAACATGTCTGGCGAAAGTTAAGTTTTATTTTTTAAATATTGTAATAAAAGTTAGAAGAACAAATTTTGATCTCTAAGTACGTTTAGATGCACATATGTGTGTGTTTGGAAGTTCACACTTTGTAAGAACTAGATCTCAACAAGCAATCTGCAATGTTGGTACACAGAATTCCAATGTCAATCAAAAGTATCTGTCAATGTTCTTGTTGCCAGATTAAAAATATAAATTATTATTGATTAATATAAAAAATGACAGATACTCTCCAGTAATGTTTAATAATAATTCGTATCACATCTAATATTATATATTACAGTCTGACTTAGTCTTCCAATTTATTCGAACCAATGATAGCATTACTTATGTTTTTAAATCATGATTCAGAAGTACGAGTCAATTAGATCAAAGTTTGTTTTGATTAATTAATATGCGAGTACCATAATCCAGCGTATTTAGTATTCAATCAATGTAAATACGATAACTTAATTAGATATGCTTCTCAACATTCATAGCTTCATATAGCCTTTAATAAAATCAATCAATTTTAAGGTACTTGGATTTTACTGGTAGTAGGTCTTTGTGCAGGCTCGTCTAGGTAGGTACCACCCACTCATCAGATATTCTACCGCAAAACAGCAGTACTTGATATTGTTGTGTTCCGGTTTGAAGGGTGAGTGAGCCAGTGTTATTACAGGCACAAGGGACATAAAATCTTAGTTCCCAAGGTTGGTGGCACATTGGCTATGTAAGCGTTGGTAGATATTTCTTACAATGCCAATGTCTAAGGGCGTTGGTGACCACTTACCATCAGGTGGGCCATATGCTCGTCCGCCTTCCGATTCTATAAAAAATCTAAACGCAAAATCTCTACGTACTGTACTAGCTCCGTCCCTGCTTTGCATGGGTAAAATAAAATCCAAATAAAAAGATTGCATCGCAATACATACAATATTATTTTTTTACGTCATCCACCTCCAATGCGGATTGGTGCGATTCATGATTGATGGATTGGTGGACAAGATATACATATTACCTCAAGATGCTTTAATTCACTACTGAATTCTAGATGAATTATAAATACAAATCAGCACATGAAATTGTTGGTGGGCAGTGGTGCTTGTTCCCAACCTTCGATTAAGATGCAGGTGCTCTAACCGACAGACCATCTTAGCTCTGTTTTGTGTTCAAATGTAATTGAAGTCGCAGGCAATACTATACTATACAATATATACTACTCATATCCACTGTTCCAGCAATAAGCCTAGCTTTATACTTTCATTTCGTAAAAGGCGTTCACATAACACAAAATATTGTCAAAAAAATAAATTATATATAAAATATATTATATAAAACTTTAAACCATAATAATTTATTATTAACTAGCTGGTGCTCGTGTCTTCGTCCGCGTGAAAGTCAGTTTTATTACGATAAATTAAAATAATAAATTTTTGTGTTCTATTACTTTTCATCGTCGCCCACGCACGTATTTTTAAAAAATTATCCAATGTACTGACGTGTATCTGTACTGCTTGTTTGTACTGCTGTATTATATGTATAGATAATATTAGCCACATAATTTCATAACACTTAATGCTTTCATAAAATATAGAATAGAATAGAATAAAAAATGCTTTATTGTAAAACAAAATAGTTACAGAACCATTTTAAACATAAACATAAAAAAAACGAAAACTATTTTGTACAAAAGGCGATCTTATCGCTAAGAGAGCGATCTCTTCCAGACAACATTTGGGTGAAGGACAAGAAATAAATAAATAAAGCAATAATAAATATAGTAAACTGATAATAAATATAGTAAACTGTTGAGACGCCACTAGGTAGATAGGTAGAGGTTGAATAACCTTTGTTGCTTTATTAAATAACTTGGAGCTATAGTCCGATGTAAAACAAAGGATTGCAAATATGCAAAATTAACATACTTTGACTATTTCAGTCAATTTGAATACATGTTTAGCACGCAGCAGTTGTATTTTTTTCCTAGTATAAAAATTATTACAAGATATAGGCAACAAATAAATGATGGACAAATGGGCTATCTTATGGTTAATTGTCACCATCTCCTATAGAGATTGAAACTGTATGAAATATTAAGATGTTATGTCCCTTGCACATATAGTTACACCGGCTTAGGCCATCAAACCGAAATACAACACACTGCAAAACAAGTGCATGGTACCTACCCAGACGGGCTTGCACAACGCCCTCCCACTGAGTAAATAGGTACATGAAAGTATTAATGTTTAGAAATGTCTAAGTACTAAGAAATATAAAAACATTTTATTTAAATAAACTTTACAGAGAACTAGAATATTCAAAACTTATGAATGTAGATTTTACCGAGAAGGACGGGTAAGCTATTGAATACTTATAAAATACATTAAAAAGTTTATTTTGGCAGAAATACACAATATGCCAGCGAAGTTTTGAATGGCAAATTAAAATTATGAGTAAAATTCTATTTATATAACGAAGAATTTCATTTCTTAAATAACGCTGTATTGTTTACGTTTATCAAAATATCAAATGAAACTAAGGTAATGATTTTCACGGCTTTCTTAACCTTATATTATGTGATCAGCTATTTATTTATTTATTTAAAACTTTTTTGCCCACCACATTGTGTAGTATGACAAAAGGCGGACTTAATGCCTAAAGGCATTCTCTACCAGTCAACCTTTAGGCTAAGCGGAAATTCGTGAAGGCGGTAATTGATTATGAAAAATATAGATACATACAAATATAACGACAAAAAATAAAATAAAATACAGAGCTATTATATATATGTGAATTATATATATATATATATATATACATACATACATACATCCATACACACACACATACATAGACATACACATATACATACACACACATACATACAAATATACATATAAATAATAATGCATTATAGATGTCAGAGATGAAGAGAACTAGGAGTTTTCTGACAATATATGCTCACGGAGACGAGTCTTGAAAGTAAGTTTAGAGGTGGCTTTCCTTATATGCTCAGGTAATTTGTTCCATAATCGGACAGCTTGAACGGAGTAAGAATTAGAAACGAAACCAGAAGTATGAATAGGAACAGAAAGAAGGTAAGAATCGCTAGAGCGTAGCTGACGATTGTGATTATCACGCAAGAATTTGAACCTGTCTTTCAAATAATTAGGAGAGAGAGGGTCAAAGAGAATAGAGAAAAGAGAAGACAGTAATCGGAAGTCTCTACGTTGTCGAATAGTAAACCATTTTAATTTGTCACGATACTGAGAAATATGATCGAACTTACGAAGACAGAAGATGAAGCGCAAAGAGTTATTTAAGAGCCGGTCAAGTTTATTCCGATGAATTTCGTTAAGGTCGAAATAACATACGTCTGCATAATCGATTATGGCAAAGACCAAAGCGTGCACAAGTAATATCTTAGTCTTGATGGGAAGGAAATTTCGAAGTCGATTGAGGCACCTTAGCGTGGCTGTGACTGAGCGGCTGATTTCGGAGATATGCACAGACCAGCTTAATGTGGAATCAATATGAAGACCAAGGTCTTTTACATGATGGCGGTAAGGAATAACGATGTCATTGAACAGAACGGGAGGCAAAGATGTTAAACCCAGATTAGTGACAAAGCGTGAGCTACCAATAACGATCGCCTGACATTTAGATGTATTGACCTTTATTCCAAATTTTTGAGACCAAGTATTTACACTAGCCAGATTGTTATTTATAGTTGCAACAGCATCACTTATATCATCCAGCCCGGTTTGACAATAAAGCTGCAAGTCGTCGGCGTAAAATTGATAAGAGCAGTTGATGTAAGTTGTAAGTAGGTTGATAAATAGAGAGAAAATAAGAGGAGATAAAATACCACCCTGCGGCACGCCAGTTTAAAGATCTAACCAATCAGAGAGAGATTGATCCAATCTAACTGCTTGCTTGCGGCCGCGAAGATATGAGGAAAACCACTCCAGAGCTGATGGTGAAAACTTGAGATGCTCGAGTATAGCAAGGACAATATCATGATCAACCATGTTAAAGGCGTTGGAGAAGTCAATTAAAACTAAAATGGTGACCATTCTATTCTCCATACCATCCCGAACATCCTCCGTAACCTTCAGAAGAGCGGTAGTAGTGCTATGGCCGGACCGAAAACCAGACTGAAATGAACTAAGGATATTTTTGCTATAAACAAAGGAGGTCACTTGTTTGTAAACCGAGAGTTCAAGAACTTTGGATAAGAATGGAAGGATAGAGATTGGTCTAAAGTCTGTTAATTGGCTTGGGTTAGAACCTTTAGGAAGAGGAATGACAAAAGCCTTGCGCCAAGTTACAGGGAACATCCCGGATGACATGGAAAAGTTAACAATGTGAGTGATAGCAGGCAGTACTATATTTAGAATAGAGATGATCATTGACCGATTGATGCCATCAAAACCAGTGTAGCATTGGTCTTAATTGAAAATAAAAAAAATCTTATTTCATAATCAGTTACTGGAGAGAAAGCAAAGCTCCCACTTGAAACAGCAGCCGTGGCTCTAATTTCAGAAATCGTCATTAATTTAATATCAGGGTTTAAAAGCGTAGTAGAGGAAAAATGTTGATTTAAATCGTTGGGTGAGAGTGATGAGAAGACAATATTTCCTTTACGCTTTTTAAGACCCATGGTTTGAAGGAACTTCCACACAGTGGCCGTAGAAGCATTGGAGATATTACTGTGACAGTAGTGGCGCTTTGCTGTTCTTACCATCATATTACACCTGTTACGAGCAACTTTATATAATTCCCAATTTACAGCACTTCTGTCGTTTTTGTATCTCCGGAAGGCGCGATCACGACGTGTCACTGCCATACGCACCCCTTTTGTTATCCAAGGTGCAGGTGACCGTCTAATCTTAACAGGTCTCAGTGGAGCATGTTTATCGAATAGTGATATTATGGACGAGTTAAAATGGGAGACTTTATCATCAAGTGACGAAGAACTGTATACCAGTGATAAGTCTAGTAAGTTAGCGTCCCTTATTAAAACTTCATGTTCAATTTTAGAAAAAATGCGCATCCAAACAATTGGAGGTTTAATTTTAGGGGGTTTTATTTTATACGCCAGGTACAAGAGGTCATGTCGACAAAAGCCGGGAGCCAATAATTGACCGTATTTAAAAACACCATCAATAGAGGAAATAAAAGTTACGTCTAACCAAGAATCAGGCGCATCCGAATTATGATATGTGGGACCAGAAGGAAGAATGTAGAGATCGATTGAATTTACAAAATTAGAGAGTCGAAAAGAGCGAGCATTAGATTTTAAAAGGTCAGTGTTCAAATCTCTTATCATAATAATATGTGAGTAATCCGAAGAGAGATTCAAGGACAGGTTCTAATGAATTAAAATAATCGCAGGTCGGGGGGCAATAAACTGCCCCAAGTACTGCTTTAACGCCCTTTAGTTGGACTTCAAGAAAAATAAATTCAGCAATAAAAGAGTAAGCAGAAGGAGAGGTATATAAGATGGTATAAGGTATCTCGCTACGGAGATAAATAGCCACGCCTCCACCACCTTTACCTGTTCGGTCATTCCGTATCAGAACATAACCGGCAAGGCTGTAAAGGTTAGAATGGAGTGAAGGTTTAAGCCAACTTTCTGATACAAGAATGGCATCTAAAGGAGCATATGAAAAAGCGTCTAAGAAATCAGAATAATGGGAAGGTAAACTTTGCTATATAAGTTATTTTAAACTATTTATACCATAACCCGTAACAGCCTATGAATGTCCCACTGCTGGGCTAAAGGCCTTCTCTCTCTTTTTGAGGAGAAAGTTTGGAGCTTATTCCGCCACGCTGCTCCAATGCGGGTTAGCGGAATACATATGAGGCAGAATTTCAGTGAAATTATACACATGCAGGTTTCCTCACGATGTTTTTCTGTTAAGCACGAGATGAGTTATAATCACAAATTAAGCACATGAAAATTCAGTGGCGCTTGCCCGAGTCCACGATCATCGGTTAAGATTCACGCGTTCTTACCACTGGGCCATCTCGGCTAAACTATATATACTAAGTAACAAACACCTAACCGGCGTAATTCGAAATTTGAATTATTTAACTCCGAGGCCCGTTTCCAGTCTGGAAGAGCCCACACGAAAACATCGTATATGTAAACTTGTTTTGCATGCTTTTGAGGGGTGTTTCCTTGTTTTGCATGCTTTTGTTACTGTAATTACACTGACTCACTCACCCTTCCTTTCTTGTTCGTAGGATTACTAAGCCAATGGTGCTCGGACACGTTATTTCTTACATCAAATGATTAAGGCTTTTTACATAATACAATAATACTTATGTAATAACAGCGTGGAGTTCGTATTCGTTGTATTTAAAAATATATTATAAATTATGTATAGAATATAATCCATATTCGGGACGGATGCTTTATATTAAATTTAATCCTACAAATTTAAAATTTAAAAGTACTTATGAGAGCCTACTTGAATTAACATATTTTTTTTATTTGATTATGATTATAAATATTTGGCGGCGTTTTTACGGTGTAGCGCACACGACGCTTAACCATAGGTTGTCGAAATCCGGAAAAGTACCATGAATTTTCATCTGCCTAATTTGCTTTTATAATGCATCTCGTGCTCGGTGATGAAGGGAAATGCTGCATGAATACTCAAATGAAGGCTTTTTAAAAGTTCTCAGTAAAGTACAGACCATTTGCAGGCTGTTACTAAACTTAGCTAAACGTTATTGATACCAATCAGTCATTTGAATACAATTGTGTCGCATTTCCTAATGATAGCAGTTATTTTTATTATTATTATAAACAGGGAAAGCAAGTGACTCCACTTCACCTGATGGTAGGTGGTAGTGGAGTCTAAACGCAACGACGGCTGGTAAAGTCGGGAATGTTCTGCACTAGCCGTCCCCGCCAGCCCGCAAGATGCCTCTTCACGCCTCGTTTGAAGGTACCCAGTTTTTAAGATGAGGGGAATACATGTGCTGGTAAAGAATCCCATTTTTTAGTGGTGTGACAAAGAAAAGATTTGCAAAATTTCTTCGGCGCGATGGAATTAATTGCACAGTAAGGTGGTGACATCAAGAGCCAGCACGCGTAGACTTGTGAAGAAAAGGGGAAGCGTGAATGAGGGAGGAAGGATACATTCTATAGAATGTATATAGAATATTATATAATTTGTAGTTATATTTTTTATTTTATTTTTATATTTTCCGGGAGGACAAATGACTCTACTCCACCTGATGGTAAGTGGTAGTAGAGTCCAAACGCGACGACGGCCAGTACAGTTTATTTATAAATGGAAAGACGATAAAATTCACGCAAATACATTTAGACAACATAAGACATAATACCATTGACCTAAATCACTAAAACATTTTTATTAACTTTAAATTTAATTTCGATGGCAGCAAAGTAGATACGGACATCTGCATCATACAAAAATCGATTTGACGTATATATGTTTACATAAACAATAACAGGGGTTAATGAAAATTTAATACAAAGGTGAATGTTCAGACTGCCCCTTAAGTTACGTGGGGCTTGTAGACGGTGCTTCCTTTGTCTTACAGTTAATCTGGCCGTGTTGTATTTACTCTTTACGTTACAAAGTCAAAAGGTGTTTTCTCAACAAATTACTCAGAATTGGAAATTAAGTTAAAAAACACGCTGAGAATAAATTACCTAAATTTATTAAAGTAATAAATATAATAAAGATAAAGATAAAGATAAGATAATTTAATAAAGATAATAAACATTTAACCAAATAAATTACCAAACTGTTTTTGTATTATTTATGACATTGACACGTACATTTTGAAATTTTGTCATTCCAAATAGGATAAATGAATAAGTACCGGGTTTCAGAAATACTTTCGATTACAAAAAAGGCATAAATAGACCAAAACGGATGGCAATAGATTATATGATTTCAAGTTGAAATCGAAATATATATGCAATAAAAAATAAGGCATCGTTTCGCCGAAAGCTCGAAGCCGATTTAACAAAAAGACATATAAAGAGCAGATCCAGAAGAATAGAAAAAGAAGACGATAATATCAAATAGTTTTTGATTTAAGATAAGACATTCAAATTACGAAACAATGGTAGTTGCTCGAGCTGCCTGATCGATCTGCTGTATTGAAACTGAAATCACACACGTCAAACAACTAAGGTGACTTTAATACATAAAGACGCGCCTAATCTTTGTTAGTCTCTTAAATAAAAGGGCATTGATTGCGTGGCTAGTTATATTCCTAACACGTTATTTTATTTGTATATCTATAATAACGTTAGTTCTAATTTTACACCAAGATTGAAACAGCATTGGTACTATACTTAACGTGATAAACCGAAGCAGTCAATTCTAGTGTATCAATTATTATAAAAAAACACGAGCACTCTATTACAAGTATTGTATTACAGATCGTGTTTTACTATTGTTTGTATTGTTGAGCCGAGATGGCCCAGCGGCTAGAACGCGTGAATCTTAACCGATGATCGTGGGTCCCAACCCGGGCAAGCACTGCTGAATCTTCATGTGTTTAATTTGTGTTTATAATTCATCTCGTGCTTGACGGTGAAGAAAAACACAGTGAGGAAACCTGCATGTGTCTAATTTCATTGAAATTGTGTATTCTACCAACCCGCATTGGAGCAGCGTGGTGGAATAAGCTCCAAACCTTCTCCTCGACGGGGAGGGGAGGCCTTATCCCAGCAGTGGGACATTAACAGGCGGTTACTGTACTAATTCAGTCAATTGCAAGACCTACAACGGTAACGGTAATTGGCAACTGCAATTCCGGATATCGTGTGTATAATGTAGAGTGTTAAAAGTCATAGAGAGACTAGACCATGAAAAAAAAAGAAACAGACGCCTTCAGTAAGCATCTGCGTACATGGCTGCAAAATAATATAATAAAAAAAGTATTCAAAGAGAAATAGAAGTAACACTTAGAGGAAATTTAGAGTGGGAACGATATACTTCGAATCAATAGGAGGAAGAAAGACGGAATAATAATAGAAATATACATAGGATATGCATATGTACACAGGTATACAAGAGTCATCATCTGAATAAGATTGTTGAGCATATCTCATTAATTATATATTTGAGGCTGTGCTTTAAATAAAGAATAATAAATAATATCAATTCCATATCTAAATCATATTATGTAACGAAAGCAGCTTAAAAAACAAATAGAGCAATCGATATTGTTTAATAAAATATGTTTTTACAAAACCTCTCTTACTATAACAGCGATTTGTAGACGCCATGTTTGATATTGGAATAATATGGACTTCCTTTTCATACTCGACTCGAACATAAATATTTTTATGCTATCGTAGTTTGAATATGAAGATATTAATCGAACTCGTTTGAGTTTTTGTAATACACAAATTAAAGGCATGAAAACATATTTCGGATTTAAAAACACAATCTTTGGTTAAGATATGTTTTAATACTTTTTTTATTTACGCTATAGGGATACATTTTTTTTTGTCCCTTGTGCCTGTAATTACACTGGCTCACTCACCCTTCAAACCGGAACACAACAATACCAAGTACTGCAATTTTGCGGTACAATATCTGATGAGTGGGTGGTACCTACCCAGACGAGCTTGCACAAAGCTCTACCACCAGTGTATTTAAAAGATATCCTTATATATTATAAGATATCTTTATTCTTACTAATTAATTTCATTCTTGCAAATTATCCCGCAATGGCTGTCCTCTGCACGGAAGAGCTACGAACCGTCTTATCATAACGCACCCATCACCATAAAAATCACCGGATTGTCGGTGCACAGGGAAACTTGACTCATATTCCAAGTCAATAAAGCACTCATTTGGACTCTGCGATGTCAAAAGTTTTTAACATTGAAACATAGATTGTGATGCTGCCCAGTAATAAACATGTACATTAAAATTACATTAATATAAATTAAAGATATGATACACAAAAGGCACACACCACATCTGTGGACAAAGTACTAGAAAAAAAGTTAATATTACATACAAACAACTGTCGATTTATGTATATTATGCGTTGCTATAATATACTGGTTTGGAACTATTTATTTTTTTGCCAAGCAACATTGTGTTCTGGTGATCAGCATAATTAGGTTCATTTTTATATTTTATAGCTGCATGCATAATACTTACAACTCTGTTGAGATTTTATTATTTTTTTTCAATCATTTATTATACTTACTATACAAACTCTCTTATTGTATCTGATAAAAGAATATTTTATTTATCAGGTTTACTTACAATCACTTACAAATATACATTTATAGAGTAATAAATACAAACTTATTAACTAACGACTTAACTAAAAGATCAATTAAAGTAAACACAACATGAAAGTAAAAAAACTGTCCATAAATACAAAAAAAAGAAACTTAAACAAGGTAGAAACAAAAAATAAATAAAAAAATACATCACATATGTAACTTGTCCTAATGTCATGAATTATGTAGTAATAATAATAATATCCTGGGACATTATTCACTCACGGCCATCTGATCCAAAACTAAGCAGAGTACTAGTTGTACTATGGAAACCAGACAACTGATATACTACATATACTACTTTCCTTTTGTAAATCCATACTTATATAGATAATTACATCCAGACTCCGAACACAGACATGTTCATGGACACAAATGTCGGTCCTGGGTGGGAATCGAACCACGAAAAAAGTAATATATTATTTTTAATATGTTTGTCACATCAATATTTTGATAACGTAACCCTTGTTTCCGCTTGTTTCGCCCCGAGACGATCGACAGTTCGAAATTGAAAAGAAAACTGTATCTCCGTATTCGAGATTGTTACAAATACTATGAATATTTTGAAGGACTCGATCCTGATTGGTATCAAGGAATCTTTATATTGATGATACTCGTAGTACAGTGGCGTGAAAAAATATAAATGGTTTATTGCATTACTTATTCGCTAGGAGATTTTATAAAGGATCAAACTTGCCAATTTAGCTATACGCTTTAGTAACTGCAGTATTTCTTTGATTTGATGCACTTGTTTGTCGGAACTTGGTGTCCTTTTTATAGTAGAAATACTTAATACCGATTTTGAGTATTAAACCGCAAAAAACAACGACTTTATAATGCTTTGCTTTTTGTCTGTTCTTTATCAATCGGTCCGCACTGAGCTTTGTTTTTATTAACATGCCTTTTAATAATATAGGTCATTCCATGGTAGGTGGTCACCACCGCTCATACACATTATCACCGGACGTAATATTAACCATTCCTTAGATCACCAATACGCCACCAAACTTGGAAACTAAAACATCTGTCCCTTGTGGCTGTAGTTACATTGACTCATCCTTCCAACCGGAACACAATCATACTAAGTATTGCTGTTTGGGAGTAGAATGTTTGATTTTAATTCCTTTGAATATTTAAATATTACATTATCTTTAAAAAAAGGCACGAGATAACTTCTTTATTTGTGAAAACCGAAAAAGAAAATAATCATAAGCAAAACCTCTTTTGTAAAAGAAATAAATTGAAGAAGTAATTTATTTTGTTTCCTCATTCCGGAGCTTTTACACTGAACTATAGTAACGCTTCTAGACAATAGGTTACGGGCTATTAAAGTTTACAACTGCCTGCGTTCTAGGTTTAAATTCAGGACTTTGTAGTGTTATGTTGTCATTGTTACAAAGCTAGATCTGGTTTTAGCAAGGAAATGTTTGCTTAAAATCTAGTGTCAAACAATGTTATAGGTAAAATGTATAATACAAATGCAAGGAAAACAGATATTATAAAGAGATCGAAACATTAAAAAGTAGATGTAAAAGTATTGCTCATCGATTTAATATTAAACGAAACGCCTGTTAAAAATAAATGGCATAAATTGTCAGCAAGTAAAAATGCCACTGCTTTGCTATTTTTATTTATTTATTACCTTTATAAGTAAACTCACTACTTTTTGCTAGTTAATTTTTGAGAACCTTCCCTAGAAGAATATATATTTTTTAATATTTTGAATTCAAAACTCCGCACACGTCAACAAATTCATAATACAAATAAATCAACTGTTTTCATAAAAAAATCCAAAAACTGAAAACAGTGGAAACCTTATCAAAGTGTGATTTAGATAAAGCGAACCAATGGAAAGACGCAACAAAATAAAATATCATTGTTTTTTATATGTACAAAGTCGGAAGTGCGGAGGAATATTTCGAAAGATTGAAGATTTAAGACAAATGAAAGTAAAACAAAACGTATCAACAGCGAACAACGCTGCCAGTGGCGTACCTAAAACAATTGCATTGAACTATTCTTTCGAATGCTCTGGTTTGGACAGTTTATCCTTCAGTGCTTTTAAAAATAGAAGTATTTCATTCTAGATACTATATTTTAAGGGTTTTATTTATAGAACTCAATGTAAAATATTACCTTTTTCGTATATAATCTGTGTGTTTATTTATAAATACGAATCAAACAATTGTCACTAGTATCGATCGTGGTTTTCTTTAAGAAATATTAATCTTTAATACGCAGAGTACCTCTCGATTGGTTATTGAAAGTATTTACTGTAAATACATATGGAAATATATGCATATTTCGGTGTAAAAGTATCATATTTTTACTAAAAGTCAATCTAAAAAAATACGATAGTTATTATTAAATTAATACTCTTATAAATAATGTATGTATGAACAATTTACGATTTGATGATTTGTCTTATCTTCATTTATATACATTTAACTTTTCTCTTTCTTCACCTGGCTGTTATTAATTATATAATCTAATATATTTTAAATATTGTATTGTTTTCAAAATTTCTGCTAAATAAAATCTGGATTTAGACTTTTATAGGTTATTATTAATCACAACATGTTTACACATATTAGTTACTTATTTTTAATTTAAGAAGACATGTTTGAAATTGGTTTTTCGAACAATGTTAAAAAATACATTAATTCAATAAAATGTTAATAATTTAATCAATTTCTTATTAATGAATGTAATATTCATTATTAAGAAATGTGAGATGAATTTCTGATATTCAACTTTACTAATTCATGAAACGGTTTTTTTTAATAAAAATGCGCTGGCTGAAGTTGGTCTGAACAAGGATCGGAAAAATCTGCTCTTGACATTTATTACTTTTACACGGCCAACCAAATAAAGTGCCAAGAAATTGAAAAATATAACCCATATTACACTCATTAACATCATAATAATTTAGCCAATATTTTGGACTTGTCTACTAGCCTACTTTGTCTACTAGGCCTAGGAGGTGAGTGGTGCTTAATATTTTAATAATTTTGTTCTTTTTTCGAATAATGAACATACATGCCTCTCCTAATATGTGCCAAAGTGCGCCAAGATGCGCCCACCATCGTCTTTAGGTCATCGTTACACCTAGCTGGAAGACGCTCATTGGTACATAAAAAAGACATTTTGTTGACAAAATGTAATTAATATAAGGTTTCGAATTAGTTATTTTTTTCTACTTAGAGGCGAAAGGTCGATACGACCTTAAAGATAAAGTAAACTGCACTGCACTGCATTGCAGAACATAGGAATTACGATTCCTTCGATTAAGATTCCAGTGTTCTATTCACAATCAATGCAATCTCGCTTTCTCGGAATGCTTAATAGTATAATAATATTCAATACTATTTTCGTTTTATAGTTCGAGATACGAAGACGAAACTTGCTTAGTCAAATGTTTAATATCGAACAAACATTTCGAATTGAATTCAAATTCAGAATAATAACAGAACACAGATTCGAGATTCAACTATTATTCCTTTTTTTTCGCCAAGTCCCTCTTAATTAAATGACAATATTGAATATTATTTCTATTCAATTGGCCCGTAGTGTACGCTTCCTGGCAGACGACAGCAAAAAAAGCATTTATTAGACGTGTAGATTTTTTTATTCTTTCAATAACATTTCTATTGAATGGTATAAATCTGGAATGATATCAATACGAACTGAGAATAGTATTTGGATTCTAGTGATGAACAGATAGTATATAAATAGTGTAAAATAAAATAATAGCCCGCATTATCCTACTGCTGGGCAAAATAAGGCTTACCATTGTTTATTAAGACGTTTTTTTTCTTTTCACTAAAGGGTGTTTACTCAGTTTTAATCCTTAGTTTAAAGTAAAGTAAAGTAACAGCCCGTTAATGTCCCACTGCTGGGCTAAGGCCACTTCTCCCTTTTTGAGGAGAAGGTTTGGAGTTTATTCCACCACGTTGCTCCAATTCGGTTTGGCAGAATTTCAGTGAAATTAGACACATGCAGGTTTCCTCACGACGTTTTCCTTCACCGTAAAGCACGAGATGAATAATCACAAATTAAGCACATGAAACTTCAGTGGTGCTCGCCTGGGTTTGAACCCACGATCATCGGTTAAAATTCACGCGCTCTTACCACTGCGCCATCTCGGCTCAGTTTACTTGGTGGTAAGGCTTTTTAAGTAAGAAGTAGTTGCCCTTTTGGGTAGGTACCAATTCTTTATATTGGTGTGTTCTGTATTCACAAGCATAAGAGAGATGAAGGTGCGCGAAACAGTTACTGTTATATAAAAAATAAATAAACCCCTAATCTTCTCAATGATCTAAGTATTCTACCCACTGTTGCATAGCGGTACTAGGTACATGATTTGAATATAACCATGTTTAAAAATCTAAAACTCTTTATCTACTTAATTTTAAATTCAAAATAAAATTATTTATCAAGGATTCTTGAACATTTTACTAAAAATCCAGGTACATTTTATGGGGACGTAATGAAGTGGTTTCGAGATAATCTGTTGTCAATGGAGTGGGGGACTCCCTAGGGTGGAAAGATGAGCTCGCTTAACTCCGTCGGTTTGATAGATTTTTTATTTTATTTTATGTTGCGCCATGAAAATAACTATGTTGGGAATACTTTTCAATAGAAATAAAATATTCTTTTATTTTTTTGACGTGGAATTAATCATACTAATATTATAGACAGGCAGGAATAAGCTCAAAACCATCTCCTCATAAAGGGAGAGGAGGCCTAAGCCTAACAGTGGGACATTCACTGTTTACTATTACTGTCCTGACTGTATATTATAGCGGTAAGTTTTGTATGTTTTTAACCCCATAACGCAAAAAATAACGGATTTAATTGATAAGGAACTTGAAATCTCATTGATAAGCTATTATGTTGCAGATTTTGAAATACAGAAAGAAGCGAAGATATTAACTTAAAATAGCTATAAAGTATATTTACTCTTTAAAAACATTTTAATAAACTTTTAACTTGTGTATAAAATTGATTTAATTATTTCCTTAAATATTTTTTCAGTATTATTTTTGTTATAAAACTACCCTACTATACTATATACATTATACTACTACTATACTATATACATTATAAAATCCATATAGCTAACGATTAATATAAACGAAAGCCTATCCTCAAGACCAATATCTAAAGTAGATTAAAAAATAGAGTGGTCACTCAACATAATGAAATGGGAATATCGATTCCACCATCAGAATAATATCGGTACATAATCTCAGCCACGTTCCGCAGGAAAACAAGAGCCTCCATTGTCAAGTCCTGAATCTAGAGACTGTATGCCGCCATTTTAAGATAAACTATATTTATTCCAATATGATCCTTATCATAAAGGCATACGGTCTAAATAAATTGAAATCGAAAAGATTGTTGTTGATATCGCAAACAATATATAAATATAGAGCCTTAAACTACAATTATAGTCTCTATGTCAATACGATAGAGTCCATCGTGTAGGAAAATATAAATTGGTACGTATCAGATACGACGGTTAAGCGCTCAATGCACTCTTTATCTTAGATTAAAAAGGGGGTTTCCACTTCATAGTAGGGTTGGGACAGGTGTTGAAAACACTTAGATGTGGAGTTTATTCACCGAGGGACGGAACAATGAACACTTTCATAGCAATTGGTGAACAATTGGGTTTTTGAGGCATACGCACCGCAATCCATTAGAGGGAAAGAATGAGGAATCGATAGTATATACCAACATAACGAAAAAGTTTTTATAAACTTATAAAAGTTGAATTTCAAAAAAAAAAATACGAAATTCCAAAAATTCGTAATTTAAATTAAACACATTTGTAATTTCATTAATATCCCACATGTTTATTAGTTTAGTTTTACCTTCAATTAATAAGATTTATGTGGACTTAGTGACCATGCTAGAATAGACAAAAACAATTGATCGTCTTTTAATTAACTGATATGTTTTTAATATCCTGCGAGAGGGCAAAAAGAGGTCATATCCCGATAGGAATACTATGGAAAACGTATTGCCTTTGTTTCATTGTTACGACCAGAACGTAAGTAAAGCTTTGTTAGGTCTTTTGTTGGATCACTACCTGAATAAGTATAACTCGTTCAGCTGATTCACTAATAATGTAATATCATGAATGACTTCACATACATGCATAGCTCATGGCAATTGGGTTAAATTTGTGTTTTGATAGACATCGGCGTTGCTTATAAAAGTGGTAATTATGTTTAATATTTTGTATGGAAACCATAAAAAATATATTTTAGAGACAATTTAAACGATTTATTTCTAATAAATAAACACTGAATTGTTATTTCATTGATCAAATGATATATTTAATTTTAATATTTGTATTTATGAACCAGCGTCTATAACGTGAATCTTAAACTATGGTTACTCGTTCTAACCCGAGCAAACACCGCTCAGTTTTCATGTGCTTAATTAGTCTTCATAACTCATTTCGTCAGTGAACTAAAGCGTAACGAAGAAACATGCTTATGTCAGATGAATTTCTGTCAAATATTCTCCAATCCGCATTGGAGCAACGTGGTGGAGTAGTTCCTTAACTTCCCAAATAGGAGTATTTTTACTTACAATATAATTTGTCTTTTATATCAAAAGAGCTTTATATACATAGTCTTTTAATATTGGTCATATAAGACCAACCATGAGATAATAGAATTGCCTTGTCTCTTACACTTATTATTCCACTATCTCACTCGCACTTCAAACCCGGAACACAACGATACAAATCATTGATATTGGCGCTTGAATCACTAATGAGTACAGCCTTATGTTGCGTTCTTAAAGGACGAATTCATGTATACTATAATTATATATAAATCAAGTACGTGATGATCTCACGTATGTTGGCAAATATGTATGTATTTGAGAGAAGATGGCGCAAAAGCATATCAACTTACCTGTATACACCGTTCAACCGGTCGCCATTAAAATTGACAGGAATGTGTCAGACAGAACAGGGGTCGGTTATTGCAATTTATTTATAATAATATAGATTACTATTCTCTTATAATGCTAATAATATAATAATTTTAAATAAAAATGGGGCTTGAACAGCTTTAATGTACTAGTTATGGAATGGTTTTTGTCAAGATCTAGATATTTTTAATGACTCTGCCATGATTTATCGTAAACGGGCGCTAGAATTGTTGAGAGAAGCAAATAAATAATAAATAAATAAATAAATAAATAATAAATAATGTTATCTTAATTTTATTTTGTATTAATTAGTATATTTTTAGTGATTTTTTGTAACGTAAACTTTGCATGAATTTAATGAATTATTTAATTTTAATTTGTACCTATATCAATTCAAACTATTTGTGTTTTTAATTTTAATTTTATTAAGTGCATGTTTATTTTTTGTGGTCTTTAATTTGTACCAATTTAGACTTTTTTTTTTTTTATCTTTCTACTCATGTTGCTATAATTATGTGTTAATGTATTTTTAAAACAAATATTGTAATTGTTGTGGCTACTTTAAAAAGCTTCACATGTTAGCTATTTTCACTTAATTGTTTTACATTTGTCATTAAAACATGTAGTAGCTACTAGTGGTCCTTAAATAAAAAAAATAAATAAATAAAAATGGTAAAACAGCAGGCAGAACGGAATGGCAACGGGGCGAGAGCAGTAATGTAGAATACGTCACACAGCGCCGCCGCGCTCCTGTCCCGTCGTCTGTTTGTCTATTGAATACTTATAGAACACAATGTGCGGTCACACCAGCGTCGCGCTGCCGTTCCACCCCTTGTCTGACTAAGGCTTAAGGTATCTATTTTCGAACCATTGATAGTCATTTTTTTTAAATCAGTAAGCAAGTTATGCTATATTGAATAAAGATTTATACTGAGTGAGTCTATTTGAAATCAAAATGTTTCACAGAAATTCCATATCGAAAATATCTCAATACAAACATGAACGTAATTCGAAACAATTCAAGAGAGAGTAATTAAACGATAACAATTTTAAAGTTTGAAACTCAAAGCGATTCACTGAAATGTAGTTTGCAACTGCAACTACTATTTTGCAATCTTGAGTACTTGTACCAATAAACCTAGTTAGTGAACTCTTGCTTGGGCTTGTAACTCATTAAGGTTTGTATTTCATACGACTTGAAGCACGTGTCTTTGTTCTCGCGAACGAAGATAAAGTTTATGTCTAAAGTATATGTGGAGTTGAGATGAGTTATTTTATAATTAAAACGTGGATATCAATCCATATACAACATTTTTACTTCGTGTAAATTTCTAAAAACAATAATAATATAAATAAATTATTGACATCAGCATAATAAATAATATAAGACGAAGGGAACCTTCAGCTGATTTTTGCAAAATATGTTTGATCATATT
Organism: Nymphalis urticae; assembly: GCA_905147175.2. NCBI lineage: Eukaryota > Metazoa > Arthropoda > Insecta > Lepidoptera > Nymphalidae > Nymphalis > Nymphalis urticae. Next base: position 5,717,614 of record LR990008.1, read on the forward strand.
TTTAAACATTTTTTTACGTAAACGATAGATGAGTGTCGTAACAATTAAAAATTATCAGTTGTGAGCTCACTCACAAAACTATCCTAGATAGAGTGAAATGGAAAATAAAGAGTAGAAAAGCGATCCCTGTCACCAGACGGGACAAACGTTGAGAAGAAGAGGAAGAATCGATACACGAAAATCTCGTTTCAATCGGTGTGGGAGGAGACGTTGTCATGAATTGACCTGTAATACTTATGTCCGCAAACATTGGGCACAGGGAGTGTGAGGTCTGTGCTAGGCTGCGCAGGATAGGTCAGTTGATATCAGTAACGCTCAATTCCGTAAGAACGTATATCAACCTCTTAAAATATGAATTATTTACATTGATTGTTTAAATTAGTATGTATACGAATCAAAATAAAAAATAGCTATTGTAAAAATCATAGGCATTATTATAATATAGTGTATTGATCATATTTATTTGTCACGGTGTGCAGAAGAGGTGAAGGAAGATTGAGGGAGTTCATCGCTTCACTCAAAATCCTCTGTACGTGAATCTGTGCGTTAATAGTCATTTATTTATTGCCTATTTTACCTGTTTTACCTTGTGGTGATAGCCAAGATGGCCTGCTGCTACCAACCCCCATTGGAGCAGCGTGTTGGAATAAGCTCCACACCTTTTCTTCAGAAGGGAGAGGAGGCCTTAGCCCAGCAGTGGTACATTAACAGGCTGTTACTGTACCTTGTGGAGAAGATTAGTTGAATTTGTTATATATGAACACGTATAAATATGTAAACATGGCCGAACATCGTCTCGAGCTGACCACGACATACGTCAGAAACACAAGAGCTATGGGTGAGAATGGACGCGTTCCAGTTGTAATTGTCAAGTACGTATCCAGCTTGTAAGGCCTTAGACATAATTAGCCACAGACTATAAGCCAGCAAAAGCTCCATCTAAAGATAATGTGAAAATTCGTCTTCTAGATGAAAAATGTTAATACTTATTAGTTCGGTGACTCTTGTTTTTAAAAAAAAAATCGATGTAAAGACATTCGGTTTCTTGTTTTTGATGTTTATATGTGCAACTTGATGTTATATTTAACGAATGAATTAATACATGTAATTTTGAAAACTCGTTTGTGCTAAGTACTTTTTTTAACTTTTAAAATAAAAGGATTTTTCGTCGAGACCATTTATGTAAGGTAAGTCGACGAAAATTGTATGCTTTTCTTACGTTTACTAAGAGAAACCTTGAAGCTAAGAGGTATGTATGTGTATAAATATTTTCTATAGAAAAGTTTTAGAGATTATAAAGACCCGCACAAAAGTCCAAAGTATAATTATACGTTCCCTTAAATTCACCAGTTGATAAAATATGACAAAAAAATATATATTTAAAATTCAAATTTAATAATACTAAATGAGCAATTCTTTCATATATTATGTATCTCAGAAACGGTTCTAACCGTCTTATATTTAGATACGGTTTTGTTTTTTGTTTATGTATGTTTTATCTAGTTTATGCTAAAAAAGCATTTAACTATTATAAATATTATTAGAACTGAGCCAAACATATTCGCCCAGATAAAATTAATATAATATTGTTAGTAATGTCTTCCGATGGAGCGTGGCCAAGCGGCTCGATTTGATCACGTGATGATCATCGTGGTGGGGGCTGGCCCTGCCGAGCTCATCAGCCGGCCAGGCTGGCTTTAGATACTTCTGCTTGAACTCTGGGTTGTGGAGAATATCTCATAAATAATATTTCAGTTGCTCAAGTTTTGATTCCTTTGTTCTATTTGTGTGTGTAAATTGTACGTGTCGATCTATTTTTACCTTATTGTTGTATAGTTCTTTTGATTTATCTCTTTTTAAAAAAACCTTTTTCAATCCTGATTTCTAAGAATATAAGACTAAGAATATAATACAGACCAGGTCTGCAGAGATTTGCTAGTTATAATTTGTCATCTATTTATAACTTTAATAATAATCAATCATTTAATTTGATAAATACTTCATAAGAAATACTTGAAACTGAATTGATCGATATTTATATTGTGGTGACTAATCCGTGCGATAAAAATTGAAGTAAATAAATAACATACTTTATTAACAACAGAAAATGTATGCACAATTGTAATATTTTAGTTTTAGGTTTGTATGTATTTTAAAACGGTTTGTTATTTTCAAGGCCTTAAAATATCACTGGGTGTGTAAGCAATACTTAGTATTGTTGCACTCCGGTTTGAAGGCACAAGGGATATCTTCATATGCAAGGTTGGTGCATTGGCGATGTAAGGAATGTTTAACAATCACCAATGTCTATAGGCGGTGGTGACCACTTCAACATCAATTGGATCATTTGCCCGTCCGCCTACATATAACATAAAAAATACAAGGTTAACCACTTATGAGCTATAATGGGATACATATATAAAAAAAAAAACAATTTTTCACTTCGTAGTATTGTATTACCTTCTCTATTTAGTAGAACCTTTCCTTTACTTTTCCTTTCCTTTCCATTAGTTGTAATGACTTAAAAATTATAACAATACTTACATTAATTAAAGGACATTTTCAAAATAAAATTTTCAAATTCGATGGACAAATATAAAACCACAATTTCTTTTGACAATGTGCCCCCCTCTCGTTCTATTTATTTCCTGAAGTTTTGAAACTACATATTGTGCCTATAATATAATTAATAACTAAGGAAATTAATAAATATTTCATTTTAATAGTATATTTAATTTGTTTTATTTTGTTTTCCTATATTTCATTGATTTCATTATAATTTATAAATAACTATAACATAATATTTTTCTGTTAAGTGGTAACTGTCACGTGTGGTGTCACGTGCTGGTAGTGGTTGTATCTTTAAGTTGGCAACATTGTATTTTAAAAAGGTGGGAAAAAGAATTGTAAATATGGAGGGATGTAATAAATGGCTGCCGAGTCCACGCGCCGACCGCATCTACCATAATAATATAAATCTTTAGCACATCGAAAAGATTTTTTTATAAAGTGTAATCATTCTAGTGTTTTAAATCTATTTAGGTCGTTCCCTTTCTTTTATTTTAATCTTTGTGTTTGGTACAATTGGTATTCAAGTGTTTTTCATTGTCCTTCCCCTTATTTTTATAATGTCACGGATTGTGTTAAGGGGCACAACTAATGGTTATACTCGATTTTCGGGATACGAAATTGGAAGCCCTGTTACCTTTCAAACCCCAGGCTACTAAGTATTTAAAAAAAACCTCAATATCTCTTTATTGGCCTGGAGACCTGGATATATGCAGGATGAAATGCTTGTCACTAGGTTAACGAACCTTACGTTGTACTCAATGGGCCACAACTGCTTTACAATGCCGACGCGAAACGAGGAGTTAGCTTAACGTCTGTGTGTCTGTCTGTTTCATCGTATCTCCTAAGCGGGTGAACCAATTTTGATTTATTTTATTTTTGTTATAAAGGGAGAATGAATCACTGATTAATTATCCAGTAACTTATTCATATTTATAAGAGCTAATAGTACTTGATATTAAAATGTCTACTTGTGTCTTCTTTAAAACGAGAAAATATTGTTTTAAATAAATAATGACCCAGTGGTAAGAATGCGTGAATCTTAACCGATGATCGTGGGTTCAAACCCGGACAAGCACCACTGAATTTTCATGAGCTTAATTTTTTATTATAATTCATCTCGTGCTTGACGGTGAAGGAAAACATCGTGAGGAAACCTACATGTGTCGAATATCACTGAAATTCTGCCACACGTGTGTTCCACCAGCTCGCATTGGAGCAGCGTGGTGAAATAAGCTCCAAACCTTCTCCTCAAAAAGGGAGAGCAGGCCTTAGCCCAGCAGTGGGACATTCACAGGCTGTTACTGATACTGACTGAAATTATGGAGGTGATTTGAGAACGCAATCACAACATCAATTATTACAAGAATAATATTAATACAGTATCACTGATGTTTTTCAGATTTTAACTCTTGAATTTCGGAACATGTTCTCTATATTGAACCATCGCATTTCATAAATGTTTGCTTAAATATATTTTCGATCCTTAAGTATATTTATTTAGACTTTCTATGTCAGACTGTCTTTCATAAGATATTATAACGGCCAAACAATGAAATAAAAAGACGTGGGATAACACACCTTTATAATATTATATAAAGGTTACGTATTTGTTCTTCCTTATATATAAAAAGCCGAGATGGCCTAGTACTTAGAACGCGTTAATGTTAACCGATGATAGTAGGTTCAAACCCAGGCAAGCACCACTGAATTTTCATGTGCTTAATTTGTGTTTATAATTGTGCTTTACGGTGAAGGAAAACATCGTAAGGAAACCTGCATGCGTCTAATTTCGTTGAAATTCTGCCATGTGTATTCTACCAACCGCATCGGAGCAGCGTGGTGGAATAAGCTTCAAACCTTCACCTCAAAAGGCAGAGGAGGCCTTAGCCCAGCAGTGGGACATTAACAGACTGTTACATTATGTTATATATTCAGTACAGTACAGTTACTGTACTGAATATACATATATATTCAGTACAGTACAGTTACTGTACTGAATATATAACGTAATGTAACAGTATGACAAGTAGCATTAAACTTCATTGAGAGTCAATACTGCGAAGCATTGTCGCCTCACATCATTACAATACAAATTTATAGATAAAAACACTTCAATAAACCCCACGTACATAAATCGGCGTTATTCTCTAAGAAGTCACTTCGTATAATTTTCACTTGTGATATTATGTCGAAAAACGCTTTACTGTGAATTGATACGATATTTTGATACGCGTATCGTTTACATGAATTTTACATGGTGGCTTTGTGCAAGCCGTCCGGCTTGCACTCCGCCGCCGCTGGTCACTCGCTGGATGTATCAGCTCAACATATACCAACTTTGGCAACCATGTAACAGGCTCGGCTAAATACAATGTTCTGAAGGCAGAGGATCACAAATTCGACGCCAAGGCTTTTACAACTTACTCTATGCCAAAAGTTGGATCAAACTATACAACATATGGTGCTGGTGTACATTACAATTACAAGTGAGTTTTTAAAGGACCCAACTACTCATATGTTGGCGATGAATTGTCTTAAATCCAATCCAAACCGGCCAATCAGAGCTTCTTCCTATTTTTTTCTTTTTCTTTTTTTATTGGAACACGATATTAGTCTTCCATTGCATGCTAACGATCTTTGTGCAGTAATTAAAGTTATTTAGGTTTTTAGTCCTATAAGATATCATCATACTCATTAATCGAGATATTATTAAAAATATGTAAGAGTCAAAAAGATAAAAATCAAGATCTGTAAGTACCGCTGAGATTTTCATGAGCTTAATTTGTGTTCAAACAATAATTTCGGAGTCGGAGTTGAAGAAAAATATTGTGAGAAATCTTGCATGTATCGAATAAAATTCAGTCACAAGTATAACTTATACATTCTATCAGTTGTTTATTAATTTAAGTTTGTTATTAAGGTATATTCACATCATAATATAATGTCAAGTTCTTATACAAAACGAATCAAGAAATAGACAGCGAATGTGAAAATAGTATCTATATTTTACAATGTACCACCAGTAAACTGAATATTTTGAAATACACGAAGTCACGTTTGAAGACCGTCGTAAAAGGGATCTGCCTATCCAAGATATGTATGCATATGGGATACCGGATTAGGAACTAATCTTATCAAGAACGTTTGCATACAATTATACACCCTATCCAAAGACTTTAAAGTCTTTAATTGAATGTTAAACTACAGATGCGGGTGATTAATATGATTAAAAGAGTTTACGGTCTTATGCAACGGTGTTAAAGTCTAAAATGCTTTAGTGTTGATATTCTATAATCAAAAACTGAATTATATAGATATGGTTTTATTAACTTCGAGTGTTTTAATGTTTGAAGCTTATCGAAGTTTTTGGATACAACTAAATATTACTGCCCGCGAAAGTTAAGCTTAATTTTATGAAACTATATTGTTCCTACTTCATTACGTCATTTTGTGCGATACATAATGGTGTAAAAGGAAAGATAATATTGATTTATATAACATCTTAAATTGAATGTTTAAATATCGAATGAATTATAAACGTAATCAATTGTGAAATTTAAAATAATTCTTAAGGAACGCTTGTGAGCTAAAGGATATTACACAACCAATAACTTTTTAGATGATTGCACAGCTAGCGAATGAAAGGATCACATCCAGGCCATTTAAAATAAAAAAAATATATTTTATATTACCAATAATTGTAATAAATGAGATATAAAAAAATCCGCTGTCTTTCGGCGGTTCTTCTCAGTTCTGACGTGTTAATTTCCGAACCGGTTATTGATTTATGACAATCTATAATTAAGTGTAACGTTTCTATATTGAATAAATACTTTTGACTTTGACTTTGAATCAAGAGTAACAGTGTACACATAGTGACGCTCACACACACACACAAACACACTCATAGAAATACTTGTGAAAAACTAAACTCTTTAAATTAGCTTGGGATGTCCTAGTGTTATCTTAGACATAAAACGTATTAGTAAATACGATTATTATAGACGCTTTTATTTAACTTTACCTATTAATATCAGTTGGAAATATCTTGCAACTAAATTTTTGGCTATTCTTCGTATTAAAAACAGTTCAGTCCACAAAGACACTCCTGCATTTTTTTTAATCGCTGCAGTGCAAGTGAACAATGTAAGTTGCTATAGTAGGTGTATCTATGGATTGAACTAACTATAATAGATCGGTTGGCGAGGTTGGTAGATACTTGCCTTTCACACCGAAGGTTGTAGGTTCGATTCCAACCCAGGACAAACATTTGTGTGCATGAACATGTCTGTTTGTCCAGTTGTCTGGTTTCCATAGTACAAGCGCTGCTTAGTTTGGGATCAGATGGCCGTGTGTGTGTAAAATTTAAATCATTTTCTTGTTTCAAATATAGCGCTAACGCGGGTATTAATCGAACACCCAAGTTTAAGCAAACTGGTTATACTCTTGGAGGTAATATTAGCTTATTTAAAAACGCCAACACATCAACCGACTTATGCGTAGGCGCTCGTAGAAAGGACTCTCCTCTTCTTGTAGTGGAAATTGATAGCAAGAATTCATAATGGATTATTAATTAAAAAATAGTTTTAAATATATCCAACCTCTTTGGTGTATTATTATATATTTTTATGATACAATGTGTCGCTATTTATAAATTAATAAATTCATAATATTTTATTATTAATATATTTAATTATAATGAAATGTTAAAAATAAAGGTCTGACGAAACAGCAATCTGCTTCATCGATCTGGTGTACAGCCTCTTCAGGTGATCACGGGGGGGTGGGATGATTTTTAATATCGCGTTGGGTTATTAAAAAATAATCGATTTATCTACCAAGGAAAATAAAATAACATCCCAGCTTTAAGTTGGCACTTTTTCACTCCCATGCCTCGGCAAACACGTAAATTGGTTCTACAAATAATCTAGTGTCCTATTGGTTAACTTTTTGAAATAAGAAACGAAGAATTCAGTTTGTGACGAAACCCATTTTAACGTACATTGCCTTTTTGTATTACACATATAGAGTATTTAATAGTTTGGTAGCAGCGATAGGCTCACCTGATAGTTTTAGAAGTCGCAGTATGCAATTCTTATAAATATATCGATTATAATTATTATTTTATGAAATAGCTAGGCGGACGAGCAACTAGGCCAGCTGATAATAAGTGGCCAACCGCCCATAAATATTGGCAGGAACACAACCATATAAAGTATTGCTGTTTGGCAGTAGAACGTCTGATGAGTGGGTGGTACCTACCCAGACGGGCTGACACAAAGACCCACAACCTATTAAATTAGTTGATGAAGAGTTAGTGAGAACATATTATGGGATTATAAAAACTAAGCAATACTAACCAGAATAATATAATTTTCCAATAGTTTTATTTCGTAATTTAATTTCACACATATTAATAATCTTTCGTGTACGTTATATTACAATTTATAAATAACTTACGGCTTAAAGTAGCTGCGAAATAGTCGAACAAGTCAATGTACGTAAGTCTCTTAAGAATATATACATATACCTATTATCTACCTTACATACGCTATCAATTCTATTTTATAATCCTAAGAAAAATTCAATCCAATTTCATTAAATTAAAATGTAATAAAGAACAAATGTTCAAAGGAAAACGAAAAATACATTATCATGAAGAAATTCAATTTCATAATAAACCGACTTCAGCTAAAGTATTTTCGTAATAAAACAAAATGTAATTTCTATCTTTAAAAATGTGAAGGTAATTCCAAGATTTCGTGGATATTTTTAAGCTCAGCGCAAAACTCCTAACTGTGGCAATAATTGAATAATCACGAGAGTAACTTCGTCTACAACCGCAATTTCTTGCTATCCGATCGAGTTATAAGCGTTAAGCGATTATATAAATATATATTTTTTTTATATTAACCTTATATCATCAACCAGATAGTTAGTAAACGTACCAAAATCAAATCTTAGACAACTAAGCCCGGAATGGAGGATGGCTGATCAAGATGATTGTTTCCAAGGAATGGGTATATACTTATCTAATGTAATGTAAAAATAGGCTGTGAATGTCCCACTGCTGGGCTAAGGCTTCCTTTTCTTTTTAAGGGGAAAGTTTGGAGCTGATTCCACCACGCTGCTTCAGTGCGGGTTGGTGGAACACACATGTGGAAGAATTTCTGTGAAATTAGATACATGCAGGTTTTCTCACGATGTTTTCCTTCAACGTCAAGCACGAGATGAATTATAAACACAAATTAAGCACAATAAAGTTCAGTGGTGATTGCCCGGATTTGAACTCACGATCATCGGTAAAGAGTCACGCGTTCTACCCACTAGGCCATCTCGGCTTTTTACCTACCTAATGGTACCTATCTAATGGTAGTAAATAATAAATAAATAAGGCCTTTTATTCTTTACCTGATTATATATAAATAGATGAAAACGTAGAATTACATTACTTGTATTTGATTAAAAGATGAATTGAAGATAAAGAGTGACTTACGTTATTACTGGTATTTCTGTATTAATAATTCAAACTGGTGATAGCTTTAACTATATTTAATCTTATAATATTACGATGTAAAATTGTAAATACCTACTTTTGATTTTAGCTTATATATGCAAAAGTATATTAAGAGCTTTACAAATCACGTTCGCATGAAAGGATGAAAATAATGCTAATATAGCACATTGACCAATATGTAGGACATTAAATCATTTCAAAATTTTTATAGCCTGAAATCTACTTTGTAAGACTTTAACTTCTTTATTACATTAAATTATCAAGAAAAAAAAAACTTCCCCTTTGGTGCTGTTTCTGTTAAGGAATTCTCAGAACGTCGATTTTTGGAGTCTCATATGTCTGCAGTATTTATAGTCATGTAGTAGGCATTGCTCTAACCGCTCCCTGGTCGCCACCCGAGAATAAAATCACGTGTGCTAAAATATTTTATTCTTAGTTGGCCAATCTTTGATTTCGACCGCCCTGCGAGTGATTGAAAAGACTTAACTTTGTGAACTGATTTACCGTATTAACAAATGACTATTGAAAATTTTACATAGATTGATATATTTTTATTGTCTTTTGACCAATTAACAGATGACATTTGGACGTAAAAGAAATTCAAAATCGCTTAAACGACCTTTTACGATTATCGAATGCACTCCCCCTTCTGGCTACACCTGCTGCTGTAAAAAACCGTCATGAAGTCATAACGGAATGATTATTATTAAATCAAATACGCGTTCACTCACACCACTCGGCTTTCAGTTAAAACAATCCGCCACTGTGAGTTAGATTTATGCAAGTCTGTTTTCAGCGAGGTCTAAAACTTGAACCAAATGCCAGTCGGAATCAAACTTTCATTTTTTGCTCAACAAATTAGTCGACTTTCGTTCCAACTTTTGTTACTTGATTTTTTTTGTATTGTTTTAAATAAGTCATTCGAAGTTTGTCTGAGACTGGATTTTCGGTAGTAACTAATAACTTTGTTGTTACACAAATAATTAACAAAAAGAGGAAATTATAAAATAGACGATATACTCGTACTTATGACACTGCATACTATAAAAGAAGTTCCCACCGCCACGCTTATCTGTCTATCTGGCTGACCGGGATAAACTCAAAAACTGTAGAAAGGATTTTCATAAGGTTTACACCAATGAACGATTATTGTTGAAGATGTCGAAAAAAATCATAACGACAGAGATTTACTGGCGCGTAAACCTAAATTGATATTACTATTTCGATATAAATATATTTTTTAGAACCTTATACCACCCGTGTTTTTTAGAACCTTATATCAGCCGGGACGAGTAACTAGTATTAAATACTAGTAAGTACGTTGTGCATCACAGGGGTACTAGGGTAGTACCCCGTAACGAATGTAATGAATTTTATTATGTCCTTTAAAATTTCTATATGTGTTTTATGTGCATATTACCATCAACGTACAATAATAGTACCAACTTAGACACATGTTGGCAAGTGGTCACCACCTGCCAGTCTACCTACCACCACCTGGAAAATTATTACCTGAAAATTGGAACTGTAAAATTTATAAATAAATATTAGTAATTTTATATCACTCGTTTCTGTAACGACACTGGCTTTGAAGGAACAGCAATACTAAGTAAGCTGTTTGGTGGATCGAATATGTGACAAATGGATATAATCAGAGAGCATTGCACAAAGCTGCCACCGATTAGGAACAGGTCCAGCAACTTTGTTTAATCATTCACATAATGTACAAGATCGTAAACTACTTAAATTCGAGTTTGTTTGCACAGACAAGATCTCATAAGCACCTTGGAAACATCAGGTGCAAGATTATTACAATAGTTTATGAACTTACCGCCGTTAGCCTTATTTATTTGTAAACTTAAACGGGTTGTCTGTTAACACAGTGTTTTAACAGCCGTAGCGTTGAACACAACAAACTATGTGTATATAAAAAACACAAATGCCTTTTAATAAAAAACATTAAAAATATATGGCCCGTAATAGCCCAGTGGTTATAATAGATGAGTCTTAGCTGATCATGATTGTTGTGATTAAAGTTGCCTGACGTTTTGAATAAAAATGTGCCACAGCAATACGCATTGGGACAGCGGGGCATGCTCTTCTACTCGATAAGAGAGAAAGATTTTACCTTTGATCTGTGGCATATATTAAGACAGTACAAGACAGACATATATTAAGACAGAAGCCGAGATGGCCCAGTGGTAAGAACGCGTGTATCTTAACCGATGATCGTGGGTTCAAACTCGGGCAAGCACCACTGAATTTTCATGTGCTAATTTGTGATAATAATTCATCTCGTGCTTTATGTCTAATTTCACTGAAATTCTGCTACACGTGAATTCCACCAACCCGCATTGGAGCAGCGTGGTGGAGACTATATTTATCGTTGTTTGCTAATCTATAATAATATTATAAAAGCGAAAGCCACTCTGTATGTCTGTTAAGCTTTCACGTCTAGAACACTATATTGATTTTGATGAATGTATAACGCATGCTTGAGATAAACCCCGAGAAAGGACATAGACTACTTTATTACAAGAACCCCTCTCCCCAACATCAACACTTCTTCCTTACCTAACATTCGAGCGAAGTCATAGGCGAACACTAGTTGTTTTTATTTATTTGTAAGTCATTGTAGGTAAATAAAAAAAGTATTAACACGTTTTAATTCCAGGTTAAAATCCAATAAACAAACGAACATCATAGGCACATGAGTTTACTTATATTGTAAAATAGCATATATATTGCGAGACATACATACATGTAACGTTAAAGGTAAGTAATCTCTCCGTAGGAAATGACAGTCGCAGGTGCGCCTCCGACGGCAACTGCTAATAGCTTTTAGACAGCAAAGACTAGTGATGTGAAAATGCGATATCGATAATAAAATAATTAAATCAATGACGTTTTTTTTTATATATTTAGGAGTTAACAAAACACTTGTATTAGAAAAAACTTAAATTTGTTATAAAATAAGTGTAGGCAATTTCTATATTTTCATTAGTTTTTGCACTATTACGCCAAAGTAAAAACCAAACGACAAGGGTAAACCGCATATCATTTTGAATTAGAGATGTATATTTCTGCGTTTAAACAAATCGATAAGTTTAATTCGTATCTTTTACTTTAATCAAGCAATAGCATAATAAGCAATAGCAACAAATCTTATTAAAAATATTTTCAAAATTAACTACAATTAGTCTACTCATAATAATTATAATTTTAAAATATATCCCAGCCCACACCGTATTGTTAATATTTAATATAAACATTTGGCATTGGTTAAGTCAAATCGTTTAATTATTACTAATTTCGCTCATATTTATTCAAACAGAAATGTTTTAATTATGAACAAAATGATTAATAATTCACCAAAGCCGACACAACTTCGCTTATTGTAGCTTTCAATTAATTAAGTCATAATTTATTCGAATACATTTTAGAATTCTGTATTGTTAATTGTTTTAAGCGCTCATTTACGTAGATTTATGACTTTTTTTTCGTTTATTTCGGTTCTACTTATAAACTTAGCGGTTGTTTCACTCATTCATTGCAGCATTTCCTGTGTCTGTACGTTCATTGCTATTTATTCAGTAAATGATCAGCAGACACAGGATCAACATACGTACTTTGCAAGGTAAGTTAGTGAAAAACATATTTTAAACTCCACGCTGCTATTGAGGATTTATTGATAATGAAAACACACTCACATGAACACACACACATATACACAGATAGACACGCGCGTGCCGCGCACACACGCATACAAGCTTTAGAACCTGGGAACTCATGATCTACAAGTCAACAATCAACAATCTACGTAATTAAGAGAGAGACGGAGGAAAAATAGAGAAGATAGAAAGTATATAACATAGATCTTATTTCAAAATATCTCTGTTAAAGGAAGAACTTTAAAAATATCAACCACAATTTCTTAAAATAGTATTATCAGTTTAAAATAAATTCTGCAAGCTGTTCCATATGTCTACATTTTGATGATGTCGATAGAATCCCAACCCTAACCAACAAAGATGACATACAGTAATGGCTGACTTGCACTGCCATCTGGTGCCAGTGGAATTAGCAACCATGTGTTCTTGAAGTCGCTACATATGACCCAGCAATGGGGCCTTTAATTTGATCAATCAATAACGAACTTTAAGTTGTACGACATAAGGGTCATATAGATAGCAAAGATTAAATAAGTTGATAATTTTAAATCAAATCTTTTACTTTAATCAAGCAATAATCAACTTTAATCCAAAGCCATTAAAAGTTGCTAAGATGTTAAAGTAATTGGTCTGGAGTCTAGATGAAAATCGGTCTACAAAGATGAGTCGAGATGGCCCGGTAGTTAGAATATCTGAATTAAAACCGAATATTGTAGTATATAGGCAGGTGGACATTCATATGCGGTGGTCAACATCGTCCATAGACATTGCAGAGGTAAGAAATAATAACCATTCCTTAAAATGCCAATGCGCCACCAACCTTGGGAGCTGAGATGTTATGTCCTTTATGCCTGTAGTTACGCTGACTCACTCACCCTTCAAACCGGAACGCAATAGTATTAAATATTGCTGCTTAGCGGCAGAATATCTGAAGTGTGGGTGGTACCCACCTAGACGGGTCTTCACAAAGCCCTACCACCAGGTAAGTATATAACTCCTCTTTAAGTAAGGCTTCCTCTCCGCTTAAGGAGAATTTTAGGAGCTTATTATAAACACGTCTCAGATATCACAGGCAGATTTTCTCTCGCTGCTATCCCGAGATTATAAGCACAAAATATGTGAAACGTTAAACACCATTGCAAAATCTAATTACGAATCAAGTACAGTATAGTACAGTAACAGCCTGTTAATGTCCCACTGCTGGGCTAAGGCCTTCTCTCCCTTTCGAGGAGAAGGTTTGGAGCTTATTCCACCACGCTGCTCCAATGCGGGTTGGTATAATACACATGTGGCACAATTTCAATAAAATTATATTTCATTTATTAATTATAATTCCTCACGATGTTTTCCTTCACCGTCTAGCACGAGATGAATTATAATCACAATTAAGAACCCACGATCATCGGTTATGATTCACACGTTCTAACCACTAGGCTATCTCAGATTCGATCGAATCAAGTAATAATAATCATTAATATATTACATCTTACTAAAAGCCCTGCGTTTTACTTTATGAAATGTATATTTATTTATTTATTTGTATTAGCACACTTACAACATACATATAAAGCATTGAAAATAATTATTTTATAAAACAATAATCATACATCTAATATGCATGTCAATTAAAAGTATACATAGCACTTCCAGATTCAATTTAATCAAATTTAAATTAAAAGTAACAAAAAATCATCAGTTATTATTAAAAATGTCAAAATTAAATAATAACTAATGTGATTATTATAATAAGAAATCAATCGACGAAATAATAATTAAAATTTTTAAAAGTATTAATTAAAAATCGATGCATTTTATAATAAATAAGTAACTTATTTCTAAAGATTAAGAAATCTAACGATATTATTATATTTATTAATCAACCGTACTAAGGGAGTTTGTTTACCAATGTGAGACTACGCAAGGAGTATGAAATATTTTGGAGGTAGTAATAACTTTTTTCAGCAGCGTTTGTATAAAGTATTAAAACAATCAACGTCACACAAATAAGCGATCCAAACATACCATACGCGTCATGTATTGTTTTCGAAACATCGTTTAAAATATATATACAGTAATAGGCAAAATTGTGAATATTAAACGGTATTTTTTACTATTAAAAAAAGTTTAAAATTAATGATTATCTATTGATTTTGATATTATTTAATATTATCCATTAAACACATAACCTCCTCGTTGTAATAATAATATCTACTAACAACATAATAACTAAAATAATAATTAATTTTGCCATATCAGTGTGATAATAACTTTAGAATCGTTTGTTGAAGTCATAGAATCAAATTTCATTAAACAATAAAAAAAAGATATATTTGTTTATTTATTTTATTTTGGACAACCAACAGTAATGTTTCTAACATTAGATAGTCAATTAAATAGAGGTTGAAAAGGTTTTCTAACAAATGTTCTACTAATTAAACAATAAAAAAAAAACTAGTCTCTTCCCTCGGTTTCACCCATGAGTGAGTGAGAAGGAGCTCTTAGGTAAAGTATGTTCTTTTTAATCTGTACTCCTGACACACTGACGACTGACGCTTATGTCAAATATCATGTTGATTAAGACGTGAAATCAATCAAACAAACAAAAAAATTAACTTTCGCTAGCCTATGCCTATTAATATAAATATATATTAATTTATATAATTTTATGAATAAGCATTATTTTTAAATACGCAATACAGTCGGTTCCCAAAGTCCGTTCAAAAAGAAGACAAGAAGATCATTTATTACTCTAATTAGGATACAATTTCACGGAACAAAAATAAATTTTATTTTACAATTTCATTTCCTCATAATTTTTCAACGTCAGGCAACTTAATAATTAAAAGCATTCCTTGAATTTAGAATCGCAATGCGCTTTTTCTTCCTAATCATTGGGCCATATTGATTCAATTCGATTTTCACTGTTATTGCTAATAAATATACTAATATTATATATGGGAAAGTAATTGTCTGTCTATTGATAAACCACTGAAATGATTTTGATAAAATTTTGTATGAAGCTTGAACCCCAAGCATCGACATTACTTTTTTACTAATACTAGTAATATAGATGCAAATCCATACTGACGATCATCGCCCATACATTTACGTTATCCTTTTGAAATAATTCTCACGGCGTAAAGACGTCGAAATCGCAAAAATTATGCAAAAGAAATGACGAAAATATTTACTTACATTCAAGAGTTAAACGGGGATATACGAAATATCTCCCGCTATGAAGATCATCTCTTCAAACGTCAGAGCCCAAGAGTGGCATTATGTAGCAACAGCAAGAATCTGTTTTACCCCTACCACTGGCGCGTTATAAACTTTTCGAATTTAATTGCATTATAATCATGTAAATGATTCGATTGTGACTGGCCTGTATTTTGTGTATAAAACTTAAATTTGGCAATGACTATTTATATTTTAAATGATAATTAATATTGGCTCCTAAACGAAAATACATTTAAGAAGTTACATAAATTATTATAAAAATATAATAATTTTACGCAATAAAATTAATTAATGTGGTAACAAAAGTGAAAATACTTTTTGTTAGAATCGTTTTAAAAAAACGTTACCTTTACGAACGTAAAATACAACATTGCCCTTGAACATTTCACTCTTATACCGTTCTAAAAAGTTTTACTTCGATAATATAGCTTCGTGATTTTTCAACGTTCGGAAACAACTAGTAGGAAACTCTGCCAGTCCTCAGTTTCATTTGAGACGCGTCGAGAGGCGCACGCTACTCCAGGTTAAAAGAGCGGGAAATCGCGAAAATTTTTTCGTAACAAAGAACTAATTTCTTAAAAAAATCATATTATGGAGCGTTTTAAGAATGTAATAAACGAACGAATGACTTTTAAAAATGGAACGTTTTGTGACGTTAGAATTTATTTTTAAAATAGGAACATAACATAATTGTGTATTTTAGAACTTAATGTGTATACTATTTAAAAATGGATACAAGGTTTTGGATGTTTTTGCTGTTTTTCGCGCCATATCTGTCTGGTGAGTGAATTATTAATTTACAATTCCAATATTCGATTGAACGAAAGTTGAATTCTTTTAACGAAGTTTAAATATTTACATTTCGCCTCCACGTCCTCCCATTTTTATTAAATTTACTTTTAAAATATCATATTTCATTGTTGTAGGTTTTATTTAATATTGATTGGTTTCGATTTTATTACATTTAAATTTTATTTATTATTTTGCAAAAATATATATTTGCTCTATTCTTATGTAGCTAAAATATTAAAATGTATTTGTAACATACAGATAATAATTATTTTTGACAATCAATTAAAATTCAATAATGATTATAGTAACGATTCGTATTCGTATTTTTTTTACATAGTGTAAATTTATTTGTAGGCATTTACTTTTCGTTATATTTAAACGTAATGTCATATTTTTTATTTATAAAATATGACGTCAGTAATTTTATTTTAGTCTATGTTATAAAGAGGTTAAGTTTTAAGTTTGAATGTAGATTATTTCCGATTTTCCATTTAATTTATTTATCCAATTTCAAAATTTCTTTCAACAATATTTACAATGTACCTTCAGGATGGAATGTTTAGTATCGAGTTAAATTATAAGGATTTCTCAGGAAGAACAATCAAGTTAAATTATAAGGGTTTCTCGTTATTACCAATTTTGCAATGTAAGTCGACGAATAAACGGTCAACACATTTCTTTTGAACGTTGCCTACGAGCTTAATAAAAAAAATCGCAACGATTTATATCTGTATGGTTACGGTTCATTCATAAATTGATAAAATATAACTATAATATATATTTAAAATTATTTTTTTGGTATATAATATGCAGTTATCTAACAAGTATAGCTTATAACATATATTGTAATATATTATAACTTAGATATTTTTTATTTTAAACATAATTACGAATGTTTCTTAATAACGTTTAAAGTGAACAGCGATTCTGAATTTTTTAGCTTTAAAATCTATTATCACGATGATCAACATGATTAAATTCTCTTTAGTAGAATACGAATAAGCGAAGCATCTTTCTTATTTTATTTTACAAAAATATATATTTTTTTAAATTATCATGATGAAATTAAATCATTGATTCAGCTCGATTCTTCGTACGCAAATAATTTTAGACTACCACGTTTAACAGTAATATTAAATATTTAAAACCAAAAAAAAAAAGACTTGTTACGTGCAGAAAAAAACTCCAAATCAAGACGTCGGCAGCGTAGTTAGAATTAAGAGTATATATTTAATTGATGATAGGATCTGGTTACCATACACTCAACAGATATTCTACTGCCAAATCGCAATGTGTAGTGTAAATTATTGTGTTCCGGTTTGAAGGGTGGGTGAGGGTGGTGAACCAGTGTAACTACAGGCATAATAGACATAATATCTTTGTTCCTAAGGTTGGTGGCGCATTGGCGATGTAAGGTATGGTTAATACTTCTTATATCGCCAAGTTTATGGGCGGTGGTGACTACTTGACACCAGGTGGCCCATTTGACAGTCCGCTTACATATTTTATAAAAAAATAGTATCAATTAATTTTACGATATCCAGAAATTTCGAATGCAAACTTATCTAAGAATTTATAATAATATTATGAGAATCGTCAGTCAAAATATTCATTCAGTATAGAAGTGTAACAATCGCTACTTGACTATTTAAAATCTACCACCGTTTGGGAACGAAAAACCTATTTGTTTCTTTTAATAATAAATTATACAATTTTATAATTAACAGATAATATGCAACATTTTTTTTTATAAAAATAAAATTAAAATTATAATTTCCTTATCGTATACCACAATATAAAATTCACAATATAAATTACATAAAAACGATCTTATCGCTAAGTAGCGATTGCTCCCAGAGAACCTTACAGGGCTTCAGACGAAGTCAATATAAATTAGGGAGTGAGAGCGAAGGGAATTTGATTTAAACATACTTATCAAATTATAACACTAATAACATAAATTAATTTAATATAATAAACATATATAGTATACAAATAACAAAATATGTATTTAACAACAAATTTAATGAATAAATAAAAGTTAAAGTATATATGTTAGAGCAAGACAGAGTGAAGTAAAAATCCGTAGTCATTTTGTTTAAATAAAACAATCTATTATGAACCTGAGGACGATTTGTTATCTTCAAAAATGGCTGATGATCCAAAAAAAGGTTGGGAATCTATCGCCTATACTTTCGCGAGCGGAGCGGTTCGACCCGGGTTCCTTCAAACGAGGCGTGAAGAGGCATCTTGCGGGCCGGCAAGGCGAGGGCGGCTAGTGCAGAACCTTCTTCCCGACTGTACTGGCCGTCCTCGCGTTTGGACTCTACTACCACTTAACATCAGGTGGAGTAGAGTCATTTGCCCTCCCGGCAAATATATAAAAAAAAAAAACGCAAAATCACATGTTTTCCTAGACAGAACTCAAAGGTTCGCTTTGCTGATATGATTATATTGACCGAAGAAAATTTTTAAAAGATTTTTTTTTAAATGAATAGCAGATAAAAGTAACATCGAATCGAACTGAAATTGAAAGTAACCTTCGATTCTGACTGTCACACATGATTTTGGATTTAATATAACATATTCAAGTTAATATGTCTGTCACCTATTGGTCGAAAATCAACCGTAATGCATCAGTAATAAGAATGAGACTTAAATGACACGTCATAATTAAATTATAAGTTTCATTGTTTTCAATTTTAATACGGTACAAAATTCAACAGTAGTTTGGAGGTTGTATATTACAAAACTTCTATTATACGAATTTTTACTATCTGTGCAATAATTTTTGAATTAATTGGAACATAAAATAAAAAAATTAAGTAAAAAAAAAAAACGAATTATTCGTTTTTAAGTTTGACGTATCAGTTGTCACTTGCAATATGAACTTAAAGTTTATTTCGTTTTATTGATTACTAGCGCTAATTATGATACAGAATTTCTAAATACCAATTTCCATAGCTCTTCCTTCTCCTTATACAGGTTTTCATCACTTTTATACGCTGGGTAAAGTAGATAGTTCAATTTAAAAAAATCCATTCTTAGTGCTACGCTTCTTATCATAAAAAAATAACCAAATTTTCATTTCAAATACATAGTCATATGAAACAATTATTGTAACAAAAATCTGGGAAGGAAGTGACTTTTAAAACAAAGCTAGTTTGGAATTCAGGGCTTGTATAATGATTGTTGTATAAAAAAAAGCGAGATGGCCTAGTGGTAAGAACGCGTCAATCTTAACCGATGATCGTGGGTTCAAACCCGGGCAAACACCACTGAATTTTCATGTGCTTAATTTGTGTTTATAATTCATCTCATGCTTGACGGCGAAGGAAAACATCGTGAGGAAATTTGCATGTGTCTAATTTCATTGAAATTTTGCCACATGTGTATTCTACCAACCCGCATTGGAGCAGCGTGGTGGAATAAGCTCCAAACCTTCTCCTCAAAAGAGAGGAGGCCTTAGCCCAGCAGTGGGCTAAGGCCTCCTCTCAGTGGGACATTAGCAGGCTGTTACTGTACTGTACTGTACTGTATAATAACTGTAAACAAAACGTGTATAAATAAACCATATATACGTCATAATCATGGCTTCATTTTTTTGTTATTAATAATGGTAGGTAGCATTAATTACACTGACATCCTTAGATAAATATATTTTTTGTAAATGCTCTATAGCCATAACTCTTCGAAATAAATGTCCAAAGATGGCGCTCGTATTTATACACGTCCGATGCGAGGAACGCTAGGGCGTGATATATTACTCAACTGAGTAGCCCTTAAAGAAATAAATGAGATTAAGTTCATGTGAAATAATTTATCTTACTAAGATCTTCCTTAATAAAACACGAATATAAGGAAAAAAAAATTGTACAAATTGATTTTGATAAGAAATTATTTGCTTCAAAATCAACGAGTTAATAATCTTGTATTGAGTAATAATGTCTTATTTATTTAATTTTTCGTCATATAAGATTAAAATTATTAATTTGTATTTTTTTTTAATCCGATGTTAAGTCGCCGTCTATAAACATTGACGATGTAGGAAATATTACAAATTCCTTGCATCGTGAAGATGTTACGTCCCTTGTGTCCCTGTAGTTACACTGGCTCACTCACGCTGTACAAAGTGAAGTTATTCGAAATGAATATTAAAATTTATTAATTTGCAAATTTAAATATAATATCCAGGTAATTTTGTAATACAAACGAATCTTGCCCCAGATAGAATTTATTGACTTTGTGGAGTCAGAAACTTCGTATTATAAGTTTATGAAAATATTTGTTATCTCTCAGAAGTTCTATTCTGTAAAACATAATTCTCAGCCATTTGTTTTTATACATATAAACTGTAACATTAAGAAGGGTAAATAGAATAGGCCACCTTGTGGTCAGTGGTCACCTTCAACGATAGATATATTATGCACATTGATTGCCACCATGATCGACTATGACGGCCATATTATAGGCTAAAATATCTGTGCAAACACATGTATACTCTATCCAAATACAAACCAAGATCTTAGAATCTACAGCCTTTTAAGTTAGCCGCTAGACGAACAAGACAGTAAATACAAAAAAAAACACATAATGTAATGATTTTTGTGTCAATTGAATATCATATATAATATATATTTATATCGCAATTGTTTAAATATTTAACTGGTGGTAGACCTTTGTGCAAGCTCGTCTGGGTGGGTACCACCCACTCATAAGACATTCTGCCGCATAACAGCAGTACTTGGTATTGTTGTGTTCCGGTTTGAAGGGTGAGTGAGCCAGTGTAATTACAGGCACAAGGGACATAAGATCGTAGTTCCCAAGGTTGGTGGCGCATTGGCGATTTAAGCGATGGGCAACATTTCTTATAATGCCAATGTCTAAGGGTGTTGGTGACCACTTACCATCAGGTGGCCCATATGCTCGTCCACCTTCCTTATCTATAAAAAAAAAATAAAAAAATTGCATAACATTTTAGTTCCGAAACATGGTGGCGCATTGACGATGTAAAGAATAGGTTTTATTTCTCACAGCTATCTTCAGGTAGCTGATTTACCCGTCCGACTACCTATTTTATAATATATAACAGAAAAACTAACCAGATGGTGATACATAAACGCAATTGCAAAACCTACTCTACGAAATCCTTAGACTTACTCGTACTATTATTTAAGACGGAGTAAAACATTAAAACAAGTTTTGACGCATAAAAAAACATTTATAAGGCTCGCTTACAAAAAAAACCCTGAGACTTAAGAGCATTTTAGACCGACGGCTTACCTTAAAAGATTTCAAGCCTTATCTAGGTTACATCTCGGGATCCCATTGAAGCATCTTGAAACATCACCAAGTGTTCTCTTCAAAGGGATAGGAAACACGCTTTCGAGACACGTAAGAATTTATCTCTTAAAAAATAATAAAGGCATGTGAAAGTGTGATTTTCCGTGTAAAAAATACGACGCTGCTGATAAAAATTAAATTTCTGCACCGACGAAATATTCAATTTATTTCGTTGTTTCAGGTGTCGAAACAAATATTAATTAAAACTTTCAAGAAATACGTTGTACAAAATATTTAATTATAGCATTTCACGCTATTATCCTGTGAAATCAACGATGCGAATAAATAATTAAAATGAGTTTTATTTCATATCATTTTTGGGAACGTTCGACTTTATGTAGGGTGGCCAACGTATTGAATTTTATATCATAAACATTTATTACTTTGTTATAAAAAATCTACTATATTTGGTTGCAAAAAAACGATATATGCAGCATATGTATGTTTAAGACTTCTTGAGATGTAGATATTAAGTATTTCAGTGTATTTATGAAGATGTAACTTTTTTATGACAATTTGATGTATATGAAACTTTCATTTGAATTAATTTCCAAGAAATAGTTCCTAGAATAATATAGGCGATATAATATCTTTTTTGTTGTATATTTTTTGAGATATCATGTCAACATAGTCAGGGAGATAAGTGCCGGTCCAAGTGCTTTTATAATCGGAGGCTCAAACTATAACATGATTATTATTATTTCTTTAACTTCAACAAAAAAACGCAACAACCTATTATATCAATTTTAAAGAAACTCATAGTTTTATTTTATTTTTATTTTTTGTAAGCATTACGTTTCCTTGATTAAGATATGTAAGATATTATTGTTATCATTTTAATATTATTCTCATAGTAAATACCCTAATGGTTATATGTATTGTGTAAATGGGCATGAATGCTAAATAAATAAAAATACGTTTTGAATTAGTTTCAATTTTAAATTATCAGAGTATTTTTAACAGTTTGACTGTTTATGTTTAAAAATAAATAAGGAAATGTCTTTTCTTTAATTGAAAATTACTACTATAGACTATTGACGTGAGAAGCGAGAATTTAATGTTCTTACAATATAATAAATGGTTTCGAGCAATTTCTTCTTTGATATTTTTATCCACATATTCGCAAATTTCCTTAAAACAGTCAAAAATAATCCCGGGTACAAATACAAAAACCACACAAATACTTAGAACGACATCACAAAACGTTTTTGTAAATGGAATTCACATTTCTTCCTCATCGTTATATAATTGCTTTGAAGTGCCGCTTCGCTTCCTGCTTTTAGACACTAATGCATGGTTACATTAGCGCTTATACGTTGTTTAATATTTGTCTTTGTCAAAATACGACTGGAACTGACGAGTATGGCCTTTATTAAGTCGTAATCGATAAAGTTTTTAAATATAAATAATTGAGTTTATCTAAAACTCAAACAATAATTGAATTGTTTGTATAGAAATAAAAAGAATAAAATATGAAATCAAATCAAATAGTCGTACATTTTATTCAAAAATAGACTATTACAAACTGTTAAATTTAATAAACAAGAATCTATTTGTATTAGCAAACATAGCAGACGAGATAAACAGCGATAAAAAAGAAAATATAAATACATAATTGCCTAGAACTTAACATCACAAAATTAAATACTTGTGTATTTAATAAATACTATATATTTGTATTTATATACTATATATAAATAAAAATATAAAGAAGTTATATTAAACAAATTTAATTTAGTGTCTTTAGCATTGACTAGATCCATATACGTAAACCACTCAATATTAGTCTCAATATTAGTCTATGGATGCCTTAACGTGATTTCCGAGGATTATATGCTACTTAGAATGTTGTAGACGGAAAACCCAATAACTTATGATTAGTCCGACCTGGGGTTGGAACTTAGGACCTCGAGATCTGCGATATCTACTTTTTTTCGATGGAAAAACGCATTTACTATTTCCCCCACATTAGGTGAGCCTCGAATACTTACTAAAAAACCAGCGGTATCCACGAAGTCTTTTCGGGGGACGACACGGGATCGTTTGCTCATACTACCGTGGCGATATCTAGCTCTTAGACCAACGAGGCAATCAATATATACATACAGACTATATATATAGAGACAGACATCGCGATTGCGTGTGATCTACCTGTACAATGCACAATTTCGTAGGCAATCCATTTTCGACGAGCTTCGCAGCAATACATCAGGGAATAATACAAAAACGCTTCATTGCGCCATTGTAAACTGTGAACACTTCGATGTACGCAGCGGTGTAAATGTATATTTCGATGCAACGATAAATTGTTTTGATAATAATATAACCTTTTGTAAATAAAAATATAATAGTAATGAATTGGTATGTCAGTAAAATTAGCTTGATTGATTATCCATTGTAGCTTTGTTTTGACACAATAAAAATTCGTTTTGTTAACACGCAATGTAAATTAAAATAATTGAATGCTACATTCTTATTCTGTCAAATCAATAATGTAGTACACTGTGCTGTAGAGCTTTCCTGTAAGAACAAAAACGAGTCGCAAGTATACGATCGCGTTATATCAGAAATTGATATATGATATCAATATATCTATATAAAAGAATAATTAGCTGACTGATAGCACCATGAAAATATACATGGGGTTTTCTTTTAGAAAGCAAGTTAGCACTTAGAAAGGGTTTTTGAAAATTTAACCCCCAAGGTTAAAGGGGATAAAATATTGTTCGAAAATCATTCATTTTTGTAGAAAAAGCTATGGAAGTTTAAATTTAGCAATTCTGAATTACACCGTGAGCGAAGGCATCGCATGATACTAGCATCAATGATGATGAGTTACGAAGTAGAATTAGAATTCTAGAAATATCTTCCACTGCGGCAAATATTAGAAACTTGCAATCTGAACCGTTGATATTATGAACTAAACTGAACATGTGAATATAGACGTTATAATAGGTAATATATGATGTATTCGATAGGTCACGTGATCTTATAATCATATAAGACCGCAATAAGATCAAGCATAATAGTTTTGCCAACCCGCCAATATCCTAGCTCCTGGCAGTTACTGGAAGCCTGGATTAGAACCTGAAGCCTTGGCTGAGACTAGCTACTAGACCAATGGGACAGTTTTTATAAGCGATATACTTGCACTAAACGTAATAGTCAAAGTTTTAACAACGCCATACAAGAACGATCAACTAACCAACTCTAGTTCGAAAGATAACAAGCAAAAAACTTACACATTTATAAAAGGATGCCTCGTTTATACTATAAGAGCATCTATTCGTACATCTATTGTTAAGCAACTGACGTCATCTTTGCATACTAAAGCTAAGTACTTGATAAGTAGTAAGTTATAGTAAAGTATAAAATAAATGACTATATGGTTTTTATATTATAAGCCGAAATGGTCCAGTGGTAAGAACGCGTGAATCTTAACCGATAATCGTGGGTTCAAACCCGGGCAAGCACCACTGAATTTCCATGTGCTTAATTTGTGATTATAATTCATCTCGTGCTTTACGGTGAAGGAAAACATCGTGAGGAAACCTGCATGTGTCTAATTTCACTAAAATTTTGCCACATATGTGTGCATATTCCACCAACCCGCATTGGAGCAGCGTGGTGGAATAAGCTCCAACTTTCTCCTCAAAAGGGAGAGGAGGCCTTAGCCCAGCAGTGGGACATTCACGGGCTGTTACGGATTACGGATGGTTTTTACATAAAAACGGCGTGTAAATTCACTGTAATTCTGCCAAATGTTACCACCCGCACCATCCCGCATTGGAGCAGCGTGGTGAAATAAACCCTAAGCCTTCTCCTCAAACAAGGAGAGGAGGAGGCTTTAGCACAGATATGGGACTTTGTAAGGCTGTTACTTTACTTTTAGTTTTTATCAAATTACTATTAATAGTTTCTGCCTGCGGTTTCGCTTGCTTGTGATTGGCATGGTTGGCATGGTTTTATGGTTTAGTGGAATCCTAACATCGTAAATGCAAAATTTAATAATGAGTTGAATAGTTGAGACGAGAAAGCGTAACAAAAAAACTCACTGTCACATTTATGATATTAGTAAAGATAACGAATTGTACATTTTTTGTAATATGTTAACCATATAAGCCGCATAATACAATGTTTTATATAATATCTTACATGTAATTTCATATTGGAAAACTGCTAACACCATGTGCGATTTAGAGGTTTCTAATAAAAAGCTGACCAGACGATGTCGCATTCAGACAGAGTTTTTGTATTAATAAATTAAACTCATAGACGTGAATATCCTGTTCTTTTTTTTTTTTTTTATATTTGCCGGGTGGGCAAATGACTCTACTCCACCTGATGTTAAGTGGTAGTAGAGTCCAAACGCGAGGACGGCCAGTACAGTCTGGAAGAAGATTCTGCACTAGCCGCCCTCGCCTTGCCGGCCCGCAAGATGCCTCTTCACGCCTCGTAAAGAGACGTGAAGCGAGCGACGTATTGCCACGATAGGGATGGGCAAAGTGTGGAGGCGTGTTTCCCCCGGCATTGGTTCAGCCGCCGTCTCCACTGGACCAACACCCATCGCGGCAACGCTCGCTCGGGCACTGGCTGTACGCTGGCTGACCTCGAAATGCGGCTGCAAGCCACTTCACGAGATTTTCACCATGCGTACGGTGGTAACAAGCCAGGCGGATGTTTATCATCCTACCACCAGATGATATCCCTTAGTCGCCTCTTACGACACCCATGGGAAAGGGGCAGTGAAATGTATTCTTTCTCCGTCACTGCACGGATAAAATTCGTCAAAGTAATTTAAAAAAGTAACAGATAGTAATACCCTAAGCTGGACTAATGCCTGATAGGAGACGACACATTCGTCGAGTCAAGACTCCAAAGTCTTGAACATCGACGTGTGGTTGCTTTGCTTTCTGTCTTCTATCGGATACATTTCGGAGAATGTGCGCAGGAATTACATAATCTAATTCCTTCCACCCCCTTCTACTATCGGACGGCCAGGCAAACGCGCCATAGGTACACAGTGGAACTTCCCCGCCTACGTACGAAGCGCTTTGAATCCACATTTATTATTCGCACTGCGAAACTGTGGAATGCTTTGCCTAAGTCGATATTTCCAGATAACTACAATGTAGGTGTGTTCAAATCCAGAGTAAACGGGTTCCTTCTGGGCAGGCGCGCTCCATCCTAGACCGTGATATTGCTTAAGATCAGGCAAGTCAACGGTCAAGCGCTTGCCTATTAACTGTAAAAAAAAAGGAGAAGGTGTGGAGCGTATTCCACCATGCTGCTCCAACATGGATGATCAACCTACACACAAATTTCCTTGTTAGGTTTTTTTTTTGGTTGTTGGTAGGCATTTAACATCAGGTGGCTACCTGATGTTAAATGGTGGTGGCCCATGGCTTTGTTATATTAACCATCCTTTCCGTCGGTATTGCGCAACCAACCTTGGGAACTAAATTGTTATGTGGTAGAATAAACTCCAAACCTTCTCCTCAAAGAGGGAGAGGGAGCCTTAGCCCAACAGTGGGACATTCACAGGCTGCTACTGTTGTGTAAATCTGCTTTATGTAAAAGTAAAATAAAATTGATTTAAAAAGTACTTTAAGTGACATGAATTGAATGTAGTATATTGATTTTATCACTGTTTATATCATTAACTAAAATATTACTACAATATTTTCTCTTGAATCTAAAGTTATTCATATTGCAATTGAAATTACATGTGTTTTATTCTCAAAAATTAGCAAATAATAAAGAAATTGGTATGAAAATAAATTACTAATAACCTTGATTATTGGTATAACTACAGTTCTAAATTTCTGTCGGCTTCATTTTTAAGTGACAAGATCATTGCCTAAATAACGATTCGACAATAATCGTAAAAATCAACTTACAAATTATATTTATAATACAAAAATAAATTTAAACTATTTATCAAATACTAATTATACATACATAAAGTGATACCTCGCTATATATATATATATATATATATATATATATATACTCGTAAATAAAGTCGTTCCGTCTGTGTGTAATCGTCGAAGTTTTAATGATGTACCATTGACGCCGGTCTTATATCTGTCGAGAATTCTTTCTTTGAAGGAACTTCATTATACGTCCAAATAAAGATATATACTTAAATATCATAGTATAATACTTACATACAATATACTACTATTAAAAAACAATGCGTTTTTAAGTTCTGTTACTATATTTTTTCGAACGAACTCGTTTTTTGATAAATTCATTTAATGAACATTGCTGTATTCTATGTTTTTAATGATAAATTAGAACCGCAAAAATATAGCCAGATAAAATAAAAACAAAAGACTCGAGTTCTGTTACGTCTTTTTATAGCACACACTGGTTTTCGGTAAATTTATTCAATGTTATATACGCGGTATGTATAGATAACTTTTGATTATTTTAATTTCATGTAAGTAGTAGTAACAGCTTATGTCACTGCTGCACTCGTCTCAATGAAGAGAAGGTTAGAAGTTTATTCTATAACGCCGCTCCAATACGACGTTAAAACTTTGAAATCATTTTGATAAATAACAAATTATATTGCTATTACATTAAGTGAATTTCGATACATCATTCATTATATAAGCAAACTTTGTTTAAACTGAGCGTATATTAGGCACGTTCAGTTATATAAATCTCTAAGGGATATTATGATAGAACTAATCGAAATATTGACATAGAACCTAACATTACACACGAACATTGACTTTCAATTAATGAGCCTTTGATATTAATTACGAAATGTGAGATTGAGAAACCTTTATTAATGATAGTAATAGAAACTGAACCTGACTATGGAATGTAGTTTTAAAAAATGAATAAAAAATTATAGGAGCCTATAAAAGGCTGACTTTAGAGTGAGGCCACACTTGTGCGTTGTACTGTGTTGTGGGGACTGATCGTTGACGCTCCATTGTACGCGTAGCGCGCGCATAACAGACGAGGAGACTAGGGAGACGAAGCGGGGAGGGTGGAGACCTTGTAGCGCCGGAGTGGCAACGCAACCCAGTGCAATATTCGTTACTTTATACTGATAAAGATGTTCATGTCACACCCTAATTGCTGAGGTTACATTCAATGCGTTGAATCCGTTGCGACAACACAACGCACTAGCAATGCCCGTGTGGCCTCACCCTTATATCGTACTACGTCTTCAAACATAGAAACTAACTACAATGCAATGATTCTATGTCTTTGTACTTGTAATAACACTGGCTCACTCACCTCTAAGCCGGAACACATTGAATATATATATATACAATATAAAAGTAACACCGTGCACTGACATAGTAAACATACTATATATTTTATGATGATATTTTGAGGTTGAAAGCTGGAGTACAAATTAATGTGGAAAGTTAAACGATATCTAGAATCATTTCCATCGTTATTAGTAAGTCATTATTAAAAATGAATTTCTCGATTTATTAAAATTGTTATTCTTTAGTTTTCAAGTTATGCAATGCAGTTAGTTTTCCTTAAAATTGCTTTAATATAGTGTACAATAGCATACAACAACTATAGTTTCAGATACTCTCTATAAATGCTTGAAATATTAAACCTATATCGGATAGATGCTATTAAATCACTACATTATCTACTCGTATCTCGTCTTGTATATTTCTCCCATTTGTTATTACCAAAATGATAGTGTATGTTAACAAACTGATGATTTATATATTTATAAGTGAACTGAGAATTTCTAAGAAGAAAGAAATAAAAGAATTCTGAACTCTTTGGATATAAACTAGACCAGATCAAGTAAACTAAAAGAGTGCAAACGAGTGTCTGTGCTCGAATCACAGCGCTGTTTCAAGCAAGAGATCTCTTGTTATGTAAAAACATTAATTAAAAATAAATATGTCCCAAAATTTCTGAAGATATAGCAGCAATACTCTTGAGTAAATATTTCGGCTTTTTAATTTCTTCTGTTTTGTGTCGATCTATGGTTGAACACAATCTACCTCTCTAAATGTCTATCTAAATCTATTGCCTCTGTAGCATAATTATTTTGAGTAAATATTGTTTTTTTATGTATAAATAATGGTTTATAATGCTATGTACAGAAGCGAGAAAGGCTAGAACAGTGCAACACTTGACATTTTCCTCACGTCAATGCCATCGTATTAGAATTTTGAATTTAAGAATACATTCCATTTTCGAAACTCCTCTAAATAATATAAGTCTTGAATTGAATAAGGTATTAACGTACATAATATTTAAAGTTACTCTTATGTATCTATTTTTATAATATATAATATCAAATATATTACTATTATTAATATCCGGCATGCAGTGAAATGCTTTTTGAATTATATGCAATCCATTGCCGATGCTATTTGCGCTCCGCCTTAAACTTTGATATATTATATTTATAATGGCTTCGATTTAATTTGTAAGGCCAGGTAATTTCCAGATTGGGCAGCAACGAAATTAAACAGAAAAATCTTTATTACACAATGGATATGTCTCAATGTATTTTCACTTAAGCGTTCCTTTGATGTCATGAAAATTAGCAAAGGTATTTGCAAATATTTTATTACAAAGAGATTTTATTACAAAATGATTTTAAACCAAAAATACTGCTATAAATTCATGAATGATAAAGAATATAAACTATATTTTCCTTTCATTTTCATTCATGACTTTATCTTATAAAACACTGTTAATCTTTAAATTTGCTTGACGAAATTGTACTCACAATGGGTATAATTCAATTGATCAAGACTTCTATTGACTCAAATTAATCTTTATACTATAACTTATATTTATATTTTACCTCCATAAAGAAATTAACGTAAATTATTAAACTTTCGTTAATAATGTGACATAGGAAAAAATAGTTAATATTAAATTCGATTGCTTAGTTAATAAATATTTTCATTAAAGCCTTAAATATGTACAAAAAAAATAGTTACTTTACAAATCGTGATCGCGTTTAATGGTGGCAAGAATGCTAGCAGCATTTGCCCTTTGAATCGCAATTGGGGTCCTCTGGGCGAAAAATGAACCAGCCTTCCTGTCCTGACCAGGAGAGGCAATAAGACGGGGTGTAATATTTTTAATGAAAGATTTTGCACTATTACTCCAAGGTCCAAGCGTTTCTGCAGTGGTGTAGCGTTGTCATGCTATCACCAGTGGAGGAAACACACTATTTAAAAATATCTTTGCACTATTTTACCAAGATTTTCATTAAAGTTTTAATACGGAAATTTTACCTGGAGGCCCGTGTGTGTGTGTGTTCATTCCATTCATCACCACCACCCATTCATCAAATATTCTGCCGCTAAGCTGCAATACTCAGTATTGTTGCGTTCCGGTTTGAAAGGTGAGTGAGTCAGTGTAACTACAGGCACAAGGGAAATAACATCTCAGTTCCCAAGGTTGGTGATGCATTGACGAGATAAGACAATGGTTATTATTTCTTACTCCGCCAATGTCTATGGGTGGTGGTGACCATTAACCATCGGGTAGCCTATTTGCTCGTCCGCCTGCCTATAAAATAAAAAAATCACTAACGAAAACAAAACAAGATATTTCTTATTAAAAAAATTGGTGTGTGGATCTATCGATTCATTATTGACACACAGTAGTTACCGTTTTTGTAAAGTAAATTTTCAGTATAAATTCCTGTCCTAAGAAATATTTGTGAGCACATCTATCAATATAACACTTCGTCTTGATAATCGTATGGTAGGGGAGAACGAATCCACTTAACATTATATCCCATTAAGTCTTGGACTCAGACAGACGTTTACCACAAACAGGCGAATGATAATTGATTTTGTTAATTTTCTTACATTTACTTTTTGTTACAGGTTCCGCATCAGGAATTAGTACAATAGACATTTTTCTATCAAAACAAAAGGCTTCGCACCCTAAATACGATACACAAGATACAAGGTAAGTTCGAATTTATTTCATACCTCACAACGTTATGTTTCAATATGCTGATTTATTATTCAACTCTTGAATTGAAGAAAGTATTTACGTACATAATATTTGGAATTACTCGTTTAAATTTATATCTATAATATTTAAAGTATTTGTTAATATCCGGCATGTATTGAAATGCTTTTTAAATCGTGTGTAATTCATTGTCAGTGCTATTTGCGCTTCGCCTCAAATGTAGAAAGTACAACAACTATAGTGTTCAATCGTATAAGCGATGTGTAAATGCACATAATACGAACAGAGATAAACACCAATTCTATGTAGTATTATCCTTGTATTATATTATGTATGTATTATTGTAGCATCCTTGGTTCACAGAGTGTGAGCCAGCTCCAGCAACATTCTAAACATGATTGTTAATAAACTAGACTGTATATTTCAAAACCCCTGCTTTAAAGATTCAGCTGGACCAGTAAATTATATAAGTAATAGGTAGTAGATAGTAGTGTTTATTTTATTTTTTTGTTATTTTGCATATGAGTCTTGTATTATTATTATTATTATTATTATTATAAATAAAATAGTTTGAAAGATGAACGAATGTAGTAATAATCCTGTTTTAATAGTATTAGATATACATCTTCTTTTCTTCTGAATCTTCTTCTACATCTTTGACTAATGTATATTTAAATTAAGAACGTATACTCAGAGCTTATTCCACGATGATGCCAGTGCCAATAGGTGGATATACATGTCAGAGTTTCATCCAATATGAGGGCTTACCTAAGATGTTCGCTGCCAAGCACGAAATAAGCACGTGATAGCTTAGTGGTGTTTCAAGCTTTAAACTAACGATATTCTATTATTAAAATATATGTATTAACCATTGGACCATTTCGGAGTCTAAGTAGACTAATACATTTTGGTCTTATGATATTTCAGCATTCACCTAAAAAAAAGGAAATAAGGCCTTAGCCTAGCAGTGGGAAATTCTCAGACTGTTACTATAAAATTATCTCGCATGAGACGTTTTACAAAAACTTGTTGAGGATAAATGTTTTTATACACACACATATAATATGATCGAAAACGCTGCTAATTAAAACCGTTATTTAAAAAAGTTTAGGTCCTTAAGTATTTGAACCTGAAATTTTGAAAATACTACTGAAGAACTTATAAAACTATTTCACTATCATACTTTGAAAATCACTGGAAATAGGTCACTCCCGAATGTACTAGTAAAACTTTGTACATACGTTGTGTAGTGTAATGAATTTGAGAATTCCTTTCCCTTGTCAATTTATCAAATAAAGAGCTAGCATTCATATTCTGTGAAGTTTTTTTGAAAACGAATAAACTTCAGCGTTTTGTAAGTTACCAATAAATTATTTTCAATGCAGAATCATCATATCCAGGTTTCTGGTACTGTTTGATGGAATTTGACATGTTTCGCTAATAACAGCCTTTGCCAAAATAAATTAATAATAAAACCCTCGAAAGTGCAAGTTTTAGAGGGTAATATTAATTAATTAATGAGACTCATGCTTGAAAAATGAAGTTTTTGTCAATTTTCAAAATAGAAATATGTTACGTGTGTGTGTTAATTTATGTGTTTCCGTCACACATTTATGTGTTTCCGTTGTGTGTTAATTTATGTGTTTACACATTAAGGGAATAAGACAATTTTCGCCTTGACTAAACTCACTCGGTTCGCTGAATATTATTGCACTGACGTCATTGTTTTGGGAAAAAGCAAGGTATTTCTAATATTTACGAATAATAAGCCAAGTATAATGCCGTTTTTAACTTTTTATAATGTCGATTTCAAAAATTATTCATCAGTTTTTTACGAACTAAATTTTTATTTATATCTTGCTTGGTTAAAAAACACATTGCATAGATACCTGCGAATATCAAACGAAATTCGGCTACGAGTGTATCCTCAAGCCCGCAGTAGAGCAACGTCAATAAACTCGAAAGCTTTACCTTAACAGGCTTACAAAGCGTTTGCCTAGCGATTCACTACAAATAATGTATGATATATCCAATGTCAAGGATAAAATGCGTTAAAATTACTATGATAATTGCCTAATAGAAAATATAAATTTAATTCCACAAATCGACACTTGTAACTTAACAAAAAATAAATGAATATAATAAAGAACAATTTGAATATAGACTATTTCGAATTTAAACTTGGTTTAGTGTAAAACTGTATATCACTAAATAAGAATTCAATAACAAATCTAAGACCTTCTAATTAAGTTAATTGAATGAAATGAAACAAAATGCGTCGTATTTAATCAGGGTACGTAATGAAATGATTATGATAATGCTAGGGCGAGGGATTTCGTCTTTCAATTAAGATTTAATTAATAAAAATTTAGGGACTTCAGCCGTAGAGATATTTCATAATGTATTGATAAAATTTATAATAAGGTATTAAGATTATTTTGAAATATTGTCTCAAACGTACTACACATACACATACTAGTACAACAAAACTGTTTGTATAAAAGTTACCTAATGTAACCTAAGACCATTCCCCTATATCTAAGTTCTATGGTTGTTCACCTCTCTTTCTCAATAAAAAAGAACACTGAATATTATAAACAGATGAATCAGTTTGGAGATGTTTTTATGTTTGTATTTGTGTGACACACGCGCTATCTATCACGTGTCACAAACTATCGCATAAGTGTTTTAGAAATGTCTGATTTCTCAACAATATGTGGAGGAGGAGGAGTGAAAACTTTAAGTAAATATATTTAAGAGGAAAAAAAATCAGGTAAACGACGCTTTAGATACAATATCATAACAAATTATCATTAATTTTATTTAATTAAATCAATAAAATTTAATGGATGAAATAGAGGATGGTGATTGAATGTGATTGGCCGAATTACTGTATGCAATAACTTGCTATTTGAAATAAGTTATTACACGGAGTGATTTTTCTTTACAATCAATAATAATTCCATTAGTACTTAAATGATCTCGAATATTTCTCCAAATTGGTCACATCACAAATGCGTTTCCAAATTACCACATCAAACGCAGAGATCGCCAATACGCTGTAAAACGTCTAATTGTAAGTACCATTAACCTAAATACTGTATCGCTCAGGATTTTCATACAATTTAACTGAATTACTATTACAAATCCCTTCGTTGGTAAGTTTGTTCAAACTTAAGGGAATAGGAGACTACCAAGTTGGAGGGTTCATTGAATTTCTAATGTCAGTATCAAAGAAATTGAATAATCAACTTTAATGTAATGTTTTAAAGTTTATATTTACTTAATAGCCAATAAATATTCAATTGAATGAGAAAGAAAAACAAGGGAACAATTGGTTTCATTCCTGGATCGTAGTACAAGTAGTTAGCGAGTCTGTTTCATGAAACAACATTATCTATCTCGATATGCTTTGAAATGTTCATTCAAAGTCGTAGGAATAACAGAATTTTTATCTACAATTGAGTAATTTATGCATTGCCTTATGCTTGCTCTTTGCTTTATCTTTATTAAATTTGTTCAGTACATTCCTCTTGGCCTCTTTAATCTAGTGCTATCCTTAAAGGTTGTAGATACCAAGGTCCTGGATTCGAACCGTGGGGTTTTCCCTCATGAAATTTATCGTAGCTATCTAGAGTTTGGAAATTGACTGTATTAAGTTCTCGTGCATCGTATAGGTGGTTCAGTAATCTGAAATCTCTCCGTTCGTTTCAGAATGCTGTCTTATAGTTCAACCTATGATTACGTATACACTTGAGCACTATAATATTATACGGTTATTCTCTATTGAGAATGGCTACCGTGACCCAAATCTTCCAGAAAAACATCATATCCCATTTGACAGTTCATTTTGCACACCTCGATACCAAAATGTCGGGGTAGTTGTGTATTATCAGTATAAAATAAAAATTGTGATTCACTTAAGCCTAATTATTTTTATTTATCTACAATACTATGTCAATTGACTTGAGTCAAATATATTCAAGGGATTGATCCAATACTGAAAGACTAAATATCACTTAAATTCAATAAGATACTTTATAATATATTATATTTATCTGGAAGGATGTCTCTCTTCAGAAAGGCCGCGGTGTGCCTAAATCAGTCGGGAGGACAAAATCTAAATGGATTAATTTTAACTTTCTAATAAAATGTTGTTAAAGAAAAAATCGTTTATATTGAAATATATAACATCCATTACAAGAATTACACTTTCAGTGGGAACCTACATACGCCCAATTCCTAGTATTAGAATAAATGTTTCCACATGACCTAGATTTCCATTTGAAATTGTGCCACGAACAGAATTTCGGTTTATTGAGGCCTTAAACAAAGGAATCACAAAGTTTCGGAGTTCATTCGAGTTGTTTGGCTTACATAAGAGCCCATAGATTTTATCGTCGGGCTTTTGTCTTTGAGTAAAATACTTTAAAGTTTCTTCAATGTCATGTGTGCCTGGTACCTTATTAGCATTTAGTAAAAGGCGAAAGATTTATACGTTTTGAAAGGAAGCCGAGATGGCCTAGTGGAAAGAACGCCCCCGATGATAGCTGGGTACCTTTCTGAAGGTTTCCACTGCGTAAAAAATAAATAAAAAATAAAGTGGAAAGAACGCTTGAATCTTAATCAATGATCGTGAGTTCAAACATGGGCAAGTACCACTGAATTTTCATGTGCACACAATACAGTTGATTTGTGATTATAATTCATCTCGTGTTTGACGGTGAAGGGCAACATCGTGAGGAAACCTGCATGTGTCTAATTTCACTGAAATTCTGCCACATGTGTATTCCATCAACCCGCATCGGAGCAGCGTGGTGAAGTAAACTCTAAACCCTCTCCTCAAAAAGGGAGAGGAGGCCTTTGCCCAGCAGTGGGACATTCACAGGCTGTTACTGTACTGTATTAGCATTTATATTTATAGATATACGATTTTACTTTGCATGTGAGCAAAGTTCAGTTCAGTATATTTGTTGAGACCTTAAACCGAGGAACTACAAAGTTCATTCGAGTTGTTTTTTTGCATAAAAGTTTTTATCACGGGGCTTTGCTTTTTCAGTAAAATACGGTAAAGTTTCTTCATATTCATGTGTTCCCATTACTTTTCATTGGCATATTCTTTTCACCTGATTTTAAGTTTTGTATTTTCGAAATATCAATAATATGTTATAAGATAGATTTTAGGAATTGTGGCAAGCCAGGTCCAAAAATAACACACAACATTTTTTCTCGTAAAACAAAACAAATGGAAATTATGTCATCGTAGGAAATTGAATGAAATCCATTCTGTAAAATTAATGTGCTCACAGATATTATGCTCTGAACATTTTGTTTTATACTTTAATAATTGAAAAATGCCTTTACTACCATGAGTATTTTTCTGTAAATTTCGAGATGAAAGCCAGATTTTTTTCCCTTTATTTTAAAAATGACGTCCTGCCTATTTAGGGAATTCAGGGGAAAAAACATGTATATATCTGAATCTAACAGACTCTTTATTACAAAGAATCCATTAGCCTGTCACTTATGTAAGATAATGGATCTTACTTACGATATATTAGTTTTTTGTTCATACAAAGACGTGTCTAATATTGTGTTTCACGATATACTTAAACCCTTTCACTAATAAAAATGTGTAGTAATTGTATAGCCAGACCCCTGTGTTCTTCTTTCGAATCACAATTGTAAGAATAAGTCTGATTTTAATATATAATGTTAGATGTGATACTTATTAATATTAAATATTACCGGAGATTATCTGTAATTTTTTACATTAATCAACAATAATCTTTATTTTTAATCTGGCAACAAGAACATTGACAGATACTCTTTATGGCGGGAAACTGATGGACTTGAATTCTATTTACGAGCATTGCGGATTGTGTGTTGAGATTTCGTTTTTATACAATGTATGATGACAGAAAGAGAGAAATTCGTCTATTCATTCACTAAATAATGTTTACTGATAAGAAAATTATTATTTTTACTTATAGTTATGACGCATAGAATTTATGAATTTGATTGTTTGCTCGAAAGCGATGGTGATTGAGAAATGATATAGAGTCTAAAACATCACGCTACGACTCTAAGAAGCAAGATTGACTATTGTATCTCAATGAAAATCATTAATCTGTTTAGCTGTTTGCTCATTACATGTATAAAAGAGACATGTTTAATAAAAATTAATATTAAAAATCAAAATTAAACATTGGTAGAAGCGGAGGCAAAGCTGTATTATTATTTATTTAAACTTTATTGAATACAAGCAACTTAATGGTACGAAAAACTTATCGCTATTAAGGCAAGCCATCACAATCTGCCTGGACTGGCACTTTATCCCAAGCAGATATTGATATTATCAAGAAATAATCAAAACAAAAACAAAAAAAAATCAAAAAACTGTACAAATAACTAGTTACTGCAAAACTGTATAAATTAATAAAAAAACAAGTGCAAGCGATTACAAAAAGTAACAGAACTCAAAAATGCATTTATTTTAATGTATCGTAATAAAACAGACATTAACACGGACGAAGTGACAAACACCAGCTAGTATTTAAATAAATTAAAAAATATATTGCATATTTTAAGACTTTAATAATGGAGAGTAATTTGGTACGTATTTGTGACCTGTTTCTGTATCCACGTTCTCATATCAGTATGAATGTACTCATAGTTTTGTCTCTATGGCAACAATATCATCTACAATTAATGCATAGACACGGCAATATTGTAATTTCGGTATTTGCAGTTGCAATTTTTATTTATTTATTTGTTTTAATGCCTTTTTTGCAAGATGGATGGATATATGCTACTATCCTTTCTCTGCCAATTAATATAAAAAGGTACACAAAAAGACATTACCTGATGGTAAGTGGTGATCACTACCACTGTAAAAAATTTCAATCAATGCTTACATTGCCAATACGTCACCAATCTTGGGAACTAAGTTGTTACGTCCTTTGTGCCTGTAGTTACACTGGCTTACTTACTGCTTATACCGGACTACAACCATTCTAAGTATTACTGCTTACTACTGTTTACTGTGGTAGAATATCTGATGAGAGGGTGCTACCTACCTAAATAGGCTTGAACAAACAAAGGTAGATTAAGAAAAAAGGTAGATGTGTAAAGGTAAAAATATTATTATTATTAACAGCCTGGTGTGTCTGGATAAATGTTACTGCAGTCTCCTTCTACAAATACCTATTTATTTTAAAACAAAACCAATACAAAATTCTGGAAGAAGTCCAGCTAATCCCACCATTTTGGAAGCATGCCGCATTCTTTGGTGAATACGGGGATCGTTTTGGTTGTAATTTTACCCGAAATATCATATGACATGTGACTGTAAAAAAATAAAAGTAATATTATAGCATATTCATACTAACTTTGATGTATATATTTACACATTTTTAAAAGTTACAATGAATACCCTCGGAGTTGTGATGAGAGCTCTTGGTGCTTGCAGTGAATGGTCAAGGATGACGTTCGCAATTGGAGTACATTGTTAGCATGACAGCACAGTTGGGTGACATTGAAACGAAATAATTTTCCGCCTCAAAATAAAAGCCAATAATAATGACCTTGAAATCGTTAAATTGCTGTCAATGTTTTCCTTTAAAAAGTTCGATGTTTATATTTTTTAAATATATAATAAGAGGATTGTATTTGTTAATTTTTTAAGCAAAGTATTTTATTTTAAACCTGGTGAAATATGTACTTGGTGTAGTGGGGAGTGGGCTTTAAATTCTGATAGGTTCAAATCCCGTTGGACGAATAAAAGCTTTTGATTAAATCTGACATTCGCAGTAACATTTTGGAGTTGGGGAATTAGCAGTTTTGCACTCCCGTGTTAAAATGCGTATTCGTATATGAGTAACGACGTTAATCTTGCGTCTGATTTCTCTTCGGTCGGGTAAATTATTGTCGCATCTGGTATAAGGGAGAGAACTGAGGGTGAAGCTTTGTGCAAGCTCGTCTGGGTAGGTACCACCCACTCATCAGATATTCCACCGCAAAACAGCAGTACTCGGTATAGTTGAGTTTCGGTTTTAAGGGTGAGTGAGCCAGTATAATTACAGGCACAAGGGACATAAAATCTTACGTCCCAAGGTTGTTGGCGCATTGGCTATGTAAGCGATGGTTGACATTTCTTACAATGACAATGTCTAAGGGTGCTAGTGACCACTTACCATCAGGTGGCCCATATGTTCGTCCGCCTTTCTATTATGTAAAAAAAAAAAAGAATCCTCTAGAGAATGCGTCTGTGTTTATGCATTTACTTGTACACTGTTATACATTACATATATACATTACATTATATTACTTTTTAGCCATTTGAAAAAGTCTGGATATAAAAAAGGCTCGATATTTGGGTGCCACACGAGTTCGCAGAAATAAACCTGATCAAACCGAATATATACAGAAAAAATGTTGTTGCACAAATTATAGAAAAATCAGTATTCGTTTGAATATACATTGATATGGGATATCTGTCAGTCGCTTCCGTTTTCAGCTGAATTTATATGAATTTACTGGTGGTAGGGCTTTGTGCAAGCCCGTCTGGATAAGTACCACACACTCATCAGATATTCAAGTGCAAAACAGCATTACTTGTAATTTTTGTGTTCCGGTTTGAAGGGTAAATGAGCCAGTGTAATTACAGGCACAAGAGACATAACATCTTAGTTCCCAAGATTGGTAGCGCATTGGCGTTGTTAGCGATGACATTTTTTTACATTGCCAATGTCTAAGGGCGTTGGTGACCACTTACCATCAGGTGGCCTATATGCTCGTCCGTCAACCTATACTATATAAAAAAATAGGTAATTTAATTGAGAACTAATACTGTTCTATATTTTATTGCTCATGCCATAATTTAGATAAGGAAATATTCATAGTTCCTTTGGTAATAACAATTGTATGATATGAATTCCCACGAGTAACGCGCTTGTAATAATACAAAATTAGTTTTACTATTGTAAAAATATAGCTTGCTGATATCCGCCCCTGTATTCGTGAGGGGTAGTATTAGGTATTTTTATCGTCTGCTATACCCACCCCTGACAAAAATTTCTTAATGATCGCTTAAGTACACGTAAACAAGCACCTAACTCACTTTCGCATTTATAGTAAATGAATTACAATAGTATGGGCAAAGTCTATTGCACCAATAAAACGGAAGTGCTTGAGTTTACGGAAGATAAATGCGTTCTACCTTACGGGTGCAAACGTCGTGTAAGTCTGTTCCTGATTGGACCCTTTTATATCCTCGTCTTTAACAAATATCTTTGTTATCCTTTATATATGAGAATCGTTTAAAGCTAATAAAATCCTTACAACGTCTTTGGATTTTTCTTCATTTAATATTTAATTGAGACTATTTTATTTCCATTGCGATAAAAAGGATTTTTAATTTAGCCGTGTTATAAAATATTCTTTCTACAGAATGTTATTCTTGTTTCATGAAATTCTATATTTAAAAGACTATCTGATTGCTCAAGGGACTTCTTTCATCCTCTAAAGCTCCTTCATGTTAACTCACAAGAAATAACCTTGTTCGAATCACTGATTTTGTAAGGGTTCTTGTATTGGATGCAGGATTATATACAAAATAGATACATAATACAATATTTACTGTGTTATGTGTTATAGGAATTGGAACACGGATAATTGGTACAATCTATGGTATTTAATTAGTGGACGAATCAAAATTCCAGTGATAGCTTTGAATTTAATTTAATCTTGTATAATATCGAGATAAAAATATATGATCAAGTAAGTTGGATAAAGAATATTTTGATTTAATTTTCTTTGACGAACATAAAAAATAAATTTACTAGTGTTCGAAAAATATATTTTCAAATATGGTAGTAACAATTTGCACAAATAATGTTGGCTCAAACCAATTTGAGGCTAACGATTTATGATATCCAAAGGACGTAGACAAATACAATGAAAAGACGAGCTTGGCTCTGCTACGGTTCTTGACGATTTCCATCAGCCATGATGAGAATTGAAAACTTTGAAATACACAATTTCCACGGGTTTCGACAACTTCTTTCAAATTGACAGTTATCAAATCTCGACAGCATTTAATGCTATCACGTTTATATAACTCCCATTTTTACAGTTCCCAAGTAGAGCGTGCGTGACCACTTAAATTGTTTGTTTGTTGGAACTCCACTAAATAAACACTGGATATCGATTAAATGCTAAAACTTTACAGTATGGAAACAATACTATTTTATTTCTTGCAGTATTATGAGTATCGTGTATAGCCGTTTGGTTAAGGTAGAGTAGAATAGATATTGTATTTCAATATTTAGGTTTCACAGGAACCGTTAATCGGGCACCCATATAATAGCAGAGAACCTCTCTTCACCGGTTGGTCGTAACTATTTCTATCTATCTATTTATTCAGATTTAAGTTCCAGAAATTATATATTCCATAACAGCCTGTGAATGTCCCACTGCTAGGCTAAAGGCCTCCTCTTCCTTATTGAGGAGAAGGTTTGGAGCTTATTTCCACCACGCTGCTCCAGTGCGGGTTGGTGGAATACACATGTGACAGAATTTCAGTGGAATTAGACACATGCAGGTTTCCTCACGATGTTTTCCTTCACCGTAAAGCACGAGATGAATTATAATGACAAATTAAGCACATGAAAATTCATTGGTGCTTGCCCGGGTTTGAACTCACGATCATCGGTTAAGATTCACGCGTTCTTACCACTAGGCCATCTCGGCTTATTATATATTTATAGAACGAAATATTACGTTTATAAGACAAGTATAATTAAATAATATCGATTCAATATATGATTCAATGGAAAATGCATTATGAGTTGCCATTCGAAAGCAATATTGAATTTCATCATTTCCCGCGTGCTCTTTGACAGCGAATCCATTTCCTGGAAGTCGTCGAACTTCCATCTAATTAACAGTATATATTATTTATAATACACAAATAGTATCACTTTGGTTGGTTTGAATTCGTTAATGTCGTAGAAAAAAAAATATCTTATCATAAATAAGCCTAGTTGTTTTTTACTGATCTTATATGTGATGTCTTCTTTTTACCAGTGCAATAAAATAGCAATATATTAAATTAAAGCGGTAAATAAATATTTAAAGTACTGCCAACTCAATCTCTCTCTCTCTCTTTTGTGTATCTGTTATAAGTTTCCGCTGCATTTTACTTCGAAAAACGCCGCCTATGGATCTATAATTATCTCAAAAACATGCAAGATATTAATATATTATAAGATATTAGTAAATAGCCTAGCCTTTGTCCCGTGATGCCCCAGGAGTTAAAAGATGTGATCTTAACTGAGGATTCCCAGTTCAAACCCGGGCTCTACGCTAAATTTTCAACTGTTTAATTTGTGCAACTATAAACTAAAAACTATAAAAAATACTTATTAACTGTTAATCCGATCAGTTTTGTGTCGAAAAAAAAACAAATACAACTTACATCTTCATTG
Organism: Nymphalis urticae; assembly: GCA_905147175.2. Classification (NCBI taxonomy): domain Eukaryota; kingdom Metazoa; phylum Arthropoda; class Insecta; order Lepidoptera; family Nymphalidae; genus Nymphalis; species Nymphalis urticae. The sequence goes on from LR990008.1 coordinate 5,761,179, forward strand.
TAATAATGTATTGAGATATACAACCAATAGTCTCGTTGATTTAGTGGCTATTTAGTTAATATAAGGCTATAAATCCCGATGAGGTCAGGAGGTTCCAGTGTGTGGAACCATAGACCCCATCTTTGCCCTAAGAATACAGACCGAGGCCCTCAGAGAAAAGAAGAAGCCGCTATACTTGGCGTTTAAAGCACGTAAAGTCGTTGATCCTGCGCCTGATCTCTTTCTGGTCGTGTCGGATCTCCGTCCCATCGGATTATGAAAGTGAGGGAGTGCATCTTTGTTCGCGCATACTTGTGCACTATATTATGTCCTGTCCGTGTTGACTATGAGAAAACCTTATCAATTAATTGTTATTTTGTTTTCTTAACAAAAATCGTGATTGTTTACTTATTTAATGATTTCATTGTTGCAGATCAATTTCCAGTCGCGTGAATAATGAAACTATCGAAAAAATCACGAATTGGAAAATCCTTTTCAAAGGTAAGTTATTTCGACAAGGTTTTAGGTATTTTAATAATGAATAATGAAACAATAGATTGGTATCAAGTAAAAATTGAGAATCTTTTTTAAACATATGTGGAATTCAGTTACAATCATTTTAAATTTAAAACAAATTTGTCTTAATTTTTTGTTAACATTATCAACAATCAGCTCAAAGCAAAAGTACCTACGTGATGTAATTTTTAATGGCATTTCGCTTTGACTATAGATTGAAAACGATTTTATTAAACTAAAAGTTTCATTTCTAAATTATTTAAATACAAGGTGAACATAATATAAGTATTTAATATATTTACCAAGCAATGTTTTCAGATTTTAAAAAGATGAAACGTTACAAGAGAACAACAATGTTACTATCACAACATTTTAGCGAAACAACAGTGACGCCTGGTGTTGACGTAAGTATATTTATCTCTGAATATAAATATATAGCAAAATACATAAACATAACGGTCGAATGTTTCTTATGAAAAACTCTTAAATATAATATTGATCATGTTTCCCTATAAATGGATATTCTAAGTCAATTTTAAGTCTTTCATTTTGTATGATTTTCAAATTTTAAATGGCTACTACAAAATCATGAAAAGCATGTATTATGATTTGAAGTGTGTAAGTAATAACACATGTACCTATAAATGAAATAACCAGAAAGAAACCACTCGTTTTTCCTGCGGAAAATTCGAGTTAATGAAAATATATGATCAGCGTCATTTGGATGCTGTCAAAAAAGACAAAATAAAAAGAAATACCATTTAGATACATGGGCCTGGATCCCCTTTTATGTTTCAAAATTCAAAAACGACTGAAATATTTGTATCAGTTTAGGTAAAGCTAGTACAACCTCTTTAAAAACAACAAAGCCTCTGACGTACTCGTAGTTACGTACAATTTTATATCGAATTATCAAGTAAATAATTTACTTTGGCGTTTATTTTAATGTAATTTATTTGTTTATTTTGTAACGAACAGTTTAAGGTGGCTGTACAAGTTGTGAAAGCGACAGTAATAAAATTAAATTTTGTAAGCACTTCGAACGCGAAGTTCCAGTAATGGTGAAGTGGCGTGGCAGTATTTCTATTTTATCGTCAAAATATAAAAATCACAATTTATTCAACTTTAATTATTTCTATACATACTTAAAATAGTACTTATATGACAAAAATGCACTAATATCCCGAAGACATTTTCTATTTATTTAGAGTTAAAATAATCCAATGTACAGTGAAATTTATGTTTAACTATTAATAACTCGTCATTAAAGACATAAAAAGGGGATTTCCCTACAAAAGGTATATAACCTTTTGTAGAGAAATGATAAATTTCCAAATGATAAAATTTGGACTTACCTACCAACCTAAAATTATGATAGCTTAGTGCCCTTTTTATTTAATCTTTGTCGCTGGAAAGACACATTTACGTGTTTCCCCCAAATTTGTTCTATGGGACTCGCCTGGAATACCCACTAAAACACCAGCGGTACCCACTACGTCTTATCGTGAGACGTCACGGGATCGCTTGCGCATACTACCGTACCGTCCCGACTAGCTTAGTGCTCTGATTAATATCCAAGTTTAATTTCAGCTACTATCGCTCAAACCTCCATCATTGAAAAATAGTACCACAAGCCAGCTTATCAAAAATAAATTCTCTTTAGCGCCATCTGCTTTAAAAATAGTTATTTTAAAAATTATAAAGCATTAATTTCCTCCAACTATTGTTTGAATCAGATACATGTTTTACAAGTTATAGCGAACGCCAACTCATTTACAATTCGCAAATCGCATTTTTCCAAATCGGCGCCGGAAGCGACAAGCGCTAAAGATCACAAATTGGGAATATTAATCAAGGCTCTAGACTATACTAATCTTAGCAAAGTTTGTAAGTTATAAGCTAACTAGTGACTCGACTATAAGCCACGGAAAGAAATTTAAATAAAGTATTATCATTAGTTATCCCACTTGCAAATTAACCAGCCAATGAGAAGCGGTTAACTCTACCGAGTGAGTCTATTAACCGTAACGTCTAAATTGTAATGCCTACCATTACTAGAGCATTCACGTTTCAAACAAGTAGTAAAATAAACTATTAGTAATTTGCATCTGTTATATGTAATGTCGAACTCTCAATGGCTATTTTGTATGCAACTTTAAAATAAACGGCGCAAACTTGATAAAAGATTTTAAAGTATTTACGTAAATTTAAATAATTATTAGTACTTAAAGAAGCATGGAAAAATGTCTATATTGTGTACCTTCCAAGCTCTCTAGTTAATATATTTTTGAAATATAAGTTTTACAGCAGAGTTAATTAGTTTGTTGTTAAGTTTCTACCGTTAAACAGCAATGCGTATTGTCGTGTTTCGGTTTGAAAGGTGAGCCAATGACATGCACGAAATATATAGTATCTCATAAAGGTGGTTAATATATTTTACAGTGCATACATATAGATCATATGCGATAGTGGCCATTTTTCTGGTCACGACTGTTCAGGCATTCTTTTTCTTATATTGGTTGATTATGAACGTTTTAAATCAATGGATTTGGCTATAGAATTATTTAAATATAGTTTTGTTTTGATCACCATAACATATATAGTATACTTAATCCACACGGATTTGTATCTTGTAGTAATTATTTTCAATTTTTGTTGAAAGATGAGCCAAAAATTACAGGTCTTGATATATCAATTAGTCGTATCAATGACGAAATGTCTAATTAAGTTAAAACCCTTATTATGTAACTTGTTCTTATATAAATAAATTAAAAAATATATGAACGGTGCATATCGTTTTTAACATTACAAGCTAAACATTAAAACCTTTTTTACATTACGTTATAAACATACTAATTCAATCTAATATAAGAGATTATAAACTTTTTCAATTTATGTGCTGTATTGTAAATTGAATTCAAAATTTTCCACCAGCTTACTAACAGTCTAGATACATTATAAGCGAACAGTGCTCACTGTTATATAATCTTGAAATAATTTAAAACGCGGTAGAATATATGTAATTCAAAAGGTAATATTATCTTGACTTAATTTTGACTCGTTAAATTCACGCAATATTGTGTTTTATTGCACATGTAATATGGCATGGTATCATGAATTGCAAATGTAATTATTCTCATGAGAAATTTCCGTATATGACTGATGAAATTCAACTTTTATACATTTGTATTAAGGTATAAATTACTTTGTCAGATAAGTCTCCAGTGCGTCGTCAATGGTCCTCATCCAGCAAGATTTGTTTGGGAAAGGGACGGTGTTGTCATCTCTTCCAATACAGACTCAAGGTATTCATAACAATAAATGCCCGAATAGAGTCTAAATATTTGGTTTAATTAAGTGGATTTTTTTAGAATAAATTGTAGTTTGTATTAAGATTGGTTAGAGGTTGGCGTGGTTGGTAGCTTGCCTTTCACGCCGAAGGTTGTGGGTTCGATTCCCACTCAGGACAGACATTTGTGTACATTAACATGTCTGTTTGTCCTGAGTCTGGGTATAATTATCTATCATCATCATCATCTTTTTTTCGTCCACTGCTGGACATAGGTCTCTCCAATGGCACTCCATTGTATATATATATATGTATGTATTTACAAAAGAAAAGTAGTATATGTAGTATATCAGTTGTTTGGTTTCCATAGTACAAGCTCTGCTTAGCTTGGGATCAGATGACCTTGTGAATAATGTCCCAGGATATTATTATTATTATATTGGTAAGTGCAATATGATAAAATCCGCCACAGTATGTATGCAGATCAACTTTATGTATACTAACTAATCGTCCCGGTTCGCACGGGTAGATAAGAAGAAAATTGTATTTTGGGTAGGATTTGCGTAAAACCCGTTCTTAGTGTACGTCTACGTCGGGGAAGGACTTACTGTGACCAATTTCACGGATGAGTTTAGGATATCTCGTGATGAATAGTATTTTGCTTATATATATTTCATCAAAATTGATTCAGTATTAATTCAGTGAACATAGAGACAATACTACTTTCCCATTTACAAGTTAGTATGGACTATTCATATGGGAATTGTAGCTTGTAACAATATTTACTCATGGTATTTTGTATTATTTTTAAATATTGTTTTTTGAATAACATAAAAATTTACTATGTGGTTCAATGGTCGCTGTATCTAACTGATTTGATCTATCACGGGTTCGATTCCTGGTATAAACACTGGTATATGCTATGAGCTTATCTCAGTCAAGATTTGCCAGTAAGACGTTCATTAAATTGGCCAGAATATTATTTTAATACTAATTACTAAAAATATACTTTATGTTGAGTCATTTAGAGTTTAAATTTTCATTGTAGGTATTCAATTGGTCAAACAATGACTACAGACGGTGGTGTCACAACTCAACTAAACATCTCGCATGTGAGAGTGGACGACGGTGGTCGGCTCGCTTGTGTTGCTCAGCTTGGTGATGCTATTATATCACATGAAGATAGAATTAATGTTTATGGTAATGTATCCCGACACAATACTTCCTTCACACAGTAAATCCTCTTTTATTGAAAAGAAGGCTTGGATTTTATTCCATAATGCTACTCCAATACGTTAGGTACATATGTAGCATTCGGTATATGTCCTCAAGTTTTTGTTCCGAGTACGAAAATCATAATAAACAAATGTTTAGTAAATGAAAAGTTTGAGATTGAACCCGCTATCTGAAGTTAAAATTAACATGTTCTATTCACTGGGTCGTCTCGATTGTCTAAAATACGATAGAAAATATTATTTCTTACGTACATTTTTTTTTATAATTAACGAAGGTTAAATTTTATCTGTAACAATTTGTCGTTAATTTAGTTGATTGGTTTTCCTGTAGTACAATTTTACATAACACTAAGTTTTATTAAAATTGAGTTACCGAGGCTCTTCAATATAAAATATTTAAAATAAATACATTTTCTGTATATTATTATGACAAAATACTGTTATACGAAATTTTGTAGAAAAAATTATGATTTCCTCGCAATCACAAACCTATTAGCGAAGTTGTGTAAAGTTATAAATTCTATTAAAAACAAACTTTTTGATTGAAAACAGGTCCACCCTATATTCGCACTTTGCCACCCTTCAAAGTTCAAAGCGGTCAAAGTGTCACTCTCAGATGCCCGTACTATGGATACCCGATACGGTAAAGGAAAATCATTAATAACTTACGAAATTAATTAACTAAAATATTATGGTTGTAGGCCAAATAGAATTCGATGATCGATAATCGAAGATTTAAAAAAAGAAGCCTAATCTTTCATGAGTTTGAAAATCGAAGACTCGATTATAAAAAAAATCAAAACATTATTATTATAAATATGTATTCATTCGAATCAAATGCCATACACTTGTTTTAGTGTGCATTTTAAATCCGCAATGTCAGATTCAAAATGACGTCACACACACACACACACACTCACGCGCGAATATTTAAGACGATACGACTCATCATAATATCAGATCATCATATCAGAACAAGATATATTGATACTCGGAAACAAATGAACATACTAAAATATTCTTAAAATCATAGCACTCATTTTTGTACTGCGATTTCATAAAAGCTGGATTATACCTAACTTGTGTAACCGATATTATCGGAGGAGTTTGGTAGTTTGATCTTCAATTATTGATTGGGTGAATTATTACTCAGGGAACTGAAGCTCTGACGTCACTTTATATCTCACTCATGAGTTAATGTTGAATATGAACTATTATCACTTATTTTAACGTTATAATTATTATAGTCAATGTCGCATAACAATTTTTGATATTTAATATTTGGGTTTTGCGGTGAGTTTCGAGTTTGATCTTACAGAATAGCTGTATTGGTTTTTGATTATACCAATTATTTAATTTAAATAATTATTCTATACATATATTATGGGACATGAAGCTTATAATATTGTTACGTTAGTATTATAAACTATAATTTTGTCTATTTCCCAAGTATCGGCAATTGAAATTGCTTTCAGAAAACAAAACAATTAAAGCTGTTATTATTTATATATACGTGATTCACATTATCCAATTAATTTCAAAAGTAAAACTGCCCTGTAAATATATAATATAATAATATGCATATGTATAATTACGATTTATTATATTTCAAAATAACAAAAATAATTATAGAGAAATAACATGGGAGTACAAAGGAAAAGAAATAATCCCGGAAGCAACACAATCGCGTTACAAAAGATTCATTAACAACACGGCTCTTAGCATAGAAATATTCGGTCGGAAACCGAAATTAAGAAGCAGAAGGGATTTAGCGACGGTCTCTAATGATGGCGTATTAAATGTAAATAAAGTTAGTAAAAGTGAAAACGGTGGACTATTCGCTTGCATATTAAAGAGTCCGTCAGGTGAAATGGCGAAAAGATCTTTCGAATTACAAGTCGTGGAGGCACCTCAGTTGGAAGAGATACTCTTAGCATCAGATCTTCAAGAGGGACAGATAGTCCAAATACATTGTAATTTAAAGAGTGGAGATTCACCTGTTTATTATTCTTGGTTGAAAGATGGAAAGAAAATATCAACTCATCTTAAGGTAAGTCACAATAATAATATATTTATTCAAATCATAAGCGATTAGGAAACAGCAGTATTACAGGCGATTCTATAAATATAAAAACTTTGCATACACGTATGAGCTGCTACAAAAAAAGCAACATCGCAATTTTGATACTGACCTAATTTGTCACACACTCGGTGTATACCTTAGTTGCAGAGCCAATTTTACAAATGAACTCATGAACAGAATATGATTTTTTGCTTCAAAGAACATAGTCTCTATTATTTAAATTCCAGCAATAATAGATAACATGGAATCGAAATTAAAAAAATAGCTGAAAAGAATTTTTAATTTAAAATTTTACATTTTACTAAAACTGTGAGGTAACAAAAGTTTTAAACTCCTCTCGTTCAAGCGGATATTCCGTAACGCATGGTAACTATTTAGTTATTAAAGCGCGGAATGTCTTTGTGGGGTTGTTTCAGATCGTCGAGAGGAGCCTGGAAGTATTCAGTGTACTCATCATCAAGAATGTCTCTTTGGAACACTGCGGTACTTACACATGTGTTGCGGCGAACCATGTTGCCAAAGTCAACAGAACAGTCAACTTGTACATTAAAGGTATTTTTATTTTAAATTTTAAAACGACGCCAGATATGCTTTGTCTGAATTCATTGTGTTGTTAAAAATGAAACTGATAATATCGAATATATATATGATGTTTATTATTCAATCATACTTATTTTATTAATAACTAGTGCATACCCTCATTCTCATAAGTATCCCATTGTTGGGCAAATGGCTTCTCTCCTGTTGAGGGGTTTAGGTATTTTTTACAGGATGAAGAATAGTCTCACGGTCTTACGAGTCTATCTATGGAAATCATCGCATCGATTGCGCAATTTTCAGTATTGCATGGAAGATGGACAAAGAAACGAAAACTTTTGCGTGATACGATTAGAGAGTATTATATTATTTACGTTGTATATTTTTTCATTTATTATTCAATACTCGTGTTTTATTGGTATCGGTAGTATTTAATAAAAAAAAAATTCGACCTCATATCCATTATCAAGCATTTCTATGGGTGTGATATATAGCTTTCATAAAAATAGAAGGTTTTAAATGTTATATGGAATCCAACAAAATATATTTATTCTAACATTTTGGGAATTATCTCATATTTGAGCTATAATCATCTTTCTAATATATTTTAGTAAAGCAGACGAGTGGCAAAATAGTGGTGTCACCTGATGGTAAGTGTTCACCACCCATAATCATTGGCGCCGTAAAATAAATAATCTTGTTAAACACTCATAGACATTTGCATTGTAAGAAATGTTAACCATCGCTTATATTGCCTATGCGCCACTAATTTTGGAAACTAAAATATTATATCCCATACGTCTGTAATTACACTGGCTCACTCACCTCTGAAACTGGAACACAACAATACAAAGTACTGCTGTTTGGCGGTAGAATATCTGATGAGTGAGTGAACCTACCCAGATGCCCTTGCACAAAGCCCTACCACCAGTACATGCAAAGCTCGAGCAAAATAGACGTTATGTCCCTTGCGCATGTAGTTATTCTGGCTCATTCCCTCTTTAAACCAGAACACAACGATACTGATTATTGCTATCTAGCAGAAGAATATATGGTGGTTCCTATCCAGACGGGCTTGCACAAAGTCCTACCACCAACTAGCTGTCAGAAACTCATGATACGATGATTAAATTACTTGTTTTCCTTGAAGTTGCGCCGAAGTGGAACGAAGAACCTCAGAATTCGTCTCTACTTTTGGGAAGGAACGGTCACGTATCCTGCAGTGCTAATGGATATCCACAGCCGCAAACACATTGGTTGAAGAAAGACGGTAAGGCTTTATATATAAAATCAAATGTATTTTATATATTCTTAACTAGTTTCCGCTCACGGTTTTGCGCACGTGTAAAAAGAGATATGTTTTAGATACTCATATTCATAATAAACAAACAATGACAAAATGATGAAATGATGAATGATGAAATGACAAAGTTTATGGTAAATTATTTTTACGGTCGATTGTGTAGGTATGACGTGAAAGCGTAACAATTTCACTTTTTCATTTATAATATCACAAAAGATTGATTGAGAATTCATTAATTCAATTAAGTAATTATACATCATATTTATTTTATTATTATATGATGTTACCTTTTCTTTGCAATGTACAGAATCCAAGAAATAAAATAAATATAAATTTTTAATCGAAATTGTCGTATGAAAAATATGAGTTTTAATTAATTGAACGCAATCAAAGTTAATAATCATTATCATAATAATCAATTAAAATGACTTCCAAATGAGATAGTAACTTAATTTACAAGTTTATTAAAATTTGTTTCAAATTAATACATTGGTTTTATATAAATGAATATATTTTATTCATTAGTGGTGTTAAAATACAATTTATTTAGCAAACTTCGTATCTTATAGGTTAACTAGTTTTTTTATGATGGTAAGTGGCTACCTGATGGTCACTACCGGTCATTGGCACTGTAAACAATATTTACCATACCTTACATCGCCAATGCGCCACCAAAATTGGGAACTAGCATGTTACGTCCCATGTGCCTGTAGGTACACTGGCTTACTCACCCTTCGACTCCGGAACACAATAATACTAAGTATTGCTGTTTAGCAATAGAATATGTTGTAAATTTTGTTACTCTATTTGTTTGAATATGAATAGTCACTGACATGTAAAATTTGTAAAGAAAACAAAGTTGGCAATCAATACGACAATCGAATATAATAAAATTAATTCAAGCTCGCCATTCATACCATCACGTGCGACGAATTCACATCACGACTTAAAATATGTTGAGCATTTCTCGATAAAAAAATAATAGTTAGTTTTATATTAAAAAATAAATCAGAAAATCATCAACCAAATAAATTTTAGTGATATCGGAAACATGGCGACCAGTTCTGGAAGTCGCTGGTGGTGGAGTATTGAGCCTGTCCAATGGATCTCTAATATTCGATTCAGTCGCTCTATCAGACGCTGGTCTTTATACATGCCATGTTGAAAACGGTGTCGGGGAAGCTCTTAGCAAAACTATTTGGATATCCGTCAACAGTAAGTATTATTGCTATACTTTTTAAATCATGGTTACTATTTTTACTTAAAGCTGGCTACTTATAATAGTAAAAGTAGAAACCCGCCTTTAATAATATGCCTATATAATTCTAATAATTCTTGATATGTGCGAATGTATTTTATTTAAATTATTTTAGACTTAAGTATAATATAATAAAGAAATTATCTATGAAATAGTTTTTTTCTTCATTTAATCAAAATAAGTGTATATTGAGACAAAAAAGCACTTTGAATACAAAGAAGTTTTTTTCAGAACCGGTAACATTTGACATAGTATCAAGAAATTTAACTGCGAAATTGGGTCAACATGTAACAATAGAATGCCAGGCCAAGGGAGATGACCCGATAAGGATCATGTGGACGAGAAACGGGAAACCGATTAATCCTTTGACTCAAAGGTAGTTGTATTATAATATCGATTTAATCCTCTTTTGTTTTTTATTTACTTATCCTTAGTCTGTATTATCTTATACAGTAATGAGATTTATATATTTTTAAATTTAGAATAGAAAATCATATCAGGAAATGAGGCATCTAATTGTTACGGTTTATCTCTTTTTGAAATTGGAACATAAAAAAACTCCTTTAACTGTCAATGTCGCCAATTACCATCGGAACGGGTTAAGGCTACCTATTGTTGTGAGGCTTAAAGCCCCACTGCTTCAACACACGTTTGTGGTATGACCAGATTTTCAACCGAAGCGTACATTCATTGGATTGTTCTATTTCATTATCGAGCATGACATAAATTATAAACATTAATTTAGCTCGTTATAATTAAATTGTACTGCATCTGGTCTGTGTGGGTAGTTGATACCACTGACCCTCTTTTCTATTCTTCAACGAAAAAAAAAAAACTTCATATAGTTATCGTTTGAAGAGTGTAAAAGAACTTATATCCTTAGTCACGGATTAACGCATTAAGATGTAGATGTACCCTACATAAAAAAAAACAATAATAAAAAATATATATAGCATTTTCAAAAAAAAAATGTTCATCATTTTAAAATATTATATTATTTTAGAGTTAAAATATCTGAAGCTAAAACAGATGACGGAATGGCAAGTATATTAGAACTGCTTCAAACAGAAACGAGTGATGGCGCGTTATACCAATGCAAGGCTGGCAATCCCTTTGGAGCTGATGTGTTCAGCGTATATCTGACTATATTACGTAAGTTATACCATACATTTACTATACATACTTATCAATAAATAGTACAGTCATACGTCTGTTTGTTCTGAGTCTGGGTGTTATTATCTATATAAGTATGTATTTACAAAAGAAAAATAGTATATGTAGTATATCAATTGTCTGGCTTCCATAGTACAAGCTCTGCTTAGCTTGGGATCTGATGGCCGTGTGTGAATCATAAAAAGATTAATTTTGTAGTATGACATAGTTTTAAGCATAAACTGTTATTAACAATAATATAGATAAGACATTTGTTATTTTTAGCTGTATCTGATTTGTATGGACTTTTGTTGTCTGAAATAAATATATCATTATTATTATACTAAAAATATTAAAATAAAAAAATACTCCTTATAATTTAACGTAGTGTATAATTAGGTGAAACTACAGAACTTTTTACCTCAAGAGATATTTGATGTAGAAATAATAATTTAATAAAAAATGAAATATATAAAGTTGAGTAACTTATACTCGCTTTGACAACAACAACCCTTAAGTAGATAAACTTTAAAAAAAACATAAATATATATATATATAATTAAATGTTACTATTATTACACTTTTTTTAATGTACAATTATTTCTGTACATGCATAACTAGAATATGTTAAAAAACGTAAACACCTACAAACGAATATCAAAAGAATTTGCTTATGTTTTAACGTATAAAATTCAGGTATTTTTATTCACCCAAATGAATAATTCTCAGAATTCAACATAAATTATTTTCGTAGCCAATATGATTCAAAAGATGCTTTATTAAAAATATTAATTTGTGTAGAACTATACATGTAGTTATTTTTATACGTTTTTTTTATTGCATTTTTTATTCCAGCTGTCTGCCCTTTTTTTTCAAATTAAATGATTTATTTATTCATTGTTTAAGCAAATATTATTATAACATATCAAAAATATACTTTTTTATCGAAATATATCAATTGATCAATCAATCTAGCATCAAAATTAAACACAATTTATGCATATGAAAATTAAATGGATTTGAACAGCAATCGGTTTTCGAACATATTCATGTTATAATCAATCAATCAAATCAATCAAAACAGCCAATCAATATTTTGTCCACTGCTGAACATAGGCCTCTCCCAAGGTGCGCCAGAGCTCCCTGTCCTCCGCCTTCCGCATCCAGTCGGTGCCCGCCACCTTCTTAAGGTCATCGGTCCACCTGGCTGGAGGGCGCCCTACGCTGCGTTTGCCGATCCGCGGTCTCCACTCTAAGACTCGTCTGCTCCAACGGCCATCGGTCCTACGACATACGTGACCAGCCCACTGCCACTTCAGCCTACTAATTTTGCAAGCTATGTCGGTGACTCCGGTTCTTTTCCGGATAATCTCATTTCTGATCTTATCCTTCAAAGATACTCCGAGCATAGCTCGCTCCATAGCACGCTGAGCGACTTTGAATTTGTGGACTAGTCCCGCAGTTAGTGTCCACGTTTCGGCACCGTATGTCATGGCAGGTAAGACGCATTGATTGAAGACTTTCGTCTTCAAACATTGCGGTATGGACGACGTGAGGACTTGGCGAAGGTTGCCAAATGCTGCCCATCCCAAGCGAATTCTTCGATCGGCTTCCTTCTCGAAGTTGTTCCTACCGACTTGTATAACCTGTCCTAGGTAGGTATATTCCCTAACAACTTCGAGAGGTTTCCCTTCGACGTATATCGGTCCCGGCACAACATGCCTATTGAACATGACCTTGGTCTTGTCCAAGTTCATACCGAGACCGACACGCCGGGAAGATTCACTAAGGCTACGCAGCATTCTGGTTAGTTGTTCCAGCGACTCCGCTATGATGACGATATCATCGGCAAATCGAAGGTGTGAGATGTACTCGCCGTTTACATTGACTCCACATCCAGTCCAATCCAGCGTCTTGAACACGTCTTCCAACGCGTTGGTGAACAGTTTCGGAGATATTACATCCCCCTGTCTCACCCCTCTGCGCAGTTGGATCGCCTTCGTCTTACAGTCCTGGATGTGGACAGTCATTGTAGCGGCGTTGTATAGACAACTCAGTACCTCGATGTATCTCCAGTCGATATGACATCTCTGCAATGAGTCGAGCACTGCCCAGGTTTCGATGGAGTCGAAAGCTTTCTCGTAGTCCACAAATGCCATACACAGCGGCTGATTGTACTCTTCGGTCTTCTGCACAATCTGCCGAACAGTATGAATGTGGTCCACGGTGCTGTAGCCTGATCGAAAGCCGGCTTGCTCTGGGGGCTGGAACTCGTCAAGTCGTCTGGCGAGACGGTTCGTGACGACTCTTGAGAACAGCTTATACACGTGACTCAGGAGAGAGATTGGTCTGTAGTTTTTCAAGAGGGTTTTATCACCTTTCTTGAAAAACAGTACCACCTCACTCCCGCTCCACGTTTCCGGGGTCTTGCCATGTTGGATGACGGAATTAAAGAGGCTTGCTAGCTCTTTCAGGACCGGAGTCCCGCCTGCCTTAAGCAACTCTGTTGTGATTCCGTCATCTCCCGGAGCTTTGTTGTTTTTAAGCTGTTCTAGAGCCGCCCTAATCTCGCCTTGGTCAACGACCGGGAACTCCTCGGAGTAATGGCGCGTAAGAGGGGCGCGCTGGTCATCAGGACTGATTCCCACAGGTTTATCCGATCTTGAAGAGAACAACTGCCCATAAAACCTCTCTACTTCTCCGACAATCTCAGGCCTAGAGGTAACGACCCCACCATTTTCAGTTTTAAGTTTTGTCAGACGCGGCCTCCCAAACTTGCGAGCGAACACTTTCGATCCCCGATTTTGCTCAATCGCAGCCTTAATGGCACGGGTATTGGAGCATCGGAGATCGCGTCGCGTCAGCGTTTTTATTTTTCGGTTTAAGGCCTTATCTGACAAAAACGATGGTAGTTCTCGTCGTTTCCTCATGAGCTCGAGTGTCTCAGCAGAGAGTTTTGGTGCGTTGTCTCTTTTCTGTGGCGGAAAACACTTGCGGGATGTGTTTTGCAGTATTTTGACCAGCGTGTCGGTTTTCTCATCAATACTGCTTACGGTTTCCAACGCGGTAAATTGATTTTGAAGTTCCATTTGGAACTTTTCGGCACCTTGAGCAGCTTGGAGCATGGTAGGTCGGAGAGTAGACCTCATCATTCGCGATCTTTCAGCTTTAAAGTCGATATCTAGAGTGCCTCGAACCAAGCGGTGATCACTTCCGGTATTAAACCTGTTGATCACTGAGACATCTCTAAATATGTGCCTTTTATTCGAAATGATAAAATCTATCTCGTTCCTTGTCACGTTATCGGGGCTTCGCCAGGTCCACCTCCTCTGGGGCTTCTTTTGAAAGAAAGAATTCATCAAAAAGAGCCCCTGCGCTTCGAGAAAGTTTACCAGCATTTGCCCCCTGTGATTTCTGCAGCCCAAGCCGTAAGGTCCAACTTTCGATTCACCGCTATTATGTACTCCCACTTTAGCATTAAAGTCTCCCATAACAACATTGTAGTGGGCCTTCGAGGTGTTGTTGAGAGCCTTTGCGATGTCCTCGTACATCGCTTCGACCACATCATCACAGTATGCCGAAGTTGGCGCATATACCTGTACGACCTTCAGAGAGTACCTGTCGGAGAGTTTTAGGACAAGGTACGCTACCAGGTACGCACGGTACCCGGTTCGACACACTACTGATTTCCACAATGCTGCTAATGAGATCCTTTTTGACCAGAAAACCGACACCACCCTGGGAGGGGTTATCACCGTCGCGGAAGTAGAGTAAGTTACCGGGCTCTAGAGTTATCGTGTCCTCCCCCTGTCTTCGGACTTCAGATAACCCCAGTATATGCCAGTTTATATGACTTAGCTCTACTTCTAATTCGGCGAGGTGATGGTCCAGCCTTAACGAGCGTCCATTGTACGTTGCCATATTTAGTCGCCGTTTATGGTAGCCTGCCATGAACCGGTGATTCTTTGCACCCCCTGCCCTGCCGATACCGCGACCGCTACCTTGGTCGGGCCTAGCGGGCTTGCCGGTAACTAGGGGCCTTTTTTTTGGCGCATCTACCATTTAGAGGTTTTGCCCATACTCGCCACGCTGGGCAGGCGTGTTGGCGAGCGCAGTAGGGGGTAAGATGCTTATGGGGGGGACGCTGCTGCCCATCCCCCCTTTCCCTTTCCCTCAGTCGCCTCTTACGACACCCACGGGATGAAATTGGGGGAGTACTATTCTAAGCCGGTACTCCACGGCAATCATCATGCCGTGGCATCATGTTATAAGCACTGAGCCATCTCGGCTCTTCCCCGAGTACAAGATGCAATATAAGCACATGAAAAGTAATAAAAATATATATATAATTTATGTGAATGTATGTATGTGTGTATATTCTTTTCAGCTTTGTAATACATAACAATTTGATTTCGATATGCATTTTCAACGCACTCTGCCGCGTCATCCCTTGTAAACTGGCTTGGAGATAATATGAAGCACAAATATGCAAATGCAGTATAATGCTCCTGTGTCTCGAAAAATACAAAGGGTTTCCGAGGCACGAGAGTGTCGTGACTAGCGACTTCGGGATCTGCGATTTGTTCTAAAAAAACAATAAACTAGTTAATTAAGATACACGTTTTTTAAGTTATAAAAAGTTCAGTAAAATAATTTATTATGAGCCGTCACAGCAAGGGATTTCATCGAAAAACAAGGAGTGTTTGGTTATTTAAATTTATCGTAAAACTGAATCTGTTTGTGACAGATCACAGCATACATTGATTTTTTTATGGATATAGGGAACGGGGGCGGCCGAAGAAAGAGTAGATGGAACGTGTTAGAAAGGATATGTGTATGAAAGGGGTAAGAGAATGGAATTTCCTTCCATTCTCTTACCCCTTATTATTATTATACATTATTATATATTATACATGTTGTGCCGACCCCTCATAGTGGGATAAAGGCAGGAAGCAGAAGATATTGTTTTTTTTTTATTGTAGATATTTATACTTCAATCATTATTACATTATTTTCAAATAAAGAATTATATTTTAATTATTACTTTGATTCTGCAATGTTTGTTTTGTCCTGTTTATTGTTTGAATTTTCCTATTATTACTTAAGAATCTGTTTCCATGATAGAGCCTCCAAACCCGCCGTCAGATCTGTCTGTGGATTCAATCCGCAGTCGTTCAGTGAAGGTCTCCTGGCGCGACTCGACTCGATCGCTGGCGCAGTTCTACAGCGTGCAGCTCGCTAACTCACTCAGAGTGTCGTGGACTACCGCCAGGACGATTAATGTTACAAGGTTTGTAATATTGCACTCATTATTCCATATACAGTACAGTACAGTAACAGCCTCTAATTGTCCCACTGCAAGACTAAGGCCTCCTCTTCTTTTTTTGAGGAGAAGATTTTTGGAGCTTATTTCACCACGCTGCTCCAAGGCGAGTTGGTGGAATACACATGCGGCAGAATTTCAGTGAAATTAGACACATGCAGGTTTCAAACACGAGATGAATTATAATCACAAATGTAACGCATGAAAATTCAGTGGTGCTTGCAGTGTTTATTCCATATAATTATACAAATTAAAAAAAATCGGCCTTAATATTAGTTGACGAATCATGCAGGATATATTTTAATTGTACTTATTCATAAAAGTATATCAACGTATATAGATTTTGTATGTTGATACGTGCCTATCTCAGAAACTACCAATTCGATTCTTTTTTTTGTTCTAGATAGCTCGTCTATTAAAGAACCCTTCTTTAACGTAGCTTTACACTAAGAACGGAACAATAAAATACCTACCAACTAATATATTAAAATGTATAAGACATGATCCAAGCTTAACGCGATTAAAACCGCAGAGCACAGTTATTAGTTAATTAATACTATTATATATTATGTAATTCAATTTGGAAAAGAGTTTTTATTATCTTTCAGGGCGTTTTTTTTTGATAAAATCTACTTTTTGTACTGGTTGGCAGTATTATAATTATTTATTACAGTATATTTTAATATACGGCTTACAATTTTTTTTTTTGTTTTTAAATACGTTTAATTATACTTTTTTTTATTATGACGCCAGCGAAGTGGATTTAAATATTCATAAAAAACTTTGTATTATTTTACAAAAGGCTGGACGAGATCAGTCACTCCATCGACATTGAAGATCTTCAACCAGCTACAAGCTATGTAGCAAGAGTCGCGGGCGGGAACCAGGCTGACCTCAGCTCATACTCAACACCTGTTAGATTTACCACCACGGAAGAAGGTAAGATATGCAGAAATATATAAACAACATTATTATATTTAGTAATAATAAAATGCTCTTCTCCTGATTTCGGCCACAAAATAAACGGAAAATGAAACTGGAAAAAAAAAATTAAGCTCGATTTTTTTAATCTCATATTCTAAAATTATAGATATAATACAATAATTATTTATTTCAAATAGCATGGAAGCGATTTTTCCATTCTCAAGGTCAATCATATGTAAAGTGTATTTATTAAGCTACGGTCTCCTATTAATCCTATATATAACCTCCGAATTCAGCGTAAACTTCCGATTGACGTTTCAAAGCAATACATAGCGTCAGAAATCAATACATCCCTCAGCAGCAAACGACGTCTCAATCACAACAATATTCGGTAAACAGTCAACTTCCAAACTTCAGATCCGCCTGGGGTTTAAACCCAGTATTTCAAGATTTGCAGCCACTTGAACTAGCTACAAAACCAATGAGTCAATTTACTATTGATATCTTAGTGTATACAGTTCCAAAACGTCGCTACTCCGTGGAGTTCTAAGACCTAAGGTTGTCTGGAAAAGTGATCGCTATCTTAGCGATAAGTCCTTTGTACATCTTCTCTAGATTAAGGTCTGTAATTAATTTTCAATGGTGTACAATCAAGATTATCTGATTTGATTAACAAAGACGACGATTTTTTTTGCCTTTTTTATTGAAGCAGTTGAAGTATTCAATCAGAACACGCACAATACAAATCGTATACGATCGTGAAATATCAGAAAGTAGTAAACGATATTGGCTGCAATAATTATAATATATAATATATCCATACAAATAGTTTGTAACAATATGATCACGTCTCAAAACATTTGTGCTAGTTGAAAAAGTAATTTATTTAAATTTACTTGGATTCAAAAAGAGATTTTATTTCCAACACAGATAGACACAAGTCAAACAATATAAATACATAAATATTAAATTAAAAGCTAGACATAAAACTTTTGTATTTTATTTTTAATATTACTTATATACTTAAATGTGATTGCAGACGTATTTTTATGTGTTTCCATTATATAACATATATAACATTGTAATCCAAAAACCAAAGTTTTAAATTAAAGCACAATTTTTACATACAACCTTTTCTATATTTGTACAGGTACAAATATAGAAAAGGAATATGTATAACAGAATCGCTGTTACATCATTGTTGTACCTAAAATTTAAAGTCAAACTAAAATTATATTTTAACATTTTCTGTATTCACAAACTAATATTCATACCACATATAAACAGAAAGATTTATTGCAGATTAAAAAAATGATATTTTATTCATATCGTTTTTTTATTTATCGCTAAGTTGGAATGCTTTATAGAAAAGCGTTTGGTGTGAATTTCATCTGACACATGAAGGTTTCCTGACGTCATTTTCCTTAACGACCACGTGAAGTGTACTTGTATAAATTACGTTTATAATTCGCTAGACAATTTTGCTTAACTAAATTCCAACATCTTGAAGATTGATGAAATTTAATTAAAAAGTGACGAAGTTTTTTGTGTTAATTGGATATCATTCAAACCGTTTTTATTAAAATGCTCTGATCAATTTGCTTGCTTATAACTTTGATATTGTTTTTGAACTTTGTTATATAAAATTCATAATTTTTTTTTTATTGTATAATTAATGAAATTAAAAATCGCAAACGATATTCAGATACTATAAAACACCATATTGGTTTTTTCCTTTTATGTCCGATTAAACTTAAGCACTCGTAAATAATACGATGAATATCTGTGGTCGTTTTGGTGATATTTGTGGTATTTTTGAATTCAATACTTATTGTACGTTTCGCTCTCAAATCACGCCAGGCTTTCGGTCTCTGTCTGACATCGTACAAGTGTACGAACTCGTGTTCGCTTACAAGTATAGTTAGATATTACAACGTGGTACAACTTTCCCACTAACGCGTCGCTTTACGTTCTTGTCTAGTGTTTGCCATGGCGTGTCGCTCACCACAAAAGCGTACTAACACCGTATCGCATTTCAGTGCAATTAGATTTTATCGACTTCCTACTTCATAACTAATATTATGAATGTGAAAGTGAGGTTTCATTTTTTTGTTTGTTACTCTTTCGTCCCAACTGATTACCCGTCTGACAAACGGAAAAGGTCATAGGGTACTTAATATCTGAAGCACACGCCTACACCACACCCACACAAACGCACGGGCAGAACCTAGTTACAGAACAAACACATTTCGCTACAGTTTTGCTGTGTGTTGGCAACTATTTGTCATTTAAGTGTCTAATTTATCTTATCTGCTTCGAGCGAAGAGATTTAACTCAGACGGCGTTAGGTTTAAAATGTATTAACGCCAAGCCGTCGCAGCTGTCTATTTTTCTATACTCGGATAAGAGATAATCGAATGTGTCTAGAATCTAAAATGTTTGAGAATTTATCTCCATTACAACTTTGTAATTTTTCTTTAGCTTTAATGTGAAACTTCAACATAGAAAGTCGATACTATGAATCAACATTAGATGTAACTCTTTTCCTAATCATGCCAATCCCCTCCAATTAAGCGTACAGCGTACAGTTAGGAGAGGACGACAATAGCCCAAGGTCAGGATTGAACCTGGAACTTATACATCGCTATTTCTTGTACCTTTTATTAATAAAATTATATATTGTAACAATTTCTCGTTCCAATTTATTTAATCGATACGTTCTAATTTACGCACCAAATAATATTTATTATATATTAATCCTACAAATATGAAAAAATGCAAATTGTAATAATAATGGAAATATGAATATATTTTACGTTTACCTATAAATTTTACTTCATTTGCTCTATAGTCCATTTTATATAGTTTTGAAATACAACATGCGTGAATGGAAACATGGAATCGACGAAACGTCATCGTATTTATCAAATTCCGTAACATCCGCAGGAAGCTTATATACTCTTTAATGTTTGGTATTCGAAAAGTATACAGTAAATATTTTACGATTTTTCCTACTATATATTTACATTATATTTTTCATTTACATTTCTTTACAAATCGTAAAGATTATTATGGTAAAGAGACATAAATATTTCCATTAGCCGAAAAATATAATGTAAATATATAGTAGGAAAAATCAATTACACAACAATACAATACAATTATTTGATAAGGATATAAGGTTTGTAATTTGACCTTGTAGCTCCATCGTCACCGCCTCTCGGAGTTCAACTGGAACAAACCGACACACCCGGGGAATTGCGAGCGAGATGGCTGCCACCCCCCGCGGACGCGCACAACGGGCTCATACTTGGATACCGACTGAGGGCCGTGCCACAGATAAGCGGAATAAGCGGTAAGCCTATTCTTATCACCTTTTTTTTTCGTGGTAGCTTTATTTAAGTCTAGTAATTAACCGTCATTTATATTTATATAGGTCATTCATTAGTGTTCGAAGGGTGAGTTACTTAATACAATTATAAATAACCGCACCATTTCGAACAAAGCTGAACATTGAAGAAATGCAATCTTTGTAAGTGAGCTGAGTGAAATCGTAATATCGTAAATCGGTAAACACTACTGTTTGTCGAACATATTACGGCAAGTGATGCATCGAACGCATACTTATGAACTTATTGAAAATTATTTCATGGAAAAACAAAATAAAGTAAAAAAAATCTTTCATTAACAACACACCCGTTTACATATCCGTAGATAAATCTGGGCTAAAATTGCTATCTAAGCGAAGAATAAGAAGCCTAACTGCTTGCTCCACTGCTTCATAAGTATTCATTGATATAGATATGAACACATGTACATTTTACAATATAAAATTCCTAGTGCCGATTTAGACTCATAAAAACGCTAGCACATATCAATCAGCATATTAAGTAGCTTATGTATTGGTTTTTTTTTATTAAATAGAAAGGCGGGCGGGCAAATTGGCCACCAGATAATAAATGGTCACCCATAGACATTAGTGCTGTAAGAAATATTAACCAATAAATATTAACGTAGATGTGATATCCCTTACCGTCCCGTAAATACTGGCTCACTCACCCTTCAAACCGGTACACGACAATAAGTACACAATCATGAGAGGGTGCTACCTAGACGGGCTTGCAAAAAGCCGAACCACATGCAAAAATTGTTTTTGCGGGTTTTAATTTAGAGAATTAGAATTGTGGTGTCCCTTTAATACATCTTTTAGTTATTATATTGTATATTTACATACATCATCAACCCTTCGTCGTCCACAGCTGGATATAGGCCTCTCCAATGGCGCGCCACTGAGCTCGACCCTCATCTCTCAATCTCCACATTTCTTAATATTGTAGTGTTGTACCTGTATCAGTTTGTGTACTCAACGATTACTTTTTGTGAATATGCTGAGGGTGTTTCAAATAAATAAGAATTATAAATACAAAGCCACCCATAAATCATTTCTCATTGTATTCTCGTAGACCGAGCGTATTTTAAATATAGCTTACCTTATTATTTTCCTTCAGCTATCACGATTGATTTGAGAGCTCACTTGTATTCGAATTCCTTGTTATAATAAAATACCGCAGAAATGCTAATGGTTAGCCAATTCATGCAATTAAAACTATTATTTAAAATAATAAATATATAAAGCCTATATATACTCAACACAATTATACATTTGACAAAAAAACGTGAAATTATTATTTATTAATTTTCAGATAGAATATATGTCGGCGCAGACGCTTTAAATTGATTATTTAATCAAGTTATTTCTAATTATTTTGTAAATAAGTTGTTGTTTATTGTTTAAAAATCAGAAATTAATTAATAATTGTGAAAGCTAAACATAAAAATGAATTTTAAATGTTATGTCATTGATTGAACACCTGTGTTCTACAGGTGTTGTTGTTATGATTTTTGCTATAAAAAGCAGTGCGACGGTTGCTCGGGGTTCATTCTCATTCGAGCCGTCGGACTGTTCAGACGAACGTTGTGTCCTGATCGATTGTAGAATAAACCTATTATTTTGCTGAAATAGTTTTATTATTTCATTGCAAAATGAGCCATCAACATCATGTTGGTGAAAGTGACGTCAGCAATGCTGACGTCACGCTTTTTAAAAATAACCCTGGAGGGACTTCTTCGATATATATATTTACATATTTAATTGTATTCGATTGATATAGTATTAATTTAATTTAATAGGGAGAATGAGTAATTTTTTTGCCGGTTATTCTCATTAGAATCTACATTCTGAACCGGTTATAAATATAGATTAAAAAAAAAACTTTTAAAACGCTACTTCAGTAAACTACATGGAACATGTTTGTCCTATTCACTATGTCAACTCGGTCATGACATTTTTGACTAATTCAAGTTGAGTAACAAATATGTGTACAAAGGGTTATGAGAAGATACTCGTTCACGGCTTAGGAGCTTTTCAAAGACAAGTGGAATGTAGGGTTAGTTAAAGTTTTATTACATCCCGCCTTTGTTTGCAGTACCTTATTTAAGATTCCAATTACTTAGATAAACATTGTTTTATTATTATATTAATGTAACCTCAGACGAGGGAATTATGTAATTAATACGTGTTTATATACGAAGTAGTGTTTGCCTATTTATATAACCATACATTTAATATAAATTTATATATTTTAAATCTTTTACGAAACAATCATTTTTTTTAATCATAATAATAATATATATAATACATTATTACGCAAAAAAACATATATTATGTTGATATCATTTCGGTTTCTAAATAAAGAAGTATATAACTATTTTGAGTATTTCTAAATTTAAATCAACTTATTTATGTAGTATTACGTAAGCATCTTCTTTCTATTTTCTTTATATACTAAAGCTCTTTGATAGCTACCAAACAAAAAAAAAAGAAAACCGTTTGTGAAACAGAGAAGAATGGTATTGGAATTGTTTTGTCTATGCTTACTTGTATATAGATAAATAAATAATTATAGCTGAGTGAACCGTGATTGTTTCTAGCAACAATAAGTACACGCACAGAACACACGCACACTTCGTATCCGAGGCGTGCGAGAATGTATTTGTATTATAAAAAAAAATAGTAATATTGATACTATAATTAAACGCTTCTAAAATAACTTATATCGTTCTATATGATTAATGTTTTTGTTATTTATTTGAATGTTACTAGGTAGAGGTTTGTGCAAGCGAGTCTGGGTAGGTACTATCCACTCATCAGATATTCTACCGTAAATTAGTAATACTTAGTTTTGTTGTGTCCCAGTTTAAAAGGTGAGTAATTCAGTGTAACTACAGGCACAAGGGCGTAGCATCTTAGTTTCCAAAGTTGGTGGCGCATTGACGATGGAAGGAACGTTTTATATTTCTTACATAGTCAATGTCTACAGCTGATGGTGACCACTTATCAGGTGGTCACCATCTATTTACAAAAATAGTTTATTTACACACATAACCAACCAAACACGCACATATACACTCAAAAGCGCGTAAGCAACGTCAAGAGCTTGACTGTCCGAAATAACTAGATATGTAAATCTGTAGGAAGTTGTCTTGTAATATATATATATATATTAAAATCCCGAGATGGCCCAGTGGTAAGAACGCGTGAATCTTAACCGATGATCGTGGGTTCAAGCCCGGACAAGCACCACTGAGTTTTCATGTGCATTTGTAATTATAATTCATCTCGTGCTTTACGGTGAAGGAAATCTGCATGTGTCTAATTTCAATGAAATCTGCCATGTGTGTATTCCACCAACCCACATTGGAGCAGCGTGGTGGAGTAAGTTCCATACCTTACCTCAAAAAGGGAAATGAGGCCCAACAGTGGGACATTCACAGGCTGTTACAAAAACTTATATATACTACTCAAAACATTTTATTTGTTCGCAGAAAATCAAGAAAATAATGATAAAATAATTAAAACATTATCACTGTATTCCAAACAAGAATCAATTATCACCGGTCTGTTAAAAGGCGTCAGGTAAGTCTAACATCAATATAATATTTATTATTATTATTATTATTTTACGAGCCGGTTGGCGTGGTTGGTAGATACTTGCCTTTCACGCCGAAGGTTGTGTAAATATGTCTGTTTGTCCTGAGTCTTGGTCTAATTATCGATATAAGTATGTATTTACAAAATAAAAGTAGTATATAACCTATATACTGATATACTATATCAGTTGTCTGGTTAAAACATTATAAACGCGAAAGTTTGCGAGGATCTGTGTGACTCTTTCATGCAAAAACTACTGGAGGTCAATTCTACTAATATATAACGATTACGATACATTCCCGATTCGTTTCCAATCTAACTGACTATTCTATATTTATTCGTATCGGAACCGAAGTGATATTTGCCATAAAGCTTGTCGCTTTATCGCAATCGAATAAAAATATGTTAGCAGAATAGGCCCCTGATCGGATTTGGACGAATTTTGAGAAAGATATGGCTTAAACCCTGAGTCAATACATTAACCTATAGCCTATTCCAACCACAAGAGGAGTAAACCCAAATAAATAACTATTACACCGAATTGACGTGATATCATTGGTCGAGATCTTGATTAATCTTTGATATTCACCATGGATTCGCGAAAAAATTGTGTTTTCAATGTCCGCGAAGTTGTAATCGGAACTTCGAAATTTAAATTAATGTCGTTAAGTGGAATAGTGTTGTATTATAAATAAATTTAAATTAATCAAGAACTGTTTGTACTACATAATACAGCAGAATTATTAACAAATCGTATGCAATTTGTTAATCTAAGATTTACTCCTCCGATTGGAATAGGGTATACCTATAAAATATTTGTTATAAACAAATACATCGATACTACCTTCAATAAAAATAGAGAATATATATATTATATTTATTTAAGAAATCGGTCTCGTAAGTTTTAATTGAATATCTCAAACAGGTATTCGGTTTCAATAGCCGCTTTCAACGGAGCTGGAAACGGACCCTTCTCGATTCCACTCTTCCAAGACACCAGGGAAGGAGGTTGTTTAAAACTTTTATCTATTTTATATATCATTTCCGCTTTGGAATAGAAAATAAATCTATTTTAATGTAAGTTACAATTACGTTATTTTTTTAAGAATAACTTTGATTGCAGCATCTTTTGATCTCTATCATATTACAAATATGACTATTAATACATAGAATAGACTATATGTAATGACTGTGCACAGAGTAGACTCTATTATTATTTTTTATTGAAAAGCTTCATTTTATATAAGTTATTGTAACTCCTAATATAAATAAGATACAGACATTAAATTTGGAAAAGATCTTTGTTTCATTATACAAAGTACTAAGCTTCGCAAATAGTTGTTAAATAATTACCTAGTATATTATGTAAATATTTATAGCGAAAGATAATATGAACAAATCATTACAGTCGTTAACTCATTTTTAATAAAGCTCAAAATCGAAATGCAGAGAAATAATATTTATATTCAAATTGAAGGTTCTGATTATTAGATAGATTAGAAACACTTGAAAATTTTATGAAACTTATTTTATTTTTATAATCTAAGCGGCGATCGCATAAAATATGGTCATAAAATATAAGTACAAATATAAACTTTATTATTATTTTATATTAGGTAAATAATAAACCATTGGTCTGGCGGTCTTTAATTGATTTAATTGATCATTTTTTTTATAACATTTATGAAAATGCATTTATTATTCGATGGCATTTTGATCAGTAGAATATAAAAATTATTTATCTAACATCCAAAAGATAGAGTGTATTTTGTACTGATATTTTATTACCACACTTATGCGGTCCCGCTTAGTCTATTAGAACTTTGTTAAATTTAAATTGGCTATGACGTCACTTTATTTCACATAATCTCCGCTTCCTTCGTTATTGTTCTTAAAATTGCTTTTTCGCCTTTTTAATTTAAATTTTCCTTTTCAGCACTTTAGCCCGCGGGTGCAATTAATGTCTAAAAGCAGTTAAACTTTAAAGAAATTCGCTAAGTTTATTAGATTTTTAAAATAACCTGTTTTGCTGAATACGAAGTTAGAAAAACCAAATTTGTAATTTTAGTAAATTAATTCAGTTTGAAATAAGAATCAAAGTTTAAGTGATTATAAATAAGTATAATATTAAGATCGATTGTTATAACAATTTGTATTTTTACATATTGTATTAGTATTATTAATTTTAAATAAAAAATAAAGAATTATTTGAGTGAGCTAAATTTTATTAAATTGCAAAGAAAATTATTTAGTGTATTCAATAATTAATATTTATATAATGGCAAAAATTAAGTAACCGATTTGATAAGATTATCGAATGAGAAATTTAATGAAATTTTGTTATTGTTTTTAAAATCATCGTATTATTAATATAAATGAAAGATTCAAGCTTTATTATTGATTTATTATCTAAACAGCTGAATTATGTGTATTGCAAGACTTATAAATATATGTCACTTTTAGTAATAATTTGACAAATATTGCTGCATTTTCCAAATTTAAAAGTATCTCTGCTATATACGTTAAATGTTTACATTTTTTAGATTGTTACAACGCTAGTCTCATTTCCAGCCCCAGAAGAAGGTCCAACGTCAGTTGAATGTGGCGGAGTGACGTCCACCGCCCTGCGTATTAGTTGGCAGCCGATACCCCCCTACAAACAGGCCGGAGCCCTCATTGGGTACTCTGTGTTGTACACTGCTCAAGGTCATTATTTTTTTACAAAATTAAAATACCTATTTATTTACATATACATTCTAGCGACACAGAAAAATATACCTAAGTTCGATAAAAAATTGTTCTATTTTACATATATTTAAATTATTATAATATATATTAGAAGTACCGTTCGTTTACTATATTTCACGGTGTTTGTTTTTTTTATTAAAATTAAAAAGAAAGAAAAAGAAAGAGGCTAGAAGATATACAGCTCTCGAAATAAAACATATATTTTATTATAAATTAATTTATTACAATTACAGTACCTTGATATTATTATTATCAATTAATGACAAATCCAGATTATTTACAATAATATGATAATATATTGTTCTTGTATCGAAGTAGTTGTCAACAAAATATAAGTAATTATTATTTTCCATTAATCGTTAAATTTTGGTAGTAAGGCTTTGTGTAAGCCCGTCATCATATAATATTCTATCGCCAAACAGCAATTAAGCAACTTAGTATAAATTGTTGTCCGGTTGGAAGGGTGAGTGAGCTAGTGTATCTACAGGCACAAGGGAAAATAACATCTTAGTTCCCAAGGTCACATATTGGTGATCTAAGGATAGTCAATATTCCTTACTGCGCCAATGCCTTGCCAATGTCAAAAATTGCAGGTCGCCATTCACAAAACGCCACTTCGTTAGTGACGGAACTCCGTTTGCAAGGGCTCACCAAGTACACTAACTATACGGTCAAAGTGGCGGGTTTCTCCAACTACGGCACAGGACCGTATTCCTACCCCATTGTCTGCGCGACGCTTCAAGACGGTAAGTCACAACTTCCATTGTTCCGTTATTGAGTCGGTTGTATTGTTCCATGGAGCGTAGTTGATTTTATTGTTTGTTACTTTATTTTTATTCTTAAGTAATTGTAGTTTTGCTGTTTAATTGTATTTTTTAATTGCGTCGATTTTGACAAAAGTTTTATTTAATGAGGCGTTTTATTGAATACAGTACATATATGTATATATATATATATAAACATACATACTTATGATCTTAACCAATTAAGAAATTGTAGTATTTGTTTATTATTATACAGGATATTTAAAATAATTGTATTTCATTATCTTAGTTTTTTATTATTTAATCGAAGGAAGAGAGTGACTACTGAGTTTATTTTTGGTACAATCTATATTTCGAAGTGGTTGTAGTAGTTAAATTTATTTATATGGATATTTTTATTTATTTATCTATTGTAATATAATGAGATATTATAGTATGGTCTTTTAGTTCGCCCGCGATATTCACTGGATCTACAGTAAGTTTGCATTCGACGGCCCAATACTCTATTTAACATCACGCTGCTTCCCACAGGGTTGGAGTTTGCGAAATATGTTCCGTTATACATTTTTAATATGTTTCATAACAGTACCAGACGCACCAGCGGAAATTAAGCTGTTGACACAGTCATCAACAGCGCTTCTCGTGAGCTGGAAGAAGCCAAAGCAACCAAATGGTCGCTTACTTCACTACACAGTTTACTGCAAACCGACAGCCAGGTGAGTTTTTACTCTGTGTTTATGTGGATGAACATGTATGGTACAAGTTTAAATCAGTTCCATCCAACTAATAGAGCTGAAAATTTTCACAAACTTTTAGTGTCGGTACCAATATTACAATCTGGAATACAGTTTATTTTTCAAGTGAAATTAATATGTCGAGTAACGTATGCCCTTTCAAAAAATATCGAAAGCAATTTTGTTTCTCTAACCTTTAGTTCACTAAGGACTATTCTTACAAATTTTGTCAAAATGTTGAAAATACCCGAAGAAAATGTTAAGCAGAAACAATATATGGCATCTAACGTACCGTTAACCCCCTAATAATTCAGAGGAATAAAATTTCTGATGGGAAATTTTAAAAGGCAAAACCTTATTTTTTGACCAATCCAACTGAATTATTTAGTCTAAATAAAATATTTTTTATAAGTGCTATATAAAGCTGTTAGATATATTTAATATAATTAAGGCTCTATTGTAAATAATTCTATAAAATTAATATACAATATACATATATCATTTTCACTCACACCCACTTTACTTGATATTGCTTGCTTTCTTACGACTCATCGCGGATAAAAAAAAGCGAAAGATAATAAAGCTGAGTAAATCACGATTTTTATTTAGTAAATACAATACATTACCACGCTGATTCATATTCGAAGTGTGCAAAATAAACATCTATTCATCAGACATTATGTAATAATTAGAAAGATCAACACAATAAAAAAATTAAAACAGTAGACCCACACACACGTATTAAAAAAAAATTCAAAAATATTTGAGACGGTGATTAATAATTTTTATAAAGAGAATTCTTTAGCTTCTTATTTTTAATCTTCGTCGCTTTGTTCCAATAGATAAAGACCGAGCTTAATTCAAACTTGAATAGTAATAATGAAAGTCAAGTCCATTCAAGTACGTAAGTACATAATAATTAAGGCGAGAAAATTTAGGGACCCTTCGTTTATGTAAATTCGAGTTAAGTGCGTTTAATTTAGCCGGCAAGTTTCTTCATTATGTAACGTTTTATTTTAAATACTTTGTACATTTACATTTTGGAGAAAATGGCCGCGGGAATATTCATTTTTTAACCTCCTGTTATATTGTTAACACTTATAAAAAATAATATTATAAAGAAATGTTCTGTTTGTTTTGTTTTGGATTCACATCAAAATTGCAATAGCGTCAGTGCTATTCTGTTAGAACTCATTTCATTACTCACTCGTGAAATACTGACAACCGACTCATGAATATATACTAATTTGATGCTTGTAATGTTATAACTATTACGATCAATGTCGCATGTGAGTTTCGAGTTTGTTCTTGTGCCCTATGTGCGAATATAGATTATATAGAATATTCAGAAAAACCTAGAATTAATTTTTATACATATGCTGTTTGCCTTCATGCATGCGAATCAGTCTTAAACACACACGCGGTAATGGATGCTTCCCATTAAAATTACACTCACTTTGATGGTGATGATCATGTCCTGCTAACCGACTTCGGCCAAAGCAGCCACTCTCAAGAGAGATTAGCCAGCTGTGCAGGATATATTATAGTGTACAAGAGTTTTCGCAAACACAGATATACTCTCTCTTTCATAATTCAATGGAACATCAATCCGACACGTCCGAAAAGAGTTAAGGCGAAGGACCAACGTCCGTTTATGACCTTTCCTTTCAGACTAGGCCGCTATTGAGATTCTTCGAAAGATAAACATAATAACTTTTTATTGACCCGACCTGGGTTTGGAACCCAGGACCTCGCGATCTACTAGACCAGACCTAGTACCATCGACAATAGGCTAGTCCAACTAATCTATTCACTTTAACTCATATATGAATACAAAATATATCATATAAAGACGCGATAATTACTTAAACATATAATTCTGAACATTTCGTAAAATTATATCAGTGAAAGATTAAAATTACGCTTCAGAGTTTGTTGTTATTGAATCACATAACTTCCACACGTGTGAGCTTTTGTCCAATTTTATTTTCGAGCTCCAACGCTAAAAGGATATAACTTCGATGCTTCTTAGGGTCTACACACACTGTGTATAAGCTGAGTTGTCAGAACACAACTTAGACCTGAACAAAAAGAATGTGCAATCGATTTGCATTTTCGATGTAGTTATGTCATCCACACTAAACCTTCTAATCCGCTGCTTCAATTTAAAAACTATCTCACGACGTTATTTATTCACTAAGCCTTATATAGAATTATATTAAGCCAGTTTCCATAATATCTACTTAAACTGATCGACCGGCTTTACACATAAATGTTGCTTAGCAGTTTAGTTAAAAACTGGTTTCACTTTTTCTATAATTATTGATTTGACATTCGAAAATAGAACGCATCATTGAACTGAACACCAACTAAACCACGTTTATAAGTTAAGTAAGAGCATATCATGACTTATGATGATTAAGCGACATACATACATTCCATACTGTCTGCTTACAATGTTTGTCTGCTGAACAGAATATTTGAAGACCTTTCTTTGTATGACATTATTATTCAAAAATAAAAATCAATCAAAATCATAATATACTCAATTTGACTATTTCACTTTTGAATCATTACACACGATTATACTAAATGTACTACCACTGTAAAGATCTCAAAATTTCTTTTTGTCGTTTGTGTCTCCGTTTAAATACTTTTATGCGTTTTTAATACTAACAAGTATAGTGTTCTTATAATAAATTCAATTTCAATAAACAATCATTATTTTAGATTTAAATAATGTTTGTGTAGTATTTTTTATAATAAGGGCATAATATTTGATTTGATAGTAATCTGATATTAAATACATTTCAAACTTATGTTAATAAATTCCTAATAAATCAGTTTTATTACACTGGACAGTAAACTGGACTCCGTACGGTTGTAATAAGAATATTATTTTTAAATAATTTCTAGAATCCGATCGTAGCACCACATTATTAACTATCCAAGGTAACCCTCTCAAACATTAAAAAAAACATCAAAAATGCTACAGAGGAATTAGATATATAAAGATAAAAGTGCTCGGCGTTAATATTCATTGATTTTCGTGCAAGAGAAATAAATATAATTAAATATTATGATTATAACATTTATATTTTTATTGGTGGAAAATAGTAACATAAATAATGAGTTTATTGCCAGTTTTTTCAATAAAATTCCAAACGGATTTAGATTTATATTAAACTTAACTTTGAAATTTGACTATTTAAAATTGCTTGTTACTATTCGAATAAAGTATAATTTTATTTTGATTTTGAAAACCAGATTAATTTCAATTCAAGTCGCGGCCTCAATCCTGACCCATAGAGTTATAATTGACCACTCACCTAAATTTTTTGATTAATTTGAATTAGGAGTATTCCTAACGTAGTAACCTTGAACATAGATATCTCCTACACAGTCTGTTATTTTTTAAGTATTAAAAACTCTAAATAGGATTACAGACATTTTTTTGGTCTGAAGGGACTCTTAAAATAAAAACTAATAACAATATTTATATAACCAATTAATTGGCTATAATAATATATTCTAAAATAATACTAGACTCCAAACTTGACCATGTTTATTTGTCCAATCAGTCAACGAAATAATGTATTTATTTATTAAGGTACACAAAACAGAATTTAATCAGGAATTACATTAAAATTACGAATTTATAAAATTTTAACACTCCAAACATGTGTAAGCGGCGTGCTCATAAAAATAAAATGAATACAGTTAGTTTATTATATAATAATTAATTAAATTTTACAAATTACTAATTTAAGGATTACCTTAAATAAAGTACATTATAATAATTCATTTAAAAATAACCAAATTAGAATTAAGACAGTAAAATTATCGAATTGAAAAATTAAATGCATTAATATAAATGTATGTACGTTTATAAATAAGTCATTAAGTACAATAAATTGATATCCGGTTGCTTTATTATAAATATACAAATCCATATTATCATTGTTCTTAGTAATGATGGTCCACAAATACATCGCGTTGACGTCGAAGCTGACACGGAACCATACGAGCAAACACAAAGCCTGGAATTGAAAGGTCTGTACGAGGGACGTCAGTATGATGTCTGGGTGACTGCTAGCACCGCTGTGGGAGAAGGACCAGAGAGCCGACGTGTTACCAACACTCCCTCTCAACGAGGTATGTTGTATTTTGAGTATTAATTGCTCAAAAGATTACGATATCGTCTAATTATTATAGTTAAACTTGGAGATACGCTGATATTGAAATAAATGACTTTACATATTAATGTTGCTTATACACTGCTTATTTAAATAATGCCGTCTTATTTTTTTAATGTCAAATCAATGATGACCGAAAGAACAAAATCCGTATTTAAATAAATATTCTCTAAACGTTTGTTTTGTTACGAACGAACATAATGGGAAGTAATAGTACATAATATCATAGACTATATCTAACTAAATCGCCTTTTTCCGAAACCCCCTATAGTTAGTATTTACAAATACTTCACAAGCCATTACATTACCTAAGTATGTTCTTATTGTTTATAGTATGTATTTATATTGTATACTTGTAATTATATATGTATTGATAATATAATTTATTTATTGATATATATTATATGTATTTTAAATTTACATTTATTAATTAGGTTGTTTAATCATATATTAATATTATCTTATTTATTATTAGAGCACCACCTACCTCATATCCTATGAGTTATCTCTTACTCCGTTGGTTGCCTGGAAGAGATCGCTATGTAGCGATAAGGTCGCCAAATTTGTATGCTACTTTTATTTAGGCTGTAACCATATTTTTGTATTCTTTTTCTCTTTGTGGTGTACAATAAAGTATAGAGTATGTTTCTATTACAAATATATCATGAACATTGCGGTACATTTGCAAGTAGCTTGTTAACTGATGACAAATAGAAACGTCCAAACGTTCGTCGTTCTCCCAGTGGTGGCGGGCGTGTGGTCACTGGGCGGCGAGGTGCGCGTGTCGGTGCGGCGCGCGCTGCCGCTGTCGTGTCGCAGCGTGGGCGCGCCGCCGCCGCGCACCGTGTGGTACCACAACCACAACATCATCACACACCACCCGCGGTTCACCAGGAACAAGGATGACAGCCTGCTCATCAAAAGTGAGTTTGACTGTTCATAAAATATTTCACGTTTAAGATGTTCCTATATAAATTTAATATCAATGCCAGTATAATTCCAAACCGCAACTTTTTTATTGTCATAGGCAGGTAAACGGGCAAATGGGCCACCTGATCGTAAGTGGTCACCAGGGCCCTTAGACATTGGCCAATAAAAAATATCAACCAATCGTTACATTACCAATACGTTACAAATGTTGGGAACTAAAATATTGTCTCTAGTGCCTGTAGATACACTGGCTCACTCACTCTTCAAACCTAAAGACTTCGGTATAGCTGTTTGGCGGCAGAATTCAATCAGGCAGACATTTTCATCATCAATAACGCTTTAATAGATACATATTTTTTTATGAATATAAGAAATTAACGACTGTTAATAAAACGTTTCGGTAAAATGACTTAAATTTAATTTAATAAAATTGAATCTCAGACCGATTTAATAACGAATAATAAAATAATTTAATAATGAACGAAAAAAAAGTTCCCTGATATAATATAAAATGGAGAAACAGCGAGTACTATTAAAGCCAAGATCTTTCAACTATAGCGCATGAAATTTGGCCAAAGATCGTTGGTTCAATTAAGCATCACTGAATTTTCATTTGCTTAATTTGTGTTTATAATTCATTTCGTGCTTTACGGTGAAGGAAAATATCATGAGGAAACCAGCATGTGTCTAATTTCACTGAAATTCTGCCACATGAGTATTCCACCAAGCCGCTTTGGAGCAGCGTGGTCGAGTAAGATCCAAATCTTTTCCTCCAAAAAAAGGATAGGAGACCTTATGCCCAGCAATGAGACATTCACAGGCTGTTACTTACTGAAATGTATTGGAGCTGTTTGTGCGTTTACAAAACAAAAATAAAATAAAATCTTTATGCACAGGTATAGATCAATCCCTCAGCGGTAACTACACTTGCTTAGCGAAGAACTTGTACGGGTCCGACTCGGTCGTTTATTCCGTGAAAGTTTTGCCTCTGCCTGATCCTCCGAACTTAAGAACGACGCCTTACAAAGATTCCATTGTTGTGAAATGGGATGAAATCAAGACAGCGAACGATTCAACAAGCTACGGAATAAGTGAGTATATAAAAAATTAATATTACATAACTTTATATATAAGGATTTGCATGTTTATTTATTTAGTTTTTACTTGTAAACAACAGCGTTATAAAAATGATTGTACAGTTATTACTCATTACTGAAGTAATTTTTTTAGAAATTAACCATATTAAGTTTTTCCTACACGTAACAAGATTTTTTTTTATGTTCAAAAATTTTTTTTTTATTATTATCTTTTTTTTTACTAGTAATCAACAGCGTTACAGAAATGGTTGTACAGTTATTACTCATTACTTAAGTAAGACCACACAAAATTGCAATTTAATTCTACGAAGTTTGAGAAAAAATAAAAATTTTCGTATTCTTTTTTTTTATATGTATTTGCGTTGGTTGTGCGAAAATTGTCACGTATAAAATAGATGACGAGATTAATCGATTTGTTGAGTAGACTATATGTTATGCAACAGTAAATATATAGAACAACGTGGTAGATAAATAAATTAATTGATGGATTTCAATTAATAAATACTATAAAAACATAATATGCATCAAATGTATTTTGTCGTGAATCTAAAATTCTTGATCGTGTTTTCTTTTTTTTCTTTTTGTCCTTATTATAGATTTATGACGCTAAAAAGAGGTTTAATATATATTATATTATAACCTCTTTGAGGTTTTTATAAAAGAGTTAAAATTCAAGACATTTAAATTAAAAAATATATTATTACTATTACATAACAATCATTGGCGATATATTTTTTGTACATCGTAAGAAATGCAAGGCTTATTAATTAAAATTACTAATAAGTTATTTTATTGACAAGTTTTAAATAAAAAATGTCAATGTCAAGAAAGCTCCTCAAAATACGTCGAACAAACTCCGGTACCTTTACGAGCACAACAATTATTTTCCAACAACTATTGAGTAGAAGTCATTGAATATCAAACAAGCTGAGAAAGACAAGAATAATAAAATGATTATATGTAGTTATATATAAAATATATCATAGATAAATAAACAACATCAAAAAAATGTATTATAAATGTTATTTTCTATGACAAATAGAAAATATATGTTAAATTTTCTTGTTTATTGTAAGCGTACCTGAGTTAACACTGACAGGGTCGTATGGTACTCGCGTATGCATCACAGGTCACAGGGAAGGCATGTCTTTGTCACTTCGCATATTATTCAAGTATTTTCGAAAACCACTACCGGACACGCTTTGAGGGTGAGCGACTGATTACGTTGAGAATGATGAGAGGATGATAGGCTTTGAGAATTCGTTTGTGTGTGTACCGCTTCTCGTGAAGACGGACGCGCTACGTTAGGGGCTTTCAGTTATTCTGCTACTTCAATGCTCTAAGTAGGAGGCACTTCACTCTGACGGAAGACATCTAAAAGAAATCTAATAGATCTTCGCGTTCATATTCGTCAAATATTAAAAACGCAAGGATAAATGCCAGTATTATATTGCAATACACCCGTACTAATATGAAGCGTAGATGAAGCAGTGAAAGCTTGACAGTTGGTTAGATGAAATGGGTGACCGTGTTGTCATATTCTCGATACGAAAGACCAGGTAGTTGTTTTAGTCACCAAAGCGGGTTTTTGTAAGGCGGTCTTCTCGCACTTTTCAAATTCACAGCAAACCCAGTACAGAGAACTAACCATAATCCCAGCTTACAGATCTTAGCGATGACAATATTCACCTATAGTTTGTAGAACAAAAAGGTTATGTTCGGAAAATAAATAAATATATATTGGATGTTTTCATACATTATTAACGTCTTGTTACAATTATTTTCTTCAGCGAAATAATTGGAGCAAATTTTCGTGGCAAGTTTGAATTTACATTTACAATGTTTACCGAAAAGTATCCTTCGTATTGTTGTTTTGGAATAAAGGAAAACTGAGACACTGCACAAGTACAAGGGCTTGACAGCTCATCACGTTAACAATATATGCCGTAACTAACATTGTGGATTTGCTATTTTACATGAGTATGTCTAACAGGTAAACGTTTTAGTATTTCCGATTTTGCCTTCTCAAAATCGCGTTTTGTTTCGACCGAATAAAAAATCCATATTCCATAAAATAAAAAGCGTAATTGTTACAAAGTAATGAGGAGTTTGTAATAAATTCTCAATCAAGGTCGTAAAAAAAAATTATATCGGGATTTTATTTATTCGACTCTTGCAAGGAATGGATACAAATAATGATGATTACAATTACAGTTAATTTCCAAACTCTTGTGAATTCTATTACCGTTTCGATTGATTTGAATATCCTTAATTATATCCTTTTGTTATTGTCTTTCTTATATTATTTAAAAAACCGTATAATATTTTAAAAGTAAAAGTAATTTCAAAAGTTAAAAAGCTAAAATACTTTTTTAAAGCTACAAAAATACTAATAATAATCATATTATTACTGTGTGAAAAATAAATTTAAAAGTTAAAGTTAAAGTTTTATTTAATTTATTTTGACATAAAATTATTATTGTAAACCACAGACTTAAAATTCAGTAGCAAATAAATCATTATCTTTAGTGTAATTATAAACTAACGTAGATTAAATTATTTTAGTTCTATAAAACACGTTTTAACGACTTAATTATAAAAAAAAACAATTTTGTGTAATATAATTAAGTATATTATGAATGTACTAAGATCTTCCAATGGAAATGATCTAACTATAGTAAAAAATGCATTAAAATCCACTTTAACATGGAAGCACTAAGCTGTCAAGGGGAGGTGAAAAGTGACTGTTTTATGGAATTTAATTATTAAAGAGGATGTTTTTGTAAAATGCCAATAGGTTACAATCTAACATGGCGTGAAGAAGATGGTCTCTGGCAAGAAGCCTGGCCAGCTATCAAAGAGACGAGAGTCGCTGGTGTACAGCAACATACAATATCGGGGCTCAAGTGTGGTACCAAGTACTCAATAAGAGTGACGGCCACTGACAGCGTCGGAACCTCTGCGCCTGCGCACGTCGATGTCATGACCCTTGGCGGAGGTGAGGAGACTTTCTTATTTTTTTTATAAATTAACCATAATATAAATGACAGGGACATTTTATGTATAGTTGCTACAAGAAATTTAAGCAAAAGCAATCTCAAGGAAGATTTCTGTCAGACAGGCTGACCCGATCTGCCAAATCTTATGATCATGTAGCCAATGTAGTACTAGAAATATGTAACGTACCGATCAAATGGAAAACAAGCGAATGATTATAAAATTATATCAATTACTTGTTAGCGACGTTGTTATACTAAGATGTTTATTATTAAGTAAGAAAAGTCAGTAGCAAATGCCAAATGCGAATTATTTGGGCTTTAAAAATACTACTAATTCTATATATCAAATAATAAACGATGACCTTGAAATAATTGTTCAAAGCAAACTGAGCTCAGATCAAAAATTTGATAAAATAAAATTTTAATCAAACAGTGATCGAATCGTTAGTCGTCAAATAAAGAAGTTATCATATAATTTCATAAATAAATAAATCGCAATCATGCAGAAATATTTACCATTTCTTACAACATAAATGCACCATTAACAATAGGAACTAAGATGTAAATATGAAAAGAATAATTCTAAGGGAGTACAAACAACTAGTACAGTTGTGTCATAACAGACATTTTTTTTGTTTCACTAAATTTGATATTAAAATTAGATAAATATATTATACAATAACACCTTACATATACCTATCTTTATTCTTAAATACTATTATCGTTATTTTGCGACTTTAAATGGATAGCTTTTGATACTGGATCATAATAGTCTTTTAATATTTTTTTAAAAGCTCCAATAGCACCCCCCACAACCGACTGGCTGTGGAGCAATGCGTCTCACATTTACATACAACTGAGCGGGTGGGACGACGGTGGCTGTGACGTCATCAAGTGGGACGTGGAATATCGCTTACTTGGCAGCAGTTTCTGGCATCACGCTGAGAATATGGCGGTAAGTGACTTGATAAGCAATTTTATTAGCAAGATAAGCTATATCTTCTGATTTACGAAAAGATATTAGTTTATTGATCGTATAAAATTAAAAATTTCTGAGAATTATTTGCTTCAAAATATATATATTTTAAATTTTAAATATTCCCATAATATTTTTAATTTAAGAGCGTTTTTCGTAACTCTATTAAGTTTTAAATCATTTTGCTTTATATCGCTGCTCCTCTCAGTAATTTTTTCCCATTCATGTCCAAAAAGGTTCTACATACAATGTTGCGTATCCATTAAACGAAAATTGCCTACTTTTTAGTTGACAACAATTACTGTAGATCGTGGAAATTACCTAATCTTCTAGCTACATAAAATTCATAGCCTATTAAAGGTTATGCTCCGATTTCTTGGAGCTTCTTGCCAGTCACATATTTAATATGCAGAAAATTAATCCACCACTCAAAACAATGCTGTAATGCTCGGTGGTAAGAATCGATATTCCGATGATTGATTTATATTCATAATTGATCGTGTGCTGAAGGAAAACATCGTGAGAAAGCCTGCATGTGGCGGATGAAAACAACACTAGTCGATACGATAAAACGAACAATAGTCAGTCGAATAATAATAGCCGATGAGCATCGTGACATGTAACGGCACATGTGTGCAGTCAGCTGACGTGGGCGCGGGGTGGGGCTACTCGCTGGGCGGCTCGTTCGCGGTGGGCGCGCTGCAGGCGGCGCGCTGGTACCAGCTGCGCGTGACCGCCGCCAACGACGCCGGCCGCGCCGCCGCGCTCTACACGTACGCCACCAAGACGATGGAGGGCGGTGAGTGGTAGTCGTGAGATCTTCTTCACTGTTTAAATATTCATATTAATTTAACGACGAAAATTTACTCTTACTGATATATTTTTATAATAAAATTAACACAGAAATAATTAAATTTTATTCAAATAGGAAATCAAAATGGCCGTCTTACCAATAATCATAATATAATTTATATAAAAACATTGTGTCAAAACATGTCCAATATTGTAGATTACTTGATAGTAATGTAAGAAAATGTATGATTTCTTCCATCCTCGACACCTTATAATGATATTCTTTTTTCCATTCATCTCTATCTTTAGTCATCACTCACTTTTTTCTTACCCATCTCATCTTTTACACAATCCATCTTTTTTTCGATCTCGTTTGCCTTGTAGTGAATTCCTATGAATTTTCCAGTTTGAATTATTTACTTTCCAATTATTTTAATAAATACAAGTATTGATCCCTTTTTTATAGAACATTTAGGTGAACAGCGCATAGCTCGTAGACATTCACATTGAAATAAATATAAACCAACCCTTACATCACCAATGCAACACCAACCTTGGAAACTAAAATGTTATGTCCCTCGTGCTTGTAGTTACACTGGTAAGCCGAGCCGCAATACTGAAACTGATAAGTGGGTGGTACCTACCCAGACGAGGTTGCAAAGTCATACTACCAAGTAAATACATACATATATCACTTTTTTTTTTAATTATTTTGTATTGAAATGCAGGTGGGGTAATATTGGCCTAATTATCGTGTTAATTTGAAACTTCTTTTGTAGATATTTCAGAAAATATATACAAAAAGAGAATAACACTCACTTCATTAGCAAACAATTTATGAACACAAAACCAATTGAATTCATTATCCTAATTCATTTGTAAAACAAAACACCAATTACATTGTTATAATCTATATGGCTTACTCAGAAATTATTTCAATAAGCGCTGAAATTACATTCATAACAACAATAGAAACTATGAACAAGTCACGTAGAGCACTATTATCCCAAATCCCAAATTTTAATAGAAACTGACCAGATCTAACTATATAAGTTAAGTAGCATCCTCTTAATGTCCCACTGCTGGGCTAACCACTGGGCCTTGACTCCTTATTGAGGAGCAGGTTTGAAGCTCACTCACATGCCCCAATGCCCCAATGTGAGTTGGTGGGTTGGTCCCTTAGTATGTATGTATGTACAACATTATACAGCAGATTTATTACCATTTTTCGACTAGCCAATCATTGGGGCTCAAGTTAATTTGGTCTTAGTGATAGTTACTTGATAGAATAATGATTAAAATGAATATTACAAACATATAATCTATAAAATGATAGCATCCATTATAATTAAAACTTTTGTCATTAAGTAGAAGATTTTAGATCCCGTCAAAGCCGATGACGTTAAAAACTACTGTAATCGTAATATTCAGATAATAATTATAATACTTCAATTTTAATTAGTTATATTTGAATCGAGTTAAGCTCTAATTATAGCTCGCCACAATTGGCTTACGTCAAACGTCATCAATTCGATGTCCAACATCACATCAGGTATTGTTTTAAGTGTAAATATATTAATAGAAAATATCTGTGGACAATAGTACTGGCAGCAGACACATCGTATCCGTCGATCTTCTTTTGTTTTTTATGACTCTTTTTGGCGGGTAATTGTTATCTGTCATTGTAAGATATCAATATGATCTTTAAATGATTTTAGTTGCATAATTAGCTAATTTTAATTGTTTCTTTCGTGTATGGATAAAAATGTCATTAAATTCGTATTTCGTAATTTGTGATTAATTATTTCTTTTTAATTGATATTACACTTCTGTCCTAAACATTTTGTATATTTAATTGGTAAACGGTAAATGGCATTACAAGACAACTGGCAAACTACTCACTTCTAAATATACAATGGTATTTTGACAATTACAAAAAAATAGCGTTAAAGCGCTTAAGCGCATCTAAATATACAATGATATTTTGACAATTAAAAAAAATTAGCGTTAAAGCGCTTAAGCGCTCTAACATTAGGCTTGAATTGCAATGTCAATTTTTTTGTGTAAAATATGACTAGCGCGTCTAATACATATAATACGTTCATTTCGGTTTCGGCTCAAATAACTTTATTTCTCATTAAGACAATTCGCTTACATGAGAACAATATATAATTTGTTAATACACGGTGTTAAAGTAAAGAATACAAAATTAGTTTAAGTATCGATTATTAACTAAGAATATAAAAAGTTTCAACTCAATTTTAATCAACATGAAAAAATACAACAATTAATACGATTGATCAAAAAAATAAAGATCATGTAAATATGTATAATTAAACGTTATTCCATTTAATTATATATATATTTACTTAAACGGATATAAATAAATAGTTCAAATACGTTTAATTCGACAGAGTTCTTGAAGTAATTACGGAATCAAACAAGAAGTCGAGAGCACTCGGAAGTTAATGAGCGCTCGAAAGCTTAATTAGCGATTTAACTCAAGATCGCTAGTCGAGACCCGCAAAGAAAACTCGATTTACAATGCCATACCTGACAATTTAATTTTAAAATTTCAAATGTTCTTACGACTGGAAATAAAAACGTACAAATCAAACTACAGAACTCAAATAAAACAATTGAAAGATACACCAAAGGACACAACACACGACAACACGTCTATCGAAATGTGTCGGTTTGTATAATAATTAAAATAACTGTCAATTTGATATGACGTCTTGACAAGTTGACAAAATGCTGTGTCTCCTTCTGTCAAATTTCAAATCAATAATGATAGAAAGAGATAAATCAATGATTATCTATTTACAAGTAAGGCCTTCGTAACACGACATATGATTTCGATAATTGACATATCTAACTACGTCTGCGGTATTGAAGTGCTCAAGTAATCGTATAAAATGCAGGTGCACTCTATTTCTAAGCTCTTATAATCCGATAAGATGGCGATATAGGGAATCACGTGGTAATAAATGAATTCTAATTAAATTCCAGAACACCAACGACGTAATACAATTTGCTCATTAAAAGTAGCAATAAAAAAACTTTGCAGCTTGTTTTGTGGTTGGAGTTGACTATTTATCATCAAGTAGCTCATTTGCCCTCCTACTTACTACAACCTACTTCTCTCGCCGGGTCTTCTCAGGTCTGAGGTGCTTATTTCCGAATCGGTGGTAGATTTATGACAATCAATAAGTAAGTGTAACACTTCTGTATTGAATAAAGATTTTTGATTTTGACTTTGACTAACATTTATTTATACTGAGCTATTCTCCGGATACACTTTCCTTTAGCATACTAACTCCTTGAATATTTAGGGTACTGTCAAATGTGTATATGTTAAATGTAGCTGGCAAGTAAGTTGAGTATTTACACCATTTTATTTTATTTTTATCGCTGGTAAAACGCAATACAACGCGTATTGCGTTGCGTCCCCCACGGGAACAGTGGGTACACACCCACTGGCTCGCCAGTGTCCAAAGCGAATACCCACTAAAAAACCAGCGGTACCCTTTCCGTCTTAACGAGGAGCACCACGAGATCGTTTGCACATACTACCGTGACGCTCTGATATCAATTTAAACCATCCATAGGTTTTGAAATTGCTTAAACTCGTTTACAACAATAAGTCTACTGTTATTCTACGAGAACTGACTAAGTAACTCGTGAAATATTGAAACACAACTCACCATGATATGTGTATAATATGTAATACATTTTGATTCATTTATAATTTAAATATTTTGATTAATATAATCAATCAATATCGTTTATGACTTTCTTTCATTTATCTTAGTTATATGTTCTCAGAGTAGCTCTACATATATATTTATAATTTCATTACTTATATATGTTACAATCAGACATTTATTGAATGAACCAATCGTTTTTTATCATATCACAGAAATAAAACTAATCTAACTAGACATATGGTACTAATCAAAAATAATTTTGACCAGATAGAGATCTGACTGTTACATACTAACTACATACATTTTCCTCATATTGTTTGTTTCGTTTGTAGAGGAAATAGGACCCCCGTCGGAGTTCTTCGACTTGAATATGCTGGTTATAACGTGTAGCTCCATACTCCTCGTTTTATGTCTGCTGGCCTTCACTTGCATATTACTGAGGAGACAGAGGTAAGGATCGATTTTAACCTAAATTGCTATAACTAGTATTACAACTACAACTAATTCTTAAAGCTAAGCATATTTACAGTATTTTTAAATAGGACTAAAATATATTCAAAGATTAAACAGTAAATTGACAGCCTGTTAACGTCCCACTGCTGGGCTAAAGGCTTACTCTCCGTTTTGATAAGAAGCTTTTGAAATTCATTCCACCACGCTCCAATTTCGAGTGTTTAGATATTAGAACCAATATAGATATATATGTGAAAAACGCTGCGTAAGTGACTATTATGTATAGTAGTTTTCTTAAAGCAATATTCGTACGTTACTTACTATCATTTTAATTATATAACAAAATTTTAAAAAATACATAAATTATGATCATAAGAAGCAATAGTGTGTTTGTTCATATCTTTAATTCATAAAAATCCTTAACATTAGAATGTTAATTACAAAATTTAATTAAATATTATATTACACCTTCATTCCCAAGGATTTTTTTTAGCTATTAAAATATTACTC
Organism: Nymphalis urticae; assembly: GCA_905147175.2. Taxonomy (NCBI): domain Eukaryota; kingdom Metazoa; phylum Arthropoda; class Insecta; order Lepidoptera; family Nymphalidae; genus Nymphalis; species Nymphalis urticae. The sequence goes on from LR990008.1 coordinate 5,805,678, forward strand.
ATGAGTAAGCATATGGAAAAAAAATTATATTTTTATAATTTTTGTAACTAATAAGAGTAATTTCCGCGACAGACAAAATTATGCATCTCAATATCGTCACTCCATCGCCGATGAGGTGAAATCTAGGAATGAGAGCGTCGCGTCCCATTCCGAGCACAAGGAGCGATACGCGCACACCCCCCGAATATACACATCACCTGTTCATCCTAGGAAGAGTAAAAATGGTTCGTAATACTTCATATGTGTCATACGTAAATATTGCTACTAAATTTTCTATACTAGCAAAAGCATTCTTTATTTAAAAAACAATATAATATATATTCATTTTTTTTTAATTACCTACTCAGGCTATCTTGCGCAAGGCCCAACCACGAAGTAGCGTTAATTGTTTTTCAATATTTAATTGATATATCATTTCACAGAAATGTTCGAAATAAGTCCATACGCGGAATTCGCACTTGGATTCAGAACATTCGACCACGTGGAAAACCAAGACTTGCCTAGCAGACTGCCAAGCAGACCTAGATTTGATACTGGTGAGTATTTTACTAGCGTTATTTTTTTTAATCCTTTCAGCTAAAATAAAATCCGAGTTCATTAAGCCAAATTCAAATTCTATATCGCGAGCGTAGTTAATAGTGAAGATTTTTATGATTTAAATGTACAGCAAATTGTACCTTTCAACATCATAATGGTAGATAAAAATCGTAGTAAAAAAATCATTATATAATCATTAATAGTAATATAGTAATTTGTGTGAGCCATTGACCACGCAGACGCACTAATTTTCGTCTTCGCATTGCGCTCATGTTTGGGGAGTATGTATAAAAAGTAGCCTATGTTCTTAAGGTTCAAGCTTACTTCTTACCAAATTTCATCAAAATCACTTCAGTGGTTTAGCTGTGACAGACAGACAGACAAACACAGTTACTTTTCATTTATAATATTAGTATATATTAGTTACATTGTGTCGAATGCCGAATCTCTATCCAAGTATTGTCTAATGAAAACTTTTTGTAAGTTACTGTATAAAATTTATTCTAGGAATTTTATTATATATTATTTATACTTTTCAAATCAATGACTTTGATTTCCGACTAGGAAAATAATTATGCATCTCCTTTTGATTAAAATGATTCCGAGGCTTCTTTGAGCAGCTCTACGCAGTTTCAGATTTTTGATTACTGACGTCCATCGAAGCATTCACATAAACGTAGATATATATTATACTTTATTTATACGGCTAGAGATATTTATTTTCTCAAAAGATTTACATTTAAATCACGGACAGAGAAAATTACAAAACAATTGGTAGAAAAAAAAATTAAATCGAATACGCGTACGTAGTAATACGATGAATATTACAATAAACTAATAGTATCAGTACAGTGCAAACAAGTGTGAATATTTTGTGATGTGAAGTAAGGTTTATAAATACTGAATCATTTGTCACATCTCATCACTAAAACGTATATGAAAATTATTTATATTTAAATTGTAGTGTTAAAAAGAAATTAGTTCAAAAAAATATTACAAATTGGTAAAAATATCAAATCTATATATTATATAGCTATCGTTATATATGAAATATGTTGGTGGACTGGCAAATGGGCCACCTGATGGTAAGTGATCGCCACCGCATAAGCAGTGCATAGACATTGGCGATGTAAGAAATATATACCATTCTGTACATCGCCAATGCGCCACCAACCTTCCCAAAGTTGGTGGCGCATTGGTGATGTGGCCTATGTATGATGGCCTAAGATGTTTATTTATTTATTTATTTATTTAATACTTTATTGCACACACAATGAAAGGACATACAAATAAAGAGAACAATTACAACAAAGACAAGAAAATAAGAGCGTGCAAAGGCGGTCTTATTGCTAAAGCAATCTCTAACAGACAACCTTTGGTGAAAGGATTTGCAAAAGCAGAAACAGGATAGTGCAAAAAATAAAAATAAAATAATATTCAAGATAAAAGAAAATAATGACTTATAATATACATACTAATGTAAAATATATATAACCTACATACGTTACATATAAATATATATGTATATACGTACATACATAGATACATATAAATATAAATACATACACACATATAACATTTTTATGTTATATCCTTCAAACGAGGCGTGAAGAGGCATCTTGCGGGCCGGCAAGGCGAGGGCGGCTAGTGCAGAACCTTCTTCCCGACTGTACTGGCCGTCTTCGCGTTTGGACTCTACTACCACTTAACATCAGGTGGAGTAGTCATTTGCCCTCCCGGGTAATATAAAAAAAAAAAAAAAATCCTTAGTGCCTGTACACTGGATTACTTACCCTTGAAACCGGAACAACATCACGAGACAAACGCTACCGCTGAACAGTAGTTCAGCGGTTGAATATCTGATGAGTGGGTGGTAACTACCCAAACAGGCACGAAGCCCTACCCTCAAGAAAATCTGCTGATAGTTATTACATTTAATATGCAGATAAAATAAAATTTGTTATTTCCATAATTGTCCATTTAAAATGCGTTTAAATATTTGCGAATATCATTTTACAACTAAATTATGTTTTTAAGTTAACGCTTAATGCGGCGTTTATCTCAAGTAACTGTTAACAGTATTTTATATATATATAATAAGATTTTAATGTTCAGTGTTATTATTTTTATATTATCGTCATGGTTACTAAACAGTCTTCCTTTTTTATATATAGTAGGAAGGCAGGCGAAATAATGGTTCGACTTATATATGGTTGTCCTTGTCTACGTACTGCCAACTATCTAAGATGTTATGTCCTACACTTGTAATAACACTATCTCACTAAGCCTTAAAACTAGAAGCCGTGAGTCCAAAGTTAATTGTCTTAATAGTGTAGTAACCACGACCAACAAAAAGTGGATTATATAGATAAAAACCGGTATAAATGTACTTTTTTACTAACATTGAAGTACGATGTTATCATCCTGACTAATTCCCGCTAAAGCAGCCGTTCTTGGTTATCCGACAGCTCTGGATATACAAGTGCACTGTATATATATATATATATATTCTCTCACACTAATAATCCAATGGGATAGCAAAATCGACACGATCGATAAAAGTTCAATCGCAACTTCATAGTCTTTTGTTGTAGGGAAGAGTAATCGTGCTGCTATAGAGAATATCTTACTAAATTTCATAATTTTACTGTATTTTACTTGGTAGGTACGGTTTTGTGTTTCGGTATGGGTATGTATTGTCTGGTTAAAGGCTCCCTTCAGATACTATATCTGCACACCCTAAGCCATTCTAACTATAGGCACAAGGAACATATCATAGTACCCAAGGTTGGTAGCGCATTGCCCATCCGCCTAACTAACGCCATTGATATATACAAGCAGGCAGACATAATCGTAGCGATGGACTTCATCTCCATTTAAAATATAACTCATTTTAATATGCAGTAAATATTTTATGAATATATTGAGGCAGAATGAAAATCAAGAAAGTATTGCATTGTAATTGTTATACTTTAATATTATAATGGAAGTACTTTTTTTCTATATCAATTACAAGTATTTTATAATACGATAGAAGATTATTTTTTATTTTAAAATTTTGATATATATGCTAGAATTTATCATTTTTTAGCTGATATATTTCTGTTTGATGCTAAAATAACTGATTTGATACCATGTACATCTTATTTTTAATTTAAAATGAATTATTGTTTAATATAAAAATGCAAAGTGTTACTAAGTGAAGTGGGTGGGTTCAGCCCACCCAGGTGTACTCAAAGCTCCACCTCTATCTGAAACACGTAGATAAATTGCTGTATAAATGAAATACAAAGTATTATTCCAAGTCTATTATATTAGAACATTTTCTAGATAAATTCTAAATCCATCTTCAATTTACCGCATTTCGTTTGCAGCACACAATACAAACGTAGGGAACAATTTCCAGTTATATTGCTGTTTTGATACACGGACGAATTTATTTAAAGCCATTTGTATGTGAAGAGAACAAGCATAACCATACAACAACTATATTCATTGCTATACTAATATTATAATAATAACGCTTACTTAACCGATTTTGATAAAATTTGAAATGAATCAAGGTTCCCAAGAAAGGATACGGTTTTATACGTAACATCTGCACACCCTAACGAAAGCCGGCAGGAAGCCGCGGGGGAAAACAAATATTATATCTATTAAATGAACTAAGAATCTTAACAACTTAACTAACTTCTTTCTGCAAGCTTTTATTAATATAGAGTATTTAGGTCTTTTAATATATTTTTGTTTTCCATTATTATTGTAATCTTTGTTAATATATTTTTAAGATTGCAATTATCAGGTTAGAATAAAAATTGTTTGGCAGAGAAGATCCGTATAGTCCTTTCCCTTTTGTACTGAGCAATTATTGTTCGTGATCAATAAGTCAGTTCAGTAAGTTAAAAAATACGATTCTATTACATTCGATTCCTTCTAAAAAGAGAAGTAATCCTTTGTTTTTAATTCAATTAAATGCTCAGTGGGAGCATATCTGAAATTATCATCATATTTATTTTTTGTCTTTTATATCCTTTGTAATACACGATGAATTCCAAATTCGAATTCCCTCTCAACCGATCTGAAAACATCATTTTAAAAGTTGATATGCTTTGTAATACACGCTAAATTCGAAATTCTCGCCCAGTGTCCCATAAATCACATCCTCTGTGTCAATTATTGTCCTCCGTTGCGCCAATTACTATGAGATACAACACCATACCGAACAAGGTACAGTTAAAATTGAATCATTCTCACAAAGGGTATATTCCTTTGAAATATGAGTTCGTTTAGAAATCTATGTGCCCACGATACGTGGACTTTGTTCTGTTGTAACTCGATTATACCTTCATTTACATTATCTTAGTTTCAAAATTCAATAGAAATAAACGGAATAAGAGTTACTTTATTCGTTCTTATATGTATTTACTAGATTTTTTTTTGCGATAAGCGAATGATTTTGTTGTTTGATATTTGATCGAGAATTTTCTCGATATTCATTCGGGATGCCCAAATTATTAAGTCAGAAGTTTCGGTTGGAAACTGAGTAATTGGATTTCAGCGTTGGTATACTGTGCACGTGTATATTAATGTGTGTGTATTAATTGATCGCAATTAATACACGTTTTAACTGCCTCGTTGGTATAGTAGCTTGATATCCCAAAATCCTAGGTTCAAACCCCAGGCCAGACCAATAAAAAATTATCGGGTTTTTCTGTCGATTTTCAGTAACAGCCCGGATTGTGGAAGTTAGAATTGTGCACACTGCGTCGGAAAGCACGTGAAGCCGTTGCTCCTACGCCTGAACTCTTTCCGGTCATTGATAACCGTTTCACTTAATTATGAGAATGAGAGAATAGAGAGTGCACCTCTGTTTACGCACACTCATGTGAACTATAATATGCCCTGCGCAGTTAGCTAATCCCCCGAGATTTCGATCATGGCGGCCATGATCGAAATCGATCAAGAGGACACCATTACACATGTAAATCAACATTGGAGACTATAACGAGTTCAATTATATATATTATTATCCGTTTTTCCTACCACCTACAACATGGGTACCTAAAGTCAAGAGTGAATAGGCATCTTCTAGGCAAGCGTGCTCCACCTTAGACTGTATCTTCACTTTCCTTCAGGTGTGATAACAGTCAAGCGCTAGCTTATACATTAAAAAATTATATTATTATAGTTTACCTGACCTTACCTAAAAAAATATATAATATGAATCGTATTTGTAATTGGATAATATTATTGCTTAATATATCAGAGTATTTTCTCCAAATGTCACCTTTTTAATATTTCAACAACATGCATGTTCCTACCGTGATATCCCTGCAAGCTGTCACGTTTCTATACAATGACAAATTAATAATTGAAAAAAAAAAAAAACTATACTAATTACAACGTGGATTGATAGCAATAATGCTAGCAGCATTTCTCATCTATATCACAATAATAGTTATATGATCAAAAATGAACCAGCCCAGCCCAGAATCACTTTAATTTTGAATTTATCACGCATAAAAAAAATGTGTAGTTTTTTTTAAGCCAGCAATTTATTATGTCGGCCTGAATTCCCACGGTCATTCGATTTGGATTGTCTTTCGATTATAACGACCATTTTCATTTGTCGATAAAATCTTCAACCTTTATAAAGCTGTCAACGAAAGCAATTCCAAAAGTTTTATTTACCGTATCGTAAGTTTGTTCGGCAACGCGTAAAGCGGATTTTTGACAGTTTTCTTGGTTAATCTAAAATATGAACTAACTGTAGCTTTATTAAATTTAATTTAATTCTATTAAAGAACAATTCAAAGTAATTTTTATGTACTTTTATGTACATACATATGTATATACAAGAACAAGAAATTCATTGATGTCATTAATAAATTTAAACTGCGAAACTACTTAATATAATAATATTATTATTTGTCTAGTTTTTGTAAGCATTTCTCAATCGAATGGTTAGTATAAAAACGTACACTCAACAAACAAAGAAACATTCAATTTTATAAATATATAAGATATATAATTAAATATAAATTGACTAAAAATCAATAAGTACAATAATATGTAAATGATGAACAAGATACACACACATACACACATACACACACATTTAAGTCAGTCTGTAATGTGATGAACGATGAACTTTGGAATAAATATATGTACAGAAACACACACGTACGTCACACAGAGAAATAGAGAAATACACAAATAAACCCATCATACATTGAATACATTTAATTAAATACTTAGCTTAATGACTTTTATTTGTCAATGTCACGTAGAGATATTGTTGATTATCCAAAAAATTATGACAGAGCTAAAACGTCAGAGTAATTAAACAGTAAAAAAAATCCTCACATTTCGTGGCCCCGAAATTTCACCCGCTATACTGTATCACCATCAATCTTGATCTAATTTAATAAAATTAATGACTTCGTTGTTCTATTTAGTTCGGCTTTACGTATTTCCCGGATATTTCGCGTATTTTCCACAAGCGAACTGATTGATCACTGTGCGATAAATTGTAACGTTCAAAGAACTTGCTTCGATAAAGTGCTTTGAAAGTTTACGGTAATAACAAAATGGCAGCGAACTTTTTAATTAATACTTTTTATATGTTAATGAGATAAAAATTACAAATTTATATTATTTCGAAATGATTTTATTCATGTCAATAAATGATATTTATAAGGATTAAAAAGGATAAGGATTGCATTCCAACCAACCTTTGAGACACTAAGAAAATAGTTATTTTCAATGTAATACTATATACTCATAACTAAGCATATAAATTGATAAATTACTAAAAATAAGGCATAACTAAATTAATAGTAAAAAATTATTTTGAAAAACAAGCCTTTATATACAAAATTTCTTGTATATGCCGTTGACCGCTGAGGAGTTCCTTGTGCATCCTATCCTGAGTGCAAAATCAGGGCATACCGCCATAAAAATGCATTTTCATCGCATTTTTGTTTATTGTATTAGGTAAGCGGACTGGCCGGACTCACCACCTGGTGGTAAGTGGTGTTTGCCACCCATACACATTGGCGATGTAAGAAATATTAATCACCTTACATATCCAATGCGCCACCAACACATATTATGTTGTATACATTTTTGTATTTGTTACAGAAACCAGTTTTCAAACTCGATCCGAATCCGATGACAGCGACAGCACGTCAAAGGCAACCGTGTCAGGAATGCCTAGACGTAAGTATTATAAAAAAAATAAACCTGGTTTGCTCTGCATACACTAATAACATTTCATTTGATACCAAAAATGATTTTCTATTAATAGAAACTGCTGAATTAATTAATGATATAATCACACCATCCAACTTACCAACCAATCACCAATACATCAGCCAAAACATCAACCAACCAATGCACCAATCTCATATCAATTGTCCTAATTAATATAACAAACGATCATCATGAAACTTTGCTTCCAAGTTGTCAGGAGTACAGTAAAAGACGTAGGACATTTAACAGCTGCCTCGCCCCCACAGCTGATCGAAGTTGCGGGCGGAAATTAATATTATTTTTTGATCTAAATATATTGCATTATAAACTTAAAAAACCGCAAAGAATAATATGATGTATTCTAGCGGTAACAAAAACACGACCGGATTAAAATTAATTTAAAGGCATCGGGCCAAACGTGTTCTACCTACCACCTACCAAACACACTGGCGACGAGCCAACGAGAACATGCTCGGAATAAGGTCGGAACGATTATATAAATTTTATCCGAACAGTATATTCGATTCGCAGACTAAGCAATATGTGCCGTAAATACATGTGTCGATTTTCACTTAAAATTCATGTCAGATAATCATCAGATATTCTACCGTCAAACAGCAATACATAGTATTGTTGTGTTCTGGTTTAAAGAGCCAGTGTAACTACAGGCAAATTCGGGGTATAACACCTTAGTTCGCAAGTTGGGTGGCGCATGGCAATTTAAGTAATGGTATTTCTTACAACGCCTGGTGGTGAACACAAATCATCAGGTGACCTATTTGCCAGACTGCCTATTTAAATTATTAATTAATTATACAATTTTTTTTTAACGTTAATGTGTAATATAATAACATAATTGCAACACTGAAAAATAAACTTCAAAAATAGAAACCTATGTTAAAATGGATAGTACATATTAAATTAGAAGCCGCAGGGTACAGCCAACAGTATCGATGTACATTAATAATTACAAATCGTAATAGTACAAATAGAATTAATCAAATGTTCAAAGCTACGTAATGTTATCTCTTGTTCAGAGCTCTCAAAGCGAATGTATCGAAAATCGAAATTGCAGCCGATGTGGCGAACTTAGCTTGATTTACTCAAGCGCTGCTCGATAAAACATTGTTTAAAACGAAAGCGATTTTATTTTGCTTAAAATGTTTAATTTACTAAAGGATGTGCAAACGTTTCCTTATTAAATGTTTTTTTTTAAAAGCGAAATTTATTTTATTTATTTGACTCTACAGTGAATTGTTTCATCTTTACCCATTTATATATAGCTATCACTAATTAAAAGTTGTATTAACCGCGTATTAACAGATGTATCATTACAGTGTATAAAGATAATTCCTGTTAATTAGTAGAACTATTAAATCTCTATATTTCACTACAATAATATTGAAATTGATACACAAAAATCATGTTACTCGCAACACATTATTTCTATTAAATATAGCTACTATAAATAGGTTTTATAATTGTACTTTAGTTTTGTTTATTCCAAATAATTGATTATGAAAATGAATCAAACTTGGATAACACAATAATAATGAATCAGCTATTTCATCTATAATATCAATTAAAGTGTGTAAATCTTTATTGTAATAATATTTAATAATAATTAATTTAATTTTGAAAATGTATTTCGAATTTTATAAACACTTTAATCAAATTAAGTCGGAAAGTAAATTCGAATTGAGACTTTCGAACCGAGCTTTTAAGTAATGAGCGAGCGATTTGATGATTGAATAAAATAATTTATTAATTTGTAGTTTTGGAATTTATTCAGCATTTATAATATATATATATATATATATATATGGCGCATTGGCGATGTCTATGGGCGTTAGTAACCACTTACCATCACGTGACTCACGTGCCCGTTTACCTACCTATTATATTTTACATAAATAAAAAATAAGCTTAGTAAAAACGATATATATAATAAAGTATTTTGTCGTGAAATAATATACAAAAAATGTAATTAGAATGTGTGTCTTTGTTTGTATAGGATACGTTCAAAGCTTTTATCTGTTTTATTTCATTACTAATTTAAAATAGTTTTGACCGGACTAAAATTTTGTGTGAGAATCAAATATAATATATATATATATTTGATTCTCACACAAAGAAATACCGATGTGTTACTGGAACTCACGTGGCAGGTCCGTAGCTAGTATTACGTTTCAAAAAAAATATATAAACTCAGAATTATAATTTATATATTTCTCTATATTATGACCGGACTATTACAGTATGTATTTTCTCTAAAGTTAAGACATCTACGGTTATATACATCAAGTTTAGAAGTAGTATATGGAGAAACACACAAAAAATAAAATTTACAACAAAGAATTGTAAGACTATCATTTTGTTTATTTTTCACTAAACTGCAGCCTGCGTATTATGCCATCACGTTGCATATTTCATGCTTATAATTCTATGAAAACTTTTCAACGATTTTCTACTTAGTTTAATGTGTAACAGTATTTTGAAAAGAGATTTTATGTTGGAGAGTAATTTAACAAAATGCTCATTACTTATCTTATTATTTAACATTATTTGCAGTCTTTTGAAATACTCTATTCAAACAAAAGCGAGGTTGTTTTGTTCGTAGATTGCCAGAACAACCTTTAAAATTTTACTATTTAAGTTATAATTCAAATGAATAAATAAATTTTAGATAAATTTAAAATTAAATCTAGAAACTACTCACTTGTTCATCTAAGTAGAAAACTTCCCACACATCACATTTGTACTTTAAACAGCAACACACAATACCGTTGTATTCTGGTTTGAAGGGTGACCCAATCTAACAACAGGCATAACAGACCTCATTTAGTTTTCAAGGTTGGGGGCGCATTGGATGTTTGGGATTAGTTCAAATACATCGCCTATATTTATAGGCGGTAAAGATCACTTATAATCAGGTGGTAGGGAAGTCCGTCTGGGTAGGTACCACTCATGATATATTCTACCACCAATCACCGATACGTCGTATTGTTGTGTTCCGGTTAGACTTTCGAATGAGCCAGTGTAAATACAGGTACAAGAGACAGAATATAGTTCTGCAAGGTTGGTGTTACATTGGTGATGTAAGGAATGGTTAATATTTCTTAAAGTACCAATTATTGCTTACAATGTGCTAAATGAAATAAAATATCATAGTCATATATCATATTGAAATTGACACACACACACAGATACATATTTATCAAAAATAAAATATAACCGCGTCTCACACGTGCAGAACAAAACCTGTGATTATTTTTTTCATCACCTAAAAGCAAGTTGAAATAAAACTAAAGCTTTCTTGTTTACGAGTTGTGTTAATAAATCAACATGTTGTTTCAGGCCACTGCCGAACTCCGCATAACAGATAAAAATTGAACCTTTGTTTCAATACAATCGACTAATATTTGCTGGAAATTTTTAATCTGTTGAACATTTCAAAAAAACTGGGAACAATTTCTGCTAACGGCTATGTAAATCAAAATATTAACATTTGTAATTCGAATGAAAAATGTTTTGTTAAATTTTTCGTATATCGATATTGGAATGTGAATTTCGATATTCGAATTTTGAATTTTTTTTCGTTCGTTTATTTATATTTATTTATTACATATGTTTAAAATCCGATAAAATGTTCCCAGCACTGCACTGCCAATTTTGTGAAATCTTTAACCAATTTTAGCTCTTCGTTGTATTAAAAACTGTATAAACATTTTGTATTCACATAAAAGAAATACCTTAAGGAAAGTTTATAAAATTGTTGGTTAAAGAATTATGTATTTTTAATCTATTTTTGTTTAATTTATTAAGATGTTATACAATTATAACTAGTCAACATTCTAATCATATAGTTAAAACATAATATGTTAGCAGGAGTTCAAAGCGAAGTAGAAAACATTATATGTTTTTAGTAGAATTTAATTTTGTTTGTTTTTAAAAATAAACTTTAAAATCATATCAATAAGAAAACTACATTAGATCTATAGAATAGTTTTAAATGGAGTCTTAACTTTGTACCGTATAGTTTGGGAATTTGTCCTTTCGTGGTCCTATTTATTGGTATTTCGTCACTTCGTGATCGAACATACATTTAAAAACTCACGAAAGGTAAGCAACCCATTTTAGTCTTAAAATATAATTGTCAAATATATCTTTATTGAAAGACTGAGAAGATTCTTCTAGAAATAAGTTCTAATAAACGCCAAGTCTTTTTGCCAAAGCTGTTGTATTATAATTGGAACTTTGTCATAGTAAATTTTACCGAGAATTTCTCTTGCAATCTCTTTTAATGGATAAAATTTCGCCTTTGACAAAGTTGCAACTAGTTTTCTCTCTAGGTTCTTTGTTGTTAATCTAACTTAATATCGTCGTAATTATTTATGAAACGTCAAATAAAAATAAATGTTTGAAGTATTTCGATTTTTATTTATTCCCATCCATTGAACACGTAAACATCGAAAGTAGTCGACATATTAAAAAATAAATGTAATAGTGTATAAAAAATGACATATTTTTATTATAAAAGTAGGGAAATGTAATATTTCATTCGAAAAGTGTGACGTCATAATAAAAATAAAAAATGTAATATGTATAAAAAATTACCCATCCGAAAAATTAGTTAGTGAATTTCAATTAATTTGAATCAATATTCATTTAATAAATTAGTGAAACATTTAGGCAACATTTAAGCAAAATTGTTATAATGTATTCATAATATTTGATGTTATTTTTGCATATCATAATACATTAATATTAAATAAAAACAACTGCTATTTAATATAGAAGGGCGGCAAGTTTGGAAGATCAACAAAACTTATTTATTTCGTTCGCAACACTGGACACAATAAATCAGGTGGTACATACATTAAATAAGAACATTAATAGAGAAATAACTGATCGTTCTGAGAGTTGAAATAAGAATTTTATATCTTTTTTTTTAAACCAGCAACCCGATATCATCTGTGGGTCTAATATAATCCGCCCAAAGACCCACTTAAACCCGCACAAAAATATCATCAAAACCGGTCGAGCCGTTTAAAAGAATTGTCGAAAACGTGCAGAAGGATCTTATATCTTAATTAAATTCAGTAAGCAGTTTTGTTATTTATAATATTCGCATACAGTATTTTAAGGCTTCAACATGGTATTCAAATTAATCTCTTTAAGAAGTTCAAAGTATTCTCTTTAAGAACGAAGCACAACATTAGGGCATTAAAGAGCTCTGATCTGAGTTAAGTATATTAAAACATTTTAATCAGAATATGAAAAATCAATGTAGGTCTTTAATGAAACGACTAATTCAAAAATAGAATAACATTTCAAATCAAAAAACAAATGAATATTAAGTTTTATATATTTGTTGGTACGTCAATTTCAAACGGTTTAAAAAAAACTATGAAAGTGATGACAAAGACCTTACTCTTAAGGTCTTTGTCATGATTTTTTGATCGCTACTCTCAGTAACTATAAAACGCAGTCACGGCTTTGTTCGCGAAAATTTAATTACACAACTTGCTTGCTACCTAGTGCACTTTGATGGTACTAAGTCCAAAACTTTCAGGCGCACGCTTACAGCTATACAAAGTCTTAACCTAATGAGACAAAAGATGCGCGAATGCAAGAATATAAACAATAACGAACATCGGCTTATAATATTCATAATATCATAAGAATGTAAATAGAAGTCACCAAACTAATTTACCTTTTCCTCAAAAGGGACCATTAGCCCAGCAGTGGGACATTCACAGGCTGTTACGATGCGATTTATGAAAGAACCGAGGTTGCTCAGTGGTTCGAACGAGTCTCTTAATCGAAGATTGTCTGTTCAAGCCCGGGGAAGCTCTGCTGAATATCATGTGATTAATTTGTGTTTTTAAAATTGGAATAGCGTAATAAAGAAAACCTTATCCTGAAAAGGTGATGCGGCCTTAGCTTAACAGTGACAGATTTATAGGCTATTACTGTATACGATTCATTTATAAGGTTTAAGTATATATATTTAAAAACATTAGTATTTATTAGTCTCAAAAATATATTTACCAGAGGTCTCAGGGGCTTACTCGTTGCTAAATAAAGTTTAAAAAGCAGACTTATCTGAATAAAGACTACTCCGTTTATTCCGAACTGGGATAAACTTCTAATTACAATATTTATCTAGTTTTTATTTGTTTATTTGGGAATGAGTATGAATACTTTCTTCATTCATAATAGAGGACACCGAATAGAAACGTTCCTATTGGTTAGAATCGCGACTACAACGCCACACGCGTTTAACTACTCTCTTCTCATTGATATCCGAATTGAACGGTCAATATTGTACGTGCTCCCAAAAAAACTGTAATCTATGTTCTCTCTGGTTCCTTCAGCAACTATGTGAACTATGGCGACTAGGTAACCTATGGAAATGACTGGGCCCAGTCTATATTTGCTAGTTGGTGATGTTTAAGGTAGGTGGTTAGGCTCAATTACTTATTGTACGTTACACCGATCAACCATTGAAGTAATAATCATAATAATAATAATGTCCTCCAGACCAATTTCGGCCACGGCGGCCAATCTCAAGAGAGGTTAGCCAACTACGCAAGAGATATTATAGTGCACAAACACAGGTGCACTCTCTATTCCCTAACTCTCATAATCCGATGGGACGGCAATCCGACACGACCGGAAAGATTTCAGGCGCTTGACCAACGGCTTTACGTGTTTTCCGAGGCACGGGAGTGAACACACTTCCAACTTCCAGACTCCGGGCTGCTACTGAGAATTTTATGACAGAAAAACCCAATAACATTTGTTGGCCCGACCTGGGAATTGAACCCAGGACCTCCAGGTCTGTGGCCTTACATCAAGGCACTAGACCAACGAGGCAGTTACCTACCTACCATTGAAATACTGAGATAATAAATAAAAAATAAAGATAAAATGTAATGTAAAATATATATAGAATAGTGAAAAACTTATAAAAAATATTATGTAATATTACTGAATTGTGCCAATAGTTTAACATTAAAATTGGCGCAACTTGGGAGAATCATATTTCGATATTAAACAAATACTACAAAATATGTTTTTATTTATTATATTTATTTTCACTTTATTGTACGACTGTAAATAGTACAGAAAATTCTTAAAACTATGTGTGCAAGTAGGCGGATTTATGGCTAATTATCCATTTCTATCAGACAACCCAAACGAAAGGGAGACTTTAAAATATAAACCGAGAAATTAGTGAAATAATAAACAGACATATATATAAAATAAATTTTTCGTAATACACAAATTATATATATATTACAATAATAGACTACTATTTATATACTGAATAGAAATAGCTGAGATGTTCTTGTGGTTAGAACGCGTGAACCAGGGCAACTTCCACCACTGAATTTTCATGTGCTTAATTTGTTTTTTATAATTCATCTTGTGCTTGAAGGTAAAGGAAAACATCGTGAGGAAACCTGCATATGTCTAATTTCATTGAAATTCTGCTCTTATATGTGTATTCCACCAAGGGCATTGGAGCAGCGTGGTGAAATAAGCTCCAAACCTTCTCCTCAAAAGGTAGAGGAGGCGTTAGCCCAACAGTGGGACATTAACTGGCTGTCACTGTTATTGTCTGTTTACTGCACTGGAATATTAGGCACAAGGTTCCTTTACGATTTGGAAACAAATGAGATCGAAGTAAGATTTTAAATCAAATAAAAAAGCAAAATTATAACATATAACAGAGATAAGTAAACTTATTATCAAACAAATTTAATATACACTCGTGAAGTCTTCGGGATTTCGACAAGAAACTTACCAGGCGGACATAAATCATATGAAACATGGTCTGGGAATTAATGTAACTCGCACGGTTTTTATTGCCTTAACTTTTAAAATAAGGACGCATTCAAATGTAGAAGGATTTTAAACGCATCTATGATTTTTTTCTAATTAAAGGATAAATACATATAATCGTGATGGAGAGTAATTCGGCTAAGCTTAAACACCAATACATTTAAACATAAATAATTTAATAAAAAAAAAACGACACACACACAGACATCAATTTAGAATGTTCCTGTAAGTGTAATGACTAAATAAAACATCAAATTAATATTTTTGTTTTGTTAAACTATTTAATTAAATAAAATTTAAGTATCTGTCTGTTTGTGAACTAGTTTTATTTCCCAAAACTATTTTTATTAGTCAATGATACACATGTGGCAGAATTTCAGTGTAATTAGACTCATGCAGGTTTCCTCACCATGTTTATCTTTAGCGCTGAGGTCGAGATGAATTATAAACACAAATTAAGCACATAAAACAGTGCTTTCAGTGACAGCCTGGATTTCAACCCGTAATCAGTTTTCTTTCTAACTTGGCATTTTGTTTATGTGAAAGTTACATATGTATTTTTGCATTTTTGGAATTTGTAGGATACATTTATTTCTGGAATTTTTATTTATTTTACCTAATTGCATCCAGTTTAGAAAGATAAACACATCGGAAAACGTGTTCAGTATGAAGCCCCTGATACGAATTAAACTTGTTTAAACTAAGCCGTAATTCATGCAGACGTTGGGTCTCCTGAACCCGCTCACCGTAAATAAATAACTCGAAATGGTAAATCATGTAAACAAACTTATATGCCCAAATTATTTAACGGATAGTGCCTAATTCACTACTCTAACATTTTCGGAGCGGATCAGATTAAGTATAATTTTAATATAACTTAGTTAAATAAATACCTTTATAATGCTAGCAACTCTAGCAATGCTAAGCAATCTGTATTAAATTCAATACCTTCATAATTATCTTACTCTCCTAATGGTAGGTTACTGGTGGTAGGTTTTTTGTAGCTCGTCAGGGTACCACCCACTCATCAGATATTCTACCGCAAAACTGCATTAATTAGTATTGTTGTGTTCCGGTTTGAACAGTAACTGAGACAGCGTAATTATAGGCACAAGGGACATAACATTTCCAAGGTTGGTGGCACATTGGCGATGTAAGCGATGGTTAAAATTTTTTTCAATGCCAATGTCTATGAGCGTTGGTGACCACTTATCATCAGGAGGTCTGTCTGCTCGTCCACCTAACTATTATATAAAAATATATATATCTTGCTTTTTTATGTGTATACAAAGAGCAATATATAGGGCGAAATTTTTAAGAAAAAAACTCTTCTTGACCTCTTAACTAACTTATGTGTTTCTTATTAAATATGTATTACTCTTAATCTTAATCGTATCGATCAATATAATAATATGTAAAATAGAGTATATAGTATATAAAATATTGATAAAATACATTTTAAAAATAAATAGTAATGCTCTTATTATATATAATAAGAATAGGTGTTCGCTATTATTTTATTTGAACAACTAGTGAGAGACTAACCCTCCAAATCACTGGTTAACCTAGTTTTCCGTTTCCAGGGTAAATAAATAATATTGTGACTCTTTTAAAAGAAATAAAGATTTTTTTTCACTTCACGAATACACATTATTAAATTTAAAGTTTTAATTTGATAATCAATTAGAATATTTATTACTTAATGGCAGAGGATTATTGGCTGATACGGTCTAGAACGCGTGAATCTTAACCGATGATCGTGGGTTCAAATCCGGGCAAGCACCACTGAATTTTCATATGCCTAATTTGTGTTTATAATTCATCTCGTGCTTTACCGTGAAGGAAAACATCGTGATTTCACTGAAATTCTGATACATGTGTATTCCACCAACATACATTGGAGCAGCGTGATGGAATAAGCTCTAAACCTTCTCCACAAAAAAGGATAGGACGCCTTAACCCAGCTGTGGGACATTCATAGCCTGTTACTATAGAGGATTATTTTCATACACAAATCTCTTTAAACATTATGTGCAACATTTTATTAATAAAAAAAAATCCAGACAATGACCTCTTCTGTCGAGTAGTTATGCAAGAACTGGCTGAAAGCATAAGATTTTAGCCTCAAAACTATTCTACGGCCTTTTGATACTACGTACAAGATTTACACACATCAAGAGCGCTATATCTTGACAAGGATAATAAAAAATGTATTCAACAAATATTATAATAAAATAATATTATATAACACTGAATATAATATTAAGTAATTTCTTGAAGAAGACATGGTAAACGTTGAAAATAGAAACAAAAACGAATCTCCAGCAAGCCAATTTCTTGAAACATCTCAAATTGAAAATGAAAATCCTATCCTATCGAACTTCAATTTCTCCAAATTTTAGCAGAAGTAAAAGAAATATCTATCGAAGAGCGTACTTACTTGCCAAAAACTAAAATCAATAAACAATTCTTACACAACCTTGCAATAATAAACAACTATTTACCCAATTTATTGGAGAGTAATTGCACTCTCCGAGACACAAATGATTTAATTTTTGCAGCAGCTAAAACACTAATAATTAATAATAAGCAATCTCCTTACTTACCAAGAGAAGTAATAAAACCCTATACAGACCCGCCATGGAAGAAGAGGATAAAAATTAAAATTGAACGCCTGAGGAAAGAATTAGTAATTGTCCTATAGTAGAGATCTCGAGAGGAGTTGACTCACGAAAAATCAAAGGCAAACTTTACAAAAAATATAATATACAGAATGAAACAGAACATAAATGTACAGAAGAAACATTAAAACAAAAAATAAAATCACTAGCAGGCAGGATAAAAAGATCTGAAGATATAAGCAATAAGAAACAACAGAATAAAATGTTCATTGAAAACGAGCATAGATTATACAAAAGCTTAGATAGTAAAAAAGAACATGTAGATATTAAAACACCATACAAACGCTGTACCGAGGAATTTTGGAGTAACATTTTATCGGAACCGGTCGCATACAACCATGACGCAAAATGGATATCTGAAATAGAACAAGTCAATAAAGAAGAAATAACTGTAGAACATATTAAAAAATCTGTTAGTAAATTGCTTAATTGGAAAGCACCAGGGCAAGATAAAATTCAAAATTATTACCTAAAATATCTCACTTTTATACATAACCAACTACCACTGTTATTTACCAAGCTTTTGAAAAACGAAGAAGCTCTAGAAGATTGGCTCACAACTGGAAAGGTCATTTTAATACCGAAAAATCACGACAAATCACGACACGACACGAATATTTCAGCCTTTTGCCCTCCACTGCTGGACGAAAGCCTCCCCCATAGAACGCCAACCATCCCGATCTTGGGCGGTCCGCATCCATCCCGTACCTGCCACCTCTTTTAAATCGTCGATCCATCTTGTCACAGGGCGTCCTACACTACGTTTCCCGAAGCGTGGTCTCCACTCTACCACGTGTCGGCTCCATCGGCCATCAATGCGACTGGAGACATGACCACTTCCACTTCAGCGAGCTAATTCTACGCGCGATGTCGGTGACTTTAGTTCTCTAAACCAGTCCTACGGTGAGTGTCCACGTTTCGGCAACGTAAGTCATTACAGGTAGGACGCGCTGATTAAAGACCCTAGTCTTAAGCGACTGTGGGATCGACGATTCAAAAATGTGACGCAATTTCCCAAATGCCACCCAGCCCAAACGTATTCTTCTTATAAATATACGTAGAATACTTGTATAAAGCCCATATTATAAAGCTTTCGTCTTTAAGGCTTTCTATAAGGCTTTCGTCCAGCAGTGGACGGCGGTAAGCTGATATATATATAAAGCTTAAACAATATTTGGAACAAAAAAATGACTACCTAATTGAAGCAATAGTGCAGCAAGACCAAAGAAGGGAAAAATATTCTATATTCACAGAAGCAGAAGAGGTAGAGTAAGATTTAAAGTTACCAAACGGCAAATACAAAACCACAGAAATAAAAAAGAACATAATTAAAAAGCAAAATGAATCCTGGAGAACCAAGAACCTACATGGCCAATTTCCCAAAAAGGTCCTTGACCTAGCCAATGTGGACATAGAACTATCGTTCAAGTGGCTGAAGAAACGACCTATTTCAGCTTCATTGGAATCATCTTTATTTGCAATACAAGACCAAGCGGTACTAACACGTCAGCACGAACGCGACATATTGAAACGAAGCGTCGACGGAAAATGCCGCTTGTGCTTATCTAAAGTGAAACTGTCCAACACCTTCTCGCAGGATGCGAAAAACTAGCTGGAACATATTATGTTAAAAGACATAACAATTTGGTACAGTATATATTCTAGTGCTTAGCAAGAAAAAGCAAAATAGAAGTTAATTGATTATGGCGGAAAGAAGAACTTAAACAACCCACTGTAAAGGAAAATAATATAGTCAAATTAATGTGGGAAATTTCCATACAAATCGACGTCACAATCACTCACAATAGACCTGATCTTATATACATAGATAAAATCAACAATAAAACTTACCTTATTGATGTTTCGGTACCATCCGATATAATATTGGAGCAAATGAAATAGAAAAAATTAGCAAATACCATCCGCTGAAAGTCGAACTCTCTAGACTGTGGAAAAGCACAGTCACAACGATTCCGATAGTAGTGGGCGCCACAGGAGTAGTGACAAAGAATCTAAAGCGGTACTGCGACAAACTAGAGACACGCGTTAATATCAATATCCTTCAAACACAAGCATCACTCCTCTCAACCACAATAATCAGCAAAGTTCTTGGAGACACAATATTTGTAACAAGCATGCAGACTAGTAAAAGTGAGAACAAAAGCCTTACATCTAACAGCATTCAAGAACCTCACTGACGCTGCTAATAGATTTTGTATAATTTACTCTATTACACTCATCTACAGACAATAATCATATCATTCGTCCAAACTCTATTTATTATACATCATTTTTTACTCAGGCAGACCTGTTTAATTATACATTATTGAAAATATGGAACAAAAAACTAAAAAAAAAAGAAAAAAAATCATAAAAAAAATAAAAAAAATATGCACATTTAAAAATAATAATATATATTATTTATAATAATATAGTAATATATATATATATATATATATATATATATATATATATATATATATATATATATATATATATATTACTTTTATGTCATTATTATATTAGTAAGTAGATAA
Source organism: Nymphalis urticae (assembly GCA_905147175.2). NCBI lineage: Eukaryota > Metazoa > Arthropoda > Insecta > Lepidoptera > Nymphalidae > Nymphalis > Nymphalis urticae. The sequence goes on from LR990008.1 coordinate 5,826,541, forward strand.
TAGGAAAAAAAAGAAAACTTTATTTTTTAAACATTAAAAAACTAGATGGGGATATTCCGCTAATGAACCTAAGCCTTTAAGACTTCACTTAAGCTTATGTTTATTTAAAATCGTAAGTAATTATAAAATGTTATTTAATGTAAATATATGATTAATTACATAGATATACGTATTTAAAATTAATTCCTTATTTTAATCATGAAAATATGGTGAAGATACGGATCTAGGTGTTCCTTGCTTTAATCTTATTATTACACTTAGAGATGAGTAAGAGCAGAGCCGAGCAAATCCGCAACTTGTAATTTATAAAATAGATTATTTCATCAGCATCAGAAAAAAACTCAGCGAAATATCAGAGTTTGTTTTAATTAAATTAAAATTTCACTTCGCTGCATTGTAGACGCGCAATTCCCTATAGATTTCCTTGTTTAATTAACATATTTTCTACAGCTTGGAGGATGTTAGAAAATATTTTAATATTGTTCATGGAAAATTATGATACTTATATAATAGTAGAGTACTTTTTAATTACACTGTATTATATTATTATTTTTACTTAATCGTATCATATGGGGAAATTGTTAGTCGACTTTTGTGTGTTGTCACTTTCGTTTTTTTTTTTTATCATGGATAATTTTATTCATTATAAATTAATGATTTGGAAACTGTTTTATCCATTGATAAGCGTTTGTTAATTTTGGATAATAAAGGGACCAGTTGAAACCCAGTGTTGTTTCGACTCATCTATACTGTACTACTTTTTGCCTTTTGAAACTAAAAATTTCTTCTTGAAATCCTTTTGAAACTCCTTTTGAAACTTAAAATTGACGTATTTTAAATTATATGATGTATGACGATGAAAAAGTTTATTTTTTCTTTTAAGCATATTTAAATTCGGACTCATTTACAAAATATTTGATACAGGACATAAACAAGACTGATCACGACTAACCTCAATGGTTTTGATTTTTTTTTATTTGATACGTAGCATGTGTTATTCGAAAATCATAGGATAAAATCCTTGCAAGCGTCACTTGGTTGTCTTCGATGTTTGGAGTTTTTATGAGGTTGAATCTTCTTGAATTCTCGTGCGTGAAAACATCTCGAAGAAACCTTAAGTCGTAAAAAAATGCTTCATATGTATCCAACTCGCATTGAACAAACCTGTTTTTCAAAAGAAGGGTTTTTTATCTGGATGTAAAATATTTTATTTTTTAAAATAATAAATTCTTATCATGGGGAGTGTCTATTTTAAGTATTTGCTACATAAAAAGACAACAAAATTGCAGGATTGTTGTGTTCCGGTTTGAAGGGTGAGTGAGCCAGTGTAATTACAGGCACAAGGGACATAACATCTTAGTACCCAAGGTTGGTGGCATTGGCGATGTAAGCGATGGTTAACATTCCTCACAATGCCAATGTCTATGGGCATTGGTGACCATTTACCATAAGGTCCATACGCTCGTCTGCCTACCTATTCTATAAAAAAACTCTTGTTATCATATATTCTGAGCCAATGTAACTGCAATACCAATATCTATGGTATGGTGGTGACAACACCATCAGATAGCGCTCGTTAGCTTACGTAATACAATAATATATGTAAAAGTAAGGTTCACAATAAAGCTTTCTATTAAATTATGTCAAGAATCGATAAAATTCAAATGCCGATGACGAATATCGAAACTCAAGAGAAAGATTAACATAAATCGTTTTCGTCTGAAATAATATTAATTTATCCTACAAAGTAGCCTCTTTATCGGACGGGAACGACTTTGCATTGATTACTTTTTTCCCATTACTTAAGTCATTCAACATCACCATAAAATTCACTGAAATTATTATTCCATCTTCCATTGAAGATATTATAGCGCAAATTATTCAAAGTAGCGAACAATAAACGCAATGTATTTATTTTACATGATAAAGTCGCCGATATATGAAAGGAGATTGAGTCGTAGTAGGAGTCTAAGCCGATTAACTTAATGGCTCTTACACGCTATTTCTATCGAGAACTGAAACAAATCTTTCTTTTTCTGCATTAAGAGATAAAGATATTTTCAATTAGGACTGTTTTTTAGAAATGTAACGAGTTAGTTTAACTTTGATTTTCTTTACAAACTACTAACAAAATTTTATTGTAACTTCATTGATGTTACTAGCACATACATATTATTATATAGTATAAATTGGGACGCTAATATATAGCTACTCATCTCGTTGCGACTAAAATAAGGATTTTATTTCGTGGTATTTTTTACCCAATCATATAAAAGCCATTCGCCAAACAATCCATTGTGCAAAGTCTAAAAGTCAATATTTTATTTTGTTATTTTTTTTTGATACGTTAATTTTTGTTCAAATTTTTTTGTTTTTTTTTTTAAGCCCATGCACCGGCAATTCTCTGACTACGTCAGCATGTTCAGCTGCATCGGTATAATGGCGATTTATATTGCTTGGCACTTTAACTGTCATCAATCATGTTTCGTATGCTCATATTCCTTTTTTGAGATCCGAAGAGTTTGTGAAAGTTATGTAAAATAGAATTGGTACACTTTGACGAGCGCTTTTTCCTGAAGTCTTTCGATTTTTGATTTATTTTATTTGCTTTTTCTTTTACTTTTGTGTGATTGTTTCTTACTACCAGTTTCTGTTCTGTTGATGCATTTGATCAAGAACCCGCTTTCAATCACGACTAGAAATGATTAATTACACTACATACAGAATTTAGGGAGTTTTTAAGAGCAAGATTGTTTATTATAAATATTTTTACTTTGAGAAAAGGATAAAAGTTGTAAATTATTCTGCCAAGATTTGTTAAAATATGAAAAGAAAACATAAGATATATAAAAATCCAGACTTTAATAAAGTGTATTATAATACGATCCTCATAACAAACTGGATTTACATAAAGATAAAAATCAATATAAAAAAACTCCATATACAAACACGAAAAAAAGAAATGCATACTAAATAAATTGAATCCGTCTATAAAACGAATGTAATCAAATATCAATCCAATCAAATATTATCACTATTCGTATAAAACAAGAAAACAGAAGGAAAATAACGGAAATGAATAAAGGCCCCGTTCGATTTATAGCTCAAGTGGCTCGGGAGTAATGAAACTGAATAATGCATACCACTGAATATTGCCGTGGAAATAGGGCTGACGATGCGATGCTACGAAATAATATTAAAGCTAATATTTATTAACAAATATTCTACGATAAAAGAATCTAAAAAAAAACACTACAAGACCTACAATAACTATTTTATAAATTTATATTATTTACTTAGAGGTCCTATCACCTTGAACACACCTACAAAAAAAACAGTTAACACGTCAATAATACTTAGTATTTTTGTATGCCAGATTAAAAGGTGAGCTAGCAATTACAGGCCAATGGACATAAAATCTTAGATCCCGAGGTTGATGGTGCATTGATAATGTAAGGGATATTTGATATTGTTCATAGTGTCAATGTCTATGAACGGTGGTGACCACTTACTTATCATCAGGTGTGACAGTATTCACAACCCCGGGCCTCGGAAAGCACGTAGCGCACTCGGTCCACGCCTACGCACTCTCAGACTCTTCCCAAAATAATAATTAGAAAAAAATATAAAATAATGCAAACATATTAATACTTTTTAGGAATCTATACTAATATTAGAAATGCGAAAGTAACTCTGAATGTTTGTTACGCTTTCAAGGCTAAGCCACTGAACCGATTTTGATAACATTTTGTATGAAGCAACATTGAAGGATAGACATACTTTTTATACCTGTCCCTCTCCCCCACGGGCGAAGCTGTTGGTGAATACTATTAACTTTTATCTATGGCTTAAATATGTATACAAAACTAAATTAAAAAAATAGATATTTTAAAAATTGTGAATGGTGACGCGAATGGTAGCATTTCTTCGTTGAATCGCCAATCCCGATCCCAATTTTTTTTATTTATAATTTAATTATTTTATTTATTATAGGATCCAATGTATAAAAATACTACTTACTACTAAGGCTTACTGATATTTAAATATAATAATATTATATATTATATGATATAAGATCTGACCATAATCCAGTTGTAGCGACAAATTTCATGTAGACTCAACTAAAGAAGATAACACAGTACCACGCAATAGACGTGATGAAACTTAAAGAGCTTAACATCAAAGATAAAGTGGCGAAAGAAATAAACGAGTGGGCAACAGATGAGAAACCTGGGATAATACGTACGGTAGAGGAAGAGTGGTGTTCAATGAAGAACAAAATATTAAACATCAATAAGAAACACTTGAAAAGAGATTGTATTCCTAAGCAGAGTTGGATGACAAAAAAAAATAATCTTATCGAAGAAAGGAGAATCTACAAGAATTCTGACAATAACAAGTCTACTGAGATTGATAAGCAATTTCGGCGCGAAGTTCGTTATGCTAGAGATGCTTGGTATCAGTGTAAGTGTAATTTTGTGGAGGACCTTTATGCTAAACATGATGCATTTAACCTGCATAAGGAAATAAAATCTTTATTTGGGCACAAAAAGACCACTCTCCAACTTACGGACGAAAATAATATTCCCATTTTAGATATATCAGGAAAAAAACACCTATGGGAAAAATACATTTTATCAATGTTTGCCGACGATTTTCGAAGCATAGCGGTAAATTATGATCCAAATAAGGGATATCCTATCCTGAAAAATGAGGTCATAAACGCTCTTAAAAAAGCTAAAACGGGAAAATCAACCGGACTGGATAATGTTCACATAGAGGTACTCAAACTTATTAAAGACGAAAATATTGACTTCCTGGTTAAACTCTTTAATTTGGTATACGACTCTGGCCACTTACCCAAAGAATGGCTAACCTCAACTTTTATAAAGCTTCCTAAGAAGACCAACGCAAGAAGGTGCGAAGAGTTTCGAACGATTAGCCTTATGAGCCAAGTATTGAAACTATTTCTGAATATCATCCACGAGCGAATAAGAGCGACGAACAACTCGCAGACAGTTAGTTTGGCTTTCAAAAAGGAGTAGGCACGAGAGAGGCTCTTTTTGCAATGCAGGTTCTCGTACAAAAATGCAGAGACATGCAACAAGACGTTTTTCTTTGTTTCATCAATTACCGAAAAGCCTTTGACAAAGTACTGCACGACCGTCTAATTGCAATATTACATGATATCGGCTTAGATGACAAAGATGTACGTATTATCCAGAATCTGTATTGGAACCAGAAGACTACTGTACGAGATGACAATGAGGAGACTGATGAGGTAGAAATAAAGATAGGAGTCTGATAGAGCTGTATATTATCACCCACGCTATTTAATTTGTACTCGGAAAAAATAATAACAGAAGCAATTGAAGACCTAGAATGTGGAGTCAAAATAAATGACCGCTATATTAACAACACCAGATACGCTGACGATACAGTCCTAACAGCATCATCTCCTGAAGAGCTGCAATTAATTATGTGCCGTGTTAATGAGGATCATGGTATTGTCTAAACATAGCTTTGATGACATCGCTATCATTGTAGCAGGCCAAAAAATTGAGAGAGTGCGCAAGTACAAATATCTGGGGACATGGCTTAATGACACCTGGAGCTGTGAACAGGAGGTAAAGACTCGCATCGAAATAACTCGAAGCCTTCTGCACGTTAAAAAAGTACTCTCCAATCGCAGACTTAAAATCCCTGCGCATACGAATCCTACATAGTTACATCTGGCCTATACTTCTTTACGGATGCGAGGCATGGACAATTAAAAAAGACCTCAAAAAACGTATAGAAGCTTTCGAGATGTGTGCATATAAAGATACATTAGCCATAAGTTGGACTCAAAAGGTCTCGAACGTGGAAGTTCTGCGACGCGTCAACCAAAAACGGCAACTTTTGGAGACTGTCAAGAAGAGAAAAATTGCATATCTCGGACACGTGCTTAGGCATGAAAGATATGAACTTTTGCAATTATGATGGGAAAAGTTGCCGGAAGGAAAGCTGTTGGGCGCAGAAAAAATCTTGGCTGTGCAACATCCGAGAATGGACGGGAATTGTGAGTGCTGTCGATTTCTTTCGCCTCGCGAATAACAAAAGGAGAATTCAAAGCTAACTGCCAACCTTCGCTAGTCGGAGTGGCACTCGAAGAAGAAGCATATTATATATTGTATTGTCAAGAAGAGTTATCATATTTAGTCATTAAAACTGAAGTAAGCACAAACTAAGCACGCTCTCTGTCCTTAGTCGCATAGTCAATACACATAACGAGCAACACTCGGAAATTGATTTGTTCAACATGTCAAAGCCAGCATTTAAAAATGCTAGCAATATAAAAGATAAAAATACAACACACAAACACAAAAACATACTCACACAGACTCATTCATTAAATCTCTTAATGTACTTACCGTCTTCTTAGTTCATTTCATTCAATATAAGTTTAAAGTAGTTGAGTCACGTGTTATATAAATAATACTTAATATAATAATGTATGTTATAAACTGTTGGATTACCAAATGAATAAATCTCTAGTGAAATATTTTACTTTCAATGTTCTACTACCACCCCTGTAAACCATGAGGGATGCCGTGCGATCACATAGCGATTAGATTTTCATGAAGCTTTGCTGATTTCGATGAGCTATCCAGAAGTGATAGACGAATAACTTACCCTCAGAATAAAGTTATCGATAGTTCGAAGGTTATAGGCTTATAAATAAGTTATAAGTCTTATCGTAATACTTGGATTATTTTATATTAACAATGAGACTATATATACAATATATGTATAACTTTCATTTCCGGGATATATAAAAAAGTATTTTCGTTCCTATAACCGTACCGTAACCGTAACAGCCTGTGAGTGTCCCACTGCTGGGCTAAAGGCCTCCTCTCCCTTTTTGAGGAGAAGGTTTGGAGCTTATTCCACCACGCTGCTCCAATACGGGTTGGTGGAATACACATGTGGCACAATTTCAGCGAAACTAGACACATGCAGGTTTCCTCACGATGTTTTCCTTCACCGTCAGGCGAATTATAATCACAAATTAAGCACATGAAAATTCAGTGGTGCTTGCCCGGGTTTCAACCCACGATCATCGGTTAAGATTCACGCGTTCTTACCTGTTGTTACTTTGTTCTGGGCCATCTCGGCTGTATATTGATCAATAATATAATCAATAATGCAAAGATTAAAATTATTATTTATTCACCTATATACAAACACATTAACAAAATGCAAGAATATCGTGACTCGTTAATTTCACGTTCCGATAATTACTATACAACCAGAAGAAGCTATTTGTGACTTTTAAATCGTTTAATTTTGTATTACGTATATCTTCACACGTGTAAAGGTTTTTTGGCGCTTTGTTATATTAAGAGACACTTAAGGAAACTCTTGAATATCATAAAATTGACTTTTTTTTGAGAGGTTTGTAAGAGGAGGTTTCCCTCTTGAATCTTTGCACGTTTTATTGAAACTTGACATGAATGTATGTGACTAAAGTAGGAATGTACTGTATCGCCAAACAGGACCCAGTCAGTTCTAATCTTTCGAATGATTTGTCATATTTTCTCGCAATCTAAGGAACAATAGAGAATTAATTTCTAAAATTGCACAAGAAAAACCTCCTTCCAAAGCAGGGCTGTAATCATTATCAATACCCAAACTCCGTTCTGCTACTGCAAATTTCTCGATAGAAAAACCCAATAACTTTTAAATATGATGATTTTCAGGCCTTGGTATCTATGGTCTTACCAGATACTACTATACCTAAATATATATTAAGCATCTTGAAGAATTCAAGAAGTGAATAATAAGTATAAAAATCTCGAATTGTTCATTTTTAAAAATAGAACACCAAACCATACAAATTGATGTAAATAACCCACTCAATTACTCTTCAAATCCAAATAACATATTTGAAAACATTCAACAAATCACGTGACGCGCCAATTAATTAATTACTTTACCTTTCTCTCTGTTTGTTAGTACAAAATTGCGATTTTAAATAAGCGCGCGTCATTTGTTTAAATAATGCTGTTTTATCGATTAAGGAATCTGCTAATTATGTAAAAAACAACGAACAAATGAAAAGTCACCACTCAGACGATTTTTCGCAAAGCTTTTTACTTGTCAATCAATTTCAGTCGTTACTCGCTTCACAATGTCTTGAATATAACTGTAATTCGAAATCCTGTGCCTTTTTCCCTATAGGATAGTCAAGTTTTTTGCTCGTTTTACAAAATCTTCAATTAACTCTCTGTAACGTCGCTTTGACGTTCAAGCTAATTTCCAGGCCATTTTTTTTTCTCAATCGCAATTTCTTCAGGAAAATTGCAGTTTTATATATATTTTTTATCTTTATTTTGACTAATGAACCGTTATATTCCTAATTGATGTTAAATATTTCAAATTAGAGATACGATTTATTGTAACTCAACGCCTTTATTTGTTGTTTATCGCACGCAGTTAATTAAAAACGGAAACTGGCATGCAATTTTTTTTTCCGAATAATCCCATTCTCATCAATAGAATTGATTTTCTTTAACATCGGCCATTCTTGGAGACTGGTTATCTGAACGGGAAGTTTTATAATGCAAAAGTAAGAGCGCAAACTCATTTGAATTATCATAAGTCGATGAGATAGCAATTCGTCCGAAGAGAGATCGGGCGAAGGATCAACGGCTTTTAATGCTTTCGAGGCTCGAAAGCATAACACAAGTTCCTAACTCCGGGCCGCTTCTGAAGATACAGGTTCCGGGGTTAGAACACAGGAACTCAGAGTTCTGCGCTTCTAAACAATGAGGCTGTTATCAGAAATATGTACATAGTGACACTGCTTAAATCACAAAAGCCAGAAAAATTAACATTTGAAATATACCCAAAATAATTTCCGTTTCATAATAATCGGGTAATATGCCATAAAAATATGTTATTTCTATGAAGGAAATCCACATAACAAGTCTACTGCTATTTCATAATTCCAGTATCCTCAAGAGCTTAATATAATATATTACAACTGTTAGGTAAGGATAGTTTGTACGCTTTCATCCTGATATATCCCAGAGGAATAATACTGGCTGTAAATGAGGAGTAGACTTATTATATGGGAAATTTTATATGAGCATTATTAACAGAGACGGCCCGAAGGATTGAACACGACACAGATTTTATAAAGGCAGACAATTTTAACCTGCTATATATCCAATTATATTATTATATATAAATGTTTTTGTTAATAAATTTATAAATCAATAAACGATTCTCTCAATAGACTTGCCACCGAAAGAATTTCAGATAATAATAATATCAATTAATAATATCATCATCATGCTGAAGAGCTTATAATGTATTCGAAAATTCAAATTATTTATATATCACTTAATATCTAACTTTAAAATATTTAAGATAGATATGACAAGGTTTTCCCGTCCAAGTCGCAAGTCTGACTCATGTACAAAATTGTCCCCTGACACCAATGACGGCAATGAGACGTTGAGGTAATCCACTGTTTCCTCTGAACATGTTTCGGTAGCTAAATTATGTGATATGCGTTTATTTAAAATTGTGTTACGTGCATGTTTGATGGCGATGTTTTATGAGAATATATTTACCGATATCTTAAGCTAGTAATATTTACATACAAAAAAAAAACATACACATAATTTTGCCTCCTGTTATCGAAATTGCAACAAAACCCTTTCTTTCGTCTTTTCGACGCTATAATTATTCTTATTATTTCCGAATTATAATTATTTCATTAAAAACAGAATTCTATTAAGATGATTATAAGTCAACAGTACATAAGTAGACAAGGGTCTATATAATAACAGTAAATTAATTAAAGCTACTATCATTATAAAGACTTCCCAGGCAAGCACCATACGAGCCGCTTGGTGGAATAAGCTGATTACAGATAAATATATTCATAAATCGATATTAATTGATTTTCACAATAATATTATTATTGAGCGGACGTGCGTTTGATGAAATTTGTTTATAAACCATAATACTTCAACATAATCAAATCAAAATTAAAATGATTTATTCAATATTGAAGCATTACACTTGCTTATTGATAGTCAGACCAGAAACTACCACCGGTTCGGAAGAGAAACACCCAGCCCTGAGAAGAACCGGTGAAAGAACCGGTGGAAAGAAGCGGCTAAAGAACCGAATATACTGGTGCACTATGAAGTTGCAATATATGTAATAAATATAGTTGGCTGCCTCTTTGGTCTAGTGGCTTAACGTAAGGCCGCAGATCTGGAGGTCCTAGGTTCAATTCCCAGGTTGGGCAAATAAAAAGTTGGGTTTTTCTGTAAGAAAATTCTCAGTAACAGCCCGGGGTCTGGAAGTTGGAAGTGTGTACACTCCCGTGCCTCGGAAAGCACGTAAAGCCATTGGTCCTGCGCCTGAACTCTTTCCGGTTGTGTCGGATTGCCATCCCATCGGATTATGATAGTTAGGGAATAGAGAGTGCACCTGTGTTGTGCACTATAATATGTCCTGCACAGTTTGCTAATCTTGAGAGTGACTACCCTGGCCGAAATCGGTCTGGAGGACCTTATAGTTGGCAACATCAGTTTCGGTTATCAGAGATGAGAGAGTTATCAAAATACACTCTTTATTGATACACTTTAGTTAACAAATTAATGCAATTACATAAACTTTTCCTGACACGTGTTGACAACACAGTGATTGTTAATTTTCCTTGACGAGTGCGTTTTAAAAGTTGGAAGCATTTAAAGACTCATTTATTTATTTGAAAAAGTTTATTGATCAACACAGTTGACAAGCCAGGCCCAGGCTTAACCGATGATCGTGGGTTCAAACTAAATTGTGATTATAATTCATCTCATGCTTGACGGTGAAAAAAAACATCGTGAGGAATCCTGCATGTGTTTAATTTCACTGAAATTCTGCCACATGTGCATTCCACCAACCCGCATTGGAGCTGCGTGGTAGAATAAGCTCCAAAAACCTTCTAATCAAAAAGGGAAAGGAGGCCTTAGCCCAGCAGTGGGACATTCACAGGCTGTTACTGTAGTGTACTGTACTGAACTGTACTAACTTTGTGAATGCCAAACACATCATGTGTTCCGGTTTGAAGGGTGATTGTAAAAGCAGTTTAATTTTAGCCACAAAGGACAGCTTTTCAGTTCCCAACGTTGATAGTATTGGCGATTGATTAATATTTCTTACAGCGCCGAAGCCTATGTCTATCTTCTTCTTCGGTATGGAGAGAGGTAGAAACGGGAGGTTGGGCGCAACTTAGTCAAGGCCAATGTCCAACGATTGTGATCGGCTGAATATTCATGATCAAAATCAAACCAAGCAATGTTATTAATAACATAATTTTAATGAAAAATTTTGCTTTTCAGGATTTATATGTTATTCTTGACAAAAAGCTATATAGTTATATAGTAGCTATATAGTTGTATCGGTAAAGAAATAATATGTTAATGTTATGTAATTATACGTTAAGATCAATTTTATTGTAACTACTAATGTGCTCAGTTTTTAGTGCATTTTATTTATTTATTTATTTTATCAAAAGAGAGTTCAACGTTATATATTCAGAAAAAATCATTTGTTATTGTATCTATAAAAATATTTTGACAAAATTTATATAAATTATAGACTAACTTAACAATAAAAAATATAAAATAAATTCTAATTGACAAAAATTAAAACAAAAAACAAAAAAAAAAACTCGAATACATAACTAAATTTTGATATAAATATAAATTAGTGCATTATAATGTTAATTTGAATCTATACATTAAAAGATAAAAAAAAGATAATTACTCTGTAAATATAAACAAAAATAAAATTGAATTATATATATTAAATTAAAATTAGAACTTTAATTTTTTTTTTAATTCTATACGTATATTTTTTAATCATAAAATTTCGTAAGATATTTAATGATTAAAAAAGTAATTAAAGTACTTCAACGATTTATAAAATATATCAAAATGAAATATATTTTTGGTAAACTATTGTAGCATTTTGTAGCTCTGTTCTGTGGGGCATTTAAACCTAAATTCGTACTTGAGATTACATATAAAACGTTAAGCATTAATTACTCTTGAATTTAGCCTAGGAGGCACCATGCTTAATTCTTGTAAAGTTTCCGAACAATCTATATCTCCTGCCATAATTATATGTAAAAAAAAAAACAAAGTAAATAAATGAAAAATATTTTTTTTTTATTCATTAATATTTTTTCTATAGACTAACGCCGGATGCGTTATCTTGTAGTAAATTGGTTTTTTAATATTAATTATATTTTTGCTTCGAATTTGTAATTCATAAGACCAAACATTAATTATTATTTACTCCTATACATTGGCGACTTATATATTTCAATATGTAAATATACAATATAATTACCATAATCTTAATATTAATCAAGAAATGTTAAGGCCAGTCTATTCTGTAAGAACAAACTCGAAACTCGACGCAAACGGTCGTGAAATATCAGAAAGTGATATGCGATATTGACCTTAATAATCATAAAAATAGTATATCAACATAAGTCGGTTGTTCACATATCACGGGTAAGTAATGAAAGGAGTTCTTGTAGAGAAGCACTGCTGCAAAGTGCATATAATACAAAAATCTAATAGGTTTTGTTTTGAAAACCTGACCAGTACAGAATTTAGTACCGATTAAAAACACTTAAAATATATTGATATTAAAACATAATATAAATAATGTTTTATATTTTATAAGAGTTGAAAATGAAACAAAATGTATTGGAGCCAGCAATTAAGGGAGAGTTTGCGGAAAGATGTTACAGCGCTCGTTCGTAGCTGTCGCTAAGCACTTTAGTATGTGTCGCGTTAAGGATAAACGAATCAAACGTTTTTAAATATAAATAAATAAATTAAAGTTCATTTGAAATACCACAATTTTCATAAAAAAAAAAAAACAAAATAAAATACTTGACTTAAACTATAACATAAATTTTAAATGTATTTATTAAAACAGTAAAATATTAAAAGTAAAACAGCTGACCCCCTTTCTTTTAGACATTATGAAAGTCCCCATTTATACTACAAACTATACGTAAATATACGTAAATGGATTATAAAATATATCATACTTAACTTGGGAGATTAAACTGCTTTTTATATACTTTATTGGATGACAGCTATTTTCATTTCATCTTCAAAATTACCTTTTAAACACACGTACAATACGTTCTACACACATTTCTATTTCAAAAAACAACTCAAAAATTGCAATTTCCTTTTTCTAAAAATAATTTTAATTTGAATTTCGAACAGAGGTTACCGCAAATATAACATTACGTAACAAATCATCATAATGGATCAAATGCATCGGCATTAACTCGATTACTGACCACAGTGTACAGTCTAATGACCGAATTCAGTGAGTGCCGTTTCCATATTCATGCGCCGTGGCCGTGCATTAGGTAATTGATAGTGGCCGCCATGACACTTCTAGTATACAGTCAGTCTGTGTATATTGGGCTCTTGGAAACGTAGGCTTTTAGAAAAAAAATGAAAATAGAAAATGATACGGTATCAGAGTGAAATAGCAATCGTTACAGAACGCCCACTGAGCGAAATCACCAATTGGCGTGAAATTTTTTCTTAAAGGTTAAAGTGATCTTAAATTTTTGTACTAACTAAAGATCGCAAAAAGGTGTAATTAAAAACACATAACACTGCATTAAAGCTTACCATTTTTATATCATGTTTGGTGGTGGACAAAAGTAACATGAACCCGCATATGTTGAGTTAAAATCTATCACCTATATCCACACACTACCTAGTATCCTATCTAGGGTACTAGGTGTCACAGTGATTGTGACTTCAATATAACAGTGACAAATATCTATTTAAAATTATATATTATTATATTTTTATATATTATTTATTTATTTAGTCCAAATGCTGAGTCTAACGGAGAGGCAATAATTTTTACTGGTGGTAGTGCTTTGTGCAAGCTCGTCTGGGTAGGTACCACCCACTGATCAGATATTCTACCGAAAATATCAGTACTTGATATTGTTGTGTTCCGGTTTGAAGGATGAGTGAGCCAGTATAATTACAGGCACAAGAGACATAAAATCTTAGTTCCCAAGGTTGGTGGCGCATTGGCTATGTAAGCGATGGTTGACATTTCTTACAATGCCAATGTCTAAGGGCGTTGGTGGCCCATATGCTCGTTCGCCTTCCTATTCTGTAAAAAAAAGTGCCATCGTCATGGGTACAATGCCACAGGATAATATTTTAGACGGCGTATTTTTACTAAAAATTCGTAATATGTATTTTGTTTTATTATTTTTATTTTATATGTTATAAAAATGACTGTACATAGTTTCCTTAATAAACAAACTTAATCTATTTCAAATACTAAGTACCAATCACATATTGACCAAATTTTTTCTCAGCGATGGACAAAGTATTTATTCAAGGACGGTAACAGTGACCGACGATGCTTCACGTTGTGATTATCACAGGTAAAAAATACCGCTGTAAATACCGCCTAATGATATTTAATAGTACCATTATTTTATGAGTATGAATTACTGCCTCGTTGGTCTAGTGGCTTTATGTAAGGCCGCAGACCCGAAGGTCCTGGGTTCAATTCTCAGGTCGGGCCAATAAAATGTTATTGGGTTTTTCTGTCAGAAAATACTCAGTAGCAGCCCGGAGTCTGGAATGTGGAAGTGTGTTCACTCCCGTGCCTCGGAAAGCACGTAAAGCCGTTGGTCCTGCGCCTGAACTCTTTCCGGTCGTGTCGGATTGCCGTCCCATCGGATTATGAGAGTTAGGGAATAAAGTGTGCACCTGTGTTTGCGCACACACTTGTGCGCTATAATATCTCCTGCGTAGTTGGCTAATCTCTCTTGAGATTGGCCGCCGTGGCCGAAATCGGTCTGGAGGACATTATTATTATTATTATTATTTTATGAGTATTTATTTTGATCCTAGTATATATCAAATTCCTGTCTTGTACCGATCTTAATATTTTTTTATTACACGTATAAATAAGTTAATAAATATTAAATCGAATTCATCAACCTGAACACGTTTGTTACGTAGTCTCAAAGCAAGTAAGCAATTGACGTAAAACTTTAACGATACGAAATAGCTAGGCTTCCAATACACGAACGCTTGACCTAGATTGTTCGAAAGTCAAACTCAAACGGGGATTTTCGATGTCGTAACTAGTGACAACGACTTTTGAGGTGCTTTTGTTTTTTATTTGCTTAATATGAAATTTTAAAAAGCTATTGTATTTTATTGAAAATTTCATAAAGCTTTCATTTATTCTTCATCCATACAAAATGATTAATTAAAAGGGACTACACAAAAAAAGGAATAAAAATATTTCAAATATTTTTATCATCATATAGTACACTTATAATATTTTCCTTCAAGAATAAGTTTTTTTTTGTGTGATAGGGCAAATGATGAAATGGCTACCTAAAGGTAAGTGGTCACCACCGCCCATAGACATTAGCTTTATAAGAAATAGAAATAGCATTCCTAACATCGCCAATACACTACCAACCTTTGGAACTAAGATGTTATATCCCTTCTGCCTGTAGTTACACTAGCTCACTCACGCTTCAAACTGAAACGCAACAATACTAAGTACTGTTAAGTGGTAGAAAATTCCAGAGGGGCTTTCACAAAGAGCTACAATCTCTTAAAGCAATTCATGGATAAAGTAAAAACCTTATAGACGTAAAAATACATACGTGTACCAACTTTCACGATAATCGGGGAATCGGTCTCGAAGTTTGAAATTAACATCAAACATATATATACTAATGTAATGTTAAATAAATTTATTTATACTTTAAAATATGTTTAAAAAATCGTGAAAATCTATTTAATATAGAAACTATAATATATATGCGTTCACTATATAAATAATTCCAGTAAAATTTCATAAAGAAATAGTAGTTCCATTTTCTTTTTCATTTCGAATATTCGTGCAAAATTTTGCGACTCCTCGGCCGGGCGCTTTTGTTGCGTGCGCTAACAAACTAAAACAAATAAAGTAAAACTTTGTATGAGAAAATTGTAAAACTCGCACAGATCGAGACGAAAACCAGAAATACAAATTAGGCTTAAAAATAGTAAAATATTGAAACTTAAGCTAGATTTATTTTTACGTATAATATACTGATATTAATAATAATATCGTAACGATTTGGTCATCTATATGTTATACTTAGAATTATACTGTATTTATTAGTAAAAATAGTACAAAGTAACAAGCTGTTAATGGCCCACTGCTGGGCTAAAGTCTCCTCTCGATGAAAAGGTTTTGAGATTAGTATTCTACCACGCTGCTCAAACACGGATTGGTTGAAACGCATAAAAGTAGAAAAGTTACAGGAAGTGAAAGTCCCATAGGCTAAGGCCTCCTCTCCACATTGACATGTGTGTGCCAACACTACACAGAAGAATTTAAATTCATTGGTGCTTACTTGGGTTTGAATCCGCGATCATCGGCTAAGAGTCAAGCGTTTTATACACTGTGTTATCTCGGCTTTACATAAGGTAAGGTCCAACATATGCAGGGTTCACGATGTTTTCTTTTACGTTTTAAAAGCTTCACAATGTTTGAGCGAAAATTAAATGTTGCAATATCAACCTAAAAAGTAACCGTGAAAACTGCAGATCAGTTATGTTGTTTTAATTTTTTTTTTCAAATGACGAAGAGCATCGGTTAACTTATAAAAATATTGTTAAAAAACACCTCGGGCTTGTTTTAAGTATAAATACGTAGATATACGCATAGATAATTATTCTTCGCGTTAAAATTTATTAAATACCGTTTTTTAAAGGATATAATTTTTTTCGGTGAAATATATTTTAGCATCGTTATTATAAAGCGTTTTCGATAAAAAATATCTCGACGACTTCTATATTTAAAATATTCTAATATATATGTTTAAATAAATTCGTAATAAATACAATTAATATAAAAAAAATTGAGATTACTCGCCATATAGTTGTTTACAAAACTAAATAAATTGAATTAAAATATATCATTTTTTCATTATAAATTATAACGAAATGTTAATTTAGACAACGGCCATTGTTACTCAGTGTTTCCAGTAACAATAATAATAATTGGTGGCTGGAGGGTGTATTTTTGAATAGCAGTACCACTGGTACTCTTTCGGTAGGAACAAAAGATATAGCGAGAGATACTTTGGTTTTGTGTTTGTTGTTCTAGAGGACAATGACTGCGTCTAAGAATTTAAGAACATAAATGTTAATGAGTTCTGCGAATTTCTTGGGATACGGTTATATTAAAAATAGGTAGTCATGGCGTCTGTCGACAGAAGTGACAACTTAAAACTATGATGTCACAATGTTCTTTTTGTAAATTTTTAATTGATTGTAATATCAACATTTTTCATCACGTGTAATAAATTTTACATATAATTATATGGCTAATTTCAATACCTCATATTAATATATATAAGCCGATATACATAAGCCGAGATGGCCTAGTGGTTAGAACGCGTGAATCTTAACCGATGATCGTGGGTTCAAACCCGGGCAAGCACCACGGAATTTTCATGCCACATTCTGCCACACGTGTATTCTACCAACCCGCATTGGAGCAGCGTGGTGGAATAAGCTCCAAACCTTCTCCTCAAAAGGGAGATGAGGCCTTAGCCCAGCAGTGGGACATTAACAGGCTATTACTGTACTGTACTACTGTATATTAATATATACATAAGATCCTCCAGACCGATTTCGGCCACTCATGAGAGATTAACCAACTACGCATGACATATTATAGTGCACAAGTGTGTGCGCAAACACAGTTGCACTCTCTATTCAAATTCAATAGCACGTATTTGATAAAGTAATTTAAAATTATGTTTTGATCTTTTCAGTAATAAATTAAATAACTTACTTGCTGAATGTCACGGGCAGGACTCGATTAAAACTCCAACGGAAAAACAAAACGAATTTTTGCTTTTTTTTTTTGCATAACTTCGAAGTTTTTTAAAACTAATTATACGAAACAGAACGTTTTGTTGAAGATTAACGTTTTAATAATTTCATTTTCCGCCGGTTTTTTTTTATTTAAAATAAAACTGACACTTAATGGTACTGGTAACTGGGTAGGTAAACAAAATATATTGTATGGTCAAATGGCAATATTACTTATTGGCATTGTTGCATTCCAGATTAAAGGTTTAGTGGATCAGTGTAACTACAGGCACAAGAGATATAACGTCTTACTTCTTAAGGTTGGTGGCGCATTTGCGATATAAGGCCTGTTTAATATTTCTTACAATGCCTGTGGGCAGTGCTGCCCACTTATTATGAGATGTCCCATTTGCCAGAATGGCTACCTGTTTACAATAAGAAACTCAGGACATGTCACACATTTCTGCATTATAATGTTGCACTGTTGGCTAGTTGAGGTTGATAGCCATGACCAAAATGAATCAGATTTGCATCATTATATCACGACATCTCGAGAAAAAAGTGAATTACCATTAAATAACCAAACTACATATATGTGTTATAGGAACAATTAGTTGATCTTGTTATTACATTTCCAACTCTTTTAAACCTTATACACTTTTATAAATCTTATATTTATAAGTATTTATTTTTGTTATTCTAAATTTTATAGACATTCACCGGCAACGGCGGCTGCTCTCAAAAGATTAGCCAACTACGCTGGACATATTATAGCGCAAACACAGGTTTGTCTCACTCACATAATCCGATGGGACAGATCGACAGAAAAGCCGACACGACCGGAAAGAGTTCAGGCGAAGGACCAACGGCGATGCTTGCAGAAGTCGGAAGTATGTATTCCCGGTATGAAACACATTTCCAACTTCGAACACTCCGTGCAGCTATGAAGATTTTTTCGATAAAAAAAAATCCGTTAATGTTAAATCGGCCTAACCTGGGCTTCGAAACCAGGACCTCGAGATTTACGGCCACTAGACCGACGAGGCAGTTTTGTAATATATAAATAAAACACTACCAATTATCGTAGAAAATTTTATATAAATAAAAATGTCACATCGATCGATTATTATCATCACAATATATCTAAATCTTTAAAGCTTAGAAATTTGAAATTTGGCACGTTCCACTTGGCTTTTGTGCTCGCTGTGAAACGAATTTCGAAATCGACTGCGAAATAATACGAGAGTTGACAAAGGATATACGAAATGTTAAAAAAAAATAACAGCTATTGAAGAAAAAATTACATCGATAGTAATGACAATGTAACTGTAAATTTACCTTAACTTTATGTGACTAACTGTAAAGTATAACTAAAACAGCGATCTATGGGCCCGATGTTCCCCTTTTATTTGTCGTATTTGACACATTATCATTATGTGTCAAGTCATTGATAACAACTTAAGGCCTTGATTTCTGAGCTTAGTGTTGCAATCTATTAAATTAAATTGCAAATTTAATTTTCAAACACCTATTTTTAAGACCGAGCCTCCCCTTTCCTTTTTGAAGCAATATTAAGTATTTGCCTCCTTTATTTAATAATATAATATTATGATATCGAAACTAGAGTCGCTTATACAGTGCCCTGTTTGAAACTTCAACCGTTTTGCTGTATACGAAAACCCGCCAAGTATTTTAAATCAATCATCCTGTATATTGTTATACAGCATCAACAATTACATAGATAAAGCACTCATCTATATTTAAAATAACTGATTTATTATATGTATAGATAAAAAAATATATGAATAACTAATATCATAGTTATATTATAACTTTTTTCTTCAAAATATTGAATCGTTAAACATTTTACAAGTAACTTAAATACTATATCTATATACATAAAAATGTATGTTAATATATGTTTTTGAGAGAGGGTTATGTTATAATTATATTATAATTTGACAAAAACCGTGATATTGTAATGACATTATAATTGTAACGAATTTTGGTCATCGTTCCAATCTTAAACAACATCAAAAACCAGTTTTAGTTAAATTGTGTATTTGAAACAATTTTAATAATAGAATATGACTGTTTGATTATGAAACGGTCACTGATTGGTCTGCAAATTCATTCATTTTGACATAATATGTCAAAGAATGGACCAATCAAAACACACCTCGTGTTGCTACCATTGATAATTCAACTAGTGTTATTTATTATGTGTTTATTTACAGTGAAATTAATATTCAGCCGAAATTTGATTTTTTGATTTAGTTATTGTTCTTAATATGTTAACAGAAAAGACAAATGGTTTGAAAAATAATACGAATGGTGTTTTTTATGTTTATACAATTACTTACTACTAATAAACAATAGGTAACTAATAAAAACATTAAAAAAAACTTTTTCAATTATAACCTACAACTTTCGAACATACGCTATGTTTAAGTGGTCGATGTACAATAAAAATTTAATATAATGTACTCACACAAACATTATCATTTAGTATACGTAAAAATACTGCGCTCAAGCCGCACCATAATTTCCTAAGGCTTGTTTCACAAATTGTCGTACACTTTATTAGCCTTAGTACTAGAATAACAGTACAAGAATAGGACTCTCCCGGCAAAGAAAATATTCCATAGAGCGCCTTGTCATTCAAGGTAAGGTGGATGGCACACAGACCACGTGGAAGTACGCCCATGCGATCGACCGACCGAATAAAAGCAACTGTTCTGTACTGGCCCTTTGCATGGGTGCACCAGGCTCACCACTTATAGGGACATATTACGAAATCTCGTGAGGCGAATAACATCTGCGCCGAGCAATTCGTAATACTACATGACGGCCACGAACGCTCTGATAAGAGTGTCACGGCGAAGAAGAATAAGACTAGAAAATAAGAATTTTAAATTCAAAATAAGAATCTAATTCAACATTCAGATAAAACAGATTCTCCTATTTGTTATTATTTAATAATCAATTCCATTGTTTTAAATGATTGATTATTATTATCAATTTAAATCCCACATTTCATCCATAAATTAAATTTTGCAACCTTCCAAAACTTTCAAACTTCACAACTATTCGAAATATTATATCGGTGGAAGCTGAATGCAGAACTAACATTAATTTTCGAGGGAACATTGCAAATACTCTCAGACAACATTCCGTTGCAATCATGTTTAAATTTTGCCAGTTTATTTCCATTTGATATATTAAACAGTAAACGTACGATACATATAAATTGAAGTATATTATGAACTTTTATAGTAACTTATATATACAGTACAGTAAAAGCCTGTTAATGTCCCACTGCTGGGCTAAGGCCTCCTCTCCCTTTTAAGAAGAAGGTTTGGAGCTTATTCCACCACGCTGCTCCAATGCGGGTTGGTAGAATGCACGTGTGGCATAATTTCAATGAAATTAGACACATGCAGGTTTCCTTACGCTATCTTCCTTCACCGTCAAGCACATATTATAAACACAAATTAAGCACATGAAAATTCAGTGGTGCTTGCCCGGGTTTGAACCCACGATCATCGGTTAAGATTCACGCGTTCTAACCACTAGGCCATCTCGGCTAAGGGTACTTATATAAGGTGAAGGAAAACATCGTGAGGAAACCTGCATGTGTCGAATTTCACTGAAATTCTGCCACATGTGTATTCCACCAACCCGCATTGGAGCAGCATGATGGAATAAGCTCCAAACCTTCTCCTCAAAAAGAGAGAGGAGGCCTTAGCCCAGCAGTGGGACATTAACAGGCTGTTACTGTTACTGTATTGACTATAATGATTATAACATTTAAAGAATTCATATCAAAATTATCACCTTAAATCTGGTATTGATCGTCGCGAGTAAGATAAGCATTGAGTTTTTTTATATAGGTATGCGGTAGCATTTAGGCCACCTGATAGTAAGTGGTCACCAACGCCCATAGACATTGGCAATGTAAGAAATGTTAACCATCGCTTACATCGCCAATGCGCCACCAACCTTGGGAACTAAGATGTTATTCTTGTGCCTGTAATTACACTGGCTCACTCGCCCTTCAAACCGGAATACAACAATAACAAGTTATGGATACAACCCCAGACGAGCTTGCACAAAGCTCTACCACCAGTAAATATGTAAGCCTATTCGATTTAATTGTTATACTAATTGTTTTGTAATTTTCTCTGTAAGTGATTTAAATGTTAATCTTTTGAGAAAATAAATGTCTCTAGCCGTATAAATAAAGTATAATATATTTCTACGTTTACGTGAATGCTTCGAGTGGACGTCAGTAATCAAAAATCTGAAACTGCGTGGAGCTGCTCAAAGAAGACTCGGAATCGTTTTAATCAAAATCAGATGCATAATTATTTCTTAGTCGGAAATCAAACTCATTGATTTGAACAGAATAAATATAGATCCTTTTAAAATAAAATACCTGGAATAAATTTTATACAGTAACCTACAAAAAGTGTTCATGGTTTTATGTTGACAGTACTTGGACAGAGATTCGGCTTTCGACACACTACTTATATATACTAATATTATAAATAAAAAGTAACTTTGTTCGTCTGTCTGTCTGTCATAGCTAAACCACTGAACTGATTTTGATGAAATTTGGTAAAAAGTAAGCTTGAACCTTAAGAACATAGGCAGAACATACTTTTTATACATAGTATCCTCCCCAAACACGAGCTTGCACAAAGCCCTACCACCAGCATTTTTATAGACTGCTGGTGCATGAGACGGCTAAACCAGTAACAACCTGATATTTTGCTAAGTAATTCGGAAGATAATAATAATATCGGATCATCAAGTAGAACTGATTATACACAACAGTGACTAACAACGACTTTCGGCTCAATTTATTTTTTCTGACATGTCCCACATATGACTGATTTATTATTAATGTATCTACCTAAAATTATTACCAGCCTGTAAATATCCCACAACTGGACTAAGGCGACCTTTTAAAGAGAAGTTTTCAAGCTTATACCAACATAAATTTTTTTTTCTCGCAGTGGAAACATTCATAAAGGTACCACATGGGGGTGGAAACGAGTTATGTGGGATTCTTACCCACTAAAACCACTGCGATGGCCGTCCTCAGCACGGATCGGAGAGGATCGTGTTGATATTCCACCACGCTACTCCAATGAATACAGTACTCCAAAGATACTATTTTCCAAAGATTCCTAGAGGAAACAATTATTGATAAAACAACTGTAATTAATCACAATCAACATGACAATTCAATACAAAGCAAAGAATTCAAATTAGAAACGCGTTCCAAAATTATAAACTAACAAAACCTGCGGCTTCGCCAGCCTAGAATTCAGTTTGCGATAAAAATCCTTAAAAGTCCGCCATTATAATATACATTATTATATTTGAATTACACACAATATTTTTATACAAACAAATTATTTATATCATTCGGAAGCAGCGATAAACTAAAAAAAAAAACAAACGTTGTTTTTATTTTGGAACTCATATGTAAAATATAACTCATATGTATTATATTAACTTAAAAAGAGGCACTTATTTTAACATTCAAGATATACTTCCATTTCTAGCTAGCGCCGACTTCGTACGGACAAAATAAGGATTATATCCAGTGCTAAAATAAAAATGAATTTTTCAATTCAAGCCATTTCCTAAGATAAGCTGGTTCACCCAAGCTCTTCAGCTATATAAACCAAATTATCTCTATGAAGCATCCAAGCAACATATCCCTGAACTATTACAAATACGCTATTATCATTGGAAGTTCCAAAACCAACATTGAATTCCCAACGAACAGGTACCATTCCAAATATTCGCCCACAAAATTCGCTTGCAATCGTATATAATGATGCGAGTCTATATTGGTTCATACATTTTTGGTTCATTGCAATTTACATATATTAATTTGTGAATTGTTAACTTTGATTAATAAATACTTACCTATTATAATTGAAGTTTTTTATTTAATTATCTAAGTTATATAAGTTAGATTCGTTTAAATTTTAATAAATAATTAGATTATAGTGTAGTTTGAAAAATAAAATCAAAAAAGTTTTTTAAATGTATAAGCTAGCGCTTGACTGTTATCACACCTGATGGAAAGTGATGATACAGTCTAAGGTGGAGCGCGCTTGCCTAGAAGATGTCTATTCTCTCTTGACTTGAAGGTACCCATATTATAGGTGGTGGGGAAAACGGAGGTCGGGAGGGTATTCCAGACCTTGACGGTGCGTATCAGAAACGAGGAAGCAAATCGTTTCATCCGTTTAATAAATACGTCAACTACGTACGGGTGCAGATCTTCATATCACATAATAACTTTAATTAATGCACGCATCTATGTAAACTAAAAATTTAACTAATTTATTTTATTTTAATCTCATAAGTGAACAATATGTTCTTAATGAGATATAAACGTCTTAAAATTAATATCTGTAAGTATGTAAGTTGTTAGAAACTTAGCGTAATCATAATAAAAGCATATATGGTCTCATCTTGATGAGAATATTTGGAGTTTATAATATATATGTCGGCGGGAGCGATGCCTGAGAGATACTACTGTCTCCAACTTGAGTTGGTGGTACAGGGTCCATGGCGTGGGTGGCGATAATGATAGCGTACACTTCATATAACCTTACTTTATTTTCTTATGAAAACAATAAACACACTTAAAAATAAACTAGGTAAACCGACAGTTTCCTTTAGGATAAGCTAGACGGCATTGTGTACGCCTTCCTAGTACTTACTACACAGCCGATTGGTGTTGTTGGTACATAATTTGTCTTTCACGCTGAAGGTTGTGGGTTCGATTACCACCCAGGACAGACATTTGTGTGCATGAACATGTCTGTTTGTCCTAAGTCTGGATGTAATTATCTATATAAGTATGTATTTACGAAAGAAAAGTAGTGTATGTCAGTTGTCTGGTTTCCATAGTACAAGCTCTGCTTGTTTGGGATCAGATGGCCGTGTGTGAATAATGTCCCAGGATATTATATAAATATATAATATGAAATCATCCTAAATGAACAATGGCAGTAAAAATAAACTATAATATTTGAAAATACCATTTCGAATATCTAGTCATTCATAAAAACGGATTTGTAGTTATTTAAATGTATTATACATTTAAATAAGTTACGATAAGGAAAGTACTTTACATTTGAAACCGTTGCATCTGAAAACAACACTGTGAAATTCAATACACTCATAAAGTAACTTAAGTGTTATATTTTTAAAGTATTAAACATTTCCGTTTTACCCTGTGATATAGTAAAAGTAACGATTGTTGTGATGTTAGTGTTTAAAGTTATTTTAGTATTATATTATTATTATTATTGATAGACTATTATTGCCTTCGGTAAATAATAATAATAATATTTATCGCATACACTAAAAGTAGTGATCACTTTCAGATATGACGAGCCGGTTGGCGTGGTTGCTAGACACCGACACCGATTCACGCCGAAGGTTGTAGTTTCGATTCCCACCCAAGACATACATTTGTGTGCATGAACATGTCTGTTTGTCCTGAGTCTGGGTGTAATTACCTATATAAGTATATTGTAAAAAATTTCCTGTGTTTAATTTGTTATTGTTATAACATCGTGAGGAAACCTGTATGTATGTGTCCAATTTCATGGAAATTCTGCCACATGTGTATTCCACCGACACGCTCATGTTCCAATGAACAGCGTGGTGGAATAAGCTCCAAGCCTTCTCCTCAAAAAGGGAAAGGAGCCCTTATCCCAGCAGTGAGACATTCATAGGATGTTACTGTTACTGTATATATAAAGCATATATAGACATATATATGTAGCATATATTAACTTTAGTTTTGTGGTAGGGCTGTGTGCAGCCCCACCCGGGTAGGTCCTTCTTTTAAATATTCCGGAGGCATAAAGATCACTTATTGTATCGATTGCCTTAGCACAAGTGATTTTTTGTCCGTACTCGTTTTGTTTGAGGACTTATCGTATTTATTGTAATTTGTTTTTTAATTATATTTTTGTAATTAACTCAAAAATGGAGTGGAGGCCTTAGCCCAACAGTGGGACATTCACAGGCTGTTACTAGTATCTATTGATAATATTATTTTATTTTATTTATTATTATACCACGCACCACCTACCATCCCCTCAAATGAGATCCTTATGAATAAGGCCGCAAAAGTTGTATGCTAATTAGGTGGTATCCAGGTTTTATGTATTTTTTATTTTGTTTGTCGTACAATAAGTTGTATACTATTTCACATTATACATCTAAAAATGTACCTAACTAAGCAGCAATATTTAACATTGTTGTGTTCCGGTTTTTAGGATGAATGTAACATCACAAACGTCATAATAACATCGCTTCGTTTGTGGAAAATTGATGATGAAAGGATTGGTAATATTTTGGTTGGTGTGGTTTGTGGTCCGGTGATCATTTACCATCAGGCAGTCAATTTGCCATTTTGCCTGCATATTTAAAATTTAAATTATAAACAATGTACATATAACATTGCGTTATTAAAGCAATAACATTATAAACGAACTCGCTTGCGTATAATGCTAAACATAGCGTAAGCTGCATGTACACGTGTCTCAGTATTAATATATAACATACGTGTAAACCCAACTTTAACCCCCACTGACACTGCACCCCATTGTTCATAAAGTCAGACAGATAGCCTGCCCACATCGTTTCGGTTTCAAACGGCGCTAACGTTCGCATAAGCAGTTTCATGTTGAGTCGATTTTGCAGTTCAATTTTGTACGATATAACATTTTCAATGTGACACATTCTACGAAATATTTATATTGGAATTTTATACTTGAATGTGAGTTATATTTTGCTTCTGAGAATCAATTTTTTTCATTTATTTATGTAGAGCAACCAACAGTACGAACAATTTTACAAAAGTAATAACATGATAAAAATAGTATTCGTAAAATCTTATACTGAAAATCGAAATAATTGATTAATTCGGTGACGTATTCTGGTTTGAAGGGTTTTTGATCCAGTAATAAAGGGCGTAACATTTTATGCCATGTGATATTCATACATTCTTTGTCACAATACACAAAGATAGAATCTGAAGATACTTACATGATACAACTCTTACATATAATATTTTTCACTTCTTAACTTTTCGTAGAGGACTATTTGCTCGCTTGCCTTCTGGATTATTTTTATAAACAAAAAGTTTCTATATCAATTTCACCAATTGAACACGTATTACCAAGGCCTATTCAGTTATCTGCGTTTTTGAACGTAATAAAATAATGTATACAAATAAAAGATACAAACGGCAATCATTTTTGGCTCAGATTCAACAATTAATTCCAATATTCATCATTTGATATTTGGAACGTAAGTTTTCAACTAAATAATACTTAGTTTAAATTTTACCCGTACGAAGTCGGACATTCTATTAAAATATAGTAACAAAAAAATTTCTATTTTTGCATACTCTTTAATATTTGCATACAAAGCATATATAACAATTCCGTTTATAATGTCAATTGAGATAATAGGATTGCAATACTCATTGAAAACGAAATACAATAAATTGGTATTCAAAAAACGAATACATTTTAACCGTTTTCATCACTCGGAATACTCTGTTACCGCTGCCATTTCAAAGCATTGCGGTGTGACTGAAAGATGCTGTTGGCCCGACGTCATATTATATGATTGGGGAAAATGTATCAATCAAATATGTTCCACCCAGTCCAGTTCCTAGACGAAGTTCTTGGGTTTTATTTGAATTAAAACATACAAAAAACGAATAAAAGTATATAGTTCTTTTATTGGAACAAATTATGTCCGAGTTCTATGTTCAAAATGGTGTTTTTTATCTGTGATGTCAATCTTAATACCTGTGATATGTTTCATTGATGTACGAACTTTGAGCAAAGCCCCTGTGACGAATGGGCATTGCCCTTTTGATGTATGTTTACTTAGTTTCTTGATCGTTCTCCTCGGTGGAATCTACTTTCGGAATTACCCTTATATTTAATTTAATCTTATATATTTTTTTTATTTTAGTTACAATGGAGTTAATATATAAACTTCTTTTTCTCGAATGTTGTTTTTGAAGGTTGTTTTCCGTGATATTTTTTTTTATTATTTAGACTTATGTCAGCCTGTTATGTCGATATATGATCATCAACGGCGATTAGAACATCTACATTTATGGATACACCAAGTATTTAATTTTGCGCTGGATTCAACTTTCTAATTTATTATTTTAAAATAAATTAAATTTTAATCCATACAGCGCTGTCGCAAGCCTGTAATCAACTTTAACTGTTTATTTTAAAGTAACTTATGAAAAACTGACGAATGACAGGAAAGTTTTCTCGCAGCGGCTGGATTTTGCATGGAAGAGCTCAACTCAGTGCTGTCAAAAAAAAAAGTCTTAGGTCCGACAGAGAACGATGCTGTCTCTGTCTCTGTCGGACCTAAGTCTTTTTTTTCTATAACAAATTAACTTAATTATCATATTCTATTTCAGTTTTCAACCACTATTGCTCTTAATTAGCATCGGTACAATTTCTTTATGCATTGTTTTGCATAATATAAATTAAGTATAATATACCTATACGTTCTTAACTATTATTTTAAGTTATAAGACACACATGGATCATGATGTAACATCCTATGTAACTGTAATTATAATGACTTACTCACAATTTCCGGGAACAATACAAAGTATTGATATATCACGAATAGAACAATTGATAAATATAAGTAGTACCCACTCATGCATACACAAAACTATCCAAGCAAAATATTTTAATAAGAACTTTTACACAACAAACTCCAGGTGGTGCCAAAGTTATTGGGTTTTTCTGTCGATGTTACTCAGTAGCAGCCCGGAGTCTGGAAGTTGGAGGTACGTCCGTCCCGTCCCTCGGGCAGCACGTAAAGCAGTTGATCCTGTGCACGAACTCTCCGGTCGTGTCGGATTGCCGTCCCACCGGATTATGAGAGTGAGGGAATCAAGAGTACATCTCTGTTTGCAAACACACTATTACACCATAATTTGTCCTGCGCAGTTATCTGTCTCTCTCTTGAGATTGGCTGTCGTGGTCAAAATCAGTCAGGAGAACATCATCATCCTCAATATAAAGTTAAAACTAAATTCATTTTCAGGCGCAAATATCGAATTAAAACATTAAATTACATACCTTTTATCAAAACAGCTATAATAAATAACGTGCTAAACCAGAGTAAGCTTGGTTTATACGAAGCGAAGCAATAAGAGCAAAAAATCTTACTAGTGAGATATTTACGTTAATGGTTTTGCATTTTATTAAATAAATTACAAGGTAAGTTATATTTTAGGTAAATTTTGGTAAACCTAAGCCACGCCATTAACCTAATTTTAGCCAGATTTCTACTCCAGCGTCCTATAATTTAGGTAATTGCAGCCTAGAGGCATTTCCATTAGATAAACTTACTGGATATCACTGTAAATACCTCATTTTTTAAATAGAAATATGTAAACAAATTTGCATAATTTTTATTCCGTTTAAATTTTTTTTTAAGCTGAGATTTATTTTCATTGAATTTTTATTTAATAAATCTCGCATATATTGTAAACGTTATAAAAAAATGACAAAGTGCGTCAACAGTTATATATACCTGTTTGACCAATATCGTCACGATTGATTTAAATCCTTACTAATATTATAAATGCGAATGTGAGTCTGCTTATTACACTTTCACACCTAAACCACTAAACTGATTTTAAGAATTCTTTCTTCAATGGAAAGCCACATTATCAGCGATAATCCCATGGGAACGAGTATTA
Source organism: Nymphalis urticae (assembly GCA_905147175.2). Lineage (NCBI taxonomy): Eukaryota > Metazoa > Arthropoda > Insecta > Lepidoptera > Nymphalidae > Nymphalis > Nymphalis urticae. The sequence continues at coordinate 5,856,313 of LR990008.1, forward strand.
CGTGGGTGAAACCGAGGGCAAAATGCTAGTTATTAATAATTCGTCATATACATCGCCTTAGCATCTTCACACTTCACTCCCTTATTGCTCGTAACTATTAAATATTTCGATATTCGGCTCGATATTGCACAGTTTTAAAATTTGATTGAATACTACAAATACATGTCGCCAACTGGCCAATGTCTACGTATTAACTATATATTATATAACTATGCCTTTGAATAATAATATAAAATTCTAATATTTAATTGACTATATTTTATATGTTTTCGTGTAAACAAATCAAAGGTAGGGTTTAAGATTATCATACATCAATTTCATCATAATCATACCCGTCTCCATTACCTTTTGACTTAATACCCAGAGCCCCGCCGATAATCACGATAACAGTTGATTAATTAACGTAATTAGGCCGTTTTACGATACCAGCTCAGAGGACTATTATGTTTATTTTGTTAGCTATGGAATAGATTTGATGATGATTGTATCAATAATTATACGAAACGATATATTTGTTTTTATAACTGGGTATTGATTTTGGTATTGGTTCACTTGGTGGGACCTATCCATGTGCCATTCTACCACACACTCATTACATCCAACGCCAAACAGCAATACTTAAGTATTGTTGCCCAAGGGTGTTTGCCAATGTTAGTGATGGTTTTACGATGTAAGGTATTGTTAATATTTCTTATCCTCGGAAACACGTAACGCTCTCGGTCTTACGCTTAAATTCTTTCTGGTCGTGATGGATTTTCTTTCCATCAGATTATGAGTGAGAGAAGAAAGAGTGCGTTGTGTTTTTAGATATTTCCGACATAGGGTCGTCCTTCTGTACTCGTTTTGTAGATATGGGATTTTTTGTAGCAACTATCGATATAACTATTTATACATACAAAAAAACTTTGTTATTAAATCAAATAAAACACTTACTTTTTTAAGTAACTTTATTTATTTCATGTCCTTCAATCAAAGGTTGTCTGGAAAAGATCGCTCTTTTAGCGATAAGATCGCCTTTTGTACATAAATAGTTTTTTTTATGTTTGTGTTTATAATGGTTTTAACTACTGGTAACTTTTTTGGTGTACAATAAAGCATATTCTATTCTAAATTGACTCGAGTAGGCCCAGTTGTTCGAACATCTGCATCTTAACCCAAGATTGTGGGTTCAAATCTGGGCAAGAGCCACTGAATTTTCATGTGCTTAATTTGGATTTATATTGGTTTTCTGCAAATCTGCAAGAGAAACCATCAAAGTTCGTCATATGTTATCCACACATGGTGGATACCATCTGAATTGGAGCAGCGTCGTGGAATAAACTCCTAATCTTTTTGAGAGGAGAACTTAGCCCAGCAGTGGGACAAACTAAACTAACTGGTACTTTACCATTCACTTTTTTTAGTAACTATATTTTAAAAACATTCCTTATTTCCCATATAAATATTAAAAATAGCTCCAAGATTTTTCACAGTTATGTAAAGCGGAAATTGATCAAGAAACCCGGTTTGTCTGATTTAATTAAAATTCGTTTATTCAAATTAAACAGCCAGCATGGCTTTAATTAGGATTCTTGTTCAAGTAAAATATATTACTTTAACGGCTGTCGATGCTTTGATAAATTAAAGATAAATGATTATGTAACAAGCGTAATATGAGTTATATATTAACTGTTTTCGTGTTTATATAGCAATATTATTTACGTTGGAAGTTTGTTCTTGGAAAAAGAAAATAAAATGTTTTCGATGCAAAGGTTGATCTATTGTACTTTTTTTAAATATATAGGTTAGCGCTTGATTGTTATCAGACATGATGGAAAGTGAGATACAGTCTAGGGTGGAGCGCGCTTGCCTATTCACTCTTGACTTGAAGGTATATTGCAGGTGGTGGGGGAAACATATTGAAGGTAGTGTACTATGATAATGTTACAACTGTCAACGATGTGCTAATAAATATAATACTTTGAAAGTGTCGATTGTATGAAGACGAAAATAAGGAAGGTAGCATCTTTAAATCAAAACTTCGAAATATTTGTCTTCTTCTATTTCTATTTAATGTTCTTGACGAGACATTGTAAAAAAAATATCTTTTCCAAATTTTTTAAAGTTTTTTTGTTTATCTAGGTACTACACACATAACATTTTAATAATAATATAATCAAAACACAGCCTAATGAAAAAATAAATAAAAAATTAGTTATGTCAACCTATATAATATAAAGGACTCGTTAAAACAAATATAATGAGTCGAAACTCAATCTTCACCTCCTAGCTCCATGATCAGATCAAGTCGTTACAATATTATTAAATTGTCTTTCGAATTACAAACTACTTAGTATAGTTGCAAAGTTTCAAATGCAAGTACGACGATAAGACGTTTAGAAGTGGAATGACTTCGTAGAAACCATTTTAAAACGAGCGAAGTCACTGCCTGGTTTGCTATCTTATAAAAATGTTAAGTAAAGAACACAGCGCATTGAAGTAATAATTACACAAGGAGACCTCTTTTATCATTTCAATTTAAAGTCAACGTTTATAATTAACAACTAAGATAATTGCATTCCTGTTTAAAGAAGAAAATTGCGTTACAGTTTTAAAATAGTTTATTTCAAATTACATTTAATGGACCTTAATTTATATAATATAGGAGTATTTTTTGTACGTTACATAATTTTTACACTAATTGATGTCTCCGTCTAATTAAAAATGGAATAATTTGTCGACAAACGTTCTTGTAATAAACTTAAGTAGTCAACAAAAGTTGACACAACATTATGTTGTATTTGCATCTGCAAACCGTTGATAACGAATAGATTGCTTACTATTTTAATAGAAACGTTTTCTAGTTTTTGATACAATAACATAGTAATATTATAACTCTATGGGAAATTAAAATAAAGAAAAAGAAAATATAAACGTTAGGCCCAATTATAAATGTTGTTTCCGTGTAAATAGTTAAATAATTTATCTCTTTCCGTCATCATTGATTTGACATTCGAAAGAAGAAGACACAGCATTGTTTAGCTAGTGCTTTACTTGGTGGTCGGGCTTAGTACACATCTGGATAGATACCACTCATTCATTGCATATTCTTCCGGCAAGCAGCAATTCTGAGTATAATTGTGTTTCGGTTTGAAAGTTAAGTGAGCCAGTGTAAATAGAAACACACAGACATAACATCTCTTTTCCCAATGGCGGTTTAAAATTTCTAATATTTCAACAGATCCCAACCTGCAAGTAAAATCTATGCTTTCTAATAAGTAAAATATAATTTGTCTTAATTGCATTTAATTTATAAATAAAATAGTACATAAATAGTACAACAATAAAATGAATGTTTTAAATGAAACAAAATCAATTGTTTAATAATTAAAATTACCATATTTGGATAATTCCACCAACCCGCATTGGAGTAGCGTGGTGGAATAAGCTCCAAACCTTCTCCTCAAAAAGGGAGAGGAGGCCTTTAGCCCAGCAGTGGGACATTCATAGGCTGTTACGGTACAGTTACGGATAATATTATTTAAACATTCTATTTTCAAATGCAAATTATTTTAAAAATCGAATTTATCACATGATTTCCCGATGTATGAAATCGAATAACAATCGTTGGAGAGCAGATTTTCAAACTGCATCTGCAACCGAGTCATTCGGAACATCTAGAGCGTTGAAGATTTATTTGGACGAGAGCGCTGTTGAATTGAGTTTTTGTTACGGTTGATAGTTTTAGAATTTTCAACGTTTTAAATAAACTTTTAGTAGTATTAACCGTTGTGTAACATCACAACTGATATTATGAAGGGTGATTTTATATGGTAATATTAATCCAACGTTTAATTAAATTTAAGTAAACATAATTAATCATAATTTCACTAAAATTCTGCCACATGTGTATTCCACCAACCCGCACTGGAACAGCGTGTTGGAATAAGCTCCAAACCTTCTCCTTAAAAAGGGAGAGGAGGCCTTTAGCCCAGCAATGGGATATTCACAGGCTGATACGGTAATTAACCATGAGAAATTTCTGCGCAGTAAGACCACGCCTTTTTAAATTACGTCCAAATCTAGAGGGGAACCGGGTATGTGGTACCACAAAAACTTAGCGTGTGACCATTTTTTGTTACGATAACACACGGAATTGAACAAACAAACATATAGGTTTGATCGTTTACTGGTTTTATGGCTTTGTGCAAGCTCGTCTGGGTAACTACCACCCACTCAGATATTCTACCGCAAAACAGCAGTACTTGGTATTATTGTGTTCCGGTTTAAAAGGTTAGTGAGCCAGTGTAATTACAGGCACAAGGGATATAACATCTTAGTTCCCAAGGTCAGTGGCGCATTAACCCTGTAAGCAATGGTTAACATTTCTTACCACTACCACCAGGTGGCCTATATGCTCGTCCACCTACCTATTCTATAAAAAAAAACATTTTAATATTAATATAATGGCAGAAAGGCGAAGCGAAACAACATACCTCATAAATAATCTATTATTGGAACAATAATGTATAAAATAAGAATTTCAATAAAGGCAATACTATAAATAACGTATGGAATTAACAAGTAAGCACTGCCCTGATTCACAGCTTTAAGATTTATCGTTACCACAAATGGTCCATTTTCTCTATACCAGCTCTTGTAACGATCGCCTTATACAACCTAGCAAGGCTGACTACGAAGTATTGAATGGAAATTGAATTATATTTATATATAGCATGTCATGTTTCCTTTATATACGTTAGCAGATTGAAAAAATCTAACCCGATTATAAGATGTCGAAAAACAATAAACGATGCATATTGGTTTGAATATAGTGGGTCTATTTCAGTTCAATTATAAACCCTAACCTAAAGTAAAAACACATGCCGGTAACTTTATTACTGCTGAGCTAAAGCCACCTCTACATTTGAGGAGAAAGCTTGGCCTACTACTATTAGGCTTGGAGCGTAACATTGCCGAACTGCTCCATGTCGGTACCAAACGCCAGTCGAGCTGGATTTCCAACTGACTAATAGAGTGAAGAAATAGTGCTAGCTGCGCTGTTATTGTGTTTGAACAAATCCTCAGGAGTAATATCATAACATATTATATATGTGTGTGTCAGGGCACTCACATGTAACTTGGAGCAGCTATTAAAAGCATGAAGAATTGATACAATATCTACCGCTAAACAGCAATACTTAATATTGTTGTGTTTCGGTTTGAAGTGTGAGTGAGCTGATGTAACTTGCAGGCACAAGGGACGCAACATCTTTCATCCCAAGGTTGGCGCATTGACTATGTAAGGCATGGTTAATATTTATTAAAGTGAACGAAATATTAAATTAACCATCCCTTACATACTTAATATGGGCGGCGGTGGCCAGTCTTATAAAAGATAAAAAAGCTTACTTATTGCTACACCTTAAATAAGGTTAATAACCTTATTTTCATTTTGTTCTCTTATCTTTATTTTGCTACGGTTCTAGAAAACTTGTCTGAAATAAATCATTTTACAAACAAAATTACGTTTATTTTCCGACAATATTAAGAACATCTCGAAATCTTCACGTAATTTAATTACTTTACGGCGTCCGTACTTCTTAGCTTAATTTCGGAACAAGTTTTAATGCTTTTATGATAAAAATAAAACTCTGATATTAAGAATACTAAAGAGTCTTTGTTAAATTATTTGTTATATATTAATTAATTCATATAATGTCGTTGCGATGTAATTAATCTGAAACGAATTTATTATTCAAGTAAGCACTTGCAAGCACTTTTGAATCATAATACTTGACAGGATTATATTAAATTTAATTCTACCGAGAATCGGCAAGAAACTTAGTAGTTTCTCTTTTCCTATAATTAAATTTTATAAGTCTACTACGACTTCGCACGTCTATAAAAAGGGTTCCACATAAAACGATTATATCGTAATACATTATATTCCGAGTGTTTAACGAAATCAATTTGCCTGCTTTCTTCTGACATCTTCAACAATCATATTTCAGTCAATTTAGACAAAACCATAATTAATTATACACCAAAACCTGCCTAATGAATCATTACGTTTAATAGTGAAGATCGTTTTAAAATCGGTTCAGTAAGTTTGGAGTATATCGCGTACAGACAGACAGATGCGATGGTTGAGTTATATTTATAATATGTAAAAAGTATATTAATTAACTATATTTAAAAATAAATATGCATAAAAATCAACAACTACCGAGTTCGCTTTTTTATCATTTTTATAATCATAAAATAATATACCTAATGTGTTAATATATAATCTTTAAATTGATTTTTTTTTTATAGTATAGGTAGCGGACGAGCATATGGGCCACCTGATGGTAAGTGATCACCATCGCTCATAGACATTGATATTGTAAGAAATGTCAACTATCGCTTACATCGCCAATGCGCCACACACCTTGGGAACTAAGATGTTTTGTCCCTTGTGATTAAACTGGCTCACTAACCCTTCAAACCGGAACACAACAATAACAAGTACTGCTGTTTTGCGGTAGAATATCTGATGAGTGGGTCTACCCAGACGGGCTTGCACCAAGCCCTACCACAGACAGAAGCCAGAAAGACAGACCAGTAGACAGAAACTCGGCGTTACAAGTTTTTCTTTATTTCTCGTGTTTATACAATATATATATATATAGGAAAAATATCACTGTTTCTAATAAAAATAAAAGTTATTTACCAATTCGTCTGTACGTATGATACTCGACATCTTTGCTAGTTGTGAACAAAGCCGAGATCTTACTTCATTTATTTCGTAATCAACAGCGTTACAATTGATATTTGTGTAATAATGAATAGTTATATAATAAGGAAAAACAAATAACACAATACAAAAATCTTACTACGTAAGTACATTTCCCGGCTAGAACACTGAAATGATTTTAATGAAATTTGGTATGAAACAAACTGCATCTGAGGGAATCCATATTCAAACAATGGTTTTAAATAAATCAAATACACCATAATTGTAATAGACATGAATAAAAGTGGAAAACAATGCAAATTTGTCACTTGTTGGGTGTAACTTGACGGCGATTGGGAACCAGTTCTGATAATTACTATTTATTGAATAGGTTGTGCTTGTACCTCTGTAATATATTTTGAATTAAAGGCAAATTCCAACACTTTGATTGGATATAGGGGCGAGAAGCCCCTGAGTACAAACATGTTCGTATGTTACTTGAAACTCGATGAGTTGATTAAAATGTGAATTTTATTGGATGAGACCTCAAGATATCGGTTACACTATATATTATGGTTTGAAGGTAAAATATCACCACTTAAAATTAAAAACATAGGTAATTTAAAATATATTCCTTTGAACGTAGTATCGATGATGCGCTGTCAATTATCTTGTGACGTCATAATGTTAAATAAGCTTTTGTTTTATCCATATTTATATTATCTTTCACATACACCCACATACACATGTTTGTAGCGTTCTATTTTCGTATCTTCATCAAACGTTTTAATAACCCACCCAACTAACCTATAATATGACAGTTGCCGCCATTATAAGGTAATGTATCATTTCTAGTGTGCTCGAGACGTTAAAAGGGTCCCTTTGATGGATGACCCCCCAATAATGCCATTCATCATTGTAATCCACAAAATATATTAGCAAAAAATAACACATGGAAAATAGTAAAATTTATCTATAAAAAATCCTGTCCTTGTTTCCTGTTTGTAAGTAAAATATTATCCTAAATAATATTATAAATGCTAATATGAGTTTGTTACTTTGTTACACTTTCACGTTTCAACTACCCAACGGATCATTGTGAAACTTTGCGTACAAGTTTTCAGGGGTTCAGAAAACGAAATAACCTACCACTTCCCCATATAAAAGTGATTATTTATTGAAAACGATCAAAGCTCGTATAAATGCTATCTAATTGTAAAAGCCTGTGAATATCCCACTGCTAGGCTAAGGCCTTTCCTTTTTTGAGGAGAAGGTTTTGGAGCTTATCCACCACGCTGCTCCACTACAGGGTTGGTAGAATACACATGTGACAGAATTTCAGTGAAATTAGACACATGCAGGTTTTCTCACGATATTTGCCTACACCATCTTCACCGTAAAGCACGAGATGAATTATAAACACAAATTAAGCACATGAACATTCAGTGGTGCTTGCTCGGGTTTGAACTTCGAGTTTGAATCATCGGTTAAAATCCACGCGTTCTAACCACTAGGCCATCCCGGCTCTGATAGAGTAAAAATATTTTTCATGAATTATTATCGTCCTTTGAATGCGTACTTACATTAGACAATACACCGTAACCCCCACCCCCCATGAATTATTTTGATCTAAAAATAATTACCAGTTTTTCATATTAAAGATAGCATAGAATAAAGGGTTAGGATATAAGCTTTAAGGAAACTGGGTTCTGGGTCGCTTAATAAATAAATTCGTGCAACGGCTGTTGTCGAGATAGATCGAAGTGGATACGGGATTATTTCACAAATCCACTGTTTCCTTCGTGCTGTTCTATGTAAAAAAATCACTGAGTGGAAGAAAGACAAACCGACAAACGAACAATCACACAATATTATTACGGAAAGTAAGGACACCACAAAAATGAAACCAAAAATATTATAAAAATGCACTAGTAAATTCAGTGTGGACATAAAAAAATACTCACACAGAATACAATGGCAACACTCGCAAAAAGTACGAAACAAACATCGAACGCATATGTTACCGATGGCGATAATTTATGAGTGGAATTTCGGTTTGTAGCTGCGATTTGTGAATCAGTGATACGAAAATGGTTATTTTCATTTTAAAATCTTACTTTTTAAAGCAATAATCTTATAAACAAATTAAATATATTTTCAAATATATAAAATTTATTTAATATTTTTTATTATTTACATTGAGTATAAACAAATTAAAATTAAATATATTTACTGTGTTTACATAGCCAAATAAAATAGTTGCAGCATTTCCCTTTTGTATGGGAATTTCGATTTTATAGGCGAAAAATGAACCAGACAGTCAATAGTAGAGATAATAAAACGAGGAATAATCAGAAATATTTAAAATATATTTCACTCCAAAAAAAAATTAGCGCTTGGATTCTACCGTTAAACAGCAATATTTAGTATTATTTCGTTCCAGTTTTAAGCGTGAGTGAGCCAGTGTAACAAGGAACTTAACATCTTCGTTCGCAAGGTGGCGCATTAGCGAAGTAAGGAATGTTAATAATTCTTACATTGCCAATGTCTATGGGCGGTGGTGACCACTTAACATAAGATGGCCCATTTGTCGTTGACCATAAAAAAGATGGAACCTCAGTTTTGCTTGCCCGAGTTGGTGAATTTAATATAAGGTTAAGAAATAACACTCCATACAAATGAAGCGATATTAAGCAAATCTTGTGATTTGAATATAATCGCACGCGTTATTAATTGCTTACAGTCTCGGATTAATTCATCAAGAGTAAGCAATCCATTACTGCGTGAAGAACACCGATATATTAACACAAATTACTAGATAAAGTACTTTATGTAACAGCCTGTGAAAGTCCCACTGCTGGGCTATAGGCCTCCTCTCCTCTTTTTGAGGAGAAGGTTTGGAGCTTATTCCACCACGCTGCTCCAATGCCAGTTGGTGGTTGGTGGAATTCACATGTAGCAGAATTTCAGTGAAATTAGACACATGCAGGTTTCCTTACGATGTTTTCCTTCACCGTAAAGCACGAGATGAATTATAATCACAAATTAAGCATATGAAAATTCAGTGGTACTTGCCCGGGTTTGAACCCACGATCATCGGTTAAGATTCACGCGTTCTTACTGCTGGGCCATCTCGGCTTATGTAAAACACATAAGCCGAGATGGCCCAGTAATGTACAAAGTACATTAATTAAAGTAATAAATTTTAAAACGAATACACTGATATAATATTCGATGGGGCAGTATCGTATTAGCGTCGGGAATGTCATTGTTTCCATTTGGTCTTCATTATTATATATATACAAATACATAAACTTATTATTGTATTTAGTATTATGTTTTTTTTGGGGTTATTATAACAGTTACAAGTAAATTCTGAAATACTAAAGTTCCTATTTCATAAGTAATCTATAAAAACGATAGGAAATAAATCGTGTAAATTAAATACATTTATTCTTCCACGTGCATCAGTCATAGGTCAGTAAATGACTTTCCAAAGATGTTTGATGATAAACCATGGTAATAAATTTTGATAGTATTTTCCAATGTAGGTCATTTCTTAGATGATGATGATCCTGATCGACTTCGGCCACGGAAGCCAATTTCAAGAGAGATTAATCAATACGCAGGACATATGTATAAGTGTATACGCAAACTTAAGTGCACTCTCTATAAGCTCACTCTTTTAATGCAACCCGTTGTTTATACTCAGGCCTAGGTCTGCGGCTATCTAGCTATTAAGCCGGCGGTAGGGCCTTGTGCAAGCTCGTCTGGGTAGATACCACCCACTCATCAGATATTCTATCGCAAAACAGTAATATTTGGTATTGTTGTGTTTAAAGTATAAGCCAGTGTAATTACAGGCACAAGGGATATGACATCTTAGTTTCCAAGGTTGGTGGTGCATTGGCGATGTTTAACATTTCTTTCAATGCCAATGTCTATTGGTGATGTTTACCATCAGGTGATCCATTTGCTCGTCCACCTACCTATTCTATATAAAAGAACGAGGTATTTCTCAGACACATCCAGAAACTGTATTTCATTGATTCACATATAATATTCCTTCAGAGAATTGAGATTATTGCAAGCCGCATGCAAGACAGCATTTAACTTGGTGTTTGACAATTCGTTGTATACAATATTAATCTACATTTATATAAAACCGAGGTGCCCGTCCCGACTTTGTATACAAAAAATCACTTTATACCGAGATTTTATTAACCAATGAGAGATCAATATGTCTCAAGGCTGAGTTATATGAAAATATGTCACTAACAGATGCCCGCAACTTCGTCCGTGACAGTTGGTTTTATGACATATTAAAGATGACTTTTTGAGTTCGGTTACTCATTTATTATCACCCACTTTCGTTTTCTGATAAATTTATTCAATGTACACGCACGATTTCTACCGTGATTATACGTATAGAAAACAAATTTAAAATTATTTTTAAATAACGATATCTTATTTCATATACATCTAATTTAAATTAAACAAGAAAATTCGATTAGTAGTTTCGGAGATTAGCGTGTATGGAACAGACAGACAGATAAAATTATAATACATTTTCGTGTTTTGATAGTCTTTAAAATCGCCAAAAAAATCTGACAGGTAAATAAGACGTAAAATATGTTTCAATGAATATAAGTTATTATATCAAAATATTGCAATATAGTATATTTTTAATTAAAAATCTAGACAAAAGAAATGTCTACAATATATACACAAAATACAAACGCTATAGATCAAATAATTTTATCCCAAATCAAGTCTGTTTTAAATTAAAAAATACTCTCTCCCCTCAATAAAGTGAATCCAATACGTAACACATGGGCACGAAAAAGCATTAAAAGTAGCAAAAAGAGATACAAATGTACATTGGAATGACGATAAAGTAGTAAACAGAGAAACAGGCATACAGGGAAATGACAATAAAGTAGCAAAAAGGCAATTATAACGAAGATAAGCGTAATATACCGCCGTTTATAGCCCTAAGCGGTAGTATTAATGCTATGAAATTTTGGAATAAGGTAGATACAAATTAGTAAACACACACGCTGAAAATGAGCGAAGCGTTTTCCTAACATTCTAGCTTTATAAATTACACTTATCGATGTGAACAGTCACACAGTATGTAAGTAAATATATCACATACTCATAAGGCTCAAATCTGGAGATTGTTTTTTTTTAATCGTTTGATTAACCCGAGTGGTTATTTGCTTTATTTTTGCTAACGGTGATTAAACAAAATAGTGCTGCTTTAATAGTAAATTGCACATATATATATATGTATTTTAATTTAGTGGTTTATATAGTAGTAACAATCTATATATATAAAAGAAAGTCGTGTTAGTTACACTATTTATAACTCAAGAACGGCTGAACCAATTTGACTGAAAATTGGTAGGGAGGTAGCTAAGAACTGGGAGAAGGACATAGGATACTTTTTATCCCGTTCCCGTCGTTCCCGTGTGATGTGACATAAAATGTGGTATAACAAAACGCAACTGACATGTAATAACAAAACAACTCAGTCAAAATATAAGTCAGCGGTTCATTTGTTAAAAATGTAATAACAAAACGCAACTGACAGCTGAGCATATTTTTAAAAAAGTCCGGTAGTATATAACAAAAAGCCACTGACAGCTGAGAATATTTAAAAAAAAAGTCTTGCCGGTTGATTAATTCGTATAAAACAAGGAATATAAATACTCTGTGCCTGTTTAAAGTTTCTAATAAAAAGAAAGAAAAGCGAATTTCAACTTCTAATTTAATTTTTTTTAATATCGTATTGCTGTGCCATTTATCATCAATAAAAATACCATGCCGAGACCAAGACGATCAAATCTTTTTCGACAAAGCCGTAATGCAAGAGTAATTCGAAACATTGCGAATGAAAGCACTGAAGAAGAGCAAGAAAATGCACGTGAAGAGCCTTAGTATGGCTCGACTACGTGCTTCTCACTCACAAGAGCAATGGGAGGCAGCTCGTGAAACGGCTCGGTTGGCAATGCGAAATCGTCGAGCAAATTATCTAGCTGTTGATCTCTGAGGATCAACAGCTAGATAATTTACGAAGCACAAGAAGAAATCCATCAAATACTGATTTGAATCGGGCAGCGTATCAATACGATTGCACGACTGATTACTGCTTGCATACTAGCGTTCGCATTAGGCCAATGGACGTTGTTTGCGAGTATTATGGCGCATTAAAGTTTTCCGGAGAACGGCCAGGATTGTGCTGCCTTAATGGCAAAGTGAAATTGCCATTATTGACTCCGCCACCTGAGCCATTAAATTCATTGCTTCGTGGCGAAACACCCGAATCCCGTCATTTTCTTGGAAACACCCAAAAATACAATAGTTGTTTCCAAATGACCTCATTTGGGGCAGACATTATTGAAGAACGAGGATTTAATCCGACATTCAAGGTATTTATATTTATTTAAACCTTCATGATTATCACTCATATTGATTTTAGTATGACGGGACTTAATCGCGGGTGTTATTTAAGCTAAAATTAATATTCAAGGTATTTATTTGTTTTTGTACTTATACACAATACAGTAGAATAATAACATATTGTATTTATTAATGTAGTGTTTGTAAAGTAATAATGACTGTTTTTTATTTTGTAGATACAAGGACAGATTCGCCATCAAATTGGATCAATGCAACCTCTCGATGATGGACAGCATAAATTTTTACAAATATACTTCATGGGCAACACAGAGGAACAAATTGATCGACGTCAAGAGATCAATACAGCAACGAAAAGAGCAATTCTTCAAGATCTGCAACAACTGCTTCAAGAACATCATGCGTTGGTCAGGTTGTTCAAGAGTGCATTGGAGCGCATGCCAAATGATGACTACAAAGTTGTGATCAGAGCGGATAAACGACCATCTGGAACACACGAGCGCACATTTAACGCTCCAACAATAGATGAAGTTGCCATTCTGATTGTTGGTGAAAATTTGAAATCACGAGATATTGTGCTTAAACGTCGCGATACTGGACAACTGCAACAAATATCTGAAACACATCGTTCATATGACACATTACAATACCCGCTGATGTTTTGGAATGGAGAAGATGTCTCAAGCCAAACTGCGTTCTGATGAGTATATCCATCTACGTGATGCAATTAGTACAGAATCAAATGCAGCTGATATTGGTCGATTAACTATTCTGCCGGCGACGTATATAGGTAGTCCGCGTCATATGCATGAATATGCGCAAGATGCAATGACATATGTTCGTCATTACGGTCGGCCAGATCTCTTTATTACTTTTACGTGTAATCCAAAGTGGATAGAAATTGTTCAATTGCTGCTTCCCGGACAAACACCGAGTGATCGACACGACATCTCAGCACGTGTATTCAGGCAAAAAATGCGGTCCCTAATGAATTTTATTGTTTTGTTAAACAACGCGTCTTTGGAGAAACTCGATGTTGGATTTATTCAATCGAATGGCAAAAAAGAGGCCTGCCTCACGCACACATTCTTATTTGGTTAGTGGAAAGAATTCAACCAGACCAAATAGATAATATCATATGTGCCGAGATTCCTGATCACGAAGCCGATCCAGATCTACATGATGTTGTAATCAAAAATATGATTCATGGACCATGTGGCGCTATTAATCCTCAATCACCTTGCATGATCGACGGCAAATGTTCCAAACTATATCCACGGAAATTAATAGCGGATACCGTCACTGGCAACGATGGTTATCCACTGTATCGGCGTCGATCACCGGATGATAACGGTCGAACTATTACCACAAAAGTTAAAAGAATAGATTTTGTGGTCGACAACAGTTGGATTGTTCCATATTCTCCACTTATTTCCAAAACGTTCAAGACACATTGTAACGTTGAGTATTGCAATTCAGTAAAATCTATTAAATACATCTGCAAATATGTCACGAAAGGCAGCGATATGGCGGTTTTTGGCGTCCAAGCCTCCAATACGAACGATGAAATTGCGCGCTATCAAGTTGGTCGGTATGTGAACTGCAATGAAGCGATTTGGCGTATATTCTCATTCCCTATACACGAACGTCACCCTACTGTGGTGCATTTGGCGGTGCATCTGGAGAATGGCCAACGAGTATATTTCACGGCTTCGAATGTTGCTCAACGTGCTGAAACACCTCCAGCAACAACATTGACCAGTTTCTTTGCAACCTGCCAGAGCGATGCGTTTGCGCGAACTTTGCTTTACTCGGAGATGCCACGTTATTACACTTGGAATGCTTCATTGAAGAATTTTCAACGACGGAAGCAAGGCGATGTGGTTCCTGGTTATCCGGATGTGCGTTCCACTGATGCTCTTGGTCGTATATATACAGTTCATCCTAAGAATGATGAATGCTTCTATTTGCGATTGTTGTTGGTTAATGTGCATGGGCCAACGTCATTTGAGTCACTACGGACTGTTAATGGTACAATATTTCCAACATATCGTGCTGCATGTGAAGAACTCAAGTTACTAGAAAACGATACCCATTGGAATACTACAATCGTTGAAGCCATTATCTCTGCATCTCCAAGTCAGATACGTACATTATTTGCTATCATCATTTCGACATGCTTTCCATCGAACCCATCTAACCTGTGGCACAAATACAAGGACAATATGGCAGAAGATATTTTACATCAAATTCGTGTCAGTTCAGGAAATTCCGATCTTGAAATGAATGAAGAGATACATAATCGGGCCTTGCTCTTGATCGAAGACATGTGTTATCTCATGTGCGGTAGTTTATTAGTCAGGTTAGGAATGCCAGCGCCAAATTGTGAAATGAATGACGCATTTACTCGAGAATTGGAACGGGAACGTGAATATGATCACCAGGAATTAGATTTAGTAGTTCAAACGAATGTACCCCTGATGAATCCCCAACAAAAAGAAGTTTATGATACAATAATGAAGGCAATTGATGATGGAAACGGTGGTTTATATTTCCTGGATGCCCCTGGTGGAACTGGTAAGACATTCCTCATGTCAGTAGTTTTAGCCACTGTTCGTGCAAGATCCAACATTGCGGTTGCAGTTGCTTCTTCTGGTATAGCAGCCACATTGCTAGAAGGATGTCGTACGGCACATTCTGCATTGAAATTGCCGTTAAATCTTCAATCTATTGAAGAACCAACAAGCAACATTACAAAGCGCTCCGCTACGGCCAAAGTTTTATCAGAATCGAAGATCATCATCTGGGACGAATGCACAATGGCGCACAAACGTGCATTGGAAGCACTTAACCGAACGTTGAAAGATCTACGTAATGACTCGAGATGTTTTGGAGGAGCAATGATTTTACTGTCTGGTGATTTCCGCCAAACATTGCCAGTAATTCCCAGATCGACTGCTGCTGACGAAATAAACTTCAGCTAACAACAAACATGAGAGTTGCATTGCTGAACGATACATCTGCTGAAGATTTCTCTGAGCAATTGCTAACTATCGGCAATGGTCGAGTACCCGTCGACGAATCGAGCGGATTGATTTCATTTCCTCCGAATTTTTGTAACTTTGTCTCATCAAAATACGAACTCATCAACAAAGTATTCCCAAACATCATGACTAACCTCAAAAATAATGAATGGTTGAGTGAGCGAGCAATTTCGGCAGCTAAGAATAAAGATGTAGATGACTTAAATTACATAATTCAGGATGACATCATTGGTACACTGCATTCTTTCAAATCTATTGACTGTCTAACAAATGAAGATGATGCCACCAACTATCCCATTGAATTTTTAAACTCCTTGGATGTACCTGGCTTACCACCGCACAATTTACGACTAAAGATTGGTTCTATAGTAATCATGCTTCGAAACTTAAACCAACCAAAATTGTGCAACGGAACACGTTTGGTGGTAAGTAAATTGATGAACAATTTGATTTACGCCACAATTCTCAAAGGAAAATTCAAAGGTGAGGAAGTTCTCATTCCGAGGATCCCGATGATCCCAACCGACATGCCATTTCAGTTTAAACGGCATCAATTTCCGATCCGTCTAGCATTCGCCATGACTGTAAATAAGTCACAAGGCCAATCGTTGAAAGTTTGTGGTCTTAATCTCGAACACCCATGTTTTTCCCATGGCCAATTATATGTGGCATGTTCACGTGTCGGAAGAGCTTCCGCGTTATTTGTTTTCGCGCCTAATGAAAAAACAAAAAATATCGTTTATCACAAGGTGCTACAATAAATGGCAAATAAAGAATAATTGAATAATTATATCTTTTTTATTTACAATTACCCTAAGTTAAAAATTAAAAAAATGTGATAATGTGATATTGCCTTTAAGGTGGAACAAAGTTCACCGGGTCAGCTAGTAATTTATAAAAAAAATGTAAAGATTTTTTCTATCATAATGTTTCTAATTGAATACTACAATAAATATTAAAAAGCTTTTGCCGATCGCTTCCAATTCACACTGCACATTTTTCATCATTTTATTTCCAATACAATTTCACATCGTTTAAAATATTCATATAAGTGTATCGTTTGCGTGTTCGTTACTTAATACTGTCAATTATATTTTTACATTTATATAAATCCGTATTATATATTAAAGAGTGATGTTAAATTTTATTTAAAAACTAAACGACTATTGCCGTTTACCTGTAATATCATTGAGTCACTCATCAATGGATCAGTTGATTTTCGTAACGCAATCTTGTATCAATTATTGTGTTAAGAATACAACTTTATTTGGTCGCATTGCCTAATACTTATTATAACATATTCTCGTCAATTTGAAAAAAAAGTAGCAGCCTATTGTCCCACTGCTAGGCTAAGGTCTCTTTCCCTTTGAGAAAGTTTGCAGCTTATTCGATCAATAGATACACATATGGCAGAATTTAAGTGAAATTAGAAACATGTATGTTTCGTCATGATGTTTTCCTTCACCTCATTGGTTATCGCCATCATTGGTTAAGATAAGCGCGTTCAAACTGAACCACTCGTGTGTGTGCGGAAATTAATAGTGAGAAATTGAGAACCTTTTGCTAATACATGGCGGGCTTCAATTATATTCTGTATCTACCTTAATTGTCTGACTTTCATTCTGTATACAAGTTATCGTGTCACGAATCAAGTATTTTATTACTACAGGTACGAGTACATTGGAAAGACATTTTAGTTTTTTGTAGGGAATGCGGTGATTTATTTATTAACTAACATTTTATGACATTTTTAGTCAGTAATTTGATTTAACTTTATTATTTGACTAGCTTACCCGCGCCCACTTGGTTGGGCGGTAAACATTTTTACTTGTGATGAAATTATGATTGTGATTCGGTTAGGACTGAGTGCTAATTTATTTCCTGACTGCAAAAAGTCTCGTTGCCCACGACATCCGACTACCACGAAAAAGTCTTTTCATTTTTGGGGTTAATATATAGCCTATGACACTTACAAATAATATGTCTTTCTATTGGTAAAATATTTTTTAAAATCGGTTCAATAGATCCAGATATTACCCCCTACAGCCTCACAAACTTCACCTCTTTATAATATTAGTACAGATAATGATTATGATGTCCTTCACCGATTTCGGCCACGGTGGCCCATCTCAGACTAGCCAACTGCGCAGGACATATAGTACAAAAGTATAAGCGCAAACACAGGTGCCTTCTCTCTTCTCTTACTCTCATAATCCGATGAAAGTGCAATTCGACACGACCAGAAAGATTTCAGGTGCAGAACCGACCCCTTTACTTGCTTTCTGTGGCAGAGGAGTGTACACATCAGACTTCCAGACTTTCGGCTGCTTCTTTGCAATTTTTGACACAAAAAAAACAATAACTTTTTCAGCCCGACCTGGGGTTGAACCAAGTACCTCGGGCTCTGCGTATTTATATCCAGTATAGTATATTTACTTCATTTCTTGTTCAATTTTTTACTTATAAAGAAACCGCATTACGTAAGTTGTTCTCGGAACAAACTTGGTTTTCAGCCCTAGAGCTCTGACGTTAGACGGATGACTTTTAACCTGCTTTACTAACGTCTTATCTCTCGCGCGTTTATTTTTACTTCACTCTTATTTTATAAGTTTCTAGTAAACTGCAATCTTTGTTTGTTTAAAAAATTATTGTGTGTAACGGTCATATGTAATCAATAATCATATTTAAATTTTATTATTAAAAAGTTACGATAGAATACATTGAAGCGTCAATAGCGCAATGGTTTACGGGCTGCCTAACGATGTAAAGGTCGCAAGTTCAATCCTTGAGCTAATGTCGTCCCCACTCTTAACAAAAGCTTAATATTTGGAGGGGTAAATAGTAATATTAGCAATTCCTTAAAAACAAATATTGTTAGTATTCTTTTTCACACATACACACTCACACATAAATTTTTATCATCTATATATGTATAAGCGAAATACCACTCATCACGAGACCAAACTATCCGCCCGAAGTTCTTGCTTGTCCCAGTTCCTCCTTCCCCGACGTAGACGCTCACTAAGAACGGATTTTACGCAAACCCTATCCAAAATTCCTTTTTTCTTCTTATCTGCCCGTGTGAAGCTAGGATGATTAGCTAGTTTATAACAGCAATCTTTTATAAGGTGTTATGGTGCTTAAGTCTTTGCTGCATTGGGAACCTTTTCTAATGACCAAGAGTAATAATTGCGACAGTCTAAGCGACTGATCAGAAAAGTTCGGTAAATATTTATTTGAACTTTTAAATTATAGACAAACTATATAAACCTAAAGCAGCATGCAATTATTTCATAAATACTTTAATCCTCCACCACTTTCTACTTTAAATAATATTTGTATCTTGCTTCTTTCTAACTCAACGCAATTTACGTTAAAAATTAATATAAAATTAGAAATATAATTAACAATTTATTAAATTGGAATTACTTACTATAAATTCATCAGTCACTCGATCGCACACTCCTGTTTCTAAGGCAATAAAACGAAACATTAGATGTTTAAAAAACATTTTACACCGGTGCCTATAATTACCACTATACAACTAAGGATAAATCAATATAAAGTTGACAAGTATCTCTCTCTCTCTCTCTATCTCCCTCCCTCACGATCTCTTTCTCTCAATTTGAAAATTTACCAGCCTAGCCTAGTTTCCAAAAAACCATTCCTGATAGATAGTACTAGCTGGTGTGCGACTTTGTCGGCGTGAATTTTCCTTTTATTACGATAAATTAAAAAAGTTGTATTTTCGTGTTCTGTTACTCTTTTTTTATTGCCCACACTTTTTTTTATAAATTTATTCAATGTAAAGAAACACAGATAATAAATTAAGAAGGGTTATGGACCTCGACCTTCTTATAAACATATTGAATCGGGTGATTAATTAAAAAATGCTGTGTATTCTTCTCTCGAATATCAAAATCAGTGATGATAGAAAGAGAGAAAATAGTGTTTAACTGCTAACATAACTCTACAACGTTAACAACGCGGAGCAGCTACTCTTAAATAATTAGACAACACATTTAAAAATACCCTTAAACTTAAACTATAACCTTAAAACCAACAACCTCTTCAGTTTTAGTGTATAAATAGAACGATACCTTTTACTTTTATTTCGCGCAAGTTCAGATCCATTTGGCAGAGTGCCGAACAGAAACTTCAGAGGCACGCTCTCACAGGGGAATGTAGATTGATGGATGGCTAGGTACCTAATCTCTCCGAGTGCTTCTAATCTGTTATTGAATTTTAATAAACAATTATATATGTTTCATTTAATGATTATTTAGATTATCTATCTGCATTTATAAATAAACTAAAATTGTGTGAAGTAATATTGGGCACGATTATTTGACCTTGAAATTTGATCCTCAAAGATATCACAAATTTCAGAAGCAAGAAGAAAATCGTAAAACATTCATATCCTCTGTTGAAGTGAAGTGAAGCAAGGCGTTTTAGTATATTTTTTTGTTGTTTTTTTCTATTATCTTAAGTAACTAATTGTTGCATTATTATATGCTATATATTGTGAGTTCACAGGATTACAATATAGGGACGAAAAAAGGAACTGTCTATGTGCTGAAAATGAACTTATTGGAGAAGTTAAGATCGTAAATCCCGTTGTCGGTGTTCACGATTAACGCTCGATTGCTGTGAATCAAGTAGCTCGTTTGCCCGCGAGGGCCTTGCTTCATCTTTCAACTGAATTATACATTGTATAATGTAAATAACACCAGGGCCCACTTTTATTCAAAACCAATCGATTTTTTATTACATAGATACTGATTTTATTTACTTTTATTTTATTTTTATTACTATTGTGTTTATTAGTACAGAAGCCGAGATGGCCCAGTGGTAAGAAGGCGTGAATCTTAACCGATGATCGTGGTTTCAAACCCGGGCAGCAACCACTGAATTTTCGTGTACTTGATTTGGGATAATAATTCTTCTCATGCTTTACCTGAAGGAAACCTCGAGGAAACATGCGTGTGTTTAATTTCACTGAAATTCTGCCACATGTGTATTCCAACAACCCGCACTAAGACAGCGTGGTGATATAAGCTCCAAAACCTTCTCCTCAAATTCACATGGGAACATTCACAGGTTGTTACGGATTGTGTTTACCTCCGACGTTTTACAAATTTAATCTGCCGTGGTCACGAGCGACAAACCACAAAAAGCATGAACATGATGATCATTGATTCGTGATTTTTGTTTTATTGGAAATAATGCTATTTACACATTATATCAAAATCATCTTGAAATTAATTGTAGTCAATTTAATTAACTTTTAAAAGAATTTGAAAAGTATTTTTGTCTTCAACTATCATGAACACATAGTTGAGTAAATTATTTGTTGTAAATATATAAATAGACTAATGTATACTTAATCCTTCCTCTAGAACCGTTATGGAATCGTTCAGTTGTGTAATCCAAATTAAAACCCCTTCACAGTTGTTAGAGATAAGCTCCACAAATATACGTAATAGAACCCTGATAGGAAAATTGTTTTTTGAAATCCTTCATTATACATACGAAGCTAATATAATCTCACTATTTTAAATCAAATACCGATTATTTCCGGGTATTAGAAACTGGTATAACTATTTGCCCTTACACTACGACAAAGTATTTATTTACACAAGAATTATTTACATTAAGGTCTTAAATATAAACTAAATAAAAAATTACAAATGTTAAATAGTGACAAGAATAAAGCTAGAACCATATTTGTTATATTTAATTTTTCCTAATTTTTTTACAAAAAATATAATAGCTCGGCTTATTGCCTCTAATGGTGACAAGAGGACTGGTTCATTTTTTGCTCAAAGGATCGAAATTGCGATTTTCATTAAGTAATATAATATACATCAAATTTACTTATATAATATTTGTAGTGTATTATCTGACTTCCTCGTTGGTCTCGTGGCTTGATGTAAGGTCGCAGACCCGGGGGTCCTGGGTTCAATTTCCTGGTTGGTCCAATAAAAATTTATTGGATTTTTCTGTCAGAAAAATTTCAGTAGCAACCCGGAGTCTGGAAGTTGGAAGTGTGTACACTCCCGTGCCTCGGAAAGCACGTAAAGCCGTTGGTCCTGCACCTGAACTCTTTCCTGTCGTGTCGGATTGCCGTTCCATCGGATTATGTGAGTTAGGGAATGAGAGTGCACCTGTATTTGCGCACACACTTGTGCACTATAATATCTCCTGCATAGTTGGCTCTTGAGATTGGCCGCCATGGCCGAAATCGGTCCGGAGGACATTATTTATTATTATTGTATTCACCAAACTGCACTGGTACAGCGTGGTGGAATAAACTCCTTGTCATCCCTTAAGATTACCCAGTAGATCATTAAGATTTTATCTCGTCTAAATACTTTAAAAGTTTTCCAGATAAAGTAGAACATATAGACAGAAAAAAATCCTCAATAAGCAGTTGCTAGTTCTGCAACTTTCCCAGCCTCGATAGCTTATTGTTCTCTTTCACCACTTTATATTGTTTGTTCGTTCTCAGACTTCTGGAAAATTAACTTAAGTTATAGACCGAGTTTTTCGACTCGCAGCGAAATTATTAATCAGCTTGTAAGAATCTTTTGTAAGCGTTTAAATTGTTAAAAGTTCTTTAAACATAAAATGTATGAGACAAATTATAATTATATCACACAGTAATTTATTGTTATGTCACTCAACATATATGGCTTTGGCTGAAACAAATGTAACGTTATTGAAACACAAGGACCGTAAATACTGAAATATGTTTGTTTAGAATACAACACACAAAGTTCTGGAGTATTCCTAGTTCAAGGACTGAATTTAGACACGTAATCAGAATAGACAATAGCGCCGAGAAAGCCACTGGAAAATCAAAATAACTCGAACTGGAGTCGCAATCGAGACTAATAAGCTAACCATTACATGAACTAGACTAGTAATTTAAATACATACACAAGGGATGTCTTATATAATTAAACTGTCCTGTTTTTAAATCCTGTTTTAATAATAAATTATTTATATTTCAATTCTGCTGGAACCCCAATAGATTAATAAGGCTTGAACAAATAACCAAAAGAGCCGAAATGGCCTAGTGGTTAGAACGCGTGAATCTTAACCGATGATCGTGGGTTCAAAGCCGGGCAAACACCACTGAATGTTCATGTGCTTAATTTGTTTTTATAATTCATCTCGTGCTTGACGGTGAAGGAAAACATCGTGAGTAAACCTGCAAGTGTCTATTTTCGTTGAAACTGTGCCACATTTGTATTCTACCAACCCGCATTGGAGCAGCGTAGTGGAAGACCTCCTCCAAACCTTCTCAAAAGGGAGAGGAGGCCTTAGCCCAGCAGTGGGACATTAGTGGCTGTTATAGTTACTGAATAAATGATAATTAATGTATGTAGAAAAAATAATCGGCAAAAGATAATCTTGATAACGACAAAAGCGCCACCACTATATAATAATTATTGTTATGAAACATCCAATTGTTATCCAGAGTAGTCTTCGTACAAACGCACAGCAGATTTTATAAATTTAAGGACCAACATGAAAGTCGATTTTGTGAAAACTTTAATGGTAGTTAAAGTGCTCTACAGTGTTCTTCGAACAAGCTTAAATTATTCAAATATTTACCCAATGAATGTCAGTCACATTAGGAAATCACGAGATAACAAGAATCTGATATACGTTTTAGTTTATAAATTATTCTAACATTATAGTATTACAAGGCTCGTTCAGATTAAAACTGTTAATAATAACAGAAGAAAACTTACTTAAATACAATGTAAAACATTTTAAAAAAAGTGAAATAAAATATTTTCAATAACTTTAAATGAAAATAAACTCCAATTGGGAGGTTTTAAATGAAATCAAAGATACATTGAAATATAATTATTTTCACCTCAACAAAGTCAAACTAAAGAAAACAAAAACTCGATATTAAGTTAGTTAGTTTCCTCGACGGAGGTAATTTCATTTTTTCCAAGTTTTTCAAACTTTAGTCTGAACGTGTATAGAAGTTTCGCGTTCTATCAAATAAGCCCGTATACGCCGCAAGAGTATGTTACTATAAATCAATAAACGCCACAGCTACGGATTAGTTGCTAAACTCTTCCACGAAACTAAGTGACTACTAACACTAGGAACATAAACAAATTATGATCTAATTATTTAAAAAATCAAAATCAAAGTATACTTTATTTATTGAGACTCTTGCACTCAACATGTAACAATTTATTAGATATGTGAATTAAACTATTTATTTAAATAAAAGTAAATAAATAAAATTAAAATAAAGATATGGGAGACCCATAGCTACGCTAAGGCCTTTCTTTTGAAGAATTGGTTTGGGGCTTATTCCACCTCGCTGCTCCATTACGAGTTGGTATACTCATACGGCAGATGAGTCAAACTACATATTTCTAAACTTAAAAGTTTCCAGAACTGGTAGTGTCACCAATGATATAGAGTAGAAAGACTTTAGTAGTTAATTAAAACACTCGTATACAATTCCTCGCTCGGCTTCAATAATAATTAATTGTATATTTTTTGTGAAATATAGTTTTTTGAGGAAAGACACCTACATAGAAGCAAAACGTTAAAAATATATACATACAACATATATACATACCAGAATTCCTCAATTAACATTTTAAGGTAATATTCATGAAAATAGTAATACTTTACGAGTTAAATGCCAAGTGAAGTTTTATTATAGTGCAGTATTCAACAAAAACAGTTAATAACATATAATATATTAATATATACTATACATATACATATACAATAACATATAAATAATAATAATAACTGTATTATTCCTCAACAACAATTATTATAATTCAGTATGAACAATTCACCCTACATCAAGAGTTTTCGTAGTATAACTAGCTTAGTTGAAAAACCTTAACAGAGTCACGCGCTAGTCCAAATCAAGACGAGCAGTAATCCAGTTTAACTTCGCTATTTGATTTGTCGCACAGTTCCGTTTACACGAACAATTACAACTATAGCTGATGAGAGAGCTGATTCACCCGCGATTTCGTTGCTTTGATCTTAAACATAGGATTTTTGAAGTGAAAACTTCTTTACGAGCGTGGTGCTGGTGTATCGTATGGGCTTTGCGTCACTGCTAATGATAACATAATGAAATCCTTGAAAGTATAAATAATTTAAGTACTTGAAATTTATGTAAATACTAACAGTACATACAAATAATGTATCAAATAACAGCCAATCATTGTCCACTGCTGAACATAGGCCTCTCCCAAGGTGCGGCAAAGCTCCCGGTCCTCCGCCTTCCGCAGTCGGTGCCCGCCACCTTCTTAAGGTTATCGGTCCACCTGGCTGGAGGGCGCCCTACGCTGCGTTTACCTAAAAGATACTCTGAGCACAGCTCGCTCCATAGCACAAATAATGTAAGTGTATTTAACTATTATTTATTTATGTTTTTAATTATTATTTATTTAAATTAAGCTGTATTAATATTTAGTACCGAGTTAGCGACTGTGTATTTTGATGAATAAAAGGGGACAGAATTATTACAAGGTGTGTCAATAGATGGAAATTGGTCAAATATTTTTTATTTTATTTTATTTTTATTATAATTGGGAAACATACAGTGTACACCACAAATATTTAAGTTTCAAGTTTTCACTTCTTGACAGTCCCTATGAGAAAAAGACAGGCAGTCTTTTTTCAGTAAATTCGTTAAATAAGAAACCTTAAGTCATTTGTCTATGTTATAGTATTTTTATCTTCTAAATCCTCATCATTTCGACGCAACCACGGACGTATATTGTAACTATTTTTAAAGTTATTATTATTATTAAATTTAAATTTTTAATTATTTACTATTTATTGTTTTTTTATTAAAATTATTTTATATGTTATCAGTGGGATAAAAGACATTAGTGCACTCGATAATCATAATATTTTATTGATTTATTTCCAATTTCATTAATATATTTTTTTATCTATTTTCATATAAATGTAGTTAGCAATTTTTAGTATTATAAAAATTAAATTTTAATCGTCTATCTTATAATCTGTTTTAAATAATATACAAAATATATGTATATTGTACCTTGAAAATGCATGGAGTGGCCTTTTTAGTTCATAAGCTCTATTACATTATTAGTTTATAAGTTCTTTGTGAGCCGAGATGGCCCAGTGGTAAGACCGCGTGAATCTTAACCGATGATCGTGGGTTCTACCCCGGGCAAGCACCACTGAATTTTTATGTGCTTAATTTGTGATTATAATTCATCTTGTGCTTTACGGTGAAGGAAAACATCGTGAGGAAACCTGCATGTGTTATGTGCATTTTGTGCAACATGTTATGTGCATTTCACTGAAATTCTGCCACATGTGTATTCCACCAACCCGCATTGGAGCAGCGTGGTGGAATAAGCTCCAAACCTTCTCCTCAAAAAGAGGAGAGGAGGCCTTTAGCCCAGCAGTGGGACATTCACAGGCAGTTACGGTTACGGATAAGTTCTTTGTAGTTTATAAGCAAATAGAAGAATCGGATATTCTATAAGCTATTAGCAAAAACTTTCCTCAAATTGTACAAACGCTCGATATACGATCGACATACTCATAATATTCAAAGAGTATTACAATCTAGATGTCCATAATTACAAAATGACTAGATCCACTCGCGGCTTCGCTCGCGTGTGAAGTGAAATTCTTAGATACCCTATGTTCTATTCTGTTTCCCTGACAAATAATGTTTTACATTGATCAATAATTTGCATTTTAATTAAAGTAATTTATGAGTCATAAACCTATTAGTTATCCCTGAAAATGTTCTTCTTGCAATTTACGTAAGCTTTTATCTTGTAAATGTTTCATAACGCTCTTAATTGTTTTGAAATTATCTTTCAAAATTGGATGAACAAAGCATCTACACAGTCAAAATAATCCGCTGCAGAGATTTGAAATAGTATGCAAAACTTAATTTAGCATATTTGTATATAGTTTCCGTTATTATTTGGCCGGTTATCATTAACGTTATTAATGTTGTTTATTATTTTGATCAAGTTACTTTTTGTAATTATCTAATCTCATACATTTCCATGCCTAATCATAAATTTAATGATTAGCAAATTGGAATATTTAAAAAAAATTGAAAAATGACAAACTTGTCTAGTCAAACAAAGTGTATATAAATACATTATGCAATAAACTGTCTTAAATACTATTTCTATGATCAACCGAGACTGGGAATTTCATGATAGGTTTTTGTGAAAGCTCATCTGGGTATTAGTCCTACTTATCAATAATACTTTCACGCCGAAGATTGTGGTTCGATTCCCACCCAGGACAGACATTTGTTTGAATTAACATGTATGTTTATCCTGAGTCTGAGTGTAATTATCTTTATAAATATATATTTACAAACGAAAAGTAGTATATGTAGTATATCAGTTGTCTGGTTTCCAAAGTACAAGCTCTGTTGAATCAGATGGCCGTGTGTGAATAATGTCCCAGGGTATGTCCCAGGATATGATTATTATAGACATAAAATATACATAAAATTAAACTTGTTTATTTACTTAACTTAGATACAACCAATTTTCTAGGGAACCCCTTTAACAGAACAACTATACGTTATCCTACCAATGAGGCAGTCAATTTGGCTCTATGAGAAATCTTATCTAGGCTCCCATTATTGGAATGAATTATTAATAGTTCTGAAGGTTTTCCACGGTGGCTGATATTAGGAAAGGACGCCGACCAGCCCGCACTTTGAGATTATCGACCGATTAGCTACCGACTTGTCTGCGATTTCATAGTCGGTAGCGGTGCGTCGCGTGTCGGTAACTTCAAAAGCGCGTTTCGTGATCCGTAGCGGCAGCGATACGGTCTCTTGCACTTTGCATTTTAGAACGATAAAATGGCTTCGAATTTCAGACCGACCCAGACACTCACTATTGTAATAGCCTCGATGCGGTGTGTCGCTCTCTATGGTCATGGGCTGTGCTTGAATAATCTACCAAATCAAGTACCGTGGAGACTTTCAGATATTTTTTTATAGTATAGGTTGGCAGACGAGCATATGGGCCACCTGATGGTAAGTGGCCACCAACGCCCATAGACTTACCTCACCAATGCGCCATCAACCTTGGGAACTAAGATTATGTCCCTTGTCCCTGTGATTACACTGGTTCACTCACCCTTCCAACCAGAACACAACATTAAGAAGTATTGCTGTTTAGCGGTAGAATATCTGATGAGTCGGTGGTACCTACCCAGGCGGCCTTACCACCAGATCCACTAATACCTCGTCAACCGTCATATATTAAAATAAATAAGCGGCTAAATTAAAATAAATAGTATTTATTCTAGTAATAGCGAATACCAGCGGCAGATGCTTGTGTAACAAAATATGCATCCTCGCATTAGCAACCGACTGGGAAACACGTTAAATTCACTGAGTAGCTATCTAGTGGAAGTCTGTGACGTACATGGTACACTTTGGGTGAGGGTTCCGTGAGGTTTTTATTATATTTTTGTATGAAAATTCGGGTAATATTACCACTTAAATAGATTTATTGAATGGTGAATTGTATTTTACGTTAGGATATTTTTATACAGATATTTTTTTCATCGAAATTGTTTTCGATGATGAACGAACAACGAACGATGATGCATATAGACAATAATATGTGACAAAATAATATGTGTATTTTTTATCATATAATTATAGGTGGAGGGGCAGATAGGTGGCCGCTCATAGAAATTAGATCCGTTAGAAATATTAACCATTCCTTATCGAATATGAGAATTAAGATGTTATGTCCCTTGTGCCTGTATTTCTAGCTTGCATGCTTGTGCCTCTAGCTCATTCACCCCTCTAAACGTAACACAAAAATACAACATATTGATATGTAACGGTAGAATATGTGATGAGGTGATGGTACCAACCCAGATACAAGGCCCTACCACCAAGTAAATTTGCCTCCATTTGTCCCATTAATTACAAATTTATTCATCTTATATTTTCAGTTACATTGTTTATATTATTAATTTTGCCTTATTTTATAATTATCCACACTCACACATACTCATACTCATACGCACTACTCACTCTTACTTATAAGTCCTGTGATTTACATAACGAATTATTTAAATTATATTCTGGTAAAAAAAAATGTACAAATAAGAATTAAATCTTTAAAATGATAAGTAAATCTAGCATATCTTATGAATGAAGTATATTTATCCTATAAATCCCGAAATGTCAATTTATATAACAAAGCAATGAGCTCAGTATAATATGTTTAGCTGTTGCCTCTAACGAAAGAAATGTCTTTGAGCTTACAAAACTTATTGTCGTAATAAAAAAGTACATTATTCAAAGACTTTGTGCTAACATTAGTACTATATAACATATACATTTCAACCCGCTTTCCTTTTTGATTCATACGGCTTTCGGTTAGATTGTTTGGTGAAAAAAAAATCAGGGAACCCTAGAAAGCCATCGTCGGCATCACGAGTTTATTTGCCCCGCTACTTAAAGAGCGCTTTCTAGCGGAAAACTGTGCCCGCGCTTACCCGACATTATTAAAAACATTTTGCTGCGCGCTGATTTTGTATTTACCTCAGTATTTTTACCTCCCGCTTAGAAAATATTTATTTATTTTACGGATAAAATATTTGTAATTCTTAAAACGTGACGAATTTGAGCGTTGAATTTTAAATGGGTCGTTAATATATTTTTGTTTTCTTCATTACGATTTTAATTTGATTGAAATTTTCCGTAATTTTTAGCATATAGGAAATAAAAAGCAAATTCATTGTACTTATGCTCAAGTTTTGCAATAATTTGCATTATAAATCGCTGTTTCTTCTCGATGATAAGTACAATATAACAGTTCGCCATATTAGTTGACACTTATCACAACCACCCCATTCCCTATTAATTACCATTTCATATATTTAACTACCACATTGATCTAGTGGTTAGTTTATAAGGCTGTAATTCTCAGAGTCCTAGATTCAAACTTCGAATAGGGCCAATAATATTGTTTCCGACAAAAACACTATTTACTATTCTCAAGATTGTAAATTAGCAGTTGGACCTGCCCCTGGAATCTCTCTACTCGTATCAAATACCCGTCCAGTATTTATATGTCCAGTGATTGAAGAAAACAGAGTGCATCTGTTTACGCACATGTTCGAGCATTAAGCTATAACCTACAGGTTATAGGCTGTACACAGCCTGTTCTCCATTCACAATGGCCGCCGTCACGAAATCTCTCAATAGTAAATCATAAATATATTTGGCGTGAATTTATAAAATTCAACAAACAACTTCCCTCATTCAAAATAATAATTCTAAAACGACATACCATTAACACTGCTAAATTAATTTAAGAACTTTCCTTCGAGAACTGTTAAACAAATAACATTGAATAATTTCGCTAAAGTTAATTTACGTGGAACGAACCTTATAAACAACAGACCTTCAATTTCCAAAATAAATTTGTGAACTTAATAAGCGCTTGCTTTCAATTCGTGTTAAGTAAATAATTTACTTTTATAATGTCTCACAGTTTCACTTATTATTTTTTTCACATACACAATCTATAGTTTAATAATACCTTTTGATTATATTAACTTTCTTTAATCACGTAAACTTATATTATGTCTTTTTTTTCCAACTGAATAGTTTAACAATTATAAGGAGGGCGATGTCTCCTAGAATACAGGTTTTTGCCTAGTTTAGGGATAGATTTTTCACCTATTGTAATATATATATATATATATATATATATATATTAGTAAGCGAAATACCCCTCATTACGAGATCTCTTAACTATCCGCCCGATTCACTTGAAATTTGTCACAGTTTCTCCATCCCCGACGTAGACGCTTTCTAAGAACGGATTTTGCTCAAATCCTACCCAAAATACATATCGCTTCTTATCTACCCGTACGAAGCCGGAACAATTAGTTAGTATTACATAGTATTGTCTCCTTGTACTCACTTAAGATGTTCAACGTTCTATGTGTAATACTTTGGTTTTGGTTAATTAACATTATTTACCGTACTGTACGGTAACAGCCTGTGAATGTCCCACTGCTGGGCTAAAGGCCTCTCCCTTTTTGAGGAGAAGGTTTGGAGCTTATTCCACCACGCTGCTCCAGTGCGGGTTGGTGGAATACACATGTGGCAGAATTTCAGTGAAATTAGTCACATGCAGGTTTCCTCACAATGTTTTCCTTAACGTAAAGCACGAGATTAATTATTATACCTAATTAAGCGCATGAAAATTCAGTGGTGCTTGCCCGGGTTTGAACCCACGATCATCGGTTAAGATTCACGCGTTCTTACCACTAGGCCATCTCGGCTTTATTATTTATTATTTATCTATTATGTGAAAAATATGTGATGTATCTTGGAGGCAATACCGATGCCGAGCCGATATCGTATGCCGTGACGGTAAACTATATACTGCATTGCTATTTATTACTATAATAATGAGATATATAAAAATCTTAGTAACGAAATTGTAAGTTTTTATTTATGTTTCATCATACTTTACTTTACTTTATTGTACACTACAAAGAGAAAAAAAATACAAAACATGGATACAGCCTAAATAAAAGTAGCATACAATTTTGGCGACCTTATCGCTACACAGCGGTCTCTTCCAGGTAACCAACGGAGTAAGTGATACTCATAGGATATGAGGTAGGCGGTGCTTTAATAATAGATAAGATAATATTAATTTATGATTGAACAAGCTAATAAATAAATATAAAATATCAATAAATAAATTATATTATCAATACATACAAAATTACAAGTAAACAAAATAAATACATACTATAAACAATAAGAACAAATAAAAA
Source organism: Nymphalis urticae (assembly GCA_905147175.2). Lineage (NCBI taxonomy): Eukaryota > Metazoa > Arthropoda > Insecta > Lepidoptera > Nymphalidae > Nymphalis > Nymphalis urticae. The sequence goes on from LR990008.1 coordinate 5,888,332, forward strand.
CGATAAGTCCTCAAACATAACAAGAAAAAAAAATTAATGGTAAAAAATGTGATTACACCACATTTTTTTTAATATAAATTCTATGAATAGACGTCAGCTTCGACGTTTCGTCTCGTCTGGGCTTGCTGTGATGAACATTTTTTTTTTATAAAATGTAAACGTACTGGCAAATTTGACAGTTGTCATCTTACCCATTACATAAAGCGATCCATATATTACTAACTAAGAAATTATTTTCCTTGTGTCATTACACAGACCCACAACACAACGCTTAAAGCCAATAACAATACTAATGTTTAGCGGTATAATATTTTATGTATGGGTGGTACCTCTCGGACGGGCTTGAAGCCCTACTACAAAGTAATTCTAATCTTAAAGAGGTGTACACACTTTATGCAAACACCGCTAAGTCTTCATGTGTCTACAATAATTAATCTCGTGTTTAAAGATGAAGTTCAAGGTCACGTCTCCTACAATGTGTTTTATAGCCAGTATTATATTCACCCGCAATGGATCAGCCAAGTGGATTAACTTTCAAAACTCCTCAATAGAAATCACTCAACGGTTCGATAGCGAGGCGAAAAACAAAAGTATTTCAAAATTCGATTCGTGATTTCGTAGTAAAGATTTGTGTTTGTGAATAAAATATACGTCAACCTTGGAGAAGGACTTTATTGAATTAAGACTGAAATCTTAATAAATTAAAGATGAAATCGTAAACTAATCACAGTTTGACGAATTACGGATTCTATTGTTTTTTTGTGTTAAAGGTAAGAAGGGCAAATGGGCTACCTGATGGTAAGTGGTCACCACCGCCCACTGATATGAGCGATTTAAGAAATATTAACCACACTTTACGTTGCCAATGCGTTACTGACCTAAGGCAGCGGGAGCTAAGATGTTATGCTCTTTGTCCCTGTAGTTACACTGGCTCACTCACTCTTTAAACCGAAAGGGAACAATACAAAGTATTGCTGTTCAGCGGTAGAATATCTAACCTACCCGGTCGGTCTTGCACAAAGCCCTACCACCTAGACCTGTTTCGCGATTAATGTTACTGTTTTGATGTAAAATTATAAAATAACTAAATTAAGTAAATTTTTAATCGCCTTTAAAATTGTTCTTGATTCATCTGTATATATATCTTATGTATATATGTTCGCGTCCAAATTTTTTGTTTATAAATCGAGTTTAATTCACCTTATGTTAAATTCAGTACAGCTTCTATGTGGTTGAAACTTAATGTCATCGATAATGGACATTATTAAGTATTTATGTTAAGCCTATATTCAGACAAACCTTTGAAGTCTTTTATATTTTATTTGGAAGAAAATATGAATAATGGACAAATCGGTGCGCCGCTTTTGTCTCTCGAATACATTAAGTCGTGTTGGAGCATATTTTATTTCGCGTTACATTTTTATACTTAGTTAATTAATTTTTCTACTTATTGAAAAAAATGTATTATGTTATATATAACAAAGCCTTAAGTTACATATAAGTCTACTTACATGCAAATATAAACCAGTTAACATACAATAACTATGAATTAAAAATAATTTAAAAAAAATTACCTAATATAAAAATTACTACTATTCTTGGTTGTCAACTACAGTTCTGGTTCATAAGTGTATTATATAAGATAAGAGTTGTTAAAAATCAAAACCAATTATTAACTTTTGAATAACAATTGAAATTTTATCTAAAATCAAAGAGAACTTCGACTTCTCCAGAACAAAACCATCAAACGATTATTACTTGATTGTGGAATGCAATTATGTATGTCTGCGACCGTTTAACAGAAACACGGCAGTGTTGCCAGCTAAAAGCCCTGACGGACGCTAAATGGCGCTGTTGTAATAGTATGTGGACGTCTATGATCGCAACGATATATAAATCTAATATTATGACCGGGTCTTATTTGGCGCATAGGTAGTCTTTTGCTGTACGGCGTGGAATTGCAGCTCGTGTTATGGTCTTTGCGCCAGGTAGGGTCGGGGGTCTTTTTAGTTATATACATCTTAATACACATATTTATATTATATACATCACCGCATAATATTACCATAAAAGTAAATTTAATAAATCGCGTAAACACTAAATGAAAAGTTTTGTATACTTGAGTTTTTTCCGATTTCAAAAACTAACAATCACATTGAATTGGATTTTCTTATAATTTTAGTTTGTCGGGACGGACATATTATGCTATATTGTTTGTGTAGTGTTTTAAATATATACGACGTAGTTGGATAGAAAATTGTTCATCCAAAACTTTCAATGCAAGATTTGTCATTCCCCATAATGTCATAATACGGAAAAACTATGTAAATGTTTTTAATAAATAACTCATAGAATCATTTTTATGCTTAAACGAAAGAAAAAAATTTGTCTTCTGTATTTTAGTTCAATTGTCACAAAATATAATTCCAAATCAAATTCTCATTTAAACAATGATTTCAGATAAATATCGACATTTACAGTTTAAATTTCGAACCGATAGTTTTAGAAATATTGCAGGATATTTAAATAATACGTTAAATAAAAAACGCGGCGTGTTGTACGTGGTAGGATAAATTAGCACCGTGCAAGCGATAAAATCGGTTGCCGAATTATTACATCATTGGTTAAAAAATCGGCAGGGGTAGCTTGTAAATAACTCTTTATTTACAGTTTGTATTTTGACTTAGCATTTACAGTACAGTTACAGCAAGTTAATGTCCCACAGCTGGGCTAAGGTCTCCTCTCCCTTTTTGAGAAGAATGTTTGGAGCTTATTCCACCACGCTGCTTCAATGCGGGTTGGTAGAAACACTGGTTTCCCTTCAAAATGCATAAATCTTTCACTTTGTATTTAAATCTACTTAAAATAACAATTGTTTAATACTGTTACATCTATAAAATCTTAATATTATATAGTTTGTATTAGACGTAATTATATGATATTATACATAATTTATCAAAACACATAAATTAAATAATAGTATACAGACAAAAGGCAATTCATAATGGAGATTAAATAACGATTAATAATTACAAAAATCACGAAATATTAAATATCAGAAAAGTTAGCTTAAGATAAATCCTTCTAGATTCTCCCGTCAAAAAGAGAACCCCTGACAGTTATGACGTTTACTTTCCTGGCCTGTAGTCTACAGATAAGCTGGAACTTGATTCAATAAAGGGTTAAAATTATTTAAGAGTACTTTCATATTTTCTCCTCGATAATAATTACAAGGACAAAGGAAACAAATAAAAAACGAAATTGAAGGTGACCCTGTCCACTTTTCTTTAACAGTTACAAAAAAATAAAAACCGATTTATAACTCCTTAACATCCAAACAATTTCAAAAACGAATTCCACAACTTACCTTCATTCGATTTACAAATTATTAGCCCTTCATGAAACCTGCGGCTGTCAAATTAATAAATCACTACAACTTACTCCGATGTCCCCAATTCCTGTCCCCGATTAAGATTCGGGGATATGGGGATAGTTACATTGCAAATCTAATTCAGACCGACGGAGCATAAATCCACGGTAAGACGGAAAACCGTCCGTAATAAATCACGTTGGACATGGAATATTCATGAGGGTACATACGCGTAATGTTGAAGCGAAACTATTTACGTCTGCATATGTAAGTTTTTCTGACCGCTCATCCGCTGTGCCTTCAATTTCTCATTCCAGTGAAAGTTAAATTATTACACGTTGTTCTACATTAACGATTCATTTTATCTGAATGATATAAACCGTGTCTAAATTTATCACTGCTACGGTAATACCATATGTATGCTTGAAGAGACTTTAACCATACTTATGGTATGGTAAAGATACTTTAACCATACATACGGTATTTTACATGGTGGTACGACTTTGTCTGGCTCAAGCTCGTCTACCCCCCCCCTCCTGTCCCCTACCCAGACACCGGTTGTACCTACAACCCACTCATCAGATATTCTACCGCAAAATAGCAGTACTTGGTATTATTGTGATCCGGTTTGAAGGGTGAGTGAGTCAGTGTAATTACAGGCACAAGGAACATAACATCTTAGTTTCCAAGGTTGGTTTGCGCGATGTAAGCGATGATTAACATTTCTTATAATTCCACTGTCTATGGGCGTTGGTGACCACTTACCATCAGGTGGCCCATTTGCGCGTTCGCCTACTTATACTATAAAAAAGTAATATAATAGTAGAAAAGTAAAGGAGAAATAAGATTGAAACGTACCTGAAGTTTTTAAGTACAGTCACCAATGCTAGTCACGATTTCGCTGAGTATAAGCCAATTTTGATTTTTAAATTTGATCAACAAAAGTCATTGATATAGTAAGTCAAGACAAGGCAAGAAATATATGACTGCAGGTTACAGGTAACCAATAAACACAATATTATTTCAATCTAGATTATTTGTTGTAAATATTTCAATAACGACTTTTTTGTAGACTGTTTTTATAAAATTTGCATCGACGTAATTAAAAATTTTATTTTACGTTTTTGAAGTCGATTTTTATTATTTTTATTAATAATATTGTACGTCGAAAATTTGTTTGTTGGTGTTTTAAATCTGAACTACATTGCTGATTTGTAACGGCTAAATCTTTATATATTAAATAATAACTGACTGACTCAACTAATATCAACGCACAGTCCAAACTACTGATTTTTTTAAAGGAAGTTAGTGATAAAGAATGAAAGTTTCTATGAAAATCATATGTATATAAAAAATGTTTTCAAAAAATTAACCTATTTTTAATACAACACATACACAATATACATACACACAAACGTAAAAATTAAAACATTAAGTTAACACGTCACAAATAAAACGTAAAGTTAAGGAACGCAGAGGTTTTAAATCGAATATAATGTATAATACGTATAATATAAAGCAATCCAAATACGCACACGCGTCTGAATTTATACCCAACCAAGACCTTATAAATCCAGCTCGCTGAAGCGGTAACGATGAATAGATTTTCTGGAAATGTCCTCAATAAATTAATATTACGCGCAAAGACCGAAAACGATCGTTGAGCGAAAAACCAACTCACAACGCGTTGTAGGCACTGAAATAGATTCACATCGCGAAATTAATTTTATGGCTCATATAAAAACATAATTAAAAATATTGCAATAAAACGAAGAAAAACCAATATTTCAGTCTTCATACCCCGTCATCATGATTTGCATTACATATTACAAAAATACTATGTCTAGTAAAAGTAACATTTGTTTGTCTGTACTCTTGTTAAAATATTAAAGATATATGCAAACTTCTTATGACGGTCCCGTTGGCGTGTTTGGTAGATACTTGCCTTTCACGCCGAAGGTTGTGGGTTCCATTCCCACCCAGGTCAGACATTTGTATGCATAAATTGTCTGTTTGTTCTGAGCCTGTGTGTAATTATCATTATAAGTATGTATTTACAAAAGAAAAGTAGTATATGTAGTATATCAGTTGTCTGGTTTCCATAGTACAAGCTCTGCTTAGTTTGGGATCAGATGGCCGTGTATGAATAATGTCCCAGGATATTATTATTAATTATTATTCTTGCACATTATACGCAAACACAGTATACAGAAGTGCTAGACTATAAGAATTCTCATAATTACTCGCCCGTAAGATGTTGAGAACCGACTCGTGGTGTTATACTATTTTGATACATATATTCTTGAAATGTTATTATAACGGTCAATATCGCATTTCACTTTCTCACATTTCACGACTGATCTCTGCGGTAAATTTCGAGTTTATAGCTACACAATAGCCCTTAATTTAATACTCTAGATAATTCAAACTATGAACATAAACTTTAATCATCCTTTTTCTTCTACGTCAAATAGCCGTGAATGTACATAATAATAAAAAAGAAATAGATGATCTTAATAATATCATAAGAAAGCTCTAGAGAGCAGAATGGAATATGATTTTCATTTGATTGAAATAACTCACGTGCTCCCCGAAGCACGATAGACGAACGCTTCCATTTATTATTATCCTTGTTAAAATACCAACGATAACTCTTGCAGATGTTCGATATTTTCCACCACGACACGCAGATAACGCGCCACGCTCACTGAATAGCAACGCTGTCACAGTCTGTGTTATCTTCATATTTTTATTATTGACGTTTTCGCTTCAATATCAGCTTTAAAATATGACTATTGTATGGATTATATGGATTTTTAGTAAGACAAAATAAGTAATTAATAAATGTTGGTATGTTTTGTAAAAATAATAACATGTGTCTAACTAATTTTATAAAGCATTGATAAGGATACACTTTTCTTATAAAAAAATTTAACTTTGTTTTGATGAATGCGAGTTATAATTTATATAAATAACAATAATTTATATATATAATCAAAAAATATTTTTAACTATGAGAAAAAAAAAACAAAAGTAAATTTAGTAAAAAATGCCTTTTTAGTTGTGCCTCGAAGCTGAAGTTTTAAGAAAAACAGTAACTTTCAAGGTTCTTGCGTGTTGTAGGCATACGCATGCTATATTCTGGCACACGTGTGATTTTATCCACCTATAGATTTCAGCCTCATAATTGAGTTGATGCCCGTCTGCTGAAATAGGTGACAAGTCCTATATTTGCGATATCTGCGTTTTCGAATTGCATGTGGTTTTCCGACACCAATATTGTATACAATTTTGTATTCAATCATTGACAACTACAGAAACTTTAATTTTGTTTACTTATTTAGACCATATAATTAAAATGTCGAAACTAAAGAAACCTTATTATTATAGATATAATGACCCAACTCAATACATTCTTGGGTTGTTTCAAAATTTGAACTAAAAAACATATCAATCACCGATTCTAAAGATATTTAAATAGCTTCGAATAATCTTGTTGGTCTGTTTTTTTTTTCATATCCATCAATGATATTATGCCATGTCACCGACATAGCTTGCAAAATTAGCAGGCTAATGTGGCAGTGGGCTGGTCACGTTTGTCGTAGGACCGATGGCCGTTGGAGCAGACGAGTCCTAGAAAGGAGACCACGGATCGGCAAACGCAGCGTAGGGCGCCCTCCAACCAGGTGGACCGATGGCCTTAAGAAGGTGGTGGGCACCGACTGGATGCGGAAGGCGGAGGACAGGGAGCTTTGGCGCACCTTGGGTGAGGCCTTTGTTCAGCAGTTGACAATGATTGTCTGTTGATGATGATGATGATGAATGATATTATGCGCTAGTTATAACACGATTAAAAGATTCCCTAATATAATAATATTTTTTCATAACCTACATAATTGAGAAAATGTTGGTCATACGTCTGAAATATTCCATTCTCAAAACTCAGTAGTCGATGACACGCTTTTAGCTTCACTTTGATGTTGTCCATTAGCGGGGATGTATGCATCCCACATGGCATTTCACAATTACGGGAGGTAATAACGCCAAAAACGGTTCTCGTCAAATCAAGTAGAACGATATGATTTGAAACAGATAGATAGTCATTATAAGACAAAAAATAATGAAAAATTTCGATTTGATTTCTTCTGAAACATACAGGTTTACTGGGTATCGTCAAGTGTTGGGTAAGGATTTTTTATTAAGCACTTAAACGCTTCATCTACCTCTTTGGTGGCGGAGAAAATGCATTATACAAAACTTTTTTTTTATAACGTTATATTCATTGGGCATATTTTATATATGGCCAGAGACCTATTGATGAGATAATGACAGGCTATTTTGCAGCTTAGCTGAATTTATATTTTTTGCATGAAATTTTTTTCTTTAAATAAACATTTGTTTAACGTTTAACTTGTTATTATTTTGTCCATATGATGTGAAAAATCCTAACTAACACCGAGCTAAAATACTGTTTTTCGTTGCCACATCAAAATTGCTTTTTGATGTCACGAATTAAAAGTCATATTTATCTTAAAATCTACGTCGATTTTATTTGCGTGAATATTTTTTGGACTTAAACCTTAAAAATTCTAAAAACATCACCGACATTAATCGTTTACCAGTTATTTTATCACGTAGTAATTAGTCATACAAATACACTTGTTTGGAATTAACTTATAGCCAGAAACATATTTGTTTCTCAGTATTTAAATTGAGAAAAATTGCACAACTTTAACACCGACCGCAGAATTAACGACTTTACGTACTTTCCCAGGCACGGGAGTGATCACACTTTTATCTTCCAGACTCGGGGCTACTATTGAGAATCTTCGAAATTAAAGGTCATATTTTTTTTGGTCTGAATTGTGGCTTGAAATCAGTATCCTGGGATCTGTGACCTTATATCTAGTTACTAGACTGCCTCATTAAGGCAGTTAATAAAGTAAGTTTAATTTCAGCTGAGATAAAGAATAACGTTATAACTAAATTGAAATATGCTTTAGAGCTATACATTCAGTTTCTGAATTGCAATATCACCGCTTTTATTCTCAACACACAATACACTTAAAAATTATACCATTAAGACGTTAAAGAATTTCATCATTCATCAAAATAACTGTCACGTCACTCGCGATGACTGTGCAAACTCGTCCGAAAATATCAAAGTGAATTTTCTACGTAATTGACAACGTAATAAGGAAGAATAGCAACATCATTACTGTCACCTTCGTTTTAGGGAAGCGAGATTTTTACCTCGGGTTTACGGCGGCCATTTTGTAACCGCCATTACACGCACGAATTTTATAGATTTCACTCAATACAATTTTTTTATAATATAGGTTGGCGGATAGGCGAGAAAGAACATTTGATTGTAAATGGTCACCATTGCCCATAGACATTAGCGATGTAAGAAATATTAACCAGTCCTTAAATCGTCATTGCGCCACCAACTTTAGGAACTAAGATGTTATGTCCCTTGGGTTTGTAGTTATACTTTTTTTTCGCTGGAAAAACGCGTTGACGCGTTTCCCCCACATGAAGTGGGGGGATGGTATGTGGGGCTCGCCGACGCTGAAGGCGTCGGAATACCCACTAAAAAACCAGCGGTACCCACGCCGTCTTTTCGGGGGACGCCACGGGATCGCTTGCGCATACTACCGTGACGTCCCGACGGTAGGCCCGCCTCTGCAGGCCTCCAAATTCTAAGGGGTTCTCGGGGTACAGAGACCCCCTAGCCCCGGCGACACTTACGGCGGGAGGAGAAGGTTTGCATAGCGCCGACGTCTTCTCCCCGGTCTTCTTCGGCGAAGCGAGTCAGCGGAAGCACTGTTCTCACGCTCCTGCTCCGCGGCCTCCTTCTGCGACATGACGTTTTTGCAGAAAGAGACCATCTCCTTCCAGCACCTCTGGCTACCGACCATGGCGTTTATCACGCTCGGCAACGAGAGGTCTCCGCCTACAATGGCCGCCAAGGAATGGCGCTGAGGCCCCCATGCAGGGGTTTGTAGTTATACTGGCTCAAGCACCCTTCAAACCTTTTGCGATAGAATATGCGATGTGATGTTGTGGTACTTTCCCAGATGGGTTTGCACAAAGCCCTACCAAGTCTTTTAATATATTCATTTAAGATTCCTGTAGCAAATTTATAACCAACGATACTCATACTTGTTACAGTTTGATGATATTAGAAGATAACAGAATTTCAAACATGGTGACGCAAAATTCAAAAAGTCGCTCTGAAGATATTATAGCCTGCAGTGTGTGTGGGATTTAAACCACGGGATCACCAACAGTTCACTTCACTCGAAATCTTACAACAATTCACATATCAAAATACTTTATAGTTTCTAAATTCTAGACCAGTAGCATTTTGGTTATATAACCTATATAGAGCATAGCTAAGCTAATTCCTCAAAGTCAAAGCCGCAAGATACTACTTCAATAATAACGAGCGACAATGTCGATGGTATCAGTTAGTCGAAAATACTAAATGCTTTATTAACCAGATCCTTACAAACTTGTCAAAGTTGCTTTGTGGAGTTGAACAAAGTTGCTTATAATATAAGTTTGTTAAAGCAATCACGGCTGAGTTAAGTACCGTCTGCAGAACAACATTGATATATAATAAATTTGAAGAATTGAATATTACATATATTTGTTTTTAGAATTAGATTTTTATCATTATCTGTCCAAATCACATACTCAGCCACATACCTTTATTCAACAGCGGACATTGTCACCTTTTATCATAATAAAAAACTTTTTTTTTTCAGAATAAGTAGGCAGGCAAGCATATGGGTCACCTCATGACAAATGGTCACTAACGACCATAGACTTTGGCACTGTAAGAAATGTTAACCATCGCTTATATCGCCAATGCACCACCAACCTTGGGAATTATGGTGTTTCGCTATTACCAAGTACTGCTGATTTGCGGTAGAATATCTAATGAGTGGGTGATACCTACCCAGACGAGCACAAAGCCCTACCACCATTAAAGTTGTTCAGAAGTCATTATGTATTGGCCCCAGCAGCAAATCTCAACGGAAACTTACCAACTGCGTAAGATAGAAGTAAGTTACGAGTAAATACGCATACATAGACTTATCTTCATTCTGAATCTCATAATCTCATGGGACGTCAATATGATATGACTGGCAAGAACAGACCAACGGGATTCATAGTTTGATGTAGCCAACTTCCTCACTTTGAGTGGAACATACATTTAATAAGTAATATATACATCAACGCATATTGCAGAAATAAAAACAATATTAGATCGAATTAATCAGTGAAAAGGATTATTAGTCTATTACTCTTCATTGAATGTAATTCTGTACGCTATCTAAGGGGCCAGTACTTCAACCAATAAGTATAGTGTTACCTTTAGATATTTCATTGTTTTAATAAAGCGGAAATATACAATATTTTAATAAAACACGAAACAATATCCAACAAATATTTTAGTATCTCAATTGATCATTTCCGTTTAGATTAAAATATTTATTTTGACTCGAAATTGAACTTATAATAAAATTCGGAAGACCAGCCGTTCGTTTGAACGTCAAGAAAGGTGTGCTGGCAAATAAATAATTGTAATACAAAATTACTAATTGTCTTTAATTATAATTCAAAACCTAACGTCCTCGAAGTAAAGTGCAGTAGTGAAAAATAAAGTATTGTGCAGTTTGTGTGACTAAGCTAATAAGAGAAGGCCCCAAAAGTAGTCATGTGTAGTCAAAAGTAGTCATGTGTAGTCATGTGTAGTAGTCATGTATGTGTATTGACATTTGTTCATTGAATTGTAACAGCACTTCTTATGATATAAATTGATTATCATTAATTATTATAATTATTAAATAACTTTATTGCACACTAGGAAAAAAAAAGACAAAAATACAAGTAAAAAGGAAATAGAAAAACAAAAGCTCAAGAAAAGCGATGCTATATAGACATAATTGCGGACCTCAATATGATGCATTCAAAGGGCGGGCTTATCACTCGAATAGTGATCTCTTCCAGATAACCCCGTTGTTGAGTATACGGGCCACCTAATGGTAAGTGGTCACCAAACGCCCTTAAACATTGGCACTGTAAGAAATGTTAACCATCGCTTACATCGCTAACGCGCCACCAACCTTGGGACCTAAGATTTTATGTCCCTTGTGCCTGTAATTACACTGGCTCACTCACCCTTCAAACCGGAACACGATGCCAAGTACTGCTGTTTTGCGGTAGAATATCTGTGAGAGGGTGGTACCTACCCAGACGAGCTTGCCCAAAGCCCTACCACCGGTATTACGAAGCGACGATGACCTTATGCGACATAACAAGAAATCTACTCTTAAACATGACATGTTATCTTTTCAGAATCATTTCACATTTTTTCAATCCATCATTAGTAATATACAAATCAGAACATTTAGGTGTATTCTGAGAACTGCATGTATAAAAATATGTATATCGTTTTATATTCAAAGCTAAAAAATATAGAAATCGTCTTCATAATATTAGTATAGAAAAATATTCAACTCAATAAGCATTTATCTATCATTGTTCTGGTTCTTATTGAATATCGATTTTTATTACCGAAGACTATGAACAAAGAGCTGCTGCCAATCCACTTGGATTTAAATGAATAAAACCAAGAAAAAACCTATACGAAGCACCTCTCAACAAAACACTAAGATAAATAAAAACAGATTTAAAAAAAGAATTTAAAAATGAACTGAAATAATAAACAGCTTCACTCTTGGTATTAATAATTTTAAAAGTCTTCCAGAAATAAATATAAAAATATATATAACCTATAGTAAATGTAGATTAAAAAAATTTTCAACGACATTCAATTTCCCAGTGGCTGCTCGTAACAAAACCTTCGACGAAAAGCAAAATATAAATATTTCGAGAGCACCTGCATTCCGTCGAGACTTACTTCTTCATTAAGGCTCACGAACCACTAAGGAATATCTTGTTATTGTTGACGCGAAATAATCATTGTTGAAAATTCGTAATTAAATTATCATTATTGAAAAATATATTCGAACATTTATATTATATTTCGATTTTTTTTATTTATAACACGTCAATAAATAAAAAAAAACAGTTGACAATCAGATGACAAAAGTTACGCCAATCGTTAAAAAAATAATTGATTTTTTTTATAATGGGTACGTAGTATCTACACACCCATTACTAATACTAATAAAGAAATAGAGCCGCTATATTTGTATAAATATCTTATTTACATAAAAGATTTCAAGGTCAAACAAAATAAAATTAAAAATTACATATAATTAAATCATATTATTTAACCGCTTTAGCTATAAAGGATTTTTTATGTGATTAGTTAAACAATCATGTGTTTTATTACTTCAAATGTCAAATCAATGATAAAAGAAATCAGTGTTAAACTACACACCAGCTAAATGACGTGTCAGTTGTATTTATTATGTCAAAAGAAAATGGTGTTGTATTTAAATAGCACTTACTTCGCAGTGGTTAAAAGACCTAATGAAAAAAAAGTTATTTCAAAATGGCGTTCTCGAAAAAAACTAGAACGCAACGAAAACTTTATGTTTCAATTAAGTTTCAAATATCGTAACGACTTTTGAAGTTTACAATTCGCTTTCAGAGCACGGATATCTTTTTTAATTTGACTTCTTTTTGTACCAGACATGGTGCTCTTAAAAATATTGAGATCTCTGGTTACGTATTTAACAATTCAAAGGAGGTGAAGAACCTCTTTCTTCGATCACATTTATGATGGTAGGAAATATTAATTGTATTATTTATCTGGAATAAAGACAGCGTTTTAAAAATGGAACAGTGGAGACTTTAGACTGTTGCATAATATTCGAACTCAAAAATAAGTAAAGTAAATGTCCCACTGTTGATATATGCGTACTTTATATCACCTATATGAAATAGGCAATTTCGTTGATATCTTCAAAAAAATACACAAATCCATTAATTAACAAAAATGCATTTATGATTATTAAGAACCTACTACCGTTTCGGAAAGAAATACCGTAGACCTGAGTAGCTCAGATCAGGTGTAAATACATGTCAGAATTTATCTAATACGCATATATACCCACTACTCTCCAGTCCTGCAACAGCTGCACCAATGTGCAATCCCCAATGGGATACTTTTGCAAACTGAGAGCGAGCAACACTAGAGAGACATATGTGCATTTTTTTTTTATAAAATAGGTAGGCGGACGAGCCCTGTGGGCCACCTGATGATAAGTGGATCAACGCCCATGGGCATTGATATTGTAAGAAATGTTAACCATCACTTACATCAACAATGCGCCACCAACCTTGGGAACTAAGATGTTATGTCCCTTTTGCCTGTCATTACACTGACTTACTCACCCTTCAAATCGGAACACAACAATACTAAGTACTGCTCTTTTGCGAGCTTGCACAAAGCCCTAAACCATTTCGGTGAATAAAAACATGGTGATTTTTATACAGTTTTAATTTCATAAAAACGAGCTAATATTGCACCTAGTGACATGGTCTGCTTCACCCATAGACAACGGATGTAACAAAACACTTTCTACACATCTTCTTGACAAGATTGCCAATTTTCAAGACCTCTGATATTATTAAGCATTTCTAACTTTATTAATGGAAAAGATTAACTATTGTATTTCATACCAGTTATTTCCCGTCGAATTTACATTTGAAAACATCGTAAAATGGATTTTACATATTAATTATCTAATTTTTCTATAACTTACAACTTGAAAAAAATATCATGTCATGTCTTAAAATTAATTAGCCCAAAAATTATACGACCATATTCGTCGGCCGTTGATTTCAAAGAACGATATTTAAAAATTTTAGTTTAATTAAAAACAAATTTATTCCGTACCAAGACCATATATTTAGCGGTGCATACATTTTCAAGATCCCTGTTTTTCCCGCTTTAATCTGTGTAATGGCGGCGGAAATGAAATGTGGGACATGTATTTTGAGGTCGTGCGATTTATTATATCGCACTGGAAATGACGAGTGAGAATTTCAAGTCAACACAATATATGCATGTTTATATATATGATGTGTATGTATATAAATAATAAATATTGTTTGTGTGTTCTCCACATGCCCGGGAAGGTCTCTGACCCAAAAAAATCAAGATATATTATTTATATGTTAGTCCATCGAAACTTTATAGATTATTCTAAGCTTTTCATGTAAGAAACCGAGACGGGTTGCTACTATTTTTATACATATTTATATCTTTTCTTTCATTGCATACTTCTTAACTCTTCTTCTTACTTAAGGTTGTTTGGAAGAAATCGTAAGATAGAAGTTTCCTTATTATACAAACGTGTTCATTGTGATAAGTACTTCTGTATTTATTGTATGTATGTAGTGGACTATATAAAAGTGCATATTTATCTATAATTAAACAAAATATTCAAAATAAAATCTCAAACTCCAAACAATGCAGCATCGATAGATTAAGAAAGACAGAGAACGCCTTAGACGTGTGGTTTTTGAGAAACATATCATCAAGACTGGAGGCATCAAGAGAGCTGTTAAGCTGTTAAAGGATAAGACAAACTGGATACCCAAAATGAAAGACCAATATTCTAAGGATAATACTAAAAGACCAGATATATTGTCAATAGCTACTAAATTCTACGAAGACTTATATTCCAGGAAAAATAACCTAGACGAAACCGATCTAACTAGTAGCGACGGTGTGCCACCTATCCTAGAAGAGGAAATAATCAAAGCCATTGAAACACAGAAAACAGACAAAGCCCCTGGACCCGACCACATCAGCAATGAACTACTAATCAACTGTAAGAAAGTTGTTGTACCTATAATAAAAGTTATTTATAACGACATACTACAAACCGAAACAATACCATCTCAGTGGAAGAATTCCACAATAATACTTCTCCATAAAAAGGGTGATATTAGTCAAATAAATAACTATAGACCTATCAGCCTAATATCCAATATATACAAAGTATTTGCAAAGGTTGTTCTCCTCCGAATAACTAGAACTCTAGATGAGAACCAACCTAGAGAACAAGCCGGATTTAGGGCGGGGTTCTCAACACTAGACCACATACACGTTGTAAGGCAAGTCTTTGAAAAGAATAGAGAATATAATGTACCATTCTATTGTTGCTTCATAGATTACAACAAGGCTTTCGATTCAATTGAACACGAAAGCATCTGGTTAAGCCTAAAAAACCAAGGAGTTGAACATAAATACATAAGAATTTTGAAAAATATATACGTAAACAGTACAGCTAAAATAAAGTTAGAAAAACAGGGAAAAGAAATAAAAATTAACAGAGGCGTACGCCAAGGAGACCCCCTATCTCCCAAATTATTTACTGCAGTCTTAGAAAACGTCTTTCGTAAAGTTAAATGGGACCACTATGGTTTAAACATAAATGGAGAACAGCTTACCCACCTACGATTTGCTGACGATATAATTATATTCGCTGTATCAAGTGCCCATCTTCAAAATATGCTAACGGACCTGGATATAGAAAGCCGCAGAGTTGGTTTAACTATGAATACCTTTAAAACCAAAGTATTGACAAACGCGACCGAAGACCCTATTGTATTAAATGATGAACCCATCGAATATGTAAAAGATTACACTTATTTAAGCCAACTCATCTCATCAACTAATTCAATGTCAAAAGAAATAGACACAAGAATAGGTAACGCATGGAAAAGTTATTGGAGACTAAAAGAAGTTATGGAAAATAAAGAAACTAAGATGTTTGTTAAGAAGAAGCTATATAATACCTGTGTGCTGCCAGTACTCACTTATGGCTGTCAAACTTGGGCACTCACCAAAGCGCAAAATGAAAAAATTAAGACATGCCAAACAGCTATGGAGAGGAGCATGTTGAATGTCAGGAAAAGTGACAGAATACAAAACAGAACCATTAGAAAGCGCACGAAAGTTGACGACGTAATTACTAGAATTCGGAAACTCAAGTGGAAATGGGCAGGTCATATAATAAGAGGTACTGAGAAATGGAAAAAAACTTTGGTTTTCTGGTATCCTAGAAACGCTAAAAGGAAACGCGGAAGACCGTTTCGAAGGTGGGAAGATGAAATAAAGGCAACAGCTGGGAATACATGGACCAGGACCGCACGAAATAAAATAGAGTGGAAAGGAATGGAGGAGGCCTTTGCCAAATTTGGCTAACAGACTAAGTTGTCGATGTCAATTCACTAGAGTGATAATTTTAGCAATGTAAAATGTAGCAAAATGTGTCTGAATAAAGGCTTATTTATTTATTTATTAAACAAAATATATCTTGGAGGGGTATTTTTAAGATTACCTTTAATTACTGTAATTAAATTATAGGTTGCTTTTTAACACTGGTCTTAAATTTCAAAACGCGATTCGTTAAACTTATAAATAAGAAGAATGATTCTTTATTAAAAAAAAAAAAAAACTATCTTTCATCGGGTTAAATTAAATTAAAAGGTATTTACTTATATACGTGAAAGGACAGAGGCGAAAACTAATATTATATAAATGTGCGTAAAATCTCGCACACAGGCGCAGGACCAACCGCCTAACGTGCCTAATGAGTAACGAGAGGCACTGGCAACTACTGAAATTGTTCTTAAATTATAACGATATTGGACCCCAGAATTTGCAGCTTTAAAACTGTTTCATTAAACCATCGAGGCAGGGTATATAATATATGTATGAGATAAAGCAAGCAATTGAGCTACACTGACTTATTTTCCTATCAATTGGAAATAAGTGATAGAAAGTCGCCATTCGTTATATATTTTTTTTTAACTAAAATCCTCTGAGTGATTTTTCATGCTAATCTTACAAGGCAGAAATACCGTCCTAGCGATACCGTTCAAGTGGAATTCGCCATGAACTTTTATATGAAAATGTTTGAAAGTCGATGCACGATAATTCAAGAATACAATTCTTACAGAATGAGAAATTGGATTGTTTTTTAACGAATATAATATTTGAATGTGGAATTCTGAATAGAGCTTATTTCAGATATACATATTTTTAATTAGTGCATAAATCAGATATGATAATCTTATTATTTTGATAAATGTGTTTTTGTTTTGCAATGATAAGTAACTTGTACATTACTACTATACTACTTACTTTATAAGTTAAAGTAAATTATTATCAACTTAACAAATTCCTTAGTCTGAGTGCTATTCTTACAAATTATATATGACGCAACAAAACTTAGTTCACCGCAAACATTTATACAGAAATGTCTGCGACATTATACATCTGTTGTTACAGATAAGTTACGGTATTTTGTATTCAATTCCCATAGGCTATAGTAAAGAACCGGCAAACTATAGGATGAGAGTGTTTTTGATTTGCCCAGCCACACCAGAAGGCACCCCAAATTATACGCGACAAGGAACAAAAATGCTAGAATGTTCCATACATTTGTGGTTCGTATCGGAAATGTGAAATAGGATTCGATTTTCTATATGAATTCTCTGTTATTATAAATTATATTCAACTATATATTTTATTTATAATTTTCATTAATAGTATAGAGATATTCGAAGACCCTTAAAACAGCGCATACAAAAACATACGTTAAGCGTTAATAACGGATTGTTATGATTTAAATCGAAATATTACACCGATAAATATGTATGGAATAAAATTAAATACATACATAATTTGAATACGAATGTACAATTTAATTCCTTGTGATTTGGTAATAATCCCCATTTTTTCATTTCACGTCGATGAACCGCGCTCTTGTGTACGTCGGTCGTAATAACGCGTATTTATCGACAACCGCAACCTTCGTTCACTTTTAAGCATTTCAATGCTCGCTTTATAAAAAATCGTTTATTCAATTTTGCTATTCAATTTAAGGATTCGTATGCACTTCCACATAACATAGTCTTGTCCAAATAGTTAATTTTTCTCTTTAAATGGCAAAGGCTGAAAACCCATTTCTTCGCACGGATACATTACCACGTGTGCTTAGCTTTGTGCACGTAAACGTATCAATAGTTCCCGCGCACGCACTTTTACTTTAAACTGACATTTTGAGGGTGTATCTTGTTCGTATTTGCCCGTGTGCTAGTGTGGGTTAACTCATATACTATGCCCAAAACTACTAACAATTCTAATATATTAAAAGTTGTTTTCGTAGAGGAAACCAAAGTCACAAGAGGGTTTAAATCACAGTTGGGTCTGTTGTTGGTCTGTTGTTGATTCTGTAGCGCTGTATATAAATTTAAGGTCGTCGAACTTTTTACATAAGAACATATTTGATCAGACTTTACCATAAGTAGCTTTATTTGTCTGTATCGATTTTTTGTCACCACGATTATTTGATTTATAACAGAAAAATAAACAAACTTGCTTTCACATTTACATTAATTATTTTGTCTTTAGGAAAAAGCACATCATCATTTGTCTCTCTCTAATATTTATCTACAATTTGGTAGAGGAAAAGAAACAAAACACATGTCAGCATAAGGCTTAATTCATGCAACTTTAGTAACCACATTATTTTATACTAAGTCCTTAAACATAAAACGTAAACAGGTCATCCTTTAATAAATAGCGTATCTCAAATTTTGTACCATTAAACACATTTAACAACATCACATCGCAAATGCAGCTTTATTTGACAGTTTTAGAGCTTAAAATTGATATTTTCTAAATTGTCCATATATTATAATCTCTCGACATCACATGACACAATTAAAAATATACTTTATATTATAGCAATAAGATCTTTATTCGTAGGAAAGATAGATAAGCGTTATATAAAGCGAGTGGGTACTAAAACGGCTCGCAGTGATTTCAGAAAATCCGTCTGAAGTCCGTTGAATTAGAGTCCTAAGTAAATAGGATTACGTATATTTGTTCAACATAACTCCTAGTCAAGGATAATCTATTTTATTTCAGTAAATTTTTGCCTTACTATCAAATAGGATTCGTAATAATTTGTAAAGTGATTTTAGATTGTTTTTATATTGTTTGAAATAGGTTAAAAAAAATTGGTAACCGAATAATTTTAATACGATCAATACTATATTTTTAATTTTAATATTCAGATTTGGACATATAACTAATTCAATTCGAAACAATTCTGCAATTTTGCCAAAAAATAATTTGTATTTTTTTGCCAATTTTACATTGCTGTGATCACGAATATTAGTTTCTAAACTATACTTGAAAATATATTCTTAAAAAATGTATGATTAAGATAATTTGTAGTTAAGATCGTATTTTCAAGTCTGAGCAAAGCAAGTTTTCTTGTATGTAGTTAATTTACATTTATAATCGATCTCATGCGAAAGAAAACAGTGCGTGGAAACCTGCATGAAACGCAGTGAAAGGTCAGTATTAAAAGCAGAGTGTAGCAGCAACTTTGCTGTTTACAAATAAATACATCATAACTTTTAAATTTTTTTCCTGGTTAAGGAGAAATAAACTCACGATTCTCGTCATCAGCAGACCGTTGTCCAATCCCGTCATTCCTTCCCGTTGCGTGGTAATCGGCTCTTACAAATCGTTCGTCAAGTTTTCATAAATTTATTTAACCTTTTTGCTTTTGAAAAAACAAACTAGTATACGAAATTTCATTTGAAATAAAAGCGTTTTTTAATAACTTTTTATCAGCCACGTCAACATTAATCCTCGTTGAACCAGATTAAGTTTGTCAATACATCAAACCATGTAGAAGGAGCGCTTGCTGTATTATTGTTCATTAAAACATTAATTACATCAACAGAGGCAATATTATTTTTAATGAATTAAAACCGATCTCCTTTTTTTCATTACTCAATGGAAAACCTCAAAATGTAAAAAAAACCTCAAACCATCCTGGGATAGCCGGGAAGGCATGATCAACTCTTCTCAATTCCGGGTTCCCTGACTATTTTTTACCCATCTCGGCATTGTTCGGCGGAGCTCACCTCAAAATTGAACTCAAAATTGATCTCGATCAGTTTGCACTAACTGGGATGGCGTCCTCCTCTAGGCTATTTAAAAATTTAAAAGCTAGCGAGGCAGCCCGCGAGCACATATCGTTGAAGGCCCAGTCGAGGAGGAGTCTCAGGCGATCAGTTTTTTCTAAGACAATATTCCTGAAGTAGTAGTCTCCTAAAAACTACGACTACGATGGTACGGCCATATCCTGAGACGTGACGATGACCATCCCATCAAGAAAGCCTTAAATATCCCGGACCGACCACGGGGAAGAGGGCGACCGCCCGCAACCTGGTGGTCAAACATGCAAAAAGAGGCCCAGAAAGAGAATCTGAGTACACAGACAAGTCAGAACAGAGCTCTCTGGCGCAGACGTATAAGGAGACTCGACCCCAGCTGAACTGGGAAGAGGATTTTGGACAAAGAAGAAGAAATAGTCTCCTAAAAAATAAACTCTGCCATAGGATGGACGATCGACTCGAATAGTCTAAAAAGTACCAGCGACTTTTATACCACCACCCTCTCGTCAGTTTACCAAGACTGGCAAACACTCCCACAACTACCCGACCATAACTAGGGTGAATCTCGAGGAGGCGACTTACGGCATCCAAAAAATAATGACGTTGATAGAAAAAAGTAGACAAAGAACAGTCAATAACGATTCTTGCAATTATCCCCCCCTTCTTCAAGCTATCGAGCAACAATATGATATAAAAAATATGTTAATGTACGATATAATTAATTTTAATATAAAGAAAATTTATTTGACAGAAAACATTGTTTCTAACATAATATTTTGTCGAAAGCAAATCTTTTGTCCCTCGAATTCAATGGGCCGCAAGTTAAAATCATGATAAACGAATAGGTCACAGATGTAGACGCTGGATTTTTTTCTAGATGAGATATTTAGTACTCTAATTAAGATCAACATATCCGTTGAATTACGAAACAGGTATCATTAATAGTTTAATGTTAAATTACAAATTTAATTTAATGAGTCGAGATGGCTCAGCGGATGCAATACACAAGATTTAAACCCAAACTAAAAAATGATTCTTCATGATATTATATATACCACGTAAATGATTGGCATTCCGCTAATGTACGTGCGTCAAGGTCATTCTTGCCGGGAACATGCAGGTCGTGGAATCTGCCACCAGGTTTTCCTGTAGTGCGACTATGGGAGAATTCACTCATAGAGTACACGGATTCCTTCAAACAACTACCCTTATATTGTAGATGCCCATGGGCGACGGTCACCGTCGTCACCACTTAACATTACGTGGATCTTCTGCACGTTTGCCAACTTTAGATATAAAAAAGATTCTGAGCGCGATGCAAAGGAGAACATTGATTGAATAATTTTTCTTTACCTGCATATGTCGGATGATAGATTGTCACATGTATTTTCACGAACCGTCATTTAAGCTGATATTATACAGTACAAACATTTCCCTACACACTTTTTTTATATTTCATAAACAGCAATAGGAAAAGTCATAAATTCGGCTTTAGGTAGAGTAGGTAATGTATCCCAATTATTCTAATTAATATCAACCAGCACGACAATATTTAAGTAAAATATATAATATAAATATGCTATAATATTAATATTCCACATTTCTTAGCGAAATTGAATAGTATACAATACCTAGAAATAATACCAAAAAAAATGTGTTTTACAAACGGCAAAAATATTGCTCGCTACCCAAATTGGCTCGGCAATATATATGACTTGGTATTGTATACAATTTTATAAATTTCCGCTAACATTTACACATGTACATAAAATCTTATTCGGTCTTAAAGTACGTGATACATTCAATCTTATCTGAAGCCACTTCCAAACAAAACTATATATCTACTACCCGACACAAACGAGACGCGTCCGAGACATTATCAAGAGCGTTCAGCTTCGGAAAATTGTTTCCAAGGATCTTCAATCTGAGACAATGGTTGTTAGGCGGACCGTCTACCATTTATTTTCAATAACGAAGCGTTACTTTTGTTGTAAAAAAACTTTTTTTTCTGTGTGTGTGTGGTCACCACAGACGTATTGTATTGCATCTTCCTATTGGTTTATAGTTTTAGTTTTTTGGTGTGTCTGCATATTTTCACTTGTAGGCAGTATCACTATAACAATTTTTGGATTGTGATTATTATTAAACTTATTGAGATTCTGAATTCCTAGGCTGGTTTGGATGGTGAACAGCCAGCCTATCTATGATGGGTTTCTGTTATGGATCGCCATTCTAAGGTTATAGTCCAGAATCTCCTTGGAAGTCACTTTGTGTTCTATTCACTAGTTTCTCCGCCGCGTCGTCACTGTCATCGGTGTCAAAGTTCTTCGTCTTACGCGTTAGTTTGTCGTACATTTTCTAAGGATGACCGTCTCGTAATTTAGTCCCTGTGCTTGACATATTGTGAGGATGTTGGCACCTTCATGGTTGCCGTACCCTTGGTTATGTGGTGATGTTTCCTCTGAAAGAATGAATAAAGCTATTGGCACGCCTTGGGGTAGCAACAATTCGTAACGCCGTGACGTCAAACGGTTTGACGATCTTTTATAGCATAGTGAATAGAATATATTATCGCATATATTCTATTCCTATTTGCTATTTTTGCAAGCGTATTGCTTATTCAAATTGCTATTTGGAGCATTTATGAATAAGAATTTTCCTAAACATAACTTTGAAACAAAAACCTTACTTTTCTTTTAGCCTCTCTGTAATATTCTTATTGGCGTTGCTTTTACATTTATATTATTAATAGCGCTTCGTAGCGTTGTGTTTTCAGTGGATGTCTTCCTTATCACTTGTTTATGGCAAGGTAAATTGAAATTTAAGCAGTAAAAATTCTTTAATTCATAACTTATTGTTTGAGTGTTATCCTGAAAAACCGGAGTAATGGTAAACCAATAGGTATTATATTTCTGTTGATCCTCAACAGAAATATTATGTGTAAAAAAAATAATTAATTGAACCAGAGCCTTCCGAACCAGACCAACCAACTTTAAAATTGAATCGTATTAAATTATTGTATGGATTTATATTGAACTTACTATTATTTTTTTCTACTTGGTCCTACGACCATATATTTTTATAACAATAAAAATACTAAAGTATAATACAATCATATGTTAAAATCAAAGTGGGTGATATAATAGGTGTAGTTGCATATACACATATAGGACCTCGATGGAGTGCGGGCGCAGGGAGAATTAAACGTCAGACAACGTTGAACATTTACGAGTCCACGAGAGAGCGCGCCACAATACACACGACCTATAACCGTTACCCTACGGCTTTGTTCAAGTCCGTCTGGATAGGTACAACCCACACATCAGATACTCTACCGACAAACTGCAATATTTAGTGCTAGCGCCCGCGGCTTCGTCCGCGTCATAATCGAAAATCCAGTTAAGCGGGATAAAAAGTCCAGAATATGTTAATTATGTCATATTTTAGCTATGATAAAGCGTAAAGAAGTAACAAATATTCACAACACACATAGCCTTTCCTATTTATGATATTAGTGCAATTATTATTATTATAGTAATTAAAGACAAATGGATTATAAAGATACTGAATTATTGTAATGCCTCTTTATTTACTATATTATATAAAAAAATTATAAAAAAATGTTATCTTCATTTTCATTGGATTGGATCACATTTTATAATTTATAATCTTTATACTTTATAATCTTACGTCTTAGATTATATTGATTTAATGTTCATTTCAGCCGCAAGTGCGCTTTTACGAAAGACGTTACAATGCCTTGGCCTCAGGGGGTGAAATGAGAAAATATTTTTTCCTTTAGGATAACGGTTATAGGTCGTGTGTATTGTGGCGCGCTCTCTCGTGGACTCGTAAATGTTCAACGTTGTCTGACGTTTAATTCTCCCTGCGCCCGCACTCCATCGAGGTCCTATATGTGTATATGCAACTACACCTATTATATCACCCACTTTGATTTTAACATATGATTGTATTATACTTTAGTATTTTTATTGTTATTTATCAAAACAGCAAATTTTTCTTAGCTCATAAATAGTTAGAAATTTTCAGGTATATTTTCTTTTTATATATTTCTAGAAATACCCCTATTGATTTTTTATCCACTTACTAGTCAATACGTCGAGTATCATTGAAAAGGTGAGTTAAGATGACTTTGAACATATTTCTTTGAAAACACCGTTTTGAGAGTGGAAACCCAAGTGGCTATCCCATCCAAACAAAGTAGACCGGTAAAAATTTTCCAACACATATGAACGGAAAATTTTGAGCTGATTGAAAATAATATTGACCAAAGATAGCAGTTTAAATCTGGGGCAGTAATATTAATCTTTATACTATCTGAATTCGTGTTTATGATTGTCGATCTCATATGCTGTGTTCGTAGAATCATTATAATATTTCTGTTCAGTGTTGCAGTTTGAAGATGAAGCATCTAAGCTGAGTTATAACAAATATGCATTATTTGAGCGTTTAGTCTCCTATCTATTCTAGTTCTTGCGGACATTTTATTTCCAAAAATAATTTACGTGGAAAATTTAAATAAGTATATACACATTTTATCATTTTCATTAGAATATATATTTTTAATTAGCAAGAGTACTAGCAGTTGAACCATAATTTCAAATCATTTGGGCGATAAATGAACCAGCCCTTCGGACACCAGTTGCAGCAATAAAAGGGATTCTCAGATTATACAAATAGAAATGACGATCAAATCATCAATTTAATATCAAATTATCAAAATAATCTTTAACTTTGCCATGTTAGAATTTTACTTTGAGAAAATTTGCAATCGAGTTCGTTTTTTTCATACGTGGTTACTATGGAATTGTATAATATTATTTCATTTTGATCTCCAACTTCATCGCTTAACTCGTCCACTATTGTATAGTTCAGAATAATATATATAAAAGCTCGAATAGGAACGCAGACTTCTGTCTATTGTGTTTAATAGCAAGTGTCCTCCAAGGAATTCCTCTCGCAATAAAAATATCTTTTAACGTACAATCGGTAGCGTTTTTTAAAACACTTAAAACCTGGATTGGCCTTAAATAATATCTAAGCATGACGTTTGTGTCAATGGTAATTAAAAAATTAAAAGTACATTTAATTATAAGAAATTGTGTAAAAATCGTTATAATGTTTTCGTTAACTTAAAAAACTAGCTCATTAATCTTCTATGGGTAATTTGAATCTGCGATGCAATCCGTGTTCTTCTGTTGTTTTGAGCACGCTTCATACCAAAGAGCTCCTGAGAGTTGAGGCTGTTTACTAAAGCGTTAGAATTACAACACTTTGCAATATTAAAGCATACTCTACGGCCAGGATTTCAATTATATTATAAAACACACTGCACGTATTCATACATTTCTCACTTCATCAATTTAAATGTAAGCCGAGATCAATGGACGGCAAATATGGATTTAACCGAAAATCGCCGGTTTAATTCCAGAAAAGCTCTGGTAATTTTTTAGGTGCAATTTGTATTTATTAATAGTCTCATGCTTTGCGATTGAAAAAAAAATGGTGAGGAATTCATGCGTCGACTTCTAAGCAAGTACCATCTAAGACTGTATCAGGATTTACCAACTTGTATGATTGTGTCAAGCGTAAAGGTATGTAGAGCACCAGCCAAGTAAGAGCCGTAAAAAACTTGTAGGTATATAATATTGTTGAGAAACAAATAAGGCAACTGTCGACTTCATTCATTGACATAGATCGCGGGTAGTTTACTAACTGCAAAAGTTTGATTTTTTCATTGCTCCTAGGGATTGTATATATCTCGAAGATTTGATATAAATATCAATTTTATTCCTTACTGAAAAAAGGGTCTTAACATACGAAAGAAGTGGTCCTGTAACACGTAAAAAAATCAAATATTACAATGAAAAACCAATTTGTGTTGTTTAAAATGATTGAATAAATTATTTTCATTAGTATTTTTTATATAAAATTTTAAATTCGCTCTAATAGGAACTGCGAGGTAACGGCAAGGAAAAAAAATCTCAGACCACAACTTTCCTACCGTCTGTTACGTACAACGGCTTGATAAAGCTTGTGTTTTTCCCTGCAGGACATATCAACTTAATTGTAACCGTAACCGTACCGTAACAGCCTGTAAATGGCCCACTGCTGGGCTAAAGGCCTCCTCTCACTTTTTGAGGAGAAGGTTTGAAGCTTATTCCATCACGCTTCTCCAATACGGGTTGGTGAAATAAACTTAATTGTAAATAGGTGTTTTCTTATGACATAAAATATACTTTTTGTTGTTAGCTAAATATTTACTCATGCATATAGATGTGTTTGCCTCTAATTAGCTTGTATTATTTTAGTCGTTGTTAAACGTATACTGATACAAATTTATACAAATACTGTAATTCGTTGGTAAACCTAACAATACCGTTGTATTTCTTGCAAACAAACAACTTTATTGCAAACAAACGATCACACAAGCAGTAAATTAAACTATACAAAGGCGAAATTATCCCAATAACATATTACGTGAAATACCGAAAAAATTTATGAAAATAAAAAGTTCTGCAGAAATACTGGTGGTAGGGTTTGTGCAAGCTCGTCTGGGTATGCACCCACTCATCAAATATTTTACCGCAAAACAGCAATTCTAGTATTGTTGTGTTTCGGTTGAAAAGGTGTGTGAGTCAGTGTAAATACAGGCACAAGGGACATTTAACATTTCTTACTATGCCAATGTCTATGGGCGTTGGTGACCACTTACCATAGATGATTACTTACCATGATTTAAAAAGAAGTATTTACTGAACTTATTGTCAGATCTTTGTTCTTATCAAGATTCATACCGAGTAGCTTTACGGCTTTTAAGATACTGAATTAGATACATTTTTTAAATAAAAAGGCGATTTGCTACAAAAGTATATTATTCGATAAAATATAATATGTTTGTTATATTGCAAGCATTCATTAGCAGACACATAAACGTTTCTCTTTACAGAGGTTGCCTGGAAGAGATCACTGTAAGTGATAAGGCCGCCTTTGCATACTATATGTAATACTTGTTATTATATGTTTGTAAATTGTGTGCAATAAAGGATTAAATAAATAATAAATAAATAAAATTAAATGAACAATTACTTAAAAAGTACTTTCTGCTTAAATTTATATTCCAAATCCGTGATACCATTAAATTTAATTTAATAGAGTACATGCTCGCAATAGCCTATTTGAATAATGATCTGTCATAAATTGATTGAAAATTTAAAAAAATAGTTTGCGAATTTAGTTTTAATCTTTTATTTATTAAAAGGAATAGTCAAAAGTCTGAGCGATATATAACGATAATACGAAATGATCTTAAATCTACGGTGTTTTTACTTTTCAATTAAATAATCTTTTAATTAACATCACGACTATCCTGTCAAGAAAAGACCTAAAATAAAAAAAATACAACCTGTCACATTCGATATACGTAAATTCGAATAACGTAAGGATTCTAACAATATTACGTACATCTAAATTTGTTAAACTATCTAAAAGCTATGGTGAAATAAAACTCACATACATACACACACACACACACACACACACACACACACGCGTGCGCACACACGCATACACACACACAAATACACACACATACATGAACCATAAAAACATTGTACTCTTTCTTTTGGCATTTTATTTTTTAGGTGAACTACTAGACAAGTAAAGTAAGACCAACTAGAAAACTGAATACTTAATTACATGTTATTCGAAGTAAAATTTGTTTTATTTGGGTATTAATTTGGGATAATATAATTACAATGTTCTTCTAATTTGTTCAAGTTCTCCATCCTCGAGCACTAGCTCTAGTGTATGTGCCAACACAGGTGCACTTTCTTTCAGAAAGTTCATACAAAGCATCAATAGCTTTACGTGATTTTTGCGTCACAGGAGTATAAATTCTTTCAACATCAATTTTATGTGTCCACAAATCTGCATTGAAGCATTGTAGTGAAATAAGCTACAAACGTAACCCTTTCACGAAGAAAAGACATTCGCTAAAAAGTGGGACATTTAGAGACTGTGATTTTAGGGACTTCCGATTATTGTCAATAGATGGCGTTAATTTCATATAATAAGTAAATAAACTCGCACTAAACAAAACAAGTGTTTGATCCATCAAGTACGAGAATATAAAAATACTATTTGCTATTGTTCTATGTTTTTCAAACATTTTATATCTGAACTCAACTACGAGTATATCCAGCTGTCTGAATGCATCCGCCCGAGATATTCTGACACGTACTGGTATCGGTTATTTAGAAAAAAATACACATTTTACAATTTATAAATGTTTATATGTAAACAAAACAAATGTAATGAAATTATGTAAGTAATATAATTGTAGTATTTTATCACACCGACATAATTTTATTATTTTTTTAAATAATATTTTGTTCCGTATTATTCAAATTCAACAACCACCGTCATTAATATTATTTCATTGTATAAGACTGTTTAAAAAAATATTCGTTTTAAAACATCTTAAATTAGAATCTAAAATATCGTTTAATTAAACGTTATATAATATAATTAATAACATTAGTAATATTGGACAATTAACACTAATAAATCAAGAAAAATATATTTATTCTTATTATATTTCCTTTAAATATTATTTTAAAAAAAATCTTATGATCTAGTGAGCTTTGCTTTTATATTTCTGCATGCCGTGTTTGTATTTAGTGGGATATAACTTATAATAATGTGTTTTTGTATTTTACATATGTCTTCCTATTTGTAATTGTATCCATTTTTGCGGACGTCAGATAATAACAGATAAAAAACAACTTAAAATCAAAGTAAATCCAATTTTATCGTGTCGAATATTCGCTCGAAAAAGCGAAGATAAAATCGGTCCTTTCGATGTACCGAAAAATTCTCATCTCAATACGAGTAGCCGTTAGGCGTATAGGCGTACCATCGATGCTATCTCTAACCTATGAAATATACCCCCTGGGCATCCAATCTTTCATTAGCAGTTCTCTTTTCCCTCGAGACTTAATCTCATTTCAGATGAAAAATCTTGAATGAAGTCATAACAAATATACATGGTTAAGCTATATTATTAGCGATCCTTGGAAAAAAATACATATTTTATAAATATATTTTACGTTAGTCCACATATATGGAAAACGTGCCTTTATTAATTGAAGAACTTCTCTTGATTTCGTAAATTAGGTATATATGATGATTAACTACCAATAGTCTGCGATGATGATGATCTGAAGAGCCACGAGACCGTTTTGACGTTACACGACCGCCGCCTTCCCTGTTACTATTTATATATTGACCGAGCTATCCCATCCTACTTATAGAAATGAGGGTATCCCATTGAGTCGCTTGGTTAATCTACTCAACTAATCAGAGAAGTATCAAATAGTAATACTATGTATTATTGTTTACCTAACCTTGCTTTTACAAAGTCCAATTTATGCACCAGCAAGTAATTGCACCAGTTTTAGTAAATTACATTTGGAATACGAGAAAATATTTCCTCATAGTTTAATAATTCACTGCAAAGTAGATTTGTAATCAATACTTATAATATACTTTTTTTTATAAAATAACATTGCCACAGTCAGAAATATTCAGCAAATCTTACATCATCAAAGCGCCACCAACCCAATGATGTAACCAACCAACTAAGATGTAATGGCCCTTATGCTTTTGCTACATTATAATTTAAACACGAAAGTGCAATCACTCACATTATAATAAAATCACACGCCAGTTTTTTAAGAGATTGCGTCGATCCAAAATATACCGTCGTCTCAAATGTCATCCGCTTTTCTAGTAAATTCGTAGACGCATTTATGTTTAAAATAAAAATAGGAAATAACCGGAAGCTTGTACAAGTAGTTTGCTCTTAAATCATTGCTGCAAGACAGACAAACGGACCGCAAACATTTTTATTTCCGTACTAAAACCATGGCAATACAGGAGTTACTTTAAAAGATTGCCTGCTTTTATATTTGGTATTTCGTGCCTTCACAGGCAATATAACGGGGCACGTAACTCACGAACGGCCGACGATCCACAACAACCACTCGAATATAAACTATACTTCTTTTCTGAAATGGTTATAAAGATCGCAGTTTCCATTTACTGCCAGTTTTTTATTACAAAAAGAAAAATAACACAAATATTCCTTTTTCAAATTCGATGAAACTTTAACAGTCATTATGAAATTTCTTCTTCTTCATTCCTCCACTTTGTCAGGGATGCAGAAAAGGTTATAGGGTGCCTAACCTCTGCACCCCCCCCCCCCTACACTAAAACGCGCTTAAACTAGTAATTATTAATATCCTCGTATTCAGTAGTCTACAGGCACAAAATCTCACCATGTGCAAAAATGTTTTTGCTACACAATACTTTTAAGAATCAAACAAATTTAAATGGTCAGTTCTATTTCAGGCATTTCTCAGCATTGTTATATATATATATATATATATATGCGAAGTTATTGTGAGCATTTGTATAGCCTATTCCAATCTCAAGAGCAATAAACAAACCTTAGATTTATATAATATGTAATACAATTTGATTTTCTGATAATAATATAGAAACAGTTCTGAATTAATATATATTATACAATATTTGTATTTAATATTATTTTACTTCCGAAGTTTCGATAACTTCGCTGTATTCAAAACGTTTTACGAATCCATAATGAGTACAGACTTTATTCAAGATCTCGACCGATGTCGTGTAAATTAAATGTCAAAGTTGTTATTTGTCACTTTTCTTGTAAATAATTTAAAAAATATGAAGATATATAAAGAAAATGTTGGTAAGCGACTGGGATAGACACTGCTCCGTAAGAAATCCATTACACTATACACCATCCATTGGAATTCGTCATCCAACTGAATCTAAAATGTTGTGTTCCTTGTAGCTGTCATTACATAGACTCACTCACCCTTCAACCTGTCACAAGGCAATACAGAGTATTGATAGAAAAGAAGAACGATTTTTTTTTCTTAAACCTTCATATCGGAACGCAAGAATACTAAGCAGTGCTGTTTAACGGTAGAACATGTGATAATAAGGTGTCACCTACCCAGACGGGCTTGCACAAAGGCCTACAAATTTGATAACTATAAGCTGAAATTACTTTCTGATCTTTTTTTGAAAATTCATGAAAATTCATTGTGGATAGAAAAAATTAAATAATGGCATTTTTTTAATTTAAGATTATTAAGGCGAGATGTTTATTTACTTGCATAAAAATATAAATTCTATTTGCTTTGAGAAATCAAGATAAAACGTTGATGTGTTTTTCGAACAGCCCCAAAGGTTCGCACGCCCACATAGACTTTGCGTTATTTCCAGATAAAATACGAAAAATAAACCATAAAAAAAACCTTTCGAATCGAATCCGAAATCAAATTCGAATGTCATGTTACGTTATCAAAATTATTTTGTATCTGTATTTTGCTTTACACTTTTTACTTTTCAAACTACTCTTTTGGTTGTGTTATTTAAAGTTTTATTTTATTATATTTTTTTAGTTATCTAAAATATAGGATAGTTATTTTTTAACCTTTTTTTTAAGTTTCAAATGTTATTATTAAATTTTATTCTTATATTTTAGATTAATGTACCTCTGGTGGGTAAAGGGCTTCATCATAGAACTCCAATTATCTTGTGCTCCTAGTATTCAGTATTCTTGTTCTTGTTCTGTTCGCTGAGTGGCTGTTCTTTAACTCTCATCCTATCGTGTCAAAGGTCGACCTCTGTTCCTTTTTCCTTAAGGCCCGCGGCTCCATATCGTTCTCACGGTCCACCTCTGGTCATTATGTCTTGCAATATGTCCTTTCCATCTAAGTTTTCGTGTATAGCTCAAATGATTGTTTGCTTTAGTTTTGATTCTAATTGTACTGTGCCTTACTTTATACTATATACATATTTTAAGCAAACTGTTTACCATTCCTCGTTGGCGGGTATTTATAATAAGATTATGACATAAAGAAATTTTAAAAATCGAATCAAGTGGTCTAACCGGCTGGTTAATGGACCCTGCCCTACCTTTATATATAATTTTAACCATACTATAACGATTGAATTTTTATTATTTACATAAATAAAAATAATTTATATGAGAAAAATTTTAATCAAATGAAAGCATATTCAAATATTAAATCGAGCATGAAAAAAGTTGCTGGCGACAGAGCCAGAGTTAGTTTGTTTTGATAAATAAATTCATTTTCTGCATTCACAATATTATTGACGTAAATTTGTTCAAAATGATTAATTCAGAGATTAATGACCCATGAAATATTAGCCTTTTATTTGGTTCGACCGCATATTTTGTTGTAATTTTGTTTTTTTTACTTGTAATTGTGTTTGAATTTCTTAAGACGTGTTGTCCGTGCCTTGAACGTATTATCTTTCATTTGTTTTAATGTTATTTTAATTTGTCTACGTGTTTATTACTAGCCAGCATCACAATCTTGTTATGTTGTATGAATTAATAAAACTATTGCATTAATTTGCAATATGACATAGCACATAAAAATTCAGTAGCACTTGCCCGGGTTTGAACTCGAATACATCGGTTAAGATTAAAGTTTTTTCGAAACGGTCCAGTGCTTAGAGCGCGTGAATCTTAACCGACGAACGTGGGTTCAAACCCGGGCATGCTGATTTATGTGTTTATAATTCATCTCGTGCTTAACTGTGTAGAAAAACATCGTGAGGAAACTTTCATGTGTCTAATTTCTTTATTAATGTGTGTGTGTAATTAATGTGTGAAATTCTGGCACTTGTATTCCACCAACCCGCATTCTCCTCAAAACTGGACAGGAGGCCTTAGCCCAGCAGTGGGACATTTACAGGCTGTTACGGTTACGGAACCATCTCGCATTGTGCAAAAATCATTTTTTTTTTTATTTTATTTTTTTATATTTGCCGGGAGGGCAAATGACTACTCCACCTGATGTTAAGTGGTAGTAGAGTCCAAACGCGAGGACGGCCAGTACAGTCGGGAAGATGGTTCTGCACTAGCCGCCCTCGCCTTGCCGGCCCGCAAGATGCCTCTTCACGCCTCGTTTGAAGGAACCCGGGTCGTAAGAGGAGGGGAATACGTGAGCTGGTAAGGAATTCCATTTCTTGGAAGTGCGACAAAGAAAGGAGTTGCGAAATTTCTTTGTGCGCGATGGAATTGATGTCACAGTTAGTCGGTGACATCGAGAGCCAGCACGCGTAGACTTGTGAAGGAAGGGGGAAGCAGGAATTAGGAAAAATAATTCCTCGGAACACTCGCCGTGATACAGTCGATAGAAAGCGCTCAGCGCAGCTATCTCTCAACGCAATTGTAAAGGCTCGAGGGTGTTAGTGACCTTTACGTCGCCAATAATGCGGACCGCACGTCGCTGCAACCGGTCCAAGGCCTCAAGTAGGTACTTAGCGGAGCCATCCCAAAGGTGCGAGCAATATTCAACGCAAGACCGTACCTGTGTTTTGTACAGCAGGCACAGTTGTTGTGGCGTGAAAAAACGCCGCACCTTGTTCAGAACTCCGAGTTTCCGTGAAGCTGTTTTTATCACAGCCTCGATGTAATTCCTTGGACTAAGGTCGCAGCGAACGTCCATCCCCAGCATGGCGATTTTGCTTTGTATCACCAGCGGAGTGCCACAGAGGGAGGGAAGAGGGGAAAATGGTGACTTTTTTGCTGTGAGAGCGCATACCTGTGTTTTCTTGGCATTAAACTCAACAAGATTATCTGAGCCCCATTTGGCGATAAGCTCTAACGTCCTATTGAGTTCAATGACAAGATCCTCCCGCCTTTCCTGAATTTCCGCTCGCCCAGCCACTGCGCGTCCGTGGTATCCACCATGCACTGTACTATCGTCTGCATAGCAATGAATGTCCCCGAGAGAGAGCATATCATTGATATGCAAAAGAAACAGAGTGGGAGATAGCACAGATCCCTGGGGGACCCCAGCATTCACTACATAGAATTGTGAAGCGCAACCATCAACTAAAACACGAAGGCTGCGCTTGTGTAGGAAGCTGGCAATCCAGCTGCAAAGCTGAGCAGGCAGACCATATGCCGGCAGCTTGGAGAGAAGAGTTCTGTGCCAGACCCTGTCGAAAGCCTTGGAGATATCGAGGCTGACAACCAACGATTCCCCATGCTTGTCGATAGCTTCACCCCAGAGGTGTGTTACGTACGCTAGAAGATCACCTGTAGACCGTTTTGGTCGAAATCCGTACTGACGATCATTAATTAAACAGTGATATTCTAGGTAATGGATCAGTTGGTTGTTAAGAATCCGTTCCATCACCTTACAAAGTACTTAGGTGATAGCTATTGGCCGATAATTTGCCGGGTCAGACCGATCCCCTTTTTTGGGAACCGCTTGCACATTAGCTCTTCTCCAAGCCTCCGGCACACATCCCGAAGAATGAGAAAGTTGGAACAGGCGCGTTAACACGGGAGACAGCTCCGCCGCGCACTTCTTCAGCACTATGGCTGATATTCCATCGGGACCGCTAGCTTTCCGTACATCAAGTGATTGCAGCTCCGCTCGCACATCACGCTGCCTGATTTTGATGTCAGGCATCGCGTGGCCACAAGAAGGTATTACTGGTGGCAGAGCACTACAATCATCGATGACGGAGTTGTCGGCAAAGAGTTTAGCCAGGAGATCAGCTTTCTCTTGCGGACTGTGAGCTAGCGCTCCGTCCGGACTTCTGAGCGGTGGCAGCGAAGGTTGGCAGAAATTGTTTTGCACAGACTTGGTCAGACGCCAGAAGCTACGGGAGCCCCGAGGATGTGAAATAAGGTCATGACCAATCTGTACAATGCGCTGTGCTTCCGCTCTCGTGTAAGCCTTCCTACAGGACTTGGAGTTTTTATTGTAGATTGCTTTCAGTGAGTCAATGTTAGATGCCCCGCTAATGCAGCCATTGATCCACTCGTGATATGCCGCCTGCTTAGATGATACAGCGTCGGCACATTCGCGAGTGAACCAACGGTTACGCGCACCCCTACTGTCGAGATCTGAGCTAGGAATGTAGTATTTCATTCCCAACATGATCTCGCCAGCAACAGCAGCGGCACTAGCTGTCGGGTCATTCCCACTGAAGCAACGTTCCTTCCAAGGGACTGACGCATAGTAATCGCGCATACCGTCCCAATCTGCCGACTTGTAGTGCCAAACGCGACGTTTGCATACCGCTGGTGGCGGCAGCTTGGCCTGTGGCACTTTGGTAGATATGAGGCTGTGATCCGAAGAACCAAGTCGAGCTTGAACCACAACCTGATATTCCATCGGGTGAGAAGTTAGCAGAAGGTCCAGTAGAGAAGGCGCTTGCCCATCAATGTCTGGGATCCTGGTGGGCTGATCAACCAGTTGGGTCAAGTCATGTGTGAGAGCAAAAGCATGAGCAGTCCTCCCAGCATGGTTAGTTTTGAGGGATTTCAACCATGATTCGTGGTGAGCATTAAAATCCCCCAAAAACACCAATTCCGCGTTAGGAAACTGCTCTTGCGCAGCATCTGCC
Organism: Nymphalis urticae; assembly: GCA_905147175.2. NCBI lineage: Eukaryota > Metazoa > Arthropoda > Insecta > Lepidoptera > Nymphalidae > Nymphalis > Nymphalis urticae. The sequence continues at coordinate 5,924,216 of LR990008.1, forward strand.
ACCCGACTAAGATGGTCGAATAATCGGCTTGTCTCCAAGTCACCATTGTGGGATCTGTAAAGGCACACGTAGACCCGACTCTGACGAACCAGATCCACACGTACCACCAACATGGAGAAGGAGGGGTCCTCCAAGCAGCGCAGTCGGTGACAGCAAACATCCGTCCTGACGAACAAGCATACTCCGGCTTTCGCTTTGAAGGATTCTTCAAGCATGTAGCCGGGATTATTAAGGTAGCTGGTATCGGCAGGACGGAGTATTTGTGTCTCCGTTAGAAACAACATTGCTGGCCGTGCTGTCTCGAGATGGTGGTGGACAGCGTTGAGGTTAGCGTGGAGTCCACGGATGTTAGTGAACTCGACCTCAAACAGGTAGGTATGGTGGGGGTGTGCACCGCTGTACGACAGTCATTCCTGCTTTGATGCGCTACCATATGGGAAAAAAGAGTGGAAAAGAGACGTGAAGCGAGCGACGTATTGCCACGATAGGGATGGGCAAAGTGTGGAGGCGTGTTTCCCCAAGTGGTTGCCAAAAGGGAAACTACACTGACCCACTGGACGGAAGGGCCCCCGAACCCCCCCGGAAGTGGCCGCCGGGACCCCACCTTCCGGTCACCAACCGGCACGATGGTCCAACCCGAGATTATGCGTGGCCTGGTGGGGCAGCCTCGCGTGCTGGTTAGGCACGCTTGGGCCCCTGTACTATGCCACGGGCGGCCAGCGGAATAGCCGTTTCTTCGGGTCTCCCTGTCCGGCAGGGCAATACAGTTTCCCCCGGCATTGGTTCAGCAGCCGTCTCCACTGGACCAACACCCATCGCGGCAATGCTCGCTCGGGCACTGGCTGTACGCTGGCTGACCTCGAAACGCAGCTGCAAGCCACTTCACGAGATTTTCACCATGCGTACGGTGGTAACAAGCCAGGCGGATGTTTATCATCCTACCACCAGATGAGCAGATGGTCGCTCAGATATCCCTTAGTCGCCTCTTACGACACCCATGGGAAAGGGGCAGTGAAATGTATTCTTTCTCCGTCACTGCACGGATAAAAACACGGATTTTAGAAATTGAGAAATCCTTTTGACACTGGGCCATCACATACTTAGTACCGCACAGACATATTTATAACTGCAATATAAAATATAATTCTAATATGTATATAATACTATTATTATTAACATAAAATCACCGAAAAAATCCCTTTTACTTATAATCCCACATTCGATATTAATCTCGAAGTGCGCGGATTCCGGCGCGGACGAAAACCCTTAATTTAAACCTTAAATCCTTTAATGGTGAAATTAGAAACAATGATAAACGTTTATGAGATAAAATAAATTCATTCGTTAAATAACTGCTGTACGGGCCTGTATACGCTTAGAGACGCTATTGACTGGTACATAATACGGATGTAAGCATATTGTGGTGCCGAAATTCGTATAGAACTGAATAATTACTTATTTAAATAGTTCTGTGATAGGTCCATTATACAGGATGCCTCGTTCGCTTCAGACCGAATGCATTACTTAGAAATGTCGACTTTGAACGCATATCTGCTCGAACGTTGACAGAACACCTCGGGTTTTTGCTATTCCGACGCCTCGGGTGAGTTCATTTTTTAAATACGCCTACTTTATGGCATTATAATATATATATATATATATATATATATATATATATATATATATATATATATATATTTATAATAACACTAGTGACGTGGGAGCCATCAGTAAAATCTGCTAAAATTGAATAAATATTGTATACCTTAATATGAAAAAAAAACCTTTACATATAAAGAAGAAAAAAAACAAAATACTAACGTTATGTAAATTAAACAGAATTTGAACGGTCAATTAAACTTCTTAATATGTGAACTGACTAATATCTCTCTGTTTACAATTGTAAAGTTAGCATAATTTAACTTTTCCTCCTAATAATTTTTTTTATGTAAGAAATTAAAACATAATATAAATAATACGTATATACTTATCTTAAGTCATTTAAGTCATAAAAGAACAAGTAGTACATATAGTATGCAAAGGAGGCCCTTAATATCACTTACGATCTTTATTGAAAGAATTTATAATTAAAGAAACCAATAAATAAATATGGAGTAAAATAAATAAAACCAGAGTTGGTAAAGTGTGTTGTTCTTATTATTAGCAACGATGTGTTTATATAATATACTATAAGCACACACAAGGGAGTAGAGAGTGGAGTTGGAGAAGGGGATTGATGGTATAAGAAAGCGTCATGCCGTTTGCCAACACATACGAGTCGAGCTTACCCCCAAGGAGCGCGAATAGATGTTTTAAAACAAAAAAAAAAGAGAAAATACATTTTAACACAGCAACACATACGGCTTTCAAACAAATAACAAGTTGCATTGATTATGGAGTATTTTTATAAATATTTTAATATAATTCACAATAAAAAATATCAAACTGTGTCTCGTCGTCGGCGACGAGCCCGCGTAATTATTTTCCGTGTTGTTGATAATGTATATTTTCATCCATTTTGTTTAACTAAACTCAATTTTAATTACAATTTTTAATAGAAATGATATCAAATTATTATTTTTCCTATTCCACGATATAAAGGACAAGTTAGTTCAAACGTTATAAAGACGATAAACATCCAATAACATCAACCATTTTAGTAAGATATTACACCTGATTTCTTAAAATATTTATTCCATTTGTTTCATTTTCATATTATATTCGGTCCCTATTTTCTTTCCAACATCTGAACAATTCAACCGGCAATTTTTCCCCTTCCGTACCCACTTTTTTCTTTCTTCCAAAATCCAATCTAATAAAATGCCGTATTTCGAATATTCCCAACTTTCGTATTTATAAGTAAAACCTTTTTTAACTTTATACTGAATCCACGAATAATATTGTGACTGGCGATGAATTATTTAAGAAAAAATTGAACCAAAAAAATAAGGCTGAGTATTGTTCATAACTTTTTTATTATTCTATCTATTCACAAATCACGCGGGAACAACTCGATCAAACAATAACATTTTTAAGTCTCATGAGGTAATAAAAAATATTACTGTTCGATGAACGCGACTTAACATAACACAGACAACTAAAACGAAGCTTTTATTTAAAAAAATATTGTATCTAAACTGTTGAGGAGTTCCAACGTCTGGCTCCAATCAATTCGAATCAAGTCATCTTACAACAAAAACCGTCATCGAAACTGCAACAACATATAAATTTCAAATCCTTATGAGAAGTGTTTTTAATTTAGCTTCCGAGATTTGAGCAAAACTAACTAACAAAGAAAGAAAGAACTGTTAATGTCCCACTGCTGGGCTAAGGCCTCCTCTCCCTTTTAAGGAGGTTTGGAGCTTATTCCATCACGCTGCTCCAAAGCAACACGGGTTGAATGCACATGTGGCATAAGTTCAATGAAATTAGACAGATGCAGGTTTTCTCACGATGTTTTCTTTCACCGTCAAGCACGAGATGAATTATAAACACAGATTAAGCACATGAAAATTCAGTGGTGCTTGCCTGGGTTTGAACCCACGGTCATCAGTTAAGATTCACGTTCTTACCACTGGGCCATCTCGGCTCACAAACAACAAATAAATGGAAAATATATCATTCAGCCTGTGAACGACTTAGCAATTTAGTACTTTTGCATTTTGAGTAGTGGTAATTAGTCACTTCTTAGGTTGAATCCACGATCATCGGTTAAGATTCACGCGTTCTAACCACTAGGCCATCTCGGCTTTTTAACGAACAACTAACAAAGATTGCAAGTTAAATAAAAAGTAAAACCTTCTTATCTATAATAAATCACAGATAAAACATACTGTCGTTTTATTAAGCATTTTAAATTTATTCCATTTCGCGAAAATCGTGTATAAACAGAGCCGTCTTCGAGACAGAAGTGGGATATAATTTGTAAAGTTTATAATGAAATACTTCGCCGAAGACGACGAGTTTGTTATAGAGCGAGAAACTGAACTTCGTGAAAATACTGCGGAATATTGCGACACACTGAGATCTTGATGGATTTTTTAATTTATATATCACGGTTCGAGCTCTTGATAACTAATAGTTGACAATTGAGAAGATTTATCTTATGTTGAGATTCAATACAATTACAAACTTACTTACAAAATATGAATGTATTTTGTACTTGCCTATCCCGCCTTCGCCCTTATTTAATGTTCTATGTAGACCTATATCAATATCCCTATATAACATATTGAAGGGCATACATACACATACAAAGAAAATTTTTATTTTTTAGCCTAAGCCTTATAAATAAAATTAAAATGTCTATAAGTATATCTTGGCCTTATAAATAAAATTAGAATGTCTATCTATGATTTCAAAATAACTCTAAACTTTTTTAAGTTAATATGGCCATTTGGAAGTCAACCAAACGACGATTATTTTCATATCTGTCTATCTGTTTGTCCAGAGTTATCTTCAAAACGAAAATAAAAATCAAATTTAAATTATTATAGGTATAATACCTTCTTCCAAGGTCCAGGCTTCCAAAACACCCTCTATGAAAATATTCATAAAGTCAACTCTCAGGGTAACTGTCAACCAACTTCGACAAGTCTATTAATCACAAACAGATATACTAGCACCAATTTTTTATATATTTATGAGCTATATAGTAATCTCTGTAATCAAAAATAGAAAAACAAACAAAACTATTATTATTATCTTATCAATACATATTTAAAAATTCTTTAAATCTAGTTTTAGTGCAACAAAAACAATACACGCTATTTTTTTTAATAGTTACAAATAGCACTCGCATAGTCGCAGGTAGTTTCGGCTCAAAATTATACCTAATAGAAAGACGATTATAATTTACATGTTAATATATTCGCTGGGTGATATGAAACAAGGTCCTCCAAACCGATTTCGGCCACGGCCGCCAATCTCAAGAGAGATAAGCCAGTTTGTGAACGCAGTTGCGCAGGACATATTATAGTGCACGAGTGTGTGCGCAAACACAGGTGCACTCTCTATTCCCTAGCTTTTATAATCCGACACGACGGCAAACGGCTTTACCGCGCGGGAGTATACACACTTCCAAATTCCCGACCCCGAGCTGCTACTAAGAATTTTCTGACAGAAAAACCCAATAACTTTTTTATTGGCCAGACCTGGGATTTGAACCTAGGACCTCCGGGTCCTAGTCAGCGGCTTTTTATCTAGCCACTAGACCAACGAGCCAGTCCGTATATGAAATATAAATGATATCGACGTAACTAACCTTTGTACCGCAACCTTAACTCAGAAGAGACCAGCTCCATCGAAGCGCGAAATGGGACGAGTTGTTAGTTTACAAAAAGAGGACCTTATCTTCAACTTATAGCGGCCGTCAAATGGCGTCTTTCACGATGCATTGCACGGGGGAATGAAATGAAAACTTTTAAAATTGACAGTCGCTTAACTTTCTTACTGCCTCGACTTTAAATTATATACAAGTTTACAAATATATCACAAATAACAATCAAAAAACTAGTAAATAAATCACAAATAGCAACTACAAAGGAGAATCTGGACTATAACCTGCGTGGTGATTCATAATAGAGACAATCCCATCATGGTCAGGCTGACCGAACACCATCCAGCGCAGCCTATGAATCCAGGAGGAAGGTTTTTACAATATATAGCGCTGCAGCGCTTCACATGCTATATCGTTCAACACATGACAATTTGTTTACATACAGAAGCAGAACAACGTCTGCCATGTTTCGCTAATTATATATACTTAAGTGCTAAAGTTTATGTACGCAAATTCGTAAGACAAAATCTATAATGAAGTCCATCAAGAGAGGCCTTTCTAAAAATAAAATAGAATACAATAAAGTTCAAACCAGTTGCTATTATGAGGATATAAATTATATTTCATTAATAAATTATTCAAATTCAAATTAACGCAATCAAGAAAAAATAATAACAGTGATTTTATCAACTTTAAACTATTAGAGTCCCACGACTGTGTCTGTGTGCTGTATATGCATATATCCTTCATATATATATACTTATATTCAGATCCCTTTACTACCTAAACGTAATATCAATCGGTTGAGCAGCTTATTGATAAGGTAACAGACAGACAGTGAATTACAGTAACAGCCTGTAAATGTCACACTGCTGGGCCTTCAAGCCTCTTCTCCCTTTTGAGGAGAAGGTTTAGAGCTTATTCCGCCACGCTGCTTCAATGCGGGATGGCAGAATACACATGTGGCAGAATTTCAATGAAATTAGACACAGGTTTCCTCACGATGTTTTCCTTCACCGTACAGCACGAGATGAATTATAAACACAAATTAAGCACATGAAAATTCAGTGGTGCTTGCCCGGGTTTGAACCCACGATCATTGGTTAAGATTCACGCGCGGTAACCACTAGGATATCTCGGCTTCCAGGGAATTACACTTTCATAATATTACCATAAACTATAAATAGTTATATTCGCACTACATTAACATGTTATGACGTAATGAATTTTATAACGCTGATAAGAGAAGGAATTAACCTCTTATCAATGTAATAAAATTCATTCAGATGCGCGTATACGGGGGAGAACATGGGTCAATAGCACAAGGAGCGCCTAGGAAGTCCCGTTCCCGTCCGCACAATGTATAAATACTGTTTCTGACGGGATGAAATTATCATTAACTCAAAGTATATCGAGGGTTAAGCTTCTAATAAATCAATTACGGTAAGATTTTTTATTAATTTAATTCCAAATTTAAATATTCGTTAAAATATAAACTTTTGTTTTTTTTTTCTTTATTAACAGACACCAATAAATTCAAGGCACTAGTTATTAGGCCTACATAGATTTTTCTACTTTGCTTGATTTTTACTCGAGCTTCGTTTTTCTACTTTGGTAATTATATTTTTTCTTCTAATAGTAAAAATATAATTATTAAAAGCGTTTGCTTATGTTTCCAGGCAAAATGCAGTCCCTTTACACGCTCTCTGCGGTTTTCCTCGTGGCTGCGGTTTCAGCACAAGACTATCAACTGGACCCCGACGAGATAGTTATCCCGTGAGTTTAACAACAGATATACTTATATCGCGTTGTACTTATTTATTATTTGAATGTTAGAAAACATATAACATTTAAATAACAATAGTTAAATAACAATAACTCCGCTTTATAAGGGCTCGTATATTAACATTTAATGTTGTTATCCCGTAGCTACCCCGAATGGTACGTGAGCAACGTGGAGCCTAGACATCGCCGTGACGTCACTTACGACAAGAAGATGGGGGACGGCCGCGTCTTCGGAACACTTGGACAGAACGACAACGGATTATTTGTAAGAATTATTTTAATGTTCACAAACTCGGCACGATGAATCTAATTTAACTGGCTAGCTTAAAGGCTATTCCAATGTTAAGCACTTATATGCAATTGATTATAGGTTTTTTTTAAAGTTACCAATGTTCTCATTTTGTTTTAGGGTAAAGGTGGTTATGAGCACCAGATCTTCAACGACAACCGCGGCAAACTAGACGGCCAGGTGTACGGTTCTCGTGTGTTGGGGCCCGATGGTGGGTCGTCCCACTTCGGCGGAGGACTTAACTGGAAAAACCCCAACGCAGCTGCTTCCATTGACATCAGCCGGCAGATTCACGGAGGAACTTCTGTGAGTTTTTAACAAAGTTTTGCAGTTTTATCCATCAATGTTTTAGTATAATATAATTAGTAGATTATGATTAAAATATGTTTTATAGTTTTCATGTCTAATAAACTTCAGTTTTCAAGCCTCTTGAATGTATAATGAAATAAACATATAATCCCCAGTACCAAGCTGCAGCTGGTGGCAGGTGGCCGGTGGGTAAGAACGGTGACTTCTCACTACAAGGGACCTACGGCCGCGCGGCGGGCATGCCACGCGAGTACGGCGGACTCGCTAACTTCAACTACCGCTGGTGAATTGTGACGGCGATTATTATTTATTCTAGTATTACTATTGATGTTCAATAAAATTTGTTATAAGTTAATTTTATTTGTTTCAATTCCGCTCCCAAATGGACCTTCAAAACCTAATTTAACCAAATTAAATTAAATGTAGTGATACTCACAGTACGAAATAAAGACGCTACCGAGATAAACCTACAAGAAAATGGGTAGTTTCTCGTTGTCCCGATAAAATTACATTTATACCAAGTATGAAAATATGCTTTGTCTTATTGTTCTTTGATAAATCAAGTGCAGTTTTACTGCACTAAGAATCGAATACTTTGCCCCAGATAAATGTTTATGTGTACTCCTTACTTTGTCGCACTTTGAAAAAATTGAATTCTTTACCAGCTCACGTGTTCCCCTCCTCTTACAACCTAGGTTCAAAACAAGTATATGCTGTTGTAGATAATCATGATATTGTTCTAGACATATTGTGACGCAACTCTAAATACTAAATCTAAACTCTTTTAAACGCATTCCTCCATATCGTACTCAAAAATTTTAAAAAGCCGAAACTGTTTTTTGCGAATGAAAAACAGTTTTAATATATGAAGCGCTACTCGGAGCAAAATGACGTAACACATAATATGTAATTACTTACTATTAATGTAAGCCAACGATACAATTTAAGCAATATCAATAGCAGTTAGTTTTACCCATAATCATGAACGCAAGTGTCTTCGCGATGCTACTTAAATCATCTGTCAAATATATAACTCTGTATATATATATCTAACATCCCAAGCTGCGTAACCTGTGTAGCTGTGTCCCTATCAGGGATAATAAATGAGGATTTTAGTAAGTTTCGAATCTAAATTGATTCCTAAAAAAACTGTAATATAAGAACCATTATTTTTAAAAATTCCTCAATATACATACTATTTTTATTTCTTTCGTAACGTAAGGTAAACGATAAACATTTCTTTTTTTGTATTTAAACGAAATTACATTGCCTCGACGCAATCAAGCTTATTATCCGTCAAAATAATAAACCAAAAGCACATACTTATACATTTACTTACTTTATACTTTATTGTACACCACAAAGAGAAAAAAAAATACAAAACATGGATACAGTCTAAATAAAAGTAGCATACAATTTTGGCGATATTTGACATATTTCAATATTAAAAAATTTAATTAATCGATTAAATATTTGTTTTCCTTGACTACTTTTTGCTTTGCGAATAAATAAATTAAAATCACATGTTAAAAATAACATTGACTAATAAAGCATTTTACTCGGTAAGCGATAATATAGATGTTAAAAAAACTTGCAATTTCTGTCGTTGATTTAATGCAGTAGATAGTAATTGAATTGTATTTAATTAATATATGCATATGTAATAATGTCCTCCAGACCGATTTCGGCCACGGCGGCCAAACTCAAGAGAGATTAGCCAACTACGCAGGAGATATTATAGTGCACAAGTGTGTGCGTAAACACAGGCGCACTCTCTATTCCCTAACTCTCATAATCCGATAGGACCGGAAAGAGTTTAGGCGCAGGACCAATAGCTTTACGTGCTTTTCAAGCCCCGGGAGTGTACACATTTCCAACTTCCAGATTCCGGGCTGCTACTGAAAACTTTCTGATAGAAAAATCCAGTAACTTTTTATTGGGCCGACCTGGGAATTAAACCCAGGACCTCCGGGTCTGCGGCTTTATATCAAGCCACTAGATCAAAGAGGCAGTCATATGCATATGTACATGTAGTTTAATTGTCTGAAAAGAGTAACTACTGAATTGTCAGTTCGACTCGGCAGATAGACAAACCTTCTTAAGAATTAATAGCAGTTCAAATCTCTAGACCTTTAGTACATAATGAAAAACGGTAGAACCCTTTTATACTTTTTAACAACTACAAAATATAAGGGACAATTATTTTTAACAGGCAACCTAAAACTAAAATTAACGTAATTTAGTTAACGTTAACGTTTATTTGCGTTAACGTTTATTTTTCTCCCATGATCTTATACCGCTTCATTTGAATTTTATCAAAAATAGTTTAGTACAATTGAAGTTTGACTTGTGTATGCACTAGTTAACCAAAACTAAATTGCTTCCGTGAGGTCATAAGCCGCACATATTAAAAAGCCGCACGCAGTTGCAATATCTTTATCTCTATATATCTGTACGCATAAACTGGTTGTCAGGTCAATTTAGATAAACTGCCTAATCGTAAAGCATAACAAATCATAGTAATAAAACAATTGACAAAAAATGTTATTGAAACTTATTAAGAAAATATTTGGGGATATTTATATTTATTAATATTTAATGAAACAAACAGTAAAATAACACAATAAATTTAGTGAATGCAACAAATACATAAACCAATAAAAAATATTTTAAAATACAATATATAACAATATAAGCAGTAAGAAAAATATTTCAAGTAACTTAAAATTAATTTTACGTGGAACAAATATAAACAATTATTAAATAAAGAAATTAATTTGACTTCAATTCACGAATTTTATATAATTAATTTCAATTTACAAGTAAAAGCATATTTTGACTTTGATTTCGTTTGAAGCCTTTAAAAATAACTTCAATATTTTTCTTAATTATAATTTAAGCCCTTATAACCTTATAGTTATTTTTATTAGTTTTATAAAGGCTTAAATCAAAGTCAAAGTCAAAGTCAAAATATACTTCAAAATTAATTTAGCTTTCAAAATGAATCAATAACGTCTTATCGAAGTTATCAAGTTCATTCGAACGAACGTATACGGGGAAGCACACATTATGTTAATTAACAGAATTGCGCTGAGGAAGTCTATATGAGGAAGTGTAGCACAATGTATAAGTACTTATTCCGACGGGATGAAATTATCATTTACTCAGAAGATATCGAGGGTTAAACTTTTAATAAGCCTACAAACAAAAAGGTAAGACTTTTATGATTAATGTTACGTCAAAATTAAGATTCTAAAATTCATTATTCATTATAAATATTAAAAATAAATTTAATCAATTGCAAAACAATTTATCAAAACTTTTTTCAATATGTAACTTTTCATTCATAGTTTTAGTAGTTGATTGCTAACAATTTGCTTGACAAAATTCAGTCCCTATACACGCTCTCTGCGGTTTTCCTCGTGGCTGCGGTTTCAACACAAGACTATCAAATGGACCCCGAGGCGAGAGCTGTCCCGTGAGTTCAACAACAGATATATTTACACCCTCGGACCACCTTTGGATATTAAAAGTAAAATATGACATAAACCGGCGGTAGGGCTTTGTGCAAGCTCGTTTGAGAGGTACCACTCACTCATCAGATATTCTACAGTAAAACAGTATTATTGTGTTCCGGTGAGTCAGCTAATGTAATTACATTACATGCACATACATGCACAAAGGCCATAACATCATAGTTCCCAAGGTTGGTGGCGCATTGGCGATATAAGCCATGGTTAAAATTTCTTACAATGCCAACGTCTATGGGTTGGTGACCACTTACCGTCAGGTGGCTCATATGCTCGTCCGTTTACCTATACTATAAAAAAACAGGTATATTTTATGAATGAAACAGTGACGTCATAACTCCGTTGTTTTAGGGCTCATATATTAACTTTTACTATTTTCCCATAGCTACCCCGAACGGTACGTGAGCAACGCGGAGCCTACACATCGCCGTGACGTCACTTACGACAAGATGATGGGGGACGACCGCGTCTTCGGAACACTTGGACAGAAGTGGACAGAAGTACATTTTAATATTCACAAGCTCGACAGTTGCATCAAATTCAGTTTATTGTAATCGAATGTTCAACTTAAATAGATTTTATCTACGATATATTTGAAGTTATAAATGATTTTATTATGACAAAAGACAGCATTTAAGTAACCGTGAAGCTCTGAAGTTTTTACTTAAAGCGCCTTGGGAGCTGTGAGTCGGGACTCGTAAAGTTAACTTAGAAAAATGAATCCAACACAGTCCTTAGAGATTTAGAACAAATACTTTTTACTTAATAAATTGAGTTAACTATTTTTCTCGAGAACACTTTGTTATTTTACATTTCATTTTTCAAAGTAAAATATAACCGTCCTAATAATATATCTTCTATCAGTTTATTAGATCAATTCTTGATACTTGCATATGTTAATAAAAGTCAGTTACTTAATGCAATACAATACAGACACGAACATGCTTTGATAGAGATTTATTAGATAATGATATCGCGTAGTTCTCTAATTGAAATAATTATACATTTATATTCAAATTGACACAGTTTCCTTCTCATCAAACATGATAAATACTAGATAACGGGTAATCGTGAATGCTCTCATTTTGTTTAAGAGTAAAGGTGGTTATGAGCACCAGATCTTCAACGACAACCGCGGCAAACTAGACGGCCAGGTGTACGGGCCAGTCTCGTGTGTTGGGGCCCGATAGTGGGTCGTCCCACTTCGGCGGAGGAATTAACTGGAAAAATCCAAACGCGGCTGCGTCCCTTGACATCAGCCGGCAGATTCACGGAGGAACTTCTGTGAGTTTTTGACAAAGTTTTGTCAGTTTTATCCATCAATGTTTTAGTATAATATAATTAGTAGATTATGATTGAAATATGTTTTATAGTTTTCATGTTTAATAAACCTAATTTTACAAGCTTCAAGCGGCAAGAGTTAAGGCTTATTGTCTTAACGTGCAAGATTATAAGCACTATCGAGTTACAGACTATCGTTACCGAGAATTTTCCGACAGAAAAACCAAAAGTAAATTGTTCACACCACACCTTGAATTAACGACCTCGGGATCTATGTTCGAATAATTAACTACAAGGGCAATATTAATATTATGCTGTAAGAATCTGTTATGCATTATATATATATATATATATATATATATATGCATTATATATATTATAGTTTTGTTTTTTTTTTATTTTCTTTGTTGTTGTTATATTTGTATGTATGTATGTATACACTAACCCACTGCTGGGCTAAGGCCTCCTCTCCCTTTTGAGGAGAAGGTTTTGGAGCTTATTCCACCACGCTGCTCCAATGCGGGTTGGTGGAATACACATGTGGTAGAATTTGACATATGCCGGTTTCCTCACAATGTTTTCCTTCACCGTCATACACGAGATGAATTATAATCACAAATTAAGCACATGAAAATTCAGTGGTGCTTGCCCGGGTTTGAACCTACGATCATCGGTTAAGATTCACGCGTTCTTACTACTGGGCCATCTCGGCTTTATTATGTATGTATATTTTTGATTATTAATTACCGCCTTCTCTGGTAGAGAATGCCTTAAGGCATTAAGTCCGCCTTTTGTCCAACTACACAATGTGGTGTTCAAAAAAGTTTTTAAATAAATAAATAAATAAGTCTGTTACAAAGTACTATATGTTTTAACTAAATTATCGACACGTGTGTGGTTAAAGGAAAGACCTTATTATATTACGAACTGTCGATCGTAATATCAATTTGCCTTGTGTCGGAGCCAATTAAGGTAAAGTCTCCATTTCAGCGAGCAATATGGTGGTGACTATATCAATACTTGGGTATAAAATTAATCTATACATTTAATATAAAATTGTAACTGATCGCTGTCTGTACATAGAAGATATATGAGTTAAAGTATTATTATATCTGTTTGTATGTGCGTTTGTGCGCGCTAATATCAGGAACTGCTTAACTGATTTGGATGCCGTTTTCACTAATGTATTGTGACAAAATTCACTTAAAACTTAGTGTTTGTGATATTTCAATCGGTTTATAAATAAAAATAACTGTTCTACTAACTATAAAATAACTGTTCAGTTAAATTGGCTTAAATGTTAGTTACCTATAAATGGTAGTCTGTAAAATAATGATGATTGAAAGCTTATAGGAACAAAACAAAGTTAAAAATGGACAGTTACAGAAACTTAGATTCTCCCAATGTAAGTTGAGCTCAGATCTATATGATTAATTATATTAAATAGGGTTCGGCCTATGCTAGACAAAGTCGGTTAAACATGCCCACGCGTATATATAAAGCGGGCCGACTGCTGCGCTATTATATGCAGCGAACGCAGGTATATCGGAGACGCGCGGCGCTCACTGATAACAGGGACACAGTAAAACTCTCTGTATTCATTTGTAATATATTCTTTTAGGGTAGGGGCTTTTAAAAAAAAAAGTGTACATATTACGGATTAAAAAAATATAACAATTTATGTAACACACATTTCTTTTGTTATTCGATACTAAACGTTTAACTAGCTCTTGCCCGCGGCTTCGCACGAGTGTAAGTATAGTTAAAGGACAAATTAATGTTGTATGGAAGGAAGTCTGTGATTTTAAAGTAGGGAAGTCGCAACGAACGCCGATAACTACAATATTGATTATGGAATGAGTATCTCATGTACCAGGAGATTATAAAGTGTAAGAAAAGCTTAAAAACTACAATAAGGCTGTCATATATTTTATTACATATAATAAAAATGTAACTGATTGCTGTGTGTACATGGAAGATATATGAGTTAAACTATTATTGGGGGGGGGTCTTTATCAACGCAGCAGCACTACAAATTATTTGAATATATTTTTTGTTTTATCTATTTTTATTATGCCTTGTCTGTTATGTGTCTTAATATTAAGTTCTAATTAATCATTTACTATATATTTTAATTAATTTTAAAGTTGATATAATTGTGTTGTAATAAATATAAACAATGTTTGAACTAGATTTTCTCATGTAAAATCTAATAAAAAATTAGCAATCGTTAAACCCACTCTTAAATTACTTTATTATAAGCGTTGTTTAATTCTCAAATAATATTAAAGATAGTTTATGAACGTCTGTACATAATTGTTCAAAATCATGTACACGCTAGTTGTAGAGTGAAATAGAAGGGTTCGCTTAAACGACGTTAAAGCTTGCACGATTTGGCGTTTCGCTTTTAGCACGCTTGGCAACTATTTGACATACCTTTATATAATAATAAATCGAAGTACGGCTTTACGTATAAATGTAAAACAATGCTGTTTTCTTCTTTTGAATGATGACAGAAAGATAATAGATAATCTGTATCAAACTAAACAGGTTTTAAGGTTATATTTGAATAACTAATATTTTGGTCTACACTTTTAAGTAAAGATTAAAGTTTCCTTTCCTATTGAGAGAAGGTTCGTTCAAAGACGCTTCTCCAATGCGGTTTGTTGGATATGAGGCTCATTTTTATTAAACTTTCCTATATAACTAACTGGAAATATTTCTGTAATCATATTTGGAATTTGAATTACATTAAATACGTTATTAATAATTATTATTGATTGAAGCATTAATTATTATTGATGTATCAATCTGATTAGATACTTTCGCTGCTGATTGTAGAAACTTAGATTGAACTATCACAAGCAAACGGACCGATAAATTGAAGCCAGGCTCAAACTAAATTTGGAGACATGCAATCTTAATTGCTACGGGCAATGTTCGTCCAATTCCAAGTGATCGGATTTGTGTATTAACTAATTACAACTTTATCGTCAAACGCAAACAGTTTAAAATCGTTTGACTAATCGAACTATGATCGACAAAGTTTAAGCCATAGTGGCATAAAAAGCGTTTAATTAATTTATTGAGTTTAAATATTCAACTTATTTAATTTAAATCTTGTTTCAATGAAAATGGAAGAAGTCTGGTATTGTTAATGCGTTATAAATGCTTAGAGATTTTTTTTTATTGTATACGTTGGCGGACGAGCACTTACCATCAGGCCCATATGGGCCGCACGAAGTGGTCACCAACACCCATATACATCGGCATTGTAAGAAATGTTAACCATCGCTTATTCACCACCAACCTTGGGAACTAAGATATTATGTCCCTTGTGCCTGTAATTACACTGGCTCACTCACCCTTCAAACCGAAACACAACTATATCGAGTACAGCTGTCTTGTGGTTGAATATCTGATGATTGGGTGGTACCTACCTAGAATTAAATCAGTTTATAGTTAGTGATATATTTATAAACGATGCTAAGCGGGTAAGTAGTTAGCGTCAAAAGTCAAAACTGTGAATCGACACGACGCGAATTCGCAACATAGAAAACTGGACGCGAATTACTGCGATGCGATTTCATGCGGCAAGGCGTCAAATTTTTTTTAATTGCCACTTCAAGGCTCCAAAGTCACTAGAAAAATAATTCGAAAACTTGTCTCTTATTACATTTGCACTCATTATTCTTGCATTCAACGTCGGTAGGCTTTGTAGTTCAGAATCATCTATGATCATTTCTACGGGCGATTGTAATCCATCGCGGTTCAGTACAAAGTTGTGTAATATACAACAAGCTTTAATAATATCGACTGCAAAATCAATTGAGACGTTAAGGGGTCGATGAAATACTCGCCATTTGTTGGCTAGTATGCCGAAAGCACACTCGACATATCGCCTCGCCCTACTCAAACGGTAGTTAAATATTCTTTGTTTAACGGTTAAATGCTTGCCAGAATAAGGGCGCATAACATTATTTGAAATAGAGAAAGCTTCGTCTCCTATGAAAACAAACGGGACCGGTTCTTGAAAGCCTGGCAACGGCTTCGATATTGGTATGGGCAAGCTACCTTTCATCAGTGAGTCATAAAGTTTCGAGTTGTGGAAAATCGTGGAGTCGCTTTCCTTTCCATATGCTCCTATATCCACGTAGATGAATCTGTATTTGGAGTCAGTAATAGCCAACAAAACAATTGAATTATAACCTTTGTAATTGTAAAACAGTGATCCACTATTTGCGGGACTACGGATACGAATATGTTTGCCATCAATGGCTCCTAAACAGTTAGGGAAATTGGCTTTCTTGTCAAAATCTGCACTAATTTCTTCAAAAAGCTGTTGTGTTATTTCAGGCATGTTTTGACGTAAACAGCGATCCCATATTGCGTTACACACCAATCGTATTGTTTTCGCTATTGTACTTGCACCTCTATAATAGTTTAAATGCATATCGTTGAATTCTTCTCCGGTTGCTAAAAATCTGAAATTAAAATAGAAAATTTAACAAAAAATAGTGGAGACAATTAAAAACTTACCCTAATATGACATTAAATACATACATAAAATATTTTTAAACATATGAATGGTTTCTTTATATTTAATTTCATAGGGATACCCCTACATTAATGTATTTTTATTGATTAATTTTGTATAATTTACAGGTAATGAAGTATTAAAAAAATGGAGAGGGATCAGCGATACCTTTAAAAAGTACGTAAAGAAACTTAAAGATGAAAAGCGACCTGGAACAGGAGCAAAATCTACCAAAGAATACCATCTGTACAAGCAGTTATTATTTCTTAAAAAAAATTACAAAATGAGACAACAGATAGCATATAATGAAACGGAAATGCAAGCACCACCTGGGAAAGAGAATCAAGCAAGATCTGAAAAATCTCCAAGACGATACCAGCAGAAGCCGCGAAAAAGAAAGGCAAACGAGTTTGAAGATGAAATTATTAACATTAGAAAGGAACCGGAAAATAGGCAATTGTCTTTTTTTAAGGGAATTCTACCGTCTCTGGAAAAATTGGATGAGAACAAAACACTTATTTTTCAAAGTCGTGTTCTCCAAACTTTAACAGACTTACTTCAACCGGCATATCAAGGCTATCCACTCTATAGTTCCTCCTATCAGCCTAGCAACTACCAGAGCTACACAGGCTATCAAACTCAACATTTTGCAAACCAAACACCACCGACACGCCCACATTTATCACACGAACAATCATCAAATGCAGACCAAACACCAATTCTACATTTATCACACGAACAATCATCAAACGCAGGGGAAAATCAAATTAATTCACCTAGTGATAATGATTCTACCTATAGCGCTTTGTCAACGGAAGAAGAGTTTGATTTTACATAATATTAATTACTATTAACTGCTGATAATCACAACTTTGATTTTTCGCAAAAAAAAACAATTAAAATGTCAATAAATAAATTTTGTTTTACTTTACCTGATAGTCAGTCCCAGCATTTCCAAAGGCATAACAGGAATTCTTCCCTTGTACGATCGTTTTTGAAGGCATGGTGATAATAAACTCAAAAGCTCTTCAAATGAAGATATGCTCATTCTAAAATTATTAAAAAAAATTATCTTCTTCAGTTCTCAACGCATAGTACTTTTGAGTAAAATAGTTCCCATCAGAGTTCATAATCATAATAAATGGATGAACCCAGAATCTTCTTTTTCTGTTATATCTATTTAACAATAACAGCAGTGCAATAATGTTTTTGCGATCCATCTTAAGCTTCCTAAAAACACGTCCAGTACGGCTGACTACACTTGAAGGAATGGTCGCCCTACCAAACGGTTTGCCGCACTAAATCGTATCGCAGAAATTCGCATCGCAAGTTCCTGCGATGCGAATTCGCATCGCATCGCATCGCAGTTTTGTGTGGGAGCCCTATCATGGTCCGGATAAACATATATACATCATCTACGAATCAATTCGCAAGTACATACGATGCGTTGTACGATTTCTCACATTTATGTGCTTTACACGATGCTGTGTCTTTTTTCGAATGTATAATCAATATGTAAATGACTGAAAGATCGAATCGACTAATATCATTTGATTTAAATTAGCGCAAATAAAGAACATTTTTATTTCAATTTTTTCAATATGAATTATACAATACGTTGTTATAATACCTTTATTTAAATACCGAATCTTCTATCCGCTTCCGCTTCCCGCTACACCGTCCGCTATCAGGAAATAGCGACAACTATACATCAGCAACTTAATCCGGCTTCATGCTAATGGGTTTTAGGTGGAGGCAGACCGTAGTTATTCAAGGCGTTTGACTTACTATGTATCACACACATAATTAACCGCTTTCGTTTAAGATTTACTTAGAAAATAATGTAATACATAAGATTTTGCGTACTCTTTGATCTTTATTAAATTATCAAGATTATCGAAACTATATTAATGTAAGAAAACAGCGCATTTTGTCAAAACTAACTCGCTCCCTACGAATGTCTGGGTTGGCTTATCTCGCGCCATCAATTTCAATCGTTTTTATTTATTAAATGTATTTTTCATGCAATGACTAAACAATTCTTCTATATTCATTTATTTAAGTATTTATTTGATGTAATAAATACTTAAATAAATAGAGAGTTGACTGTGTGTTACCTTCATTCTATTTTTTAACATTTATATGGCTGAACACGTTGTTAGGATGATAAGTCAAAACTAAAAAAAGTACTAAAAATTGTCTAACATCTTGATATCTTTCATAAGATTGACAGTTCGCCATAAGGCTATGTGTGAATATAGTCTATGTCAATTAACTTAGTGATAATTAATATATAAATAGTATATAGTTGTATATATCCTAATCTCCTGAGACATTATTCACACACGGCCATCTGGTCCCAAACTAAGCAGAGCTTGTGCTATGGAAACCAGACAACTGATATACTACATTTACTACTTTTCTTTTGTAAATTCATACTTATATAGATAATTACACCCAGACCCAAGACTAACATGCGGACGGACATGTTCATGCACACAAATTTGTCCTGGGTGGGAATCGAACCCACAACCTTCGTCGTGAAAGGCAAAGTATCCACCAACCACGCCAACCGGCTCGTGTATAAACAAAGACTAATATAATAATAACAATAATACACACGTGAATCTTAGAAATAAGAAGGGGATTTTCAGGGGAAACTAAGACATGTGCACCAACCGGCAATGGAGCAGCGTGGTGGAATAAGCGCCTACTCCTTAAGAGGTTAGGAATCATTTGCCCAGCTTTGAGACAATAATAGGCCATTATTTTAATTTCTTTTTAAATATTTAAATCAATTTTAATACTGATTGCCAGTGACACTTATATTGTTGACAGATAAAGTACCCTCCTACACTACACCAATATATATTACAGCGTATCTAATTAAAGTATTTTTTATTTAAAACAGATATGTTGACTGGCAAATGGTCCCCATTATCACCGCCCATAGACATTGGCACTGAAAGTAATATTAATCCATCTCTTATATCGTCAATGCGCCACCATACTTAGGAACTAAGATGTGACATACATCTTAGTGTATCTGTACACTGGCTAACTCACACATCCATACCTCTTACTTTGTAATAAAAAATAACAATATTATACTCAATCCTTTATTTCCACATCCTTAAAACAAACTATTTACAATAACATACAATATTTTTGTCACAATGTAAAACTTTGCCTTAAAAAACTATAATTAAATCTTTCTACACATAATTTACCCTTAACATTCTAAACTTAAACTATTATATCTATTTATAAAACCAACATTATCAAAATCGAAACGGCACTTTTTAAGAATTTTTGATGTTTCAAACTCTCATAGTAACTCAATAATCAAAACGAAATTAACCAAATATATTATAGTTTATAAATTTAAATTTTTACTAAAAAGAAATATATTACAATAGTTGTAACTTTTTTATTGAAATCCAAATATTTTTTAGCAAAAAAAAATAAGCTATTACAAAAAAACTTGAAATACAAAGTCATTATATAAATCTGAAATGCTAAAAAAATGTAGCAAAACTAACACAAATAGTATCAAACATACACACACACAAAGTATATAAAAGTTTATACTAATAGTAATTTCACTTACAAATTTATTACAATTCACAAAGTATGGTATCCATTGAATTTGTCAATTCCAATCCAATAAATACAAAGTTATATGCATAATCTGGATTCCAGTCAAAGATTTACAACCTCATAAACGCTGCTGCAACTATTTATCTCTTTCTCTCATTATCGATTTGACATTAGAGAGAAAAAGACAAAGCATTGTTTAACTAATCACAACGCTATACAACATTTATAAGTAAGGCCGTTGGTTTTAACATAAAACATTGTTTTATTACTGTTTTGGTTATATTTTGGATTGTTTTTTTTTCTAAATTTCTTCCATGATTCTATGACAATATATTTTGAATAATTCTCTAAATACTTATAAAATATTTCTTTAACATTTCTTAGTTAAAACAACTAATTTTGACATTGTTTTTTAAATAGTTTAATCGTTGCTACTTAAATAATATGCACTTAACATATGCATTGTTTTAAATTAATATTTATAAACTAAAATCACACTATTTTTATTTACATAATCACTTGGAGCATAAGCTCTGGTTTTTTCTTTTGTTGTAATTTTCTACTAAGGAGCGAAATTTTAAGATATGGACAGGAAGGCTAGTCAACCTTAACGATTAAAGCTACAGAAAACCGGAACATGAATTTTGACGAAATTCCGATTATTACTCACAGACTTTGAGAAACCTCTGCGTAAAAAGTACGGTCTGCAAAAAAAACATTTTTTTTAATGCGATTCAATTCAAAATATATTTTATAGTTTAGTCTATAGTTTAGTCTATTCTAGTACTAATGTACTAGACTAAACTATACTATATTTTTTGAACGTTTGATAATGATAATATTAGTAATTAGAGGTTTTTCAAAAAAAAAATTCATGTTTGTATAAAAGTCGTTACGTCTTCTTAATATATTGAAACTTCTAGGATATTCAGACAATCAGCTGGTTTTCTATAGTCCTTGTCCCATCATAAACTTCCGCCTATATATATAATTCAACCTCTTCCCTAAAACACTTGTAGTTTTCAACACAAACTATATATTCCCGTTAACTTTCTTTCATATTTTTATCGCACTGTTATTTATATTTAAAAAAAAACATATTTACCTAAAATTTGAACAAAATAAGTTACATTTAAAAATAAACAAATACGGTTACACGAATGATTAAAAGAGTGATTGACTTTATTAAATAGTTGTTTTTCTTCCTGTTAATTGACCAATTCAAAAGATCTTTTTAAATTAAACGGTTAATAGCATAATTTCTTTTGCTATTTCTTTTGCTATTTTGAATCTAAGTCGTTTATTGTTATACTATTTTTGTAGCTTAATCAATAAATCAAAAACTATGACTTGTGACAACTCTAATAACTATTGTCTATGTCAAGCACAGCCTGATATTTTATATATAATATACTTTTCATTTCGATATGTAGATTCACATAAGAGTTTAAACAATATGCCGTGATGTTATTGGATTTTAGTTCTTATTCTTAACACATAAGGTTCTATATTGATTGTTTACATTTTGTCGTTTATATTGAATGTACTTGAAGGTACATTAAAAATTGAGTGATCGTGGCTTCAATGCTGTTTTCCTTAAATATTGATGAGCCAACATTGTTAAATCAAGTTGATCCTGAGTCTTACCGCAGGCGAATGTCTCCCACTTATTATCGGTCTGAAACAATTACATTTAGAACATCAAATATGTATTATTACTGGTTAGTAGTACATAGTGTTAGGGATGGGGGGTGAAGATTGACAGGTTTTAGTTATGATAAAAGTCTATGTCCTTCCTGAACTGAAGATATCCTCAGTAAACAAAAACAGGAATATACAACATATGGACATAAATGCGGTTTACAACTATATTTAAAAAAAAACAGAATACTAACAAGACCATTTTTAAAGAATTACTAATATTCCTGTTTAAACCCCTTCAATTTAAGCATACAGATTGTGATAGGACATTAGCCCAAGGAAATCGGAATCGAACCTGCCACATTTACATTTCAATTTCTAAGCAAATATGGATACACAATTACACATATAGCAGAATCAATAAGTAAGAAATGAATTATAAGCAAAATCTTCGTTTAAAAACCACATTTTTTAATTGAACCATTTTGGCTCCTAATATAAATAAGACGTTATAATCGATTCAAGATTTGATATATTTTATATGTAAACACTGATTTTAATGCTGAATTTAAATAATGAATATAATACAAACCAATATAAGAGGTTTCTCCTCGTTCGCTACTTCCGGTATATCTTGATCGAATTTGATAGAACGCACCGCTGACTTCTTCACAACCAACGGTTCACTCGAGAGCCTTCGAATCTATAATGTAAAGTCCCTACTTAGTATTGTATATAAGACAAGTACATATATTTATTTATTTACTTAGATAATGTTTTTATATTAAATCATATATCGCTCATTTATATATTTTCATGTTTATGTAACAACAGTCTATAATGATTTTTCTTGTGTTATATATATATTTTATTTGAATCCGGATTTTAATTGATCAACACCATGGACATTGGTGCAGCAACGTTATACATATATTACACTGTGCTAATAATGGAGACTATCCTGGGTCAGTTATCTATTTGAGTAGCTAGCTCATAGCCAGTACGTCAACAAACCAACCACTAGTGAATATATCCTAGGCAATGAAATCCTAAAACTGTCTGTTATGAATAACCGATACCATCAAAGGTACAAACAAAGGTACATACAAAGGTAGGTAAAAACAGTTACAGTCGTATTTTTATTAATTTCATTTAGATTTATTAAAATGTTTTTTAATATTATATCAGACGTTAAATTATATTAATTTAAGAAAAATTATGTTATTCAGTCTTTGACATAAATAAATTAATAAAACTATATACTATGAATTACGCATTAACATTTCATATATACAGTATGACTTTTTTTTTTAAATAATAATAGATAACAAATAAAGCCAATGTCTGGTCCTTAAATGATCTTGCTGTTACCACGGTGATCCATAAGCAAAGGGTAACCAAACAAACTGAAGTAGATAAAATTGTGCATATTAGACTTCTTACATTGTATGAATTTTAAATTTGGAATGTTAATCTCTAGTTATTTGTTCTATTTAAATCATGTTGATTTCCTTTCAATATTTAAAACATTGTTAAACATCAAAAGTTAAGATTAATATTTACTAAATACAACTGCAATTCTGTATATAAGCTAAGGAAGCAATATTTAAACATTATAGTGTATTAAAGTATTACATTTTGTTTGGGTAAATCATCTAGAAATAATGACACTTAGTTACATGAAAGTATAAACGTAAATCAATAATATTTTTTTATAAATTCACATTCACAGAATATATTTACATATATATTAGAACTCGTGCAAATTATTTAAAGTGATGTAAATAAAAACAAACCAATTAATTCAAAAGTAAGCAAAGGTAAAAACTATTTTGATTAATTAAAAAAAAAAAACAAAAAACTGTAGCCTATAAAACTCGCATTTTTTTAAATTATAAATAAACTTTACTAAAATAAACCATAAGCAGCGATGGGTAAAAATAAACAAACATATAAGTTAATAAATACATTTATTGAAATAAAAAATGACATTGGATTTCATTTGGACTGTGGAATGGAATTAACAATATTGACAGCTAAACTACAAAACAGAAAAAACACATTGTTTATAAAAGAAATGTTGCCATACAAAAACTACAACTACAGAATAAATTAAAAAACAATTTAAAAAAAAACATAAAATTATTAACAAAAGAATAAACAATTATTCAACAAGAAAATAAATACGTTTTTAAAAATAAATATAAAAAAAATGTAGATTCAACACTGGCCTGTCAATATTGTACGGGAAGGTCGGGATAGGTGACAAAATAGCGGGAAAAGGGGGTAAAGGTATGTCATTTCTTTATTTCAAATAAAGTACTCTTAAGTAGCTGCCGATTTATATTAAAATTGCGATTACTATAACAAAAAAAAATGTGATAGAAAATAAATAGTTTCGTAATTACATTACACACGACCTCGCCGTAGAATCGGATAAATTAATGACAAAAAAAAAAATCATATGCAAAATTACAAAGCAAAGTACTATTTTATAGACATTTAAAATAAATAAATACAGGGATAGGATAGGTCGCCTAACAGGGATAGTTAGTATTATTTCAACCTTTGCATCCGTTACGATTATTAACCGGTTTTATTACATACAACGTAATACTTTCGCGTAAAAAAATCTATCGACAATCCCTAACCTATAGGTAATACTTGACATAAAACTAATAACACTAAAACAATTTGGTGCGTGGTAAACTTGAGGTATAAGATTTAAACGTAAAACATAATTATATACTAATTTATATATTAGAATTCAGAAACAAATATTCATTTGATGAAGATTTCCATCTTTGGTAGCCTACGCCCTAATCTCTTCAATTTGGTGCACTTATTCTATACTAATATTAATTTTAAATTCTTATCAAGCATTTATACATTGGATATAAGGAAACGCCGTTTCGTTATTCGTTGAGTACAACTGAGACTTCCAGCGTCAGACGAGTAAGCGTAAGATTTCGAGCGTCAGATGATAATGTGTGCGTGATATCGATACATGAGCTCACATGTTTAGACATAAATTCTCGTGAGTACCTTGGCACTAACTGCATATTTTGTTATTATTTGCTTTGTATATTGCAAAATCAAATATCAATTTAATTATTCATGAGGTCTATTTAGGAAAACTAAGTTTTTATTTCCGTAATCGTTGAAGGAATTTCCATGTGATTTTCTATAACAACAAAGTTGGAGCCAATT
Organism: Nymphalis urticae; assembly: GCA_905147175.2. Lineage (NCBI taxonomy): Eukaryota > Metazoa > Arthropoda > Insecta > Lepidoptera > Nymphalidae > Nymphalis > Nymphalis urticae. The sequence goes on from LR990008.1 coordinate 5,949,676, forward strand.
TTGAGTTGAATATTTAACTGTTAAAATTGGAATCAATTTTTCACCAAAAATATAATCTTAAATGTTTACTCGTGCTGTAAGTAAATAGTTTTAGTTTATTAGTTACATTCCCATTCAAAATACCGTAATTAAATTATAGATGTTCGATTAATATTCATAAAACAATAACGTCCACATATTATTTGAAATTTTATATTACGATGTCATAAAAATAATATTTTAACATTAAGTCTTAATTTTAATCACTAACAGTTTTATCGATAAATCCGTATATACAAACAATATATCTCCAAAAAATATTAATAAAAAAAAGTTATAAAAAAAAATCAATATTATTTTGACGTAATCAAATAATACTTTAGTATAAATCCATATAAGTCACAGACTTCATAAAATAAGCCATAGAGATTATCATTGCCATAGATTCTAGAACGAATACTCTTTATTCACCAACTAGACAAAAACGATTTAACATCATTAAATGTAGTCACCATTATTAAGATACAATGTATCGTATAATACTTTCAATTTACGTATAACAAGCACTACATGTTAGTGAACATATAATAATCATTATACAAATCGTCCGTCGTTTCTTTTTCTATTTGCCACCATTGATTTTCCTTTTCGAAATCATTTGGTTTATTCATCTTATTGGTTAATATTTCATCGATACGTGACGTCGACGGTTTCTGATTGGTTACTTTGTAAATGTGATCGGCTAACACGTTAGCTAGTACTTCCTTAGGTGCTATTAGGGAACCGTTGTTAGAATTATTTGTATTGACTGCGTTCATATTATTAACGTTAATATTATCACATGCTAGTTCATTCGATGACGTTATAGTTCTTAATCTCTCCGCGTTTAATCGAGCAAAGCTTCTAGGCGATTCGATATTAGTAATATTTCTAAATATATTAGGATTCGTTTGCATGTCCGTCTGTGTCGTGTTTTCGTAATCCTCATATAGTATTAAGTTTGGATCTAGGGTGTTAGGTAAAGGATTAGTATGGATTAAGGACCTGTGTTGTACCTTAGTTTTTTCTGTGATAGCCGTTTCAATGTCGATTTCCTCGTATTTCATTGGTTCCGGAGTGTTCTCTGCACTCATTAAGCTGTGGAGACTCGTAGACTCTTCCAAAAGGGAGTGCTTTACTATCGAAGGTGGAGAGAAGAGAACTGAACTGTCACCGGCTAATGTTTTACTCTGGAACAATAAAAAAAAAATTTGAATAACTTATTTTTAAATTGATTATCAGAAGAATATTGAAAGAGTAGTAGTTGATTTAACGTCAAATCTATTTTCTGTAGATCTAGTATTTTCCCGTTATTTAAAATCCTATTTCGCTATTCAGGCTCTAAGTTAACTTCATGTTAAATGTTATTACTATCGATTCAGTGGTTTATATAATATTGCGAAGAAAACTGCAGGAAATTGATTATGCTCTGCCACATATATAACAAGTTTCTTCTTTGTCATTTGCCAACATAATATACAATATTACCAGCAAATAAATAATGTATTATAAGGAGTTTTTTATGATTAGTTTAATATTATAGTTAACAGGACTATAAGTCAATGTGGTTGGAGATTAGAAATCCGGGTTGCGTCACAAAAATGTGTTGTTTTTAATTCAAGAAATTCTCAGTAGCAGTCTGGAATTTATTTTTTAAAATGCCTTTATTTTATGTTCGCTGCCCGTGCTTGGTAAAGTGCACACATCTTCATTATAATCCCGCTCAATTGGTCGGTCGGTATAGGCAGGTCGGTAGTGTGCATGCGTACCGGCGTCTCGACGATGAAGGACACGTCGGGCACGAGCGGGTGCGCGTGCGGCTGGTGGTGCGCGTGGTGCGCGTGGTGCGCGTGCGGCGTGCTGGTGGCGGCGCCCCAGCTGTGCGCGAGCGCCTTGCGCGCGCGCTTGTGCGACGGCACGTTCTCCTTGCCGCGCCGCCCGCTGCCGATGCCGGAGTCGTTCACCTGGATCGAGGCGCCACAGAATGCATCAATACAAAACTGCTCCCTTCCGGCTCCCTACGAATCTCGCAGTTAGTCATGTCTTAGGTGCCAAAAGAATCGATATTTTCCGGAGTTGTAATGTTTATTTTCTTATTAAGAATTTAACATTGCCTGTTTAGAAGGAATTACCAATTTTCCTATTTGCTTTTCAATGAATGGTAAAGATTTTGCTATAAATGGGAACGACAAAGATCTTGTGTTTATCACATCGCTAACCCGTATAATATTGAACAACGACTTAATATCTTAACTGAATGACCCTTATAATACAAAAATTTGGTTTGTTATAGTACAAAATACACATATAGATGAGGGTATTTGATATATTTACGAATACACCAAATATAGTCATACAAAGCTACATCAATGTACTATTTTTTTTTTTTAATTTCCTATTCATATACGTTTAAGAATAATACATTTACTAGTAGGCTCGTGCCGATAAAGCCTTTTGTGCACGATGTACGAAAACAGTCGGCCGGTAGTTGAAAATCGACCCATAATAATTATTAAAAATTTAATTGAGTTTCAAACATTTTTTTTTGTACTCGTACTTTCAAATTATTTTTATTGACAACACTAAATCTCGTCAATATTTACCATATAAAAATTATTTATTTTAATTAGTTATTGAACTGTTTTGTCATTGCGTATTTTTATATAGAATACTAACCTGTACATTTGCCTCTTGATCCGCTGTAGAAGACAACATGGAATCGTTCAACTGAACAGTGCTTTCTGAATTCCCCTCTCTCTGAATCATCTCGGTGATGTCCTCCACAAGCAAACCGGGACTAGACGGCTCGTATTTGAGACCTGACTTCTTGCCTATTTCAGCCATCGCGATTTTAAATGGCGTAGGTGTTCTGAAAATTAATGAATAATTTATTTAATAAAGATATAAGAACGCAAAATAATATAATTTATATAAATATTTATGTGTTTGCATAGTCTGTATAATTTGATAGAAGTAAATGATGAAAGTAATATTAAGATCATTCAAAGATAGGGTTAGAAAAACTATCGTCATTACACTCTTCATAAATATTTAAGGACTTATATTATTCTAAAATACTCGAAATCTAAACATAATTATTTCTCCTAAAGCATAATTAAATTTAAAGTTCCAAATATTAATGTATATAATTATTATGCCTGAATGAAAATCAACAAATATATGTATTGATTGTTGACTTACTTGGGTGTATTGCTTTTAAGCTGACTGCCTCCAGGCGTGATGTTCACTGGTGTAGGCGTATGAAGCAGCGGACTAGCTCCCAACTCCTGTAAACATTTTATGGACATGGTTTTTATAAGATAGTCATACCTTGAATAACATTGTGACTGAGTATATTTAAATATTGAATAATAATATATATATATATATATTAAACATATATTAAAATATAATATTACTATATATTATATAAATTAATCATTTCAACATGTGTTTTTAATATAATGTGAATAAATATTAGATATTTATTTACTTATTTATATTAAATGAAACTAATACATATACATAAATAAATATATTATTTATATTGTTACCTTATTGGTAGCGTGTCGCAATGGTGTAGAATCGAACGCCGGAAACGACAATCCCGCCGGTGAGTTCAGGAACTGGGAGGGACTGAACGGTAACGCTTTGATAGGAGTCGCGCCTTCTAGAGCTTTCGATATTGTTTCAGCCCATGTCTGGAAAATAAAGAGTAAATAATGATTATAGGTAATTAGAACTCATTCATTATAGGTATTGAAATTCATTTGTAGTCATAGTCGACTTTCGGCCACGTCGACCAATTTTAAGGACTTTTATATTGTATAGAGACATTATTAATGTGTAAATAGAGAGCGCAAACGCAGGTGTAAGACTAACTTTATGTCAATTTTAGTAAGCAAGTAAAAGTAAAGTAACAGCCTGTAGATGTCTCACTACTGAGCTACGGCCTATTCTTCTTTTTGAGGAGAAACGATTTTCCTTCACCACCAAAACGCGACATGAATTATAAATACAAAATAATGAAATTTCAATGGTGCTTGCCCAGGACAGAACTGGCAATCTTTAGTTAAAATTCATTTACTGTAATCCCTTTGCAATCTCTGCTCTTCTGTCTTTGACTTTCTGAATACCAAAGTACTGAAGATAAAGAGTGGAATGCCAGTTCTCTATATCTGTAGTTTTATTTGCTTACCAACCAATGAAAAATCCAGCACTTTATTTAATACTTTCGTACTGAATTAGATATGTTGATAAAAGACAATTAAAAAGTAGTGATAGCAAAAGAAAAAAACTTAAGTTTTTTTATTATTATTAATAAAATAAAATAAATTAGGATTGATACCCATTGATACCGACTCACATTAGGATTAGGTGTAAGTGTCTGTTGTTTCTTGATCTTTCCTCGTCTCAATATAGGCGGCGGACTGTTCGTGTCGCATTTCTTAGGAGAATACACTGATGGTACCACTATCTCTTTGGCTGAATCTTGTACAGCATATGTAACTGAAAAAAATAAGTTTTTATTTTTGATTTGCAATAAAATTTAACACATTTCCAACTTCCAAACGCCGGGCTTTTTTGACAGAAAATAGCAATATCTTTTTATCGGCCCGACCTGGGGTTTGAACCCAGGACCTGCGGCCTTATATGTAGCCACTAGCCCAACGAGGATGGCTTCAGACGAACTGAGAAGTCCTGTGACTCTATATTCTATTTTTACATATTCCATATGATTTACTAACAGCTCTGCTATATTATGAATAAAAATTTGTTCCTGATTAATATATAATATTTGTAATACACTTATTTCTTACTAATTTCTTAATACATTATAATATATAATACTTTGGAAACATTTGAATGTGCAGTATTTACCTGTATTTTGATCATTGCTATCAGCCGTCGACGTTTGACTGAGGAAGTTTTTAATGGGAGAGTTTAACGGTAGCGTGTCTATGTTAACAAACCTGTAAAAAATATATATTCAAAACATCTGATATAGAAAAAATGGGTGAGACTTAAATCAATAAAGAAGAAGAAGAAGAGATTTTTATTGGTAATGCCTAAGGGAAAAAACTACTTCACTAATTAGAAAAATATAAAATTTATAACAGAAGGTTTAGCGCGTTTCGGATAAGACTTTAGTATATAAGTTGCGCTTCGCAGTTTCACCCGTTTTAAATTTAGACTACGGACAAAAAAAATTCTTGGATAATGACAAACAACTGCCCAATTAATATAAAAGGAAGGGGATCCTGGGGAATTGAAATAATATAAACACTATTTATTAAATATAGCTGATGAGATTGTTTGTTAACTAATTAATACTACCAATGAGAATGTTATTCAACAAATTGTCAAAAAAAATGGCATTAAAGTCAGTGCCATAGAATATGACTAACAACAATTGGCTTAATATTGTTATGTAATAACTCACTTGAAAGGTGATTCGACAATTTCCACGGTATCTGCAGCAACCAAACCTCCTCTGTCTGGCGATTTCCTCGCTGGTGTCTGTTGCTGAAGATTGTTCAGCTGATCCTTCAACAGCTGTCTGAAGTGTAACACTTGCTTTGAAGGTTGACTCGTGTTGGAGGAGTTGCTCTGTGTCGACTCATTAAATGGATCCGTCCAATTTGACTGGAAAGATAATCACATTTTTTATTTCTTTATCAGTTTCGACATATTGATGGGAATTATATATAATATTTTAAATGGTTAATTTAAATAAATTTAAATAATTTAGAATAGAATAAGTCCAAAAATTTTGACTTGATTAAAGACATATAAAAATATATTTTTTTATATATATAAAAAAACGTGAGCACAATTTTTATTGTTATCTAATAAAAATTCATTTAATACATTAAATGTAACACATTAAAAAATTAATACAAAACTACATAAGCTAACATAGATCCTAACAAATATATCTAATTAGACACTGGATATTCACACAAAGCGCAAAACAAAAACACAAAAATAATGAATATTAGCATATATTTTATATTATTTTTTTATGCAATAATTGATTCAATGAGAAATTTTACAGCTTTTATTAACCTACTTAAATTTTTTTTGACTTCATACAGTTTTGGTAATTAATAAAAAACTAATTAATAATTTAACTTTTTAGTGCATTTCGTAATTACGTTTATACTATCCATTAAATTATTGTAAATTATTATTTTTTCAATGTTGGAAATAATACCCAAATTAACGTTAAGGGTACCCAAGTTAAAGGTTAGGGGTAAGAGAAAACTAAGTAAATATGTAACACTTATGTATTACTTTTTCCAATATCCCCTTGGTAACAAAAAATATTATAATTTCAATTTATATATTATATGCCAGTTCTCATATTTAATGCAAATCAATAGACAAGATAATATATACTGAAGATTTCAATTTAAGTCAAATTTTCCCCTCTCCACCATCAGAGTATTTTAATGATATAAAATTATTTCATTGCAATAAAAATGATATAATTGTAAACTTGTTTCCAAGATCTTATTTAAAAACTGACTTTGTTACTTACATTGACATACTAGTTAGTGAAGCTTATATATAATAAAGCGTGCTATAAAACAAAAAAAGCATGCAAGCAAACTAACATCATTATAAGCGACAGTGACTTTCTCTCTACGTTCTTCATTTACATCGTATCTCTTCAAGCGTTGCTTCTTCCGAATGTTCTCGAAGCTGTCCAGCAATTCCGGCTCGTACTTGCGTCGCATTGTCGAATTCCAATGGTTTTTTATTGCGTTGTCCGTCCTAGAATTAAATAATATATTAATTATCTTTATCTTGTATAAAATTTTAAGTTCCTTTGCAATGTTAAATTCTCGTGCTTGGTTTCTGTCATAGTACTATCAACGTATAATAGATGGCGTTAATTAAATATAATATATTAATCTAAATATGCTTGATGAATTTTATATAATTATTTTTGCGTGAAATAAATATAGAATTTATTATTATTATATATCATCTGTAAATAAATAGTTATGGCTTCAGCACATGTTACAATTACTCTAAAATATATTTAATATAACAGACAAATTTTTTTTAATATAAAAGTTATATACACATAAAGGAAATTTAATTTTAGCATTATTTAGAATCTCGATTAAAGACTTATAATAAAATATCGCTACTCACCTGCCGGGCAGTAACTTTGCTATCTTGGCCCATTGGTTGCCAAGTTGTTTGTGAGCTTGGTATATGATTCTGTCCTCATGTTCTGTCCAGGCTGTCTTTTTAATGGATGGGTTGAGGTGATTGTGCCAGCGTTCTCTGTAATAAGCATATAAATAGAGCATTAATTTTTGAAATATCTAAACTAATATCATAAACGCAAAAGTAACTCTGTGTGTCTCTCTGTTAGGGTTTTTTTTTTTTTTTATAGAAAAGGAAGATGGACGAGCATATGGGCCACCTGATGGTAAGTGGACACCAACGCCCTTAGACATTGGCATTGTAAGAAATGTTGTCCATCGCTTAAATCGCCAATGCGCCACCAACCTTGGGAACTACGATCTTATGTCCCTTGTGCCTGTAATTACACTGGCTCACTCACCCTTCAAACCGGAACACAACAATACCAAGTACTGCTGTTTTGCGGCAGAATATCTGATGAGTGGGTGGTACCTACCCAGACGAGCTTGCACAAAGCTCGGTATAATATATAGCATAAATAAAGCACGGGTAAGCCACTGATCTCAGTTTAATGAAATTTTGTATGAAGCAGATGAATTTTGTATGAATCTCAATGAGAGACAGGCTATTTTTTTACAAAAGTACAATAGATAATAAATTACAAAATAAATATTACCTGCACTGTTTCCCTATCCTGCCTTTAAGATGTCTCGCGATTAGTGTCCATTTCTTAGGACCGTACTTAGCTACTAACTCCATTACTTTTTCATCCTCCTGTAACATAGAAATACAAATTATGATTACACTAAACTTTAAAATATTATTCTAAAAATAATATCAAAAGTATTTTTTTTAAATTATTAAGGAGATAATTTTTAAAATTTCCAACAAGCTTCTATTTTCTATAAGCAATATATGTTCCCTCAATTATAGAAAACCACAGCCATCTAATATAACTAAAACAGCCAATATTATATAAAAAATTATGAGATATACTCTACATATATATAAAATTACTAAAAATGTGAGATATTTTTTTAATTTTACCTTTAAACTTATATATTTATATTTAATATCGGAATTGTTCATTGGATTTTTCTCTTGATTTTGGCTTTGTTTTTTACATGTCAGTGTAATCTTATTTGCTGACTGTAACAGAGGACAGCCAAGCCGTTTTGCGTTCGAGGTGTGCAATACGATAAAATTGAAATATTTTATTGAACAATAAAAATTTATACGTATATTATATATAACATGTTGCATCATAATATTAGGCGCTTATGTTACATGATTATCTATTGTTGAAGGAAAAATCATAGTAAACAATTGAAGACATGAGTGAAAGAAGATGTTATGGAACAAAAAATATTTTAGGTAATTAGCAGTTTTATATTTTTGAGTTAATTACTTATTCGCGTACAAAGGCCATTAAACCATTATGTTTATAGCTCTTAAAGTTTTAAAACGTGAGAGCTGAACCATACAGTGTATAGTGACTTAAAATGTTCATTAATGCAACAAATTTAAAAAGTTTAAAAACGCGACATCATTTTCAACAATTGTTCGCAAGCAAAAATCTATACAAATACTCGCTTTATCGAGCCCATCCATTTCTCTCTTTTATTCAATTCGTGTAAATATAATTTAGCAAAGTAAATTTAATAATCGATTCGATAGAAATATCGGTTGAAAAACAAATGTTCATAAATAAAAAAAAATCGAATGGAAATTAATCGTTCGTAGATTCTTATAACAATGTTATTGCATAATCAACACCAGTGAGTAATATGATCTTATATACTATCATTTAAAAAAAATCATTTAAGTTAGATAATAAATATGATTTATTAAATAAATATTATATTTTAATAAAAAAATTGTTTAGTTATTGTGTTGTACTTTCAACATTTAACATTATAGACATTTTTGCTCATTCGTTTCGCACTAATTTCACATATCAACACGTCGAGATTAATATAAAAAAAGCAATTTTCAAATTATCAATGGTCAATACAATAAAAAACATAAGAATAAGATATTCTTACAGTGTGAGAAGTCGTTATTTCGCAAGGTAATCCGGTGTTGGAAAAAAATACGATGAAAAAAAAATCACGTCGGATCAGCTGAGAGCCGGCGAATATTTCAATACACAATACTTGCCGAACCACAAACATTTCGTATTTTAATGAATTCATAATAATCTTTCGATAATCATAAATAATATAAAAAAGCTCTCATGAATGGATAAAATATTATGCAATAAAAGTTGAAAAAAAAGTAGTTACTAATATAATATATTATTATAATTTTTTTATAGTTTTTTTTTAATAGATATTTTTCTGCGTGTAGATAAGTTGTTTTCACATAGAACGTTAATTAGCATATCACATCCGTAAAGTTTAAAAATCGAATTTGATTAATTCCATTCTGATTTATGGATTATTATCAGATTTAATATAAGGACAAGAATAAACAGCTCTGTTGCGGTCAAAAAAACTATAAAGTTTTAGTGACTAAAACAAAATTCAATATGTACACCATTTTATATATTTTTATAACTAAGTGGCCGGCGATTGAAAATTTAAGGCGTTTTTAAAACGGAAGTTAATTACAGAAACAATTATATTTATTGGTAAATAAATTTAATATTCAATTAAATTTTCCGATTCAAAAATAAAATAATATTTTAAGATCACAAAACTATATTTCTTGTATTGAAATTGCTCTGACGAAATTCGTCACGATTATTATAGATTACAATACAAGCATTCAATTATCAATACTATGTACAAAAACTTCCTTTATACCAAACTAATTGGTGTCCTTCGAACATCCTATCAGTTTATGGTTATGGTTGCCTGGTACTTGAAAACGCGGTCACGAAATCCGTACGAGATTATATCATCTTTATAATTCGACTTGTCAAGATCATGTGCCATGTGGTTTAGAAGACTTAATATTCTATTCGACCACAGTACGTACCTATGCTTCCTTTTCTGCTGCTAATAAAAATTAAACTGATATGTTCTCGAAGAGATAATTACATAAAAGTTTTAGCAATGAAATAGTATTAATATAATTTAGTTAAAGAATTCTTAAACAAATTTTAGGTTTTGTAAAGGCTATTTTTGATGGCTAATTCTTGACTAACAAATCTTATATATAAAAATGTATATTGGTATATCTCTTTGAGATTTATGAACCCCGACCATGAAATTTGTTACAATTATGTATTTTTTCATGGAGAAATTATTTGTACTTATGAACATTGTTGTAGGTCGCCACTCAATTTCACAGCTCATCAACTTTTATATCCGTATACCGTTCAACCAATTGCAAGGACGAATGGTACCTGTATATACACTAACTGCCCGCCCGACTTCGTACGGGCAAATACATACAAAGTAACCCTTTTCATTTTTTATTGAGATCCAAATATATGATGATAAAGAAAATATTTTAAATAAGATTTGTTTAAAATTCTTAGAGATCGTCGACGTCACCAAAGCTATGCTAAATTTCAAGTCAATCGAAATTATAGTTTCGGAGATGTCTCATGATGACTGACTCAGATAAAGACCTTTCTCTGCTTGTTACTTACAAAAACATATCATAAATTTTGACATAATATTTATCTCGTTCAAAATGAATTGAACGTTCAAAAACGTTTTATACTCGTTCAAAGAATTAAAATAATACAAATCCTAATTGCCTTAATAGCTATTAGAACAGATGTCCCCCTGGCATTACTGTGACAGACAAATTGGCAAAAAAAACCAAGGTCGATTTAAGTCAGACCATAATCTAAATACGTCTAATACTTAGTCGTGTTTGTCTGACGAACAAATTGTCTTGACATTTTTTTGTAGAAGCATTTATGATACTGTATGATATTTTAAATTCATCGTTTTTTTTTTTTCTTATACCGAATAGAAAAAAAAACTTTGTGATAGAGATCACAATATAAGTTGACGTAGTTTTAGTAAGCAACGTTTATTTTTTAATTATATTTTGTTATCCTCGCATTATTTCCTTCGACTGGTATCGCGTAAACGAATTTTATGAACTGGTAACAAAAACCATCGCTTTCGATATTAAAAAAAAATTTCCAATATTCGATGTTCCCTTATTAATAATCACTAAATTATGAATCGCTTTATTCAACATATCCCCGTGTCACGCCTTAGTCAACATTCCATTCAAAATATATCATATATGGTTCAAATGTTATTTATGTATTACCATTTACGGAAACAAGAATAAATAGGAAATCTTTTTAATTCTATCATAAATTTACTATTGGTTTTACCATATGCTCTTTTAATGCTAATAAATAAGTTGAAAACTTGCCTACCATTGGAGTAGCGTCAAAACCTTCGTCTTAAAAAGAGGAAACCTTAGCCCAGCAGAGACATTTACAGACTTGTCGTCCGGGTTGGTACCACCCACTCATCAGATATTCTACCGCATTACTTGGTATTGTTGTGTTCCGGTTTGAAGGGTGAGTGAGCCAGTGTAATTATAGGCACAAGGGACATAAAATCTTAGGTCCCAAGGTTGGTGGCGTATTGGCGATGTAAGCGATGGCTAACATTTCTTGCAGTGCCAATGTCTAAGGGCGTTTGGTGACTACTTACCATCAGGTGGCCCATATGCTCGTCTGCCTTCCTATGCTATAAAAAAAAGACACGTTTTACTCTTGCTGTGTTAATTCCTCCCTCACACACACACACATACACGCGAATATACGTCAAACATTTTTTTTCTAGTCATGTAAAAACATTGTAATGTTAATTTAAAAAGTCAGTATTCTAATTCGAAACTTTTGTACATAGGTATATATTACTTTTTAAAGCATACATTTAATTCATTGATTTTATTATTTTTGTCATTGTATTTAATCAATCACATTTACGTATATGACCTACAAAGATTAATTTTGTAGGTCATATAATAATGTAAATAATGTATCAATATCAGTTACAGCCTGTTAATGACCCACTGCTGGGCTAAGGCCTCCTTATCCTTTTTGAGGAGAAGGTTTAGAGCTTATTCCACCACGCTGCTCCAATGCGGGTTGGTAGAATACACATGTGGCATAATTTCAATGAAATTAGACACATGCAGATTTCCTCACGATGTTTTCTGTCACCATCATGTACGAGATGAATTATAAACATTAAGCACATGAAAATTCAGACACTTGCTCGGGTTTGAACCCACGATCATCGGTTAAGATTCACGCGTTCCAACCACTAGGCCGTCTCATACATAATGTACATATATGTTATACATATGTACAGAATGGAAAACATTATCTGATAATAATGTCAAAAGTCGTGTTAAGTGTTCAATTTTTCGTTTTAATTAATTAATAATGTTTATAATAACCAATATTTATGTGATGGGTCAATTCTTAAAGAAGGTTACACGTATTCTTAATATATAATATGTAACATTAAAAATGCGAAATTCAGTGTGTTTGTTTGTTACTGTATAACGTCTTAACTTTTCAACCGAATATTGTGAACATTGTATAGAGTCGGTTTTCAACATTTCACGATGTCCTTGCAGACTATATATCTTGTTATAAACGTCATATCATCTGGCAACTAACGGAAAGTGTGCTAAGCAAGAATAGCTAATTAACAATTGCACTTGGGAGTAATTATGTGTGTGAAAGAGACATAATCTAAATAAAAGCTGGTACATCCCACGAGGCCCACAGGCACGAGTTACTCAGGTTATATATTTTGATTCATTTTATAACCAATTATTGTAGTCTAGTCTAAATAAAAAAAATATTTAAAAAAATAAGCAAATTAATGTATTTAATTTAATCGTAAAATTAGGATATTAAAAGCCCGTAAATAACCCACTGCTATCTCTTTTTTAAGAGATAATTTTAGCATTTATGCGGATACACATAAGGCATATTTTCATCCGACACATGCATTTGCTCACGAAGTGTTGTGCGACAAGAAGAATTCTTAACACAAACTAAGCTAATGGAAATTTAGTGTCTGCCTGAGTTTGAACACGTATTCATCGGTAAAGATGCACGTGTTGTCACTTGGCTTCGAAAATTTAGTTTTATCAAATTAAACTTTAGCAAACACAACATACACTTTAAATACCTAAATCATATTGATAATAAATGTCGGTTTCTATAAATATTAGTCGCTAAGTGCGAATTGTTGTTTGATGAAAAAACTCCAATCGATTTATAAATTTGCATAATTAATGCCAACAGTGGATTGTAACCACGCTTCGCTTCCTGCATTTTTCTAATTCATTCATTCACTCTTCTATACATACACTGTTATATAGAGATGCAAGATATCACATCGACCGAAAAGTGAAAAAACAAACACATCTACATATTTAATATTAGCTAGATATTCGATTCAATAAGAACATTTCAATTAAAATGTCACTCCGAGAACAAATAAGTTCATAAATATGTTATCAATGCGTTTTTTTGTGTCAGGCCACCTACCAGTATTTAATCTTTTCTCATTCATAACACGTTGTACATAAAACTAAGCTCTGTGTTAAATATATATCAAACAAATATAGCCACTATTTGCAACCACGTTAAGACGTAAATCCTATTCACGATACGTGACGTTCCATAAATTGTCGGTATCCGATCAATTTTAACAGATGATATCAACAGCTGCTTTTACGACAATATTTAAATTAATGTTATAAACTAAAGGTGGGTTTAGATATGAGAGTTGCATAATATTTAATTTATTAAAATAATAAAATAGTTCGTCACTACAGAGGATAATCGTTAGTGTGGAAATTTACTTTCACCTAATTGCCCTTTTCCTTCTATTTATTTTTGATTTCTTACTATTATTACTGCTAGTCTTAGACAAGCTTTTCGCTTCAGTGAAGAAGAAATTAGAAATATTAATAACTCGTTTCCGCCCGCGTGTATAAGGGGGGGTTGGCAGGTGTTAGTTACCCTCTGTACATTTCTGTACCAACAACGTTTATGAAAAACTTCACAACGATCGGTTTGAGTAGAAAACGTGAAAGCGTAACAAACAAATAAAAAAATCACTTACACATTTTTAATATAATTAGGATTTCTTAAAAACTACCTTTGCTAAAATTAAAAAAAAAATCTGACGTCATACTCCAAAACAGTTCAAGGAATTAAGTACTTGGCTTCAGAGTTTTCGCCTTTAGTATTTGTATGATGTCATCCGCTCTATCTCAGACATGAGGCCTATTAAACGGTAGCGTTGGCAAGTGTAAATAGTACTTTAAAATTCACAACACGTACAGTCGACAAAGGATTCATTCATGAAATCTGAGAATTTAAACGCCTATGTTTAGCTATTTCGAACATTAATGTGAATCGATTAAATAGTCATGAGTTCCTTATTTCAGTTTAAATTAAAAATATTATTTTTCCAAGTTTAGTTTTAATATCAAAAATAATTCTCTTTCTAATATGATATTCTTTTTTTAAATATTTACTGACACATTTTTTTTTAAATAATTTTAATACGAATATCAAATGTTCAAACAGTATATGAATGAACAATATTACGATACATCAAACAAACAATTAGAATGAAGGCCGTATAGCGAAATGAGTGAATGAAAGATGCATTCATCACGTGTGCATGTTACTGACCTGTGAATCATCTTCCTTTGCACTATTAGACTGAATGGCGGGCAAGTGTTTATAGTTTGTTTTCTTTGTTTAACCGCTTGTTTGAAATTTATATAAATGTTTTAAATTGTTTTTTACTGTTGACTCTACCGGCCTTTACAGTGTTTAGTTGGGGGGCTGAGTTCTGAGATGGCTGTGAGATGAAGATGTTTGATTGTCTATAGTTAATGAACTAGAATATTGATAACTCCACTAAAACATGTACGATGTCAATACAATAGCACAATATTTTTTTACTAGATTATCATTAATAAATATGGTTTATGTATTTAGTATATCGTCAAAACTATTTAAATAATATTTTGAGATTCCCTCACTGATATAAACTGTTTCTTATTATATTTTTATTTGGCATGTCAAGATTGATATTTTCTTGCGTCTAGCAAATCTAGAAATAAGAATACATGAGTATTTCAAATGGCGGCCGTAACTAAAACTTTTATATTTATATTTTTTATTACCTGTCGCTCCTGATCGTTACCCACGCTCCATTAGGAAGTTACGTTAATACCATACGTTAATAGTTAGAGACCATAATTAAAACTCACCTCTTTCGTCCAAGGGCCTTTGACTAGTTCAGGGTTGACGACCTTCGTCCACCTCTGTTGGCACTGGACGTCCGACCTGTCTGAGAACTGAGCGGCTATCAGCTCCCAGTTCTCGTTGTACATCCTCACGTACATCTTGAGGACTTTGTCCTGTAAACGTGGCAAAAGTTGTCTTTTATTGATTTTGAAATTATTAACAATCAATAATTACGGAGAAATTTTTTTTTTACTTATTTTCATCATTTTGTACAATATAATACATATAACACATTCTGAGTTTGTGAAATAACATGTATTTGTAACAATCACTTGCTTCAGACAATCATAGTTCTAAATTTCAAAGCTATTCAAAGAAATACACACATTCTTTCTTAGAGAAATAAATGCAAATGAATGGAACATCTTCCATTCATTTAGGTATCTAAAAACGATTTAGCTGACTGCGTGCGAAATACTTCGGCGCTGGGTTAAGGGTTAACAAATGAACATTTAAACTCAATAATATAATCCCACCTCATCCTTCGTCCACCTCCCCCTATTGATATTCTTCCTCGGCCCAGAGCTTTTGGTTGCAGCCGGCACATCTTCGTATGCCGCCGAGTCCTCTGAATACTCGCTCGACTCTGAATCATACCCGCTACGTCTATAAAAAAAAACGAAATTTGTTTAAAATATTTTTCAAATTTTCACGGCCATCCGATCCCAAACTAAGCAGTGTAAAGCAGTGTACTATGGAAACCAGACAACTGATATACTACATATACTACTTTTCTTTTGTAAATACATACTTATATAGATAATTACACCCAGACTCAGGACAAACAGACATGTTAATGCACACAAATGTCTGTCCTGGGTGGGAATCGAACCCACAACCTTCGGCGTGAAAGGCAAGTATCTACCAGCCATGCCAACCGGCTCGTCAATTTTATATAACCAATTTACAAATACTCTGTAAGCAATTCTATCGTTCTTTGTGTCGGAATCATAGAAAAAAAAAATTATCGACTAGACAAATAAATTTGGCATAGATAAAGTCGCGAAGAACAGGTAGGACTTGTATAGTAAAACATTGATATAGTATAAGTAATCACATACAACGATATGTAAAGTAAATGCCAACATTAATTAATGTTCACACATATGTCAATATTAAATAATATCAGTAAAGAATGATTTAACCAATATTATATTGGTAAAATTTGCTTGTATGTTTACTCACGCAAAAAATATTGATACAATCTATGAAGCCATTGTATTATGATAGTTTATCTATAATAATAAGGTCCTCCAGACCGATTTCGGCCACGGCGGCCAATCTCAAGAGAGATTAGCCAACTACGCAGGAGATATTATAGTGCACGAGTGTGTGCGCAAACACAAGTGCACTCTCTATTCCCTAACTCTCAAAATCCGATGGGACGGCAATCCGACACGACCGGAAAGAGTTCAGGCGCAGGACCAACAGCTTTACGCGCTTTCCAAAGCACGGGAGGCACGGGATAATTTTCTGACAGAAAAACCCAATAACTTTTTAAATTGCCCGATCTGAGAATTGAACCCAAGACCTCCGGGTCTGTGGCCTTACATTACAAGCCACTAGACCAACGAGGCAGTCAAGTTTATCTATACTAATATTACAAATGCTAAAGTACTCTATCTGTCTATTACGATTTTAAAGATGAACCGATTTTGATGAAATTTGGTGTGACGCAAGCTTGAACCATGGAAGGACATATACCACTTTCTTATTCCTAACACTTGAAGCTCTCCTAATATGCGGTCGAAAACTAGTTTTATATGTTATAAGTTTTATATGTTTAGGTTAGTGGTGTTGGTTAATATTTTGAATAACACATATAAGAGAACTTAGCTCGTATAATTTGTAAACATATAAATATATACAGAAAAGTAAGAGAACGAACAACATACTAAACGATAACTTTATATCAATTAATTTATGACGGTATTATTATGCTTATTATATTCGGTTTCTGTTTTTTTATAGAATAGGAAGGCGGACGAGCATATAAGCCACCTGATGGTAAGTGGTCACCAACGCCCATAGATCGGCAGATTGGCATTGTAAGAAATGTTAACCATCGCTTACATCACCAACGCGCCACGGAACTAAGATGTTATGTTCCTTGTGCCTGTAATTACACTGGCTCACTCACCCTTCAAACCGGAACACAACAATACCAAGTACTGCTGTTTTGCGATAGAATATCTGATGAGTGGGTAGTACCTACCCAGACGAGCTAGCACAAAGCTCTACCACCAGTAAAGTGTTTTCGGTTTCGGTTATTACCCTTACAAAAAATTACATATAATTGACAAACAATTTCTAATAAGTGTACAATTTTTAATGTTTTGCATACAATTCATTAACTTAAAAAAAATCTTTAAAAGAGTTCTTAGTAGTTGGGTGCTGGTAATCACGTATTCCCAAGAACAATAGCACATTGTATCTTATTATTTAAAAGTTTTACTAATCTCGGTACTATGCAGGTAAAGGAGACTATGGCAAAACTACCCAATAAATAAATACTTATAAAAAAGGTTCCATAAACTCTGGCGCCATTCATTCAATTTGTAGACATAGAGAATAAAATTCCCAGAAGACGGACGCTACTTTATGTCGGTCTTAAAGTATTGTATACACATAACAATGATCCTTAAATGTAAACAAATAGGGATTACATTAGTGTGATATTACGTTGCATTCTTTAATATAAAAAAAACGAGTTTTAATATGTAGGAAAAAAAGTCCGGTTTACGGATGCCTTATAATTCTTTCGCGTCCATACTTTCGATGAGGTAAGAATTGAAATAAAAATAATTTAATTTATGCATACCGACGAATATCAGCTGATTGAAACGAGATATACCTCATTCATTGCGTATCTTGAGACGCGGAAACGTACGTGGATATGTGCGGATTGAGTCATGGATCTCATGGGTGCGTACTATAGTGTATTACGGTTTATTAATAACTAGTATTCGCCCGCGGTTTCGCTCGCGTATAATGAGAAACGGAGTAGATATTACGTAAAATAGTACCCTACCTTCCTTGGGGTTCAAACTTGCCTCATATTAAATTCCATCAAAATCGGTTTAGTGGTTTAGCCGTGAAAACGTAACATACAGACAGAGTTACTTTCGCAATTATAATAGCCCATTTAGTAAGAAAAGCTATATACTACATAAGACATAACGTTGAATGCGGATGATGTGTCATCGCGCGAAGCAATTACTAAATTATTATATGTATACCTTACAATTTAATTTAAATGGAAATTAATCACTTATATAGTTTTTTAAATATATTTTAAGAAACTAGTAACTTTCATTGTTATAAATAAGCTAAGACAGTACATCCATGTGCATGTAAAACATAAGCTATCATTATAACAAACATCTATAGATCTATGAATCTCGACGTACTAGGTACAATTTTTTTAGTTTTAGTAATAAATACTGTTAGTATTTTTTAATAGATCAAACTAAAATAATGAACATATGCTGTTTTAAATGATGATCAATTCTTCTATTACAAACGTCCAATTATAAAATAGTTGTAACAAGTTGAATATACGCTATCTATAATAATAATAATTAGCAGTAAGCAGTAACAGCCTGTGAATGTCTCACTGTTGGGCTAAAGGCCTCCTCTCCCTTTTTGAGGAGACGGTTTGGAGCTTATTCCACCACGCTTATCCATTGCGGGTTGGTGGAATACAAATGTGGCAGAATTTCCGTGAAATTAGACACATGCAGGTTTCGTCACGATGTTTTCCTTCACCGTAAAGCACGAGATGAATTATAATCACAAATTAAGCACATGAAAATTCAGTGGTGCTTGCCCGGGTTCGAACCCACGATCATTGGTTAAGATTCACGCGTTCTTACCACTGGACCATCGCAGCTCATAATAATAATTATTCAAAATGTAATATTCAAACTTACAATACATTCGTATATTGTGAGATAATCAGCGTCGAATTCTGAGTCAGTCAGTAAGTAATACATATTATATTCAGCTGTTCACGAGTTATGATGTCATTGATAAACATTCACAAGAGGCCTCAAGATTCAGACGAGACGCTCCCGATTCAATAACAATATCGATAACCACTAAAACCGGACTTCGTATACTTAATTTTTTGTATGTACCTACATGTTTCAACTTTTTATTACATTCGATCCACATTTAATTTTTTATACAAATTAATCATAAATATTGTTATAAAACTTGTATTTGAAAATATGTCACACGGTCGTTTTAATTGTAATAAAAACTAAACAATTTTTTTATTCGACACATTCGATAATTTTAATTAACTGAGTAGTTTTATAATTTAGGTAAGTTATATTTAAGTGAACGTGTTTATTCCATAAGAAACAAAAAATCATCTTAAACAATAGATAAGTAAAATGACGACTTCTATTAGATAATATTTTTATTAATATTTCTACTAAACTTCATTAGCGTTCAGACATAACAAACAACCATTATATATATATGACTTGCTTTGTATAAGCTAAGTTTAAACAAGACAAGATTATTCATAATACTATAGAATTTAATTATGTAAACTTATTATATATAAATAACTTACTCATATAACATCACGCCGAATTATCCGAAAACAAAATGCGTCGACGATTGCAATAGAACTATTATCATAACCTCCATTATCCACTTAAATTCATTTTACACATATATTAAAAAACAAAAACGTTTGAAATTAGAATAGAACAAATTCACTTTCCCGCCAAAACTTTCTTGAACACATTTCTACCACGCACACTCATCGAAAGGCAGTAATACACTGTAATATAGAAAAATTCTATCCTTAACTCACACACGAAACGAGCACACACCCACACGGAACGCATACGCAGCACTAAATAAGGGTGAAGAATACAAAAACCCCTAAAGGGACGCGGTACAATGAAAGGGACAACGTATACAATACAAAAGAGAGCGACGAGGACGGAGAATTGGGTACAAAAATCTTACCCTCCAGTGGGAACTCGTGACGCAACACAGCTAAAGGTAAGCAGGTGTAGGCAACATACATAGACAAAGAAAGTTGATTTTATAACTTTGTCGGATAGGTCAGTCGTGTCGTGGTTCTATTCAAAAATATATATAAGCATAGTCAAAGCGTATCATTCAGCATATCATTGTATATATACAAGCAAAGGATTTTGTAGAACAAATAAAACAAAACTAAAATCTCGCCAAAGCACTGTGAACAGAACATTATCCAATTAAATGATTATCAAACCGACTCAAGACAAATAAAGGAAAGATTATCGTATTCGTTACGTTAATATTCCACAAATTACTTATTAAATAATTCGTATCTACCCACAAATAAAAACTAACTGTAGTAAAGCAATATTACAATTGATTCCGATGGGTTTTCGACTCCTGTAATTTGGGAGCAAAACGGTACCTTCATGTGCCCAAACAAAGAAAAAAATGTAACAAAAAATGAAGCAAGGGACTTGCGCGGATGCCGTACTAATTTAATTCTGTAGTTTTCGTTTTTGCGAAACTACGGAGGTCACATGTGCAAATGTTTATCAGCTGACATTTATTTATTTATCTAAACTTTTTGCACATTTATAATATTGCAGTTATGATAAGGAACACTCTAGAATTTTTTTAGAGTGACATCATACACAAAATTATAGATTATGCAATCGAATATTGTAAATAAATCAACTTCCTGTGGCATACGTAATGATAAGTTTCTTAAAAGCACGCCTGAGGGCATTGCCAGATATCAAAAGAATCTAATCTGATACATTTGATAGTAGTGATTTTCACATAGCAAGCAATTTTATTTAGACGATATTGATACTGAGCTTTTTATCAAATTCTCACTTTAATAGATATATTATATGTTATGTTTGGCGACATTATTTTAACTGACTACTCAAAAACAGTTTAAGGTAGTATTTGAGTAGTCATTTAATATTGATAATGTATTTCTTAGCGTTAATTTCTGCTCCATCGAAAGTTTCAATCCATAAATATTTGGCTTGGTGTGCGTTAAAGAAACACATTTAGAAACAATTAACAATTCTAGTTAATAATAAGTTAAAGAAAAGGCAAGGTCAACGCCACTATTGAAAATCAAAATTTACATTATTATTTCCTAGGGCGAATTTGTTAATACAAAAAAAGGTCCAAACAAAAGTCGGCTTTTCTATGAAGTTCAAATTTAGTCAGTAAATCAGTAAGGCAGAAGACAAAAAGAGCATTGTTCTTAAAAAGATAAATATTTTAAATAACGAATCGACTATTCATTTATGGAAAGGGAAATACTAAAAAAGGATTACATATAGAAACCTTAACAGCAAACGTAAGGTGGTTTAATGTAGCATAAATTCTAATTAAAGCAAGGAAGTTCGTAGATAGTTCATCTATGGTCATTTCCACCTGTCTCCAGACCACCCTTCGGACATGTGATTTCAACTGCGATTGTACATAAGCGGAAATAGTCCGATTATCTTCCAACCGAAACATGAACCAATTGAACAACCGCAAACGTTTTTTAATATATATTTGCTATTATAAAATAATTCTTTATTAATTTCGGGACTTTTAAAACATATTATAATTGAAATATATTTGAAGGCCATCGACAATTATCAAAACTTGTAACTGACTTTAAATATTAGAGATTTCTAACCTAAGCAGAAGAATCAATTGCAATAATAAACATAGTAACGAAACAAAAGCACTGTCCATACCGTAACGAATAAAATCACTGCATATACAATAATACCTGCAATATAATTGTATATATTTTTCGCTTACATTTCTGCCCTCTACATACTATAGTTACAAATATTAAACCATTTATAATTATTGATCAAGTCATATAATTTAGTAGCAACGATTGTTAATGATTACTTCACTTCCAACAGTCCCTTGTATTTTAAATTCAGCAAAATAGAGGGGTTTTTGAGGAAGAGACCAGTTAAGTCACGCATATTCCATATTTCCTGTCTTATGTCCCCCATGTCTCAACTCTCAACGTTTGACTGCTTAGCTATTAACACTTGTGGACTCATCAAACGAGTTCTTATAAGGAATTCCAAACAATGTCCCGTTACATTTGGAAATCATTCCGGGAAACTTGTTAGGAAATGTAAAGATGAGAATTAAGAGACTACAATTAGTTTTGTTAATATATATATTTAATTATGTACTAAAATATTTAACACAGTATTTTTGGTTTTAAAATTCAATATGAAATTTCTTTATCAAAATAGTTACTTGCTACTGATAAATATCATGAATATTTACTATTGAAACAAAACATTTCATAAAAATCTCATTTCAAGATTGAATTCTTTCAAGTCCCGGGTCTAGCATGGCATTATCGATTACATGTGGGCGTTTATGAAGTTTCTTTTGTTTTTCTTTACCATTTAAATAGCCACGAAACCTGTTTATATTCCCAGACGTATTGTTTCTTAGTATTGGATTGTGTTTGTTAGAAATGCAATGAGCGTTTAAGTATCAATGAATTACATTTTTTAGAACGAGTTCTTTGTCATCTGGTTTATAATTATATTGTATTAATATCCATAAAATATCACAGAATTCTTAACTGTACTATACGTTCATTTTAAAATAAACTGACAAAGGCAACTTTTCTTATTCTTAAAAAAAAAAAATCAAGTCGTGTTTCTTAAAAATATTTAAATAACTCGAATATCTTATAAAATTACCGAAAGACAAATAGTTTTTACCTGAACCTGACATTTAAGTTTATAAATGTTTCATTAAAAAATTCAAATAAAAACGAAAAACTTGTTAGTTTCTTTACATTAAAATATATCAAGATAATATAATAATTAGCGGGACAAGATGTATCAAAAATTCTGATGCAACATTTTTTTTATTTTAGGTTAACTACAACTTAAGGAAATAATAAAGCTTGATTACCTATTTAGTTCGTGTAATGGTGTGTATTGTGGCTTAATTATTTACCGTTCCAGCAAACTTAATTAAAGTTATTACATTTCTTTTATTATATAGTTGCTTATGTAATATAATATGTGCTACCTATATAATATACTTGGGTCTATACGCTGAAGTCGTGTTTTAAACAAGCAGTCAATAAAAATAGTCCTTAGTTCTTTTATTATTATTATATAATAAAGACGGTATTATATAAGTTACAGACAACTTTGTCGCGATTAGAATAATTTTCTATCTCAGTGAATATCGCTACAGACGTCTGAAAAAATTTAGTTTAACGTATCGCCAATACCATCGAATATTTAGGTCCCGCAACTAAACCTCGTTGCTAAACTAACCAGCAAAGCGATTTTATGATGCTGGGTATTAGGCTGGCATGATGTGGTACATCACAGTACGCTAACAAAATAGATGGGATAAGGGCATGCGAATGACCTATTTAGTAAGTATGTATGATTGTACGTATGTGTCATTGCTTAACAACGAGACACGTTTTTATCATGCTTTCAATTCATCAAGTTTTTTTAGTTAAAAGACATCTCTATCTCAGTGTAACTGTCGCGTTTTTATTTGGAAAACAAACAGTACATTTATCTTTAAAACTATGATATTAATGTTAGCACACATACCGGTCAAGTTTCCACTTGTAACTAAAACATAATTAGAGTAGAACAGACTGATAATAATAAAACAAACAAACATGAGAGAAGTGCAAATTTAAATTATTGAATTAGGATTTATTAACTCTGACAAAGACTTCGTAAAATGTACGATTGATTCCGTAAATAAATCGATACTGGAAACTGGAAAGTATGTTCATTCTCCTTTCAAAGATCATACTAAACAATGTATAAAAAACTTAAGCGAAATCTTAATGCTCAAAAATAGAAATTCAACAAAAAGTATACACCATGTTATATAATACGGAGCGCCATCTACTGTCGGTATGCCGACTCTGACCACATGTATAAATCTCGTCTATAAACAAGTACTTGAAAGACAATATGACACCGGATTTTGCTTTATGAGAAAACACTTAGGCGGCCTCCGGCGACGCATTTTACGTAACACTATCCGTCCAATGAATTGGAAGTAATTATTTTCATCCTTAGAGCGAAACGAGTTTCGTACAAGCTAATAAGAAATATAGTATTTATTTTTAGTTAACATATGTGAACATAATTAGTCTATATAGTTCAATGATATGGATTCTCTTATGTCACGAAAGTTCTAGGCGAAGAAGAAATATTCATTGAAATATCACAATAAAAGGACGGTCGATGACAATAGAGCAATATAATTAAATTAAGCTGAGACGTGACAATTTACAGACGGCAATAATTACTCGAGAGAGGAGATAAAAATTAAAGTGTCGCCAGTGTCGATATTGTATCCGGGTTTAATGAATTCACTGCGACAATTTCTTATTGATTGGAAGTAAATTAGTATCAAATGAAAAACTTAATAGGAACACCATCTTGGTAAATATTTCGCTCGTCATTTTTCGATTACTCTATACAGATAAATATAATAATAAAAATGCTTATGTATTGATTATCAACGTACAGATTTTTTAAATATGTTTAAGAATTAAAATATGGAGAAGATTTCTTAATATAGAATGCCTAAAAAGGGATTCTGATTTTGCAAAATATGTATTAATTTTACAGAGCCACTGCATCACCTTTTCTTCAACGTCATCAATGCGACCCGTTTAAAATGTAGCACACTCGAACGGGTCTTGAATTTAGTCATACGTTTTTGGGATTAGAAGGTTACGCGCTAAAAATAGGACGTTTAAAAAATATTTTAATACGTTGTTTTTTAATATATTTTTTTTAGTTATATTTTTAAATTTAACGCGATTTCAGCGAGTTCAGGAAGTTAACATTGTAAAACTCATTGTGTAATCGTTTCATATAGCAACAATGCAAAGTAAACTTGTGACTCGTTAAACAGTAGTGTTACCATATATACCATTTTAAGGTGGGTAAGGAATTTTAATTACACTGCTAATGATCAATAATGCGTACTTTAAAAAACAAGAGAAGATAGCATTGTATTTTATCCAAAGTTTAACGTATCTTACAACATCTTCACTGCGAGTGTCTTATAAATGCTGTTTAGGGATTAATTAGTTAAACAATGCTGTCTCCTTCTCCCGAATGTCAAATCAACGATGACTGAAAGAGAGAAATGACCGTTTAACTAAATACCCGCTCAACAGCTTTTATAAATCCGTAACATTAGTGTACATATATTATCTAATCTTATAAATATTTCGAGCATGAGGCCTTGTCTATGAGACAAGACTTAGTCTAAAGCAAATATACCGAGGGTTCAAACAGGTTCAGTATCCCTTTGAGGATAGACAAATAGACGTATCTAATGTGCACACGTGAGGTGACGACAATGAAGCTGAAAGACTAGGGGAAACATGCGAAATTATGCTCTTTGTTATTCATTAGGACTTTCTCACGCGTCGTCACGGTCATTTAAAATCATTATAAAGTGTTGCTAGTTTAAAAAATAAATAAATTATAAAGTAAAATAACTTTAATCAGCTGCTTAAATGATAAAGCCTAAATAATAATCGGTAATTTATGAACTGCAATCGAGTAGTCTTAGAAGCGCACTTTTAAAATGTCATTTTATAAGTTTTATTCAACTTAAAAGTCGGTTTAAATTAAAGGTTCAATTGAGAAGTACAAACGGTACAAAACGTATCTTATATATACAGATAAAATATTCACTGGCCTTATAATATTGACATCGTCCAAAGTATTATATTTAGTGCATAAAGTCACAAAATATTAAGTAATAATTTGTTAAAATACAAATAAAGGTACCCAAAAATCTGGTAGCAACTTCCGACTTGTTTACTAAACGAGGGGATCCAGGTTTTTGTTGGAACCAGACGACGCGTCAGCGTCAAACCATATGCCGTGTGATGACACATTTAAACGCACATGTGACGTTTTTGTACGATAGTAAAAAAAAAAACCATTCGCCTTTTCGGGAAGCAATACTCTACATTGAAAATGATAATTTTTTCACATGTGCCGAAACCTGACCAAATTGAAAACAGTGGTTTCATTACGGTAGGAACAATTGTAATTGCTTTTTTATTATGCAAAGGACATTAGGATAGGTACAAAAGTGGGGTGAATTATAAAGGGACAGATGTTCCTTCGTGGTGATTACGATCGCTGTAGGTACGGCGGTACATGAATAAAAATATTTAATGGTATAAAATCGTCTCCAGAAAAATTTCATAATGCGAATACGGACAAATTCTCAAAGTCAATATAAATAAAAACTTTTATTGTTGAACAACAAAAGTCTAGGGGTTGTTCACCTGGTCATTTCCCCTAAGATTAATGTCTCAAGGCGTACAATGACTCCCGCGCACATGGCCTGACATTTCTCAACCCCGCGTCGCTTTTTTTTCTCTTTTTTCAACTTCCTCCCCTTATTATCGTCTTACAATAATTACGAAGCAGCACGCGCCCAAAAGGTGTTTAGAGAAAGCACTAATGAACCATTTGCTTTTGAAAGTCCACCATTGTGGGAACGTAGAAGAATTTTCTGTAATTATCAGGGGAATCGCATAGAAATATACATTTTATTGAATTGTTTTTACATCAATTGTAAGTGCAAAGTGCCACCTGCTTTAGCTAATTAACCCTATCCGATATATAGTCGTATTAAAGACGAGCAGAACGCTTTCAAACACGTGAATAATACTTAAATAACATTCTATATTTACTTGAGCGTTGTTTCTGATATATGGCACAAAGCAATCACACAGCCGAGGGGCCTCTTGTGTTTATTGTATGAGGTCATTGTTCCAACTGCCAAGCGCCACGGGACTAAATTGTTACAGTTTATCATATTATCGCTACTCCATATTGCAATAAATCATACAAGCTTGGAGACCAAAATCCGCTCTTGGAAAATTGTATCAAAGGCATTTCCTATCATTGTGTAATATATATTTTTCTATATATATATTACATAATGATATATTATAAGCTTAGAATTATTATTAGCTTAGGAAAAAAAATCTGAATTTTCATGTGCTTAATTTGTGATTATAATTCATTTAGTGCTTAACGGTGAAGGAAAACATCGTGAGGAAACCTGCATGTGTCTAATTTCACTGAAATTCTGCCACATGTGTATTCCACCAACCCGCATTGGAGTAGCGTGGTGGAATAAGCTCCAAACCTTCTCCTCAAAAACAGGAGAGGAGGCCGTTAGCCCAGCAGTGGGACATTCACAGGCTGTTACGGTTACGGTTAGAATTATTATTAAGGATGTGAATTTTGTGCAATCGCACGCAGTTCTACTTTAATGAAACAATTTTATTTATAAGAAAATTCACCGTAAAACAAACGAACATTTCAATTTTTAAATACCCTAAACGTTTGGCGGCAATTTAATTAATTTTTTTTTAAAGGTCCGGGAATCCTTTAAAGGACAAAGTTTCGTATTCAAGTTGGAAAAATCAAAAAATCGCAGTGCAACGACCGGTAGTCGGATGGCGAAGAATGCAGTCTGAATCAAGCCGGAGCCTCCGGCAGGTGATGTGCCATCTGGGACCCACGTGTCAATCGAATTTACGCGATATCGTGTGCCAATTATCGGAAATTAGATTTCGAACGGTACTAAAATTAGCTTTTTGTTCTGCTAACGTGTTTATCGATTTTTAATGGACCCTTTTGTGATAATATTGATTAACGAGAAAATAATTAATTGTTTTCGATGGTTTGTAAAAAAAAAACTGCTCGAATAGGTTTCGACTTTTTTTTTTAATATTCTGCCGTACGTAGTCAGTTTAAATGCTCACACTCATTATTAAAAATTTGAGGACAACATATGTATATCAAGTTGCATCTATGGATCTTTTTTGTTCTACTGTTACAATTTTTTTAATTGAAAACAAAAATAAGAAACTAAAAGAGTGGACAAACCCAGTAGAAAAGAACTGTTTTGTCTTTGTAATTGTACAAATACAGAATTTTAGATTAAGATCACTGTTTGAACTCACAGAAATATTCTGAATTCTAGATGCAAATTTCTTAACTAACTAAGAAATTAATGAGATTATAATTTTCAAATTACACGTAACGTAACATAAATATGTTGTGGATTGATTTAATATTTTAATAGAACAGATTACAATTAACATTTCTATTAAAACTATATTTTTTATCATCTAAAATTCAGACAATTAGAATCTTAGTAAAGCTTCGGAATTACAACATAATAAATGTATAACTTCATCGTGTAATAAAATAATACAGAAATATCGATCGAATTCAAATGCGGGAGTACACGCGCCATCTGCGGCCCCCACAATGATTGTCGAGCAGCTGCTACGATGAGCCTAGGAAAAAACCTACGTTCAACACAATAGGTTCCGTAGAATTATCGATTACTTTTTTATAATAAACTATTCGCTTTACAGAGCTATTTATTTTTCTGTTCATAAATTGATTATATAATTTTTGCATGGTTTTCATATATTGTTCAATGTCGAAAACCCCCACAAAACTTTAACCAAAATATGATTCCACCATTTAAGTACACCTTTGAAAATCCATATATCAATTATTACCATTCCAAATTAAAATTAAAGACTTCTGTTCAAAGCACTTAAAACACTTATATTGTTTTTTACAACTTGTAATATAATATCATCGTCTTATAAGCTTTTCTTTAGTTTTTTTTTAAATTTAATTATGATGCACGAAGGCAACATTTCAAAGTCGCTATTTTATTTTATGTAAAATAAATTATTTCATTAAATAATAGTATCGGCATTATGTTCCTTTGTCGGTACCAAGGAACCCTAATCAAGTACAAAATGTATCTTTTTTGGATAAAGGGTATCACATCCTGGTTATTTTCGAAGTATTAGCGTTTATACTTTAATATTGTATAGGTTTTTTGTATCTTTATAAACTATTATTTTCCTTTTATAGACAAACTAATGTATGTATTTCCTGCTGTTATCATTACTTCACATTAACCGTGTCATGTGATAACGACTTTATGTAAATTACCTTTAATATATATCTGCACTAATAAAAATGTTTCACAAAAAAAAAACAACTAAACCAATTAAGACAAAACATATCAGTAGATGCAGCGCGTTCGGAGGTTGTAGTATATAATACTATTATATAACAAACTCGCAGTTTAAATTGAAGCTATTGACGTGAGAAGCGTGAATTTCATGTTTATATCCTATTGTCTTATAATAAAATGTTAGAGATCAACAATTTAAAGGGTTAAGTTTTCGACATCGTTTAATTAATTGGTAACGCAAAGAATTGCTGTATGTCGCTAGAATATCTGATACATACCCAGACGGCTTTGCTTAAAGCCCAACCCCTTGTGACGAGCTCGGCGATGAAGATAAAGATCTTAAAATAACCAGCATGTATCGAATAAAATTTTACTAAGTGTGTACTAACCTTGCTTCTTTTCAGTGGGCTATACATACATTTTATATTAAACACTGAATTCTACACATTTGCCCTGTAATTGTAAACTCCCTACATTTTAATCTTTTTAATAAACACAAAAACACTATTAAAAGTAGAACTAGACCTTTTAATCCCTTAACAGCTATATCCCTTTGAAAAGGATCATCAATTCATAACAGAGGGTTCTTAAACATTAAATAACTAGAATTCTCTTTAATACATTTCAAAGAGATACTTGAAAAGCGTATCGAAACACTACAGCGAAATATAACATTTTAAGATTCGATTTAAATACATAAGCCCTAAGATCATTTTGTATGTATAACACACACATACAAATTTACAAGTATAATATATTTTGAGTGCTGCTTTCTATTCACCTTTGCCAAGTTTCGTTGGTATGTTCCCTTTGAAAATAACTAGACTCGATTAAGGCCATATTTTAAATCCCATGGTTCTCTTATCATTACAATTTATGGAATGGTTATATAATCACTTTTATTATATTATCTAAGTATGTATAGCTTTTTTTAAAAACGTATTAATTTCCGACGATTAATAACATAATGAAATTCAATTTTCTTTATGAAATATAGAATACTCTTATATGTTGATAGTCAAAGTAAAAAAAATATATCCTTGGTTTGAAATATAAGACAAGAGAGAAACAAGAGTGAGAAAGAAACTCCGTGGATTCATTGATTAAAATACAATTTATTATTTGCTTATTTCTTTGTAATTGATAGTATTGCAAACATTGTTAAATTGACATTATATTTTTCAATTTAGTTTTGAACGCAATCATCTCTTAGTTCATTGTAAGTGTTTAAAATAAATATTTATTTAAATTGTACATTGAATTCAAACATTAAAACAAAACACGAGTCACGTTCAAAATGTTTAATAACAAAATCGAACAATACGATTCAATTAATCTCAGCAATGTATAATCCTCGGGGTCAACAAACGGGATCAAAACAAACGTAGCATCCCTTGTGAAAATCTTTACAGAAATCAGTCTGAGATAGCTCGACTTGCATGCACGAACTTGTCCCTTTGTCCGATCATATGCAAGCCCCCTCTTGAAATCGTGGGAATCAACATTTACCTGTACCTACATGACAACATCTGAGCCTTACAATACACATTATTTAGGGAGTACAGCACTCACACCCCTAAATTAATTATTGTAGGCGCAATAAATTGTAATCGAAAATTTTCATTTGTGATTAGATTTTCGTGGGATATTTTGGATTTATTGGATATGAATTCTTTGTTGAACTTTTTCAACGCGATAGAAAACATATATACATACTGAAACATTAATACAAAGTCTTAAAAAATTTAGTAATACTTCTATTAATATTATAAACAGTAGAAGTTTTATTTAAAAAGGTTTTATATGGCTTTATAAATGCAGAATATTATTGATTTTGTGTTGAGTTTACATCTAAGCGAGAAGAGATGGTTAAGTGGATAAAAACATGTATAGTATAGGAAGAACGCCAGCTTAAATCCAGGCGATGAAGGGAAATATCATAAGGAATTTCTTTGTATTTCTGTTGGGTGAAAATTTCCACGTGTATCACACGAAAAAAAGAAAAATGACATACAACTAGAAGACCTTTTTCTGTAACCTTAACAAATAAAAAATTAATAATTAATATGAATAATAATAAAAAACAATAGCAGCACAGTTAATAACTTACATGCACTAACAGTTTATATATAAACATTGTCAATAAAAATTTTATTCAACAATTACCGACACAAACCAACCTGACGCAAGACTAACGTAAAAAAAAAAAAAAAATGTCATCGTAAAACCAAAGAGGTTGTAATTACACACGTTCAATCAATCGATCTTTAAATCGAAACCAATTATATAGTACAATGTTGCACGTTGTATTACATAAGAGTACGCGTAGAACCTGTTGAAATTATGCTTTTCTTTGAACTGCTTCTCATTAAAAGTAATCAATTTTATTATTCTTTCGATTTGTTAATTTAGTAATCGAATTTAATAATATACATTTATTAACATTATTTGCAAATACGAGTATAATAATCAAATACACTACAATATTTACACGACACGCCAAGTGACTTGCTTCGTTTTGAAAATAAACAAACAAATGTCTATACTGTATAAAATATTTTTAAGTGAGTTACATAAATTACAAAAGGATATTTATTTATACAAAATAATTAATGTTTAAAATGTTTCCCATAGAACACATAATCGTCCGTGCGTAAAAGCGGTGCAATATGACGGTCACACCTGTTGACGGTCAGAATAAGGAATAAATTAGAATAATTTGTATGGAAGCTCACAATTACATGCTCATTAAATGAGTAAATGATACTAATGATGTTAATTCATTCAATTACAAAGGATTTCATCCGTAGCGTGAAAAGATTTTTTTTCTCGCTAACTATTAAAGGGTAGATAACGAGATTCAGTGTTTATAAATTTGTAAGTAGATTGCAGGGATTAAGTAAAGTATAGAAGCCGAGATGGCCCAGTGGTAAGAACGCGTGAATCATAACCGATGATCGTGGGTTCAAATCCGGGCAAGCACAACTGAATTTTCATGTGCTCAATTTGGGATAATAATTCATCTCGTGCTTTACGGTGAAGGAAAACATCGTGAGGAAACCTGCATGTGTAATTTCACTGAAACTTTGACTGTATTCCACCAACCCGCACTCCAGTGCGGGTTGGTGGAATACATACATATGTGGCAGATATATATATTGCACCACATACATATGTGGCAGATATAGATATATTGCACTACGCAGCGTGGTGCAATAAGCTCCAAACCTTCTCCTCAAAAAAGGAGAGGAGGCTTTTAGCCTAGCCGTGGGACATACACAGGCTGTAACGGTTACGGTAAGTAATGTATATCTGACTCTTTTCAACGAAAACGATTTGATATTATCTGTCTCCCTTTCTAACATGATTACAGATTTGTAATTGTTTAAGTATGGACGAACATATACCTACTTCTAACATACATATAACTATATATACATATCTGCCGCCTGTTTCATACACTTTTTTATATTGATTGACATATACAGTTGCCACTCCACTCCGTACGGTTGTGACGTAAAGTTAAATAGTCTATAATCGTCCCCAAAAAACAAATCACTAACGCAAATATAAATGATATTTACTTGGTGGTAGGGTTTTGTGAAAGCAAATTTGGTATGTACCCAATGTGTCCTTCTAATCGGAACACAACAATACTAAGCATTGCTGTTGGCGGTAGAATATGAGAGGAGTTGTACTTACCCAGATTATCTTCCTGAGATTACGGTAGATTTATTATTTTACTCATAAAAATCTATGCTTTTTTTTATAGAATAGGGAGGCGGACGAGCATATAGGCCACTTGATGGTAAGTGGTCACCAAACACCCTTAGACATAGCCACTGTAAGAAATGTTAGCCATCGCTTACATCGCCAATGCGCCACCAACGTTAGGACCTAAGATTTTATGTCCCCTGTGCCTGTAATTACACTGACTCACTCACCCTTCAAACCGGAACACAACTATACCAAGTACTGCTGTTTTGCGGTAGAATATCTGATGAGTGGGTGGTACCTACCCAGACGAGCTTATATCGTTGTGTTGGTAGTACTGAAGAATAGGGCTATATAAATATACTATATGCATATATATGTGCAAACATAAGTGCCTCGATTTCCTCGCTCTCATAGTCATATAGGACGGAAATCCAACACCGGAGAAGGCTTTCCAACTCACCAACTCTTGGCTGCTTCTAAGAATGTCTCAACTAAACGTTCATAACTCCTAACTTACTAATCAACACCATTACAATGTAAGCTCTTCTGTAAATGGTTAATACATAGAACTCTATCGAGTATAATTTTATCAATGAATTAAAAAATACCAAACAAAGCGACACTCATAATAAAACTATATGACTAAGCCTTGTTTTATATGAAATAATAATTAGAAAAATAATACTGATGTTCTAGTTTAACTAAACAATTAATTTACAACAGGAAATTAAAATACAGATTGCGACAAAAAATTATATATTCAAATATATAAAATCGATTTCAAATACGGTAGCCATATGTTCATGCATAATCATTTGATAAGAATTCAAATAGCCCTCATACTTAAAGGAAACTGTGGTAGTTTCCTTAAAACAGTAAAAAATATCTATATAGGGGTTTGCGAAATGTACTTATAGACAGGGCTGACAATAAATGGCCTTTAGAAAAATTTAAAACCCGATATTTAAAAAGGTATCGTATATTTTTATCATCATTTATTATTATCTATTGTATTATTGACATAAGAAATATTTTTATAATGGTCAACAATGACAGTTTAGAATAAAAACAAGGTAAAAAGGATTTACTATTGTTTTTTTTTCTTTAGACATAATATGAAAAATAATGTATAGAACATTATTTTTGAAATAAGAACTACTCTTTTGTTTTTTTTTTTAATTATTCAATACTAGCAAAGAATGTGGCAACCCTTAGTATATAGTTTTAAATAGCAATGAACTTGCCCGCATGATCTACTTGAAAGGTGGCCCTTAC
Organism: Nymphalis urticae; assembly: GCA_905147175.2. Taxonomy (NCBI): domain Eukaryota; kingdom Metazoa; phylum Arthropoda; class Insecta; order Lepidoptera; family Nymphalidae; genus Nymphalis; species Nymphalis urticae. The sequence continues at coordinate 5,984,204 of LR990008.1, forward strand.
TTTCCACGTTGCGGTTTGCATGTTTATGTACGTCCAGGATTCAATTCATTTACGAGCATTTAATCTATTTAAATTCGATCATAATTAGTTTTTCCTATAAAATATAAGTGACACGCAACTGTTTAATTAAAAATACATATTAAAACGTAAGCTGTATACAATTACGTTTAATAAATAATATGTAATAAAAATTAAAATAACATTTATTTATATTTCCTGCCCTTATAATAAATATATATTTAATTTTATTGCAGTTCATTTTGAAAATAGAAAAAATATTATAAAATAAAAAGTATGAAAAATTAACGTGACTGTAGAATAAGACTGTAGACTGTGACGGTGGAATAAGTTTCATTTTTCAGTGAATTTATTTTTTTATTTATAATGAAACGAATATACCTGAATGTCACAAGTGTGCCACAAATCCTATGAAATATTACTAGACCTTATCCCAGGAGTCGGACATTCACAGGCTGTTACTTTAAATAAATAAACAAGCAAACGCTACTAGAAAAACAAAAAAGTATTTAATCAATTGTAATATAATGTCTTAAACATATTACCTTATTAAGTATATAATTAATTCTACAGATCTAGAAACACTGAGTGATTGTTAATTATTAACGGGCGTGAGCGAGAATTGTGTTCTTTGACAGACCATATAATTAAGCGATTTTATATGAACATAAATAGTGTATAATGAATACGGTAAATAATTAAAAATTGATAAGTATTACGAGCAATTATTACTAACTATTCAATTTGATTTAAAATCAATGTATAGTATACTTGCATTTTAGTTATCCTATTCACGAGTCAAAGCATGTTTGATAAGCATTTCAATTCCACTTTACTTATATTCACTCTAATTTTACTTCAAGAGTTCTCATAACAACTTCGGCGATAACTAAAACTCTAATACACATACCGAATTGAATTCAATGTATACGTTGTTTATTTGTTTCCACTTATGTAATTGGTATAGGATTTACATATTTATACTCTTGCCTTAAAATTTTATTAAAAAAAAACAGTCACACCAGCTTTGAATTGAGCTATACTATAGTAACGAAAACACCCTGCGATCGGCACACGCCGACATACGCGATCGATACAGTTGCAGTTAATATTTTTATATGTACATTTATATTATATTACACATAAATAGTATTTAACAAAAGTAAAGTAGCTTTATATAGAAAAAAAATATAGAAACATGTATCCTAAAATTAAAAGGCTAAGGGAAATAAAACAGCAAAAAATACGTTCAGATTTAATACAATAAAAAAAAATTGTATTTAAAATTTACCCCAATTTTAAGTTGATTGGAACAAGATTTGATTTTGTAATTTTTTTGAACGCATATTTTTTTACGTATTTTATTTGACACAAATTTAAAAATCGAATTTCGAACTTTGACACACATACAGGAATCACCCATGTCGTTTTTAAAAAGTATAACTTAAACATCCATTGCGAATCCGTCTGTCGCCAACAAAGGAAATAGGTACCCAGTATTGTTCGTAGAATGGGCTCGAAAACTTCCCCTTATTTCTTAAGATATTGTAAGTGTATTTCTTGAGCCCCAAAACAGCTGGTCTATTCATTGGCATTGAAAGAACGAACTAGCGCTGTCAGTCACGTGGTTCGAAGTATTATTAATAAAATTAACTGTTGCTATCACAACTGTCGCAATAGTAACATTCATATAGTATAGTATGTATATTATAAGTCATTATTTTCTTTTATCTTGAATATTATTTTATTTTTATTTTTTGCACTATCCTGTTTCTGCTTTTGCAAATCCTTTCACCAAAGGTTGTCTGTTAGAGATTGCTTTAGCAATAAGACCGCCTTTGCACGCTCTTATTTTCTTGTCTTTGTTGTAATTGTTCTCTTTATTTGTATGTCCTTTCATTGTGTGTGCAATAAAGTATTAAATAATAATAAATAATAACATTCATTTGAGCCAATTGATAAAACAAACAAAAATATCAACAATTTCAGTATTCTTTTATTAATAGTACCATATGAAGTGATACACGCTTCGTATCTTATTAGTGAAATCTGAAAATCGACGTAATTATTCATGTATCGTTTAAATTTATTATTATAATTATTATATAAAATCACACTTAGAAATTTGGAACAAAGCCCTATAAGAAAATATATAATTTTATATGTATAAGAGTAAAGAAAAAAAAATTGTATTAATATGTGATTGTAAAGAAATTAAAAAATGTATATTACTTTAGGTAAATAATTACGTTATAATAAATTTCAATGTCAAATTTTATATTATATTGACAATATCAGCCCGCGTGTGAGAGGGATGTGGTAAGTAACCAATAACCCTGAAAACGTCGGCGATATGTCATGTTGTTCGGTTGAGTAGTTAAGGCGCAAAAGCGTAACAGACACTTCACTTTCGAATAATGGAAAGCAAATATCAATGTTCGAGATTGTTCTAACAGTATAGAAAAATATTTATTCCTGATATCAACGATTGAATTAATCGTTAGCACGTTAGACAAATATTTGAATGGATTCAGATACTGATTCGTAAAACAACGTATTCAATTACCTTAACCTTGCCTATATAAACTAATGTGTAGGTAATAATCATTGAAATTGGTCAGAGGGATGGTAAAGGCACTTAAATACGAGGTAACTCAGAATGAGTGTCCAAGCTCTCTTATTGAACATATTGTTTTTTTTTTAAGAAGGTTTTTTCTTCAGTCGAATGCCGCCCTCATATAGAGCTCACAGAACATTACTTAACCTTTATATATTACCGTAGAACTTTATGATGTTATTTAAATTTACATACCTACCCATTGTTATAATTAGAATTAAAAAAAAAAACTAGTGATTAAGTAGATAAAATTGTTAAAACGCTTATTGGTACATAAATTAAATATTAATTTTCATTATCATCATTTTAGCTTCTATTCCATTTATTTGTGATCAGTTGAATATGTAAACGAAAGTAGCATAGCAGATTTTTAAAGATGTCTGCTGGTTGATGCCTCTCTCCTTGGAAATAGTTTTGCTGGTGTTTTTGTACCCCGCCATCTTACAACCGAAGAAATGACGTCAGCGATTGGGTGCGCTTACCAAAAATACCCTTACTTTTTTACCACAACCACGTTTTGAAATCACGTGATATTCGAGTGTTATTAGACGGGAAATTACTGATAAATATTATTAGTAAACTAAATTCTATTACTCACGATAGATATTTCTAAATTTGAATTAAAAATTAATATATTATACCCCATACGTATACATAAAAAAACAAAATAGCTTAGAACGAAAAGGACAACGATTATCGTAGGTATTTATAATTATAATTTATAGAATTTAATGCAAAAAAAACTTCTAATGTCAACAAGTGATACAAAAAATAATAGAGGAATGTTTACTGAGCATAAAACATGAGTGTTATTACAGTGACTAGCGCCTATGTTGCAGTTGTTCAGTTGCATCGTGTGAAAGTCGCGTCCTGCCATCGCCAGCACCCCAATTACTTTAGTATTCATAGAATAGTTAGATAAGGATGGACTTTACAATTGGGTACATCGATATCGATAAATAAATCACAATTAAAAAAGCCCTATTTTTATAGTACAGCCAAAAAGTGTATACTTCCATATATAAATCATTTGAAGCCTCATAAAAATTCAGCACCTGCTTACACTGACCATTAAGTCTACTTACTGTGGTATCTACACACATAATAATCAAGTTACATACTTTATTGGCAAATATTTTCCTAACATTAATAAAAAAAAAACATTAAATTTATATGAGCGTATTATTTTTATGAAAATATGTAAGTCGATTTCAAACATGAGTTAAATTTAATATCATTGCATGTCTCTAGCAGCTGCTAGCGAAACACGCGAGCATGTAACATCTTCCTTATCGATAGAATGAAAATCATCGATAAGTTAGCAAAGGTCATCACTGGCTCGCACCTTGACGGCCATCTGCCGATGCACGTGAGGCAATTAAGGCATCGAACCCTCGGGGGTGCCACCCTCGTCTGTTGGTCGTTTACCTTTAGAGGGGTTGCGCGGTCAACACTACTTGTCTGTACTTGTTCTCAAATAAAAAAGAACAGTAATTGAGTGCCGCTATCATTGTTGAAATATTTAAAGAAAAAAAATATAAGATGACGAGTCTTGGCTATTTCAATATCTTAGAATTAAAAAAAAAATAATATGCCATGAAATGCTCTAAATAATTTAAGATAATTAAAACACAGCCTTATTGAGCGTTCTAATAGAAGACAATTTATTTAAATAACTTAGTACACGTACTTATTTAGATTTACAGAGAACAAATTATAATGTTTGGAATTTTTAAGTGTTGCCAACGCATAAAATGTTTAAAAAAAGTTTTATTAGTATTGCTAATTGTTTCGTTATCTGTCTAAAGCCATCAAAAATAAACCTAATCAAAATCCATAAAAAAAAACATTGAAATAACGTATTTTCGCATAACATATGCAAAATTAATACATTCATATTAAAAATTTAAATAGATGACGTAATACAGAAAAGGGTCGGTAGTCGTAGGGAATTACTAAACAAGTGTTAGCATATGATAATTATCTTTAAATATTATTTTACGGCTGGATAGGAAGGACTCGAGGTGGCCCAGTAATTAACTAATATGGTCATCTTGGGTCAAAAAATAACAAATTATTTAATTGTACAAATACTTAAGTACCTTATAAAAATAATATACATCGGACAGTGGATTTTTTTTATGTTTCGCAAGCTCCAAAAGTAGAGATAAAATTTGTTATCGCTTAATCATTAAATAAAAAATTATATTTCCTAAATACTTCGTTTAAAAACCAAGGTCACATGAATCATTATTAAGCCTATAAAGTTGTACCTACACATTTACTTTATAACAAAAATTACATATTCTATGTAAAAATAATAAATATACTTTATAGTAACTCTTTGTAAGTTTTAGTATTTTAGAATATGTATTATTAATTTAATTTATTTTTTTATAGAACAGGAAGGCGGACTGGCATATGGGCCACCTGATGGTAAGTGGTTACCAAACGCTCTTAGACATTGGCACTGTAAGAAATGTTAACCATGGCTTATATCGCCAATGCGCCACCAGCCTTGGGACCTATGATTTTATGTCCCTTGTGCCTGTAATTACACTGGATCACTCATCCTTCAAACCGGAACACAACAACACCAAGTACTGGTGTTTTGCGGTAGAATATCTGTAGGTGGGTGGTACCTACCCAGACTAGCTTGCACAAAGCTTTACCACCAGTTGAAATCACCGAAATACTAATTCAATAACAACAATACGATTCAATAAATAATTGCGATCTGTACGTAATTCTGATTGTTTTAACTAGACGGCGCTGTTTTAATTACATACAATAAGAAAAAAAGTAACACTAGGCAAACTTTTGGTTGGTTTTTGATAGAATAGTATACACTCAACTCTCTAGTTGTTCTAATAGCTACCAACAGGGGCTTTAAAGGATAGTACACGAGATACAATAGCTAAGTAATTGTTATGACGTCTTTAGATGTATACTGTCCCAGAGAAGGTGTTAAACGGCTGAAAATCACGAGGACCTAGACTTCAGGTCCCGTATTGGACAACAAAAAATAATTAGCTCTAATTTTTTGATCCAAAAATAAAAAAACTTGTTAGGTTTTCCATGCCCCGGACAGCACGTAAGTATGCCGTTGCTTTAGTCGTGTCGAGAAGCCCCATCAGACTATAAGTGTATAGATAAAGTACCTGCATTTGCGCACACACTTGTGCACTATAATAGCTTAGCTTTGAGATTAGCAGCCGTGATTGGAATTCTGTGATAATGTAATAGTACACGCAGAGTCCAAAGAGGCCTAACTTAAGCCGGTATCTTTAAACGAGCGTGCAAATTCCATTAAATTATACTCAGACGCTGTATCTGAGAGCGAATTGTAGTCAAAACTCGTTTAGATAAGACCGGAAATACCATGACAAATATTGTAATATTAAATGAAATCTGAATGATGACTTCATTCATGTCTTACATTTGAAATTCATATTTTCAACTCGACCGGTTTATATAGCATAAATACATAATACTAGACGCCCGTCCTGGCTTCGTACAGCTCCTCCCGTTTCCCCGCCCTAGCGTTGAAACTTTTATTGAAATAACTCATTAAAATTTCATAATTTAAAAAAAAACAACAACTGCTATCAAAATTGCTTAATTCAAAGCTAAAACAATTTTTTATGTGATTATAAATCGCATCGCTAACATCCAATCATCATATAAAGCATAATATTGCAGATGCGTAGGACGTCGTCTTCCAGCTATATTATATACATTACTACCTAATCGCCCCGGCTTCACACGGGTAGATAAGTAACTGTGACAAATTTCAAGGCAATCGGGCAGATAGTACAGGAGATCTCGTGATGAGTGGTATTTCGCTTATAAATACATATACAGATATATCCAAACAATACTTTAATAACCTTTTTAAATAATCAGTATAATATTTCATCCATCCTTTACATTTGAATTTCAAAGCAATATTAAGATAAAAGGTGAGAATGCACACAACTAAGTTCAAAGGATAAATAACTTACTTTGCATGACTAAAAATAGATATCACAGAGCAGTCGGGTTCTATCCGAGTCAATACGCGAAACGCGATAGAATTTGGCCAAGTTTTTCTACATAAGATCATCTGTAAAGGTTTTATCCGCTATCTAGTTAAGTAGGCATTGTACGTGAGACCTTGGAATGTTTCAAGGTCCATAAGAGCACGCTGGATTAACCAGACGAGTTGAAGGTCACGGGGCTTATTCAAATTTGGCCATTGAAACAACCGGTAAATATCTTTATATGTATGTACTTGATATCTATTGAATATTTCGTTGCGTTCTAGGTTACATAGCAGTGAAGAAGTCTCTTAAACTAAGACACTCGATTTTGAACAATGTACAAAATATGATCTATATTAAATTTCAAGCTGGTATCTTTATTGAAGCATTTTAGAAGTCGATGTGATAAAAAAACCAGATCTTCCTTATCCATTTAGACGCGTTGTGTGTCTATTTATTTAACATAAGAGCTACATATATTCCGTAAGTATGAAGTCAGTAAGTCTATTTTAATCGAATTATATTGAAATTAAATCAATAGTCTGTCTAACGAGTCTAAATAACTAATAGAAATAATATAATAAAATCTATAATCTTCGTCTTCAAGTAAGTCAAAAGAGAAGTGGGTAGCATAAAACTTCGACAAGAACAATACAAGTGTTGTCAAACACGTGGTGAACTGTGTGTGAAAATAATCCAAATACCTCGGCGCCTAATTACAATACATACAGTTATTATGAAAAAACACATTGCTTAATTAATTTCAGATAATTTTATGAACTTAACGACACTAAAATATGTCAATTTGCAAACATTGTATAATTATATCGTAACTTATTGTAACAATTTAATAAAAAAATATGCAGGAAGTTTTATTATTCATGAAATTTATTTTAAATAGACAATAAATTAAATAATTAATTTCCTGCGTTCTTATTTGGTAATCATTGTTAAATTATTAAAAACAAAACTATGTTGAACTTTGATGTATACAAATAATGGATGCAAAACTTACTTTCTTCGCCGGCTGGAGTTATTAGTCTCGAGTGGAAAATTGAAGGATTCACCAAAAATCCGATATTGCAAGTCGTCCTCTTCATTACTTTGATATTGCATCGCTTACACGCTAATTACAAGGCGTATGACGAAATTAACCACCCTTATCATTACTTGACCTTAGAATCATCATTACAAAACATACTAAAACATCGAACTATTTCACTTCCCTTAAAATTATACACACCGACGAACGTACAAAATGATTGTATGTTTTGCAAAAAAACGTAAAAACTATAGATGTTTCCTATTTTTTTTTTTTATTACTTTTTAATATTAACGGCAGCGAACACGACGAATCACTGCCGTAACGCGTGCGGAGCCGGACTGACTGAACGAAACGAGTAACGACGGGGCGCGGTAGAGCGGGAACCGGCATGGTCGTCCCACCCGGCTCGCCCTGGGTCCGTGTTATAATGGCCGGGGCATTCCAAACTTTATAGTTATGAAATACTTTGTAATAAAAAAAATGATTTTGTAATATGAACAATAGTTAAAATATTTTTTTTCATCACATGAAACATTAATAGGTACATATATATTTATTTATTGATATAAGCATGAAAAAAAAAGTTGACATGATTTAATTTATAACCATACGACTTATAATTATTATAAGAGCTCTTTCGTGATTAAATTGTTGATATAATGACGTCAACTCTCGGTGCAACCATACACCGGATAGACCACTTCCAGGTTTAAGATAACATACTTTTTGTGGTCCGACGACAAGTTCGACTACTTACGATATATATTTTTAAATTCTTCGTCAGTTTCGACGATAATTTATATGACAATAATTGAATAATTTTTCGAAACAAGTCCTGATTTCTTTATTATATCTCATTCTCTATGATCAAAAAGAGGCCTTATTTCACTTTTAAAATTTAAAAATCGAAGTGGAATAAAAAACCAAGCACTTAATACAATATCTATGTAATATAATGTAATCAAATGTAGAAAAAGTTATAAACAATAATAAATTATGAATTTAATTTTTTTATAATGTTAGATGAATTTCTTAACAATACATTTCATTAACAAAATTTGATTTTGGTCGTTCAAAAATACATAAAATAAAGCCTCGATCACATAACATCGGAAAACCGATAAACGAATATTACACACTATTATATAAATTACCGCGAAAAAGAAACGTGAACCCTCTCCACGTGAGACTTATACTAAACAGATTAAAAAAAAGCCTTCTATTTTCCCGAGAAGGGCAGTAAAAAATATTTAGAAAAAAATCAGCTGTTATAGAAATTAGTTTACAGATTTAATTAAAACTATTTATAATTAACGAAACATCCTCATGTAATTTAAAGAAATCAATTAAGGCTGAATTTAATTATATTTCATACAAGGGGGTAACTTTCTAAAGTTAACCTTGACTATCCAGTTCTTGAGTTTTACGCTAATCTACATATATTTTTTTTTTTATATTTAACAAACAAAGGCAGTGCTGTAGCAAGCGACTAAATAAAAAAAATACTTTAAAAATTTTCAAATTCTACTTACTGCTCTTCTTTTACAATTACGTAATTATTATCTTCTGCTTCCGATGAAAGTTTCGCTTGTAAAGCTTTTAATCTTTCTATTTGAACTTGAAGATACGATTTTGTTCCTTCTTCTTCCATTCTAAAATTAAACACATAATATTATATATAATGGTTTCGACATAATATTTGAAATACACTTTATTATTAATATTTATTAAAGCTTTCTTAAAACGTAAATTTATAACAAGTTGCTCTTTAGTCATCCAGAGTTCATGGCTTTAGCTTGATTGCAAGGAGTCAATTATTTCTCGTAATTGGTGATATAAGTACCTACACATTCACTATAATGTTAAACGGTTCCATCACAGTTACATATTAAGCTTGATCCGAAAAGTTAAATTTTCACAGCAACTTACGATTAGCTCGATTCATTTGCGATACATTATAAGATGATTGAAAATAATCCAGGTCGATCATAAAGCATTAAAAAGGTTATATATAATTCAGTGTGCTATACTGCTGAATTGTAGCACACCCAGTGTCGAGTGTACTTTAATGTTTCTTAAGACCTTTTCGCATCAAAACAATTATTCCAAAATCAAATTTTGATGTAATATCTTCTCTTCTGTTGATGGATGCGAACTATTTACTTCTATTATTCTTAGTCACTTGAGCGTACTAATAACATTCATACTTTTATTCGGATTTAAAAAATATATGTAGCATACGTGACTAAGGATACCTAAGTATACTGCATATATTTACTACTTTGTTTGTTTTAAGAAGTTAAAATAATAAAAAAATTAAATAGTTTTTTGATTTTTCCGACTTATGTGTAAAAATTCAAAACTTTGTTTATTTTATTTTCATAATAATATTAGAAAAGGTGTTTACGAACATCAACTGTTTTAACAAATAAATATTAGAACATGGTAAACAATTTTATAAATCAGATTTTGCGTTGGATACAGAAAATGTATGTGCATCCTTAAAATTGTTAGTTAGGTACTCTAACAACTACCAAAATTCCATTACCGTTGATGTAATAGTCATTAGTCGCTCCGAATATAATTATGAAGAAATTTCGTAACGCTCTTTGCACCGCGGCACAGCTCAATATTTATCAGAATGATTAAAAATAACCTCACACAAAGACGTTTATAACCTATTTTTACACATTTAAGTGCAGAAATAAAACATTAAAAATAGCCATTTTTATTTTCAATTAGAAATGGAAATTTTAATGATAGTATAAGATGAAATAAATCAAAATAAAGTAAATATCTATTGCATAATCATGGACGACATTGAGCTTTTTACTTCACCTACTACATGATTGCTATGAATAGGTCCAGTAAGGTAAATTTTGCGCGTAACTTGTTCTATATCCCTTCAAACTTTTTTTTATATACACCTACGTGTGTCAACATTTAAAAATCATCTTTCAAAACTTAAGTCCGTTAAATATTTGAAGATCGAATTCGAAGTAAAAACGTTATAGCAACGGCGACCTTAGTTTCATAGTTTATCATTACATGGTTATTATTGTGTTTCACAGTCTTATTACTTTTTGTTTGATCCTTTAATAAATATAACACTGTATTCTCACTGGTAAGCTTTTTTAAAACAAGGAATAAACGAGGATGTTTGTTTGGTTATGAAATGACGACATTATCGATCGTACATTTGTACACATACCTTGACTTAGCATTATTCTCCATATATTCCTCTTATTAGAAATCTCCTTCAGCAATGAAGGGATACAATTAAATAATAAACAATAATATAAGGTTTTCAATAATAAATTAGGTTCTAAATTGCACAATAAATTAAATAATAAATAAAATCTTTAAGAAAAATAACCACAATTCGTTAATATACGTTACAATCAAATGGGAACATTGCCCGTCTCTGTCATAGTATACTAAAATTTCAAATGTATGAAAGAGACCGAATACAGCAGTGTAAATAAACTTATCAGTATGCCAGTTATGTCAGGCGCCATCTTTGGAGGAAGTACGGTTATATTTCGTCTTTGGCTAAAAATAATGTTGCCATTCCCAATAAACTCAACATTGTATAGTCAGTCAACGTTACGAAGATATAATTTGTATTATAAATTATAATGTATTGGTTTTAATAATAATAATATCCTGAGACATTATTCTATGGAAAACAGACAACTGATATACTACATATATTACTTTTTTTTTTTACACCCAGACTTTTTTTTTTTATATAGAAAAGGAAGGTGGACGAGCATATGGGCCACCTGATGGTAACTGGTCACCAACGCTCTTAGACATTGGCATTGTAAGAAATGTTGCCCATCGCTTAAATCGCCAATGCGCCACCAGCCTTGGGAACTACGATCTTATGTCCCTTGTGCCTGTAATTACACTGGCTCACTCACCCTTCAAACCGGAACACAACAGTACCAAGTACTGCTGTTTTGCGGCAGAATGTCTGATGAGTGGGTGGTACCTACCCAGACGAGCTTGCACAAAGCTCTACCACCAGTATAACAAACAGACATTTTCATGCACAAAAATGTCTCCTGGGTGGGAATCGAGCCCAGAACCTTCGGCATGATAGGCCACGCCATAACCACGCAAACCGGCCCGTTTTATTACTTAATTTTGTTGATAAAACTAATATTTTGGGTTATAGCACCATTAACTGCTTCGTTAGTCTACTGACTAGCTTAAAAATATAAAGCAGCAGATGCCATGGTTATGATTATAAAATTTGTTTTTTTTCTGCTTAGAAACGCTAAGCAAGCAAGTGGAAATGGCCAATATTGACAATCCTTTTCCTTGGAAAGGAAAATCATTGCTCCTGAATTCTGCAAATTAATAACCAGAGTGCAATGGTGTTTACTAAGTATGTCGTAGTTGATTTCTGCTTAGGATATATTATTATAGGCAATATTGTTGACAATTTTCTACAACATATATTATTTTCTATTATAAATAAAATTACTTTAATGAGATCGTACACCTTATATCTGGTTGCGCTGCCAAGTTTAATGCTTGTAGGACAAATAACAGCAACCCATTAAAATGTACATAAAAATTATCACAAATAAATTCTATGATTTTAATTACTTTATAGTTAATAAAGTAAATAAAATCACATCAATTGATATTAACAAAGCACATAATGTATGTACCATAAACAATTTATTTATTTCAATGAGCGCTATTTTGAATTTGAATTGACATTGACAATACAATTTAATCAAATCTAGATCAGTTTCGACTTTAGCGCGAATCTGCAAATTGTTTTCAATTTAATTTTGTACTAGGAGTCGTTCGCTTGCATTTTCCAACAACTTAAGTAATTAAATTCTATATAAGTCATGAAATTTCGTGCCGTTATGATAGATACCGGTCCTATGAGAGAGTTTTCAAGTATGAAAAATGAATTGAAGGAGTAATAACAAAAAAAAAAACCGTAATTAAAAATTATGTTATCTTTCAGATATAGTGACTACTATTTCAAAGTTATCCAAAGAATGTGTAATGAGATTGTCCGATGATAAGTTATATTTCATAGTTAGTGAAGATAATAGTGGCCCTACACCACCGGTGTTGTGGTGCGAGATCCCTCAAGAATTTTTTTTCTCCGAGTATCAAATGATTGGGATTGACGAAGAGCACAAAGATATTTATTTAGGGATTGTATCGGGTACATATTATTCTCTATTGATAATAATACTTAATATGTCGAGAATCTGATCTGAATTGATTACCCTATTGGTATTTTTACATAGTATGTATGTATACTTTAATTAGGATTTCTTTATACATAGCATCATAAAAAATATATCCTTCTTTAAAAATTTAGATCAGTCAGAATAAGAAAGCCTCTTTAATGAAAGACATAATTAATCTTATTACATTTTGGACCATATTTAAATAAAATTATATCTCAAACAGACTTTTTTAAGCAAGACAACCAAATATTATTTTATTATAATTTTTTTAAATATAACTATATATATTTTATAGTATAGGTAGGCGGACAAGCAGAACCTTACCTGATGTAAGTGGTCACCAACATCCATAGACATTGGCATTTTAAAAAATGTTATACCATCACTTTCATCGCCAATGTGCCACCAACCTTGGGAACCAAGATCTTATCTCCCTTGTGCCTGTAATTATAAATAAATATTCTGTGATCAAATTCATCATTATAAAGTGAATTCATATGAATTTTTTCATTACAATATTAACTGAATTAAAAGAAATATTATTCAATTATTCTATAAAAGCCGAGATGACCCAGTGGTAAGAACGGGTGAATCTTAACCGATGATCATGGGTTCAAACCCGGGCAAGCACCACTTAATTTTCATTTGCTTTATTTGTGATTATAATTCATCTCGTGCTCTTTGGTGAAGGAAAATATCATGAGGAAACCTGCATGTGTCTAATTTCACTGAAATTCTGCCACATGTGTATTCAACCAACCCGCATTGGAACAGTGTGGTGGAATAAGCTCCAAACCTTCTCCTCAAAAAGAAGAGAGGAGGCCTTTAGCCCAGCAATGGGACATTCACAGTCTATTACTGTACTGTACTGTATTCTATAAATTTCAGCAAACTTAGCCCGGTCACTAATGACATTAAAATCAGCTAAATGTTTAAAAATGAAATTGACCAAGAAGCAGTGCCCTTGTTTAACATTGGAAATTGAAATGGTGAGCATTCATTATGAATTAATAACTTCGTATAAAATAAATCTGTTAAACATTTGTACCTTTCAACTAGTTATTATTTTTAAGATATAAAAAACTCTTTTCTGCCACTGCAGCAAATTGAAAACAGACAAGTAGACAAGTGTGTGCACATAGTCCTAGGGACGGCAATCGAACATGATAGGAGTGTAACACTACCTAAAAAACTCACAATAACTTTAATAGCTCGGACCCATAATCTATATTTATCTGCAGTCTTATTAACTAGCCAATATATAACAGTTCATTTTTTTTAAATATTATTAATGAAACAGATGAGCCATATGGCCACCTGATGAAATGTACCACCCATAGGCATAGATACCTTTAACAAATATTAATAATACCATCCTCCAGACCGATTTCTGCCAATTTCAAGAGAGATTAGCCAACTACACAGGAGATATTATAGTGCACAAGTGTGTGCACAAACACAGGTGCACTCTCTGTTCCCTAACTCTCATACTCCGATGGGACAGCAATCCGAAATGACCAGAAAGAGTTCAGGCGCAGGACCAACGATAACTTTACTTGCTTTCCGAGGCACGCGAGTGAACACACTTCCAACTTCTCCGACTCCGACTCGGCTGCTACTGAGACTTTTCTGACAGAAAAACCCAAACACTTTTTATTGGCCAGACCTGGGAATTGAACCCAGGACCTCTGGGTCTGCGGCCTAATATCAAGCCACTAGACCAACAAGGCAGATAAATATTAACCATTACTCTAAAGCACAATGTCAGATCAATTAAATAAATAATATAAAATATTAATAGTTGTGTATTATTGGTTCATCTTTATTTAAACTCATAATATGTTTTGTGATAGAAATGTAATGTTTTTATTTATTATTTACAGCCATCGTCAACATCACAACAAACCCGACAAGTCACTCATGACATACCAGTTATAGTGGTCCCCAGGAAACTATGGAGCGAGTTTCAAGAGCCTAGAATTCCACAGCCTGATGTAAGTTTTGTAATAGACTACTACTGTAAAAAAATGTTTTAAGTGTGTGTGAGCCATGCTATTATACATAAATATTTTAATAAAAAAAATACAAACTTGCTTGATTTCAGATTTCTATAGAACTACCATCGTTAAAGCAACTGCGAACAACAATAGACCGGATGAGAACAATGAGTCCGGAAGTAGTTATCAGAGCTTCATCGGAGGGTAGACTCACATTGCAAATTAAAACGAGCATGGCCAAGGTGTCTACAAGATTTAAGGATTTAAGAGTCGAGGGCTTTGAAGGTAATTTAATGAACTTAAAGATATTTTATCGGCTGTAAGGCCTTGCAAGCCTGTCCATGCGTGTTGAATTCTAGTATTTATGGTGAGTGAGTCATTTTTATTAAAGTCACAAGAGACATAAGTCATATTAAATGTTCGTAGTAATGGTAGTAGTTCTAGGGTCAGTTTTCTCTTAGTGGAATATTTATTTATTTGCATTCATTCGCTGAACTACTGTAAAATGTTTTTTTTATTAAATATTGTTTGGATTAGACATGTGGTAGCGTGTCAGTCAATTTCAAGCTAACAGAACTGGCGAGCAGCACTGTGTGTAATATTACACGAATCATTGGAGCCACTTTTGAACCCTTCATTACTTAAAAACTATTTCACATAAATATGTCAAATTTGGCTCATATATTAAGACCTGCGAAATACATATGTGCTCTAAATTTTATAAACACACCTCAAACAGTTATTTAGATATTAATTTACAAAAATCGTCATTTTTATCACTGATTGACCTATATATCATAACTCTAACCCAGTTCCAGATGACCTAGAAAGTTCAAATTTGGCATCTAGTTAGGTAATTGGGTAAATATAAAGGAACGAATAAGAAATTAGTAAATTGTTATCATTTTATCATAATTTTTCCATCAATTTAATCTATTAGGAACACTTACTTATACTGCCTGTAATGTAAGAATTAGCAATCAAAATTGACGAAAGCCAGTATTTATGTGGATTTTAAAGCCGTCACGTAAATATATAAGGAGTAGAAAACCACCCTTAATTTTTTTAATCCAAACACATCAGTTTTAGTACTTATAACTACTTATAACTAAGAGTATAGTCGACTTTCGTATTTATTACGTTATTAATATTTTTTTATAAGTAATGATCTTACACTATTGATATGCGCTAAATATTGAAATATTAAAATCCAGTTAATAACGTAATAAATACGAAAGTCGACTATACTCTTAGTTAATTACTCCAGAGTACAAGCTCTGCTTAGTTTGGGATCAGATGGGCGTGTGTGCATAATGTTCCAGAATATTATTATTATTATTACTCTTCTAGACCTTAAAATTCACATAAAGACGACTGTCATCAATTTTGATTGCTGATTCTTACATTACAGGCACTATGAGTGTTCCTAACAGCATCGATTAATTGAAAATGATAAAAAATTACTACATAATTTTTGTACTAAAAGTACTAATTTTAGTAGAGTACAAGTGTACTAAAAGTACTTTACAAGTAAAAATTATAAAGTACCTACTAAAACAGTCATGGAAGAGCCTTATGTTCAATGGCTAGTTTCTACCAGCAAGCCAAATATTCGAAAGAATAAAATAAGAACTTACACCTCTAAAACTTGCGAAGGCTATAATATAATTCGTATATGAAAAATAGCCGAGTCAGACCTTAGACTTTAAAATATTATCCTAAGTTATCAGAAGAAATGATTTTTTAAATTGTTATAAAATATTTTATGTTATAAATAAATTTCTGGACTGACCATTGAACTTGGCACCCATTTAGATCTCACTTCTTTTGTCGTCGAAGTCAACAACCAAGGCTTATATCATAATATTAAACTTGGCTCTCATTTCACATATATGCTTTTGATGGGATTATTATTAACAAAAATAAAACATATATTTTTCGTTCCTATGTGTTATGTATTCTGTATAGTGTACTAGTTTGTAAGATGACCGATAGATGGCGCAGACTGTTTTTAGATCGCGCTATAAAATGATTGGCGACTGTATAGAAAGCATGTAACACAATGAAGATTTTGGGTTCAAATCCAGGCAAGCAGAAAAATAAAATAAAAAAGGCAAGCATCTCTAATATTTTATGTGCTTGAATATTTTTTCTAATAATTAAACTCGTGATCGGTAGTGCAGGAAAACATCGTAAGGAAACCTGTCGGATGAAAATCTGCCTCATGTGTATCCATTAACTCGGCATTGGAGCAGTGTGGTGGAATAAGCTCCAAATCTTTTCCTCAATTGAAACCCTTGAGCTTTGCCCAACATTAAAATATTTACATGTACTTTCACCTTTAATAAAAATGAAATATAAAGCTTTCTATATTTTTAGGACCAATCGATCATTCAGATTCTGAGACGGAGAGTCAAGAAAACGAAGACATGTCAAACGTGTGCTATTGTCGAGTGGATGCCAAGAAGTTCTCTATATTCCTGAGTGCCGACCAAATATCCCATAATAAAACTATATGTAGCATTGTACATAAGAAGTTAGTAATTTTATGTCTCCAGACTGAGGAAAATGTGAAACTGCAGTTTTTTATCAATGGAATTGTATATTAATGGTTTATAAGAATTGTATATAATATATAAGAGAAAATAAACTTGTTGATTTGTATGAATTTATTTTTATTTACTTAAATAATAGAGATCATTAAGCATGCGTTACAATTTATTATATGATTCTTTTATTTTGTTTTCGTGTATACACTACTTAATTGTATCTTAGAAATAATTATTAAAAAAAAAGATATTTGAGAAAAATCACCTAATTAGTAATATAAGTGTTTCGTTAAACGGCCTAAAAATTTAGATTAGTGATGATTTTGTACCAGCTAAATTCCACTAACGATATTAACGTAAAAACTTGTAATAATGTATCTTTCGCCTAGTCTAGAATAATCGAAACTTAATTTATTTTTTCTGTATATATCCTTTAAGCTTAGAATATAAATAAATTTCTACAATAAAGTCGCACGATAACCGACAATAAATCATACTATTTAAATTAAATGTATGTAAAATGTACTTCGTACTATCATGGAAAATATTTTCACTTGTGACGTCATAGATGGCGTTACACTTCTTCTAAATCGCGCTGACGACATACGCAGTCTCTAAGCTAAAACATCAGGAATTTCGCTAGAAATTTAACATATCTTATAGTTTTACATCAATCTAGTACGAAATAAAATCGTAGTACTAAATTTTTGAAGGATCAAACTCCCTATTGGGATGGTTTGGTCTGCTTTAATATATTGTATAAAAGATACGTTGCTTAATGTATTGATGATAAAAAAAATGTTATACGATTTTTAAGAGGTACGGTTCTTAGTTTTAACATTTTTGATTTTCCATCTAATAGATTAAAGTATGTTAGAAGTACAAAACTATATAAGGCATATTATTCTGGATAAGATTATATATGTAGATGATGCCAAAGCTTTTGTTAACGGCTACTCCTACACCTCATACAAATAATTATAAAACATGATAATTATTGTTACAAATTATTATTTGTCATATTTTATTAATTTAACTAAAACCCGGCATCTCTTTATATTAGGATATAATTTGTTAATTAGGAAAATTATGAAATTAGGAAATAATAATTGGTGATGTTTCGGGGGTAAAATTTAAATAATATATTTTTTTTATAATTCAAATCAAATAGACTATTATAAGAATTCATCTCAAATCCAAACCAATCCTATGTTAGGGCCCGTATATGATTTTACAGTTTTTCGGGTTAAATAAGTCCGACGGTCGGGTACTACATACATTGCATCCGTGTTTTCATACAAAATATATTTATATAAATAATCTTAGTGTCTTACATATCATGTTGGTACTGGTAAAAACAATATTAATTTATTTCTGTTGTTATTTTCTTTATATATAAAACAAAGGATTGACTCGACTAGGGAATGTTATGTATATTATATTCGTTAAATATTTTGCGGCAATGTATTCGTTATGAGTATACGAGCTTGCTAGTCAGTGTTATATTTATTTTTACAATGTTTTGACCAGGAGGCGAGTTTCAAAAGCTCAGAGTACTTTGATAATTCAGATTCTGAAATAGTCAAGCAAACGAAGACATGTCAAAC
Source organism: Nymphalis urticae (assembly GCA_905147175.2). Lineage (NCBI taxonomy): Eukaryota > Metazoa > Arthropoda > Insecta > Lepidoptera > Nymphalidae > Nymphalis > Nymphalis urticae. The sequence goes on from LR990008.1 coordinate 6,003,290, forward strand.
GTGTGCTATTGTCGAGTGGATGCCAAGAAGTTCTCTATATTCCTGAGTGCCGACCAAATATCCCATAATAAAACTATATTTAGTATTGTACATAAGAAGTTGGTCATTTTATGTCTTCAGACTTAAATGCAGTTTTTTTATCACTGGGATTGTATATCAGTCATATAAGTATATTCATGTTTATAATATAAAAGACGTGTTATTTTGTATCAATTTATTTTTATTGCTTTACATAACAAAGAAACTTTTTTATTATTAAGTATTTGATCAATGGTATAAATAAATGTAATTCTAAAGATTAAAACAAAATACAAACAATGAAAATTACAACAGATTTCCTACAATCGAAAGTGCGAATAAACACAAATATTTTTAACGTTTCACTAACAGCTGTGAACATTTTTTGGTACAACTTTTATTGAATCCGAGTATGCAGACATTATCATATTACATAATGATGATTTTTGAAATATTTAATTATCTGTAACTTATATCTCGACAGAAAAATTAATACTTATTTAAATAATTTCAGAAAAACATAGTTTAATATCAATTATATGTTAATTGAAAGGATCTCTCGTTGTCTCGTCTCAGCGTGTCGTGGGTGGTCTTCAGCTGGTCCAGTTTAGTTGATATCTGAGCTATGGAGCTGTCTATCCATTGCATGGACGACATGTGAGCGTTGAGAATACGACCGATTTGAACGATCTGAAAAATAAAATCCACAAATAAATCTGTAACTCGTGTTTCTTTATTAATTCTGAAAATTATGTATATCCCTAAGCTATTGATAATAGGTTCTAGGGAATACACTGATTTATAATCTACCCCCAACAACTGGGGTTGGGGATAGATTGGAAAATGTAATAATAGTTACTTATTTACTTTAAGTCATGCAAAAGCATATGTGGTGCAAAAGCATATAGCGTATGTGGTGGATATATCTCTAATCCAATAAAAATAAAACATAAAACTTTACTTTGGTCGGTTACCTAAATCGTGTATACTTGGATTAACAGTAACAGTCTCCAGTATGCAGACTGTACTGCTTATGTACACTCATAATAATAAATAATATTCTCGCAAAAACTGAACCACAAAAAATCTGGTTCTGAAACACTGGTGGTAGGGCTTTGTGGAAGCTCGTCTGGGTAGGTACCACCCACTCATCAGATATTCTACCGCAAAACAGCAGCACTTGGTATTGCTGTGTTCCGGTTTGAAGGGTGAGTGAGTCAGTGTAATTACAGGCACAAGGGACATAAAAGCTTAGGTCCCAAGGTTGGTGGCGCATTGGCGATGTAAGTGATGGCTATCATTTCGTACAGTGCCAATGTCTAAGGGCGTTTGGTGACCACTTACCATCAGGTGGCCCATATGCTCGTCCGCCTTCCTATTGTATAAAAATATTACTACAAATTATTAGAAAAATGAACACCTAAGATTAAATTATTGGGGCGTTATACAAATGTTCTTTGTGTAATTTAAAGTTTGAAGTTAGAAATGTTAACAATCAAATCAAATTATACCCCACTTTTTATTCTGAAAACTACAAAAAACAGTATTAGCATATGTAAATTTTTTATATATAATATTAATATTCTCCGGACCGATTTCAGCCACGGCGACAAATTTCTATAGAGATTAGACAACTGGGTAGGACATTATAGCGGACAAGTGTGTGCGTAAACACAGGTGCAGTCTCTATTCCCTAACTCTCATAATCCGATGGGACGGCAATCCGACACGATTGGAAAGAGTTCAGGCGCTGGACCAACAGCTTTACGTGCTTTACGAGGCACGGTATACACATCCAACTTCCAGACCCCAGGCTGCTACTTAGAATTTCCGACAGAAAAACCCAATAACCTTATTGGTCCGATTTGGGATTTGAACACAAGACAGTATTTTGATATATATTTTTAAATATTATATGATTAAATAAACTTACGGGATCATTGTTATCTTGACTTCGGTTCGTTTCGTTCAGATGTTCAATGACCTCCTTGAGATCTTCGGACATCTGACGTAGTTGCGTGTCCAACGTTTCGGCTAGCGTGTACCTGGAATTATAACATGTTCGAATTGAAACTCTTTTATAAACCCTGTCGATAAAACGTGTAGAAATTAAATAAATATTTAATATACACATCTAAATTAATTATTACATATATATTATAAAGAAAATTTGTGTTTAAATATATTTATTTAAAAAGACGTTTATAAAGTTTTGCTATTTATCATAGAATATAATGTTATATATTTAAAATATATATATATCCTTAAACTTATTCTATTTTCTTCAGGTACACTTAGATACTTGTTAGTAGTGTTATATTTGCAAATAGCGCATCGCTTGCGGTTTCTCCCGCGTTATAATCGCTAATAAATCTAATTAAACGGAATAAAAAGTACAAAATATTTAAATTATGTCACAGTTTAGCTGTCACATAACTTGAAGATGTAACAAATATTCACAACACACATTACCTTTCGTGTTTATGATATTAGATTACCGTAACAGCCTGTGAATATCCCACTGCTGGGCTAAAGGCCTCCTCTCCTCTTTTTGAGGAGAAGGTTTTGGAGCTTATTCCACCACGCTGCTCCAATGCGGGTTGGTGGAATACACATGTGGCAGAATTTCAGTGAAATTAGACACATGCAGGTTTCCTCACGATGTTTTCCTTCACCGTAAAGCACGAGATGAATTATAATCACAAATTAAGCACATGAAAATTCAGTGGTGCTTGCCCGGGTTTGAACCCACGATCATCGGTTAAGATTCACGCGTTCTTACCACTGGGCCATCTCGGCTTCTATTAGATTATTATTATTCTATTAATTAAGGAAAAATAGTATATCCATTCTCAGAGGCATCTCTAGCCCTCTAGTAACCGCGCGGTCAAAATGGAATACGTATTAATGTTAATGTCTTCATAAATGTTATGTCAATGTTAAAAAATGGAAATTGTAAAAAAAAAAATCGTTTTACATACTCGGTCAGCTGATCGGTCATTTTGTACGGAGAGTTAATTTTTATAATTTCCATTTTTTAACATTGACATAACATTTATATAGACATGTTAACATGGAAACGTTTCGGCTTGGTAGGGTGTTTCTCAAACACTTTATATTTACAACAGTGAACGTAGATCCGGGTGCAATTTTAAATGATGTCGGGTGACAATAAATTTTCCCACATCTGTTCCCACAAATTTCTTCATTCTAATTTCGACCTCATATAAGAACATACAAAGTTCAATATCAATTGGGATACATTTGACAGATTCGAGAAGCTTGATGCTCGGCCATTGTACACGGGTAACAACATAATTAAACATTTTTGAGCTCTTTTTACGCGGGGTTGAGTTATAACCCCAAACACTGCGCCCGTGTGCACCGCACACCCTGCACTATAGATGAAAACGCCTCCGGATATATTGAATTATTGTAATGCCTCCTTATATATTATAATAATTATATCCTAGGGCATTATTCACACACGTCCATCTGATCCCAAACTAAGCAGAGCTTGTAAATAGATACTTATATAGATAATTATTCCACCAAGCTGCTCCATCGCGGGTTGGTGGAATAAACATGTGGCAGAATTTCAGTGAAATTCTGCCACATGTTTGACACATGAAGACACATGAAGGTTTCCTCACGATGTTTTCCTTCACCGTCAAGCACGAGATGAATTATAATCATAAACTTAATATTAATAGAACAAAATTACAACCGAGTTAATAATTGCAACCTAATGCTACAAATTATTTGAAATTATCAATGTAATAATGATATTCACGAAAAAAAAAACTGTAACAATCAAACGATACAATGATATTACAATACAATTTGAACTATAAAACTTATCCTAATATTAATGAAAATCTGGACACCGCGATTCAGAAATTGACGTAATAAGCACACCGCCATCTATGGGCTTATAGCCGCAACATTATTATAACAACAAAAATACTTACGTCATCTTTAACTTTTGATAGAAATTGAACGGTACCTTGCAATACTTTTTATAATAAATCAATTATTTCAATTTGTAATTTTTAGCCGTTTCACTAGTGACGTCCTAGATGGCGCTACTGTACTTTTAAATCGCGCTGACGACTTACGAAACGCATAATGTAAACGAAAACATCCAGAGATTTCTCGTTGCCTCGGTTTCACCTATAAAGCCAATACACATTAATTTATTTTCTTATAAATTTTTACAAGGCCAAAACATTCTTATACGGGATGAATTGGTCTAATCTAATATGATTTGAATTTCAAAAGTGTATATTAGACGTGGGCGTTTTTGGTTTTTAACGCAAACTGATATTTATTCGATTTCAGATTTTCAAATCGATTTCAAAATCCGATTTTAGATATCCGTCATATTTACCAAAAACACCCATGAATGAGTAGTAAGGTCGATGATTATGTAATAAATTTCTTTAGCAGAACCAACAAACCGAAATCCGAATCGCAAAATTCGCACTATCCTTTTTATTTCGCTTTACTCAAATTGGTTAGAAAGAGAGAAAGCGAATTTCATAGTACGCAACAATCAGTTTGCGTTTGGATAACGTACACAATTCGTTTGGTGATATCCAGTGATTTTATTTGTCGATTCGAAATCTTTTAGTGGTATCGATCTATATCGATCGTTGGCGTTATATTAATAGAACAAAATTACAACCGAGCTAATAATTGCAACGTAATGCTATAAATTATTTAAAATTATCAATGTAATAATGATATTCATGAAAATACCTAAAGCAAACAAACGATACAACGATAATACAATACAATTTGAACGACAAAACTTATCCTAATATTAATGAAAATCTGGACACCGCGATTCAGAAATTGACGTATTTAGCATAGCGCCATCTATGGGCTTATAGCCGCAACATATTATAAGAACAAAAATACTTACGCCAACTTTAACTTGTGATAGGAATGGAACGGTACCTTGCAATACTTATTATAATAATTCAATTATTTCAATTTGTAATTTGAAGCTGTTTCAAAGATGAGACCGGACAAACAGACAGACAAAAAAAAAATGTTTTGGTTTCGATAACTCGCAAATAGCCATATTAAATTTAAAAGAGTCAGTTATTTTAAAATCACAGACACACTTCAATTTTATTTATTTGTATAGATAATAAATAATTTAAAAGTTTATTTTGAAAATCAGAATATCTTCGTAACTTTGTTTCAATATTAAATAACGTAATTCGAGTGTGTCATTTGTTTATTAACTAAATTCCACTAATTGTATAAATTTAAGAAACTATAAAAGCGTATCGCTCGACTAATCTGTATTATCCCAGCTTAATTCATTTTTTACTTATATACCAATCGAGTTTATGTAACAGCCTGTGAAAGTCCCACTGCTGGGCTATAGGCCTCCTCTCCTCTTTTTGAGGAGAAGGTTTGGAGCTTATTCCACCCCGCTGCTCCAATGCGGTTTGGTGGAATTCACATGTGGCAGAATTGCAGGCACATGCAGGTTTCCTCACGATGTTTTCCTTCACCGTAAAGCACGAGATGAATTATAATCACAAATTAAGCCCATGAAAATTCAGCGGTGCTTGCCCAGGTTTGAACCCGTGGGTTCAAACCCGGGCAAGATATCATCGGTTAAGATTCACGCGTTCTTACCACTGAGCCATCTCGGCTTTTTTATCGAGTTCATAATATAAATAAATTTATATAATAAAGACGAATGAAAACCTACAATAAATCATTCTATTTCAATAAAATATAAGCAAAACATACTATGTACTACCGTGTGAATTAGTTTCACTCGTGCCGTCATAGATGGCGCTACTGTACTTTTAAATCGCGCTGACGACATACGAAACGCATAATGTAAACGAGAAAATCCAGAGATTTCTCGTTGCCCCAGTGAAATCTATAAAGCCATACATTAAAAATATTGTGTAAATTTTTACAAGGCCAAAACATTCTTATACGGGATGAATTGGTCTAATCTAATATGATTTGAATTTCAAAAGTGTACATAAGCCATGGGCGTTTTTGGTTTTTAACGCAAACTGATATTTATTCGATTTCAGATTTTCAAATCGATTTCAAAATCCGATTTTAGATATCCGTCATATTACATACCAAAAACGCCCATGAATGAGTAGTAAGGTCGATGATTATGTAATAAATTTCTTTAGCAGAACCAACAAACCGAAATCCGAATCGCAAAATTCGCACTATCGTTTTTATTTCGCTTTACTCAAATTGGTTAGAAAGAGAGAAAGCGAATTTCATAGTACGCAACAATCAGTTTGCGTTTGGATAACGTACACAATTCGTTTGGTGATATCCAGTGATTTTATTTGTCGATTCGAAATCTTTTAGTGGTATCGATCTATATCGATCGTTGGCGTTATATTAATAGAACAAAATTACAACCGAGCTAATAATTGCAACGTAATGCTATAAATTATTTAAAATTATCAATGTAATAATGATATTCATGAAAATACCTATAGCAATCAAACGATACAACGATAATACAATACAATTTGAACGTCAAAACTTATCCTAATATTAATGAAAATCTGGACACCGCGATTTAGAAATTGACGTATTTAGCATAGCGCCATCTATGGGCTTATAGCCGCAACATATTATAAGAACAAAAATACTTACGTCAACTTTAACTTGTGATAGGAATGGAACGGTACCTTGCAATAGTTATTATAATAAATAAATTATTTCAATTTGTAATTTGAAGCTGTTTCAAAGATGAGACCGGACAAACAGACAGACAAAAAAAAATGTTTTGGTTTTGATAACTCGCAAATAGCCATATTAAATTTAAAAGAGTCAGTTATTTTAAAATCACAGACACACTTCAATTTTATTTATTTGTATAGAAATAAATAATTTAAAAGTTTATTTTGAAAATCAGAATATCTTCGTAACTTTGTTTCAATATTAAATAACGTAATTCGAGTGTGTCATTTGTTTATTAACTAAATTCCACTAATTGTATAAATTTAAGAAACTATAATAGCGTATCGCTCGACTAATCTGTATTATCGCAGCTTAATTCATTTTTTACTTATATACCAATCGAGTTTATAATAAAAATAAAATTATATAATAAAGACGAATAAAAAACCTACAATAAATCATTCTATTTCAATAAAATATAAGCAAAACATACTATGTACTACCGTGTGAATTAGTTTCACTCGTGCCGTCATAGATGGCGCTACTGTACTTTTAAATCGCGCTGACGACATACGAAACGCATAATGTAAACGAGAAAATCCAGAGATTTCTCGTTGCCCCAGACTGTAATCTATAAAGCCAATACATTAACACATTCGTGCATATTTTTTTAAGGCCAAAACATTCTTATACGGGATGAATTGGTCTAATCTAGTATGATTTGAATTTCAAAAGTGTACATAAGCCATGGGCGTTTTTGGTTTTTAACGCAAACCGATATTTATTCGATTTCAGATTTACAAATCGATTTCAAAATCCGATTTGAGATATCCGTCATATTACATACCAAAAACGCCCATGAGTGAGTAGTAAGGTCGATGATTGTGTAATAAATTTCTTTAGCAGAACCAACAAACCGAAATCCGAATGGCAAAATTCGCGCTATCCTTTTTATTTCGCTTTACTCTTTTTTTTTTTTTTTTTTTTTAAATGTATAGGCTAGCGCTTGACTGTATCACACCTGATGGAAAGTGAGATACAGTCTAAGATGGAGCGCGCTTGCCTAGAAGGTGCCTATTCACTCGGAACTTGAAGGTACCCATATTGTAGGTGGTGGGGAAAACGGAGGTCGGGAGGGTATTCCAGACCTTGGCGGTGCATATCAGAAACGAGGAAGCGAAACGCTTCGTACGTGTCCTAAATACGTCAACGTCAACCACGTACGGGTGCAGATCCTTTCGATGCCTCGCAGTTCTTTGGTAAAAAGGTGACGGGGGAACCAAATCAAAAAGTTCCTGAGCACACTCGCCGAAATATATCTTGTAGAATACCGACAGACAGGCAACCTTACGACGATGTTCTAAGGTCTGGAGTTTTGTAACCAGTGTCTGGTCGCCAATGAGTCTTCTAGCACGACGATCCACTGAATCCAAAGTATCAAGCTGGTACTTAGCAGAGCCGTCCCATAAATGGCTGCAGTACTCCATGCACGATCTGACTTGGGCTTGATAAAGAGTCAGAAGCTGTTCTGGTGTGAAGTACTGTTTGACCTTATTGAGGATGCTAAGTTTTTTACCAGCAGTTTTAGCTTTGGATTCAATGTATTGTCCAAAGTTGAGTTTGGATGTTAATGTAACTCCTAGAAGCTCAATACTGTCGGTGATGGGTACAGATACATTCCGGAAAGTCGGAGTCAGGTGGAATGGACTCCTCTTGGCAGTAAACAAACACGCTTGAGTCTTGGCAGGATTAAATTTGACTTTATTATCATCGCCCCAATTCGAAACCTCTTCCAATTTCAAATTGATGCGTTCTACCAAGGCCTCCCTGTGCTCTCGAGTTTCTGTTGTACTAGCTCGGGGACCGGATATGTATCTCTCCGTGACAGTGCTGTCGTCTGCGTACCCAAAGATACCGGGTTTCAGCAGATCGTTTATATGCAGCAGGAAGAGTGTGGCGGAGAGAATTGAACCCTGAGGAACACCGTTTACTCAAATTGGTTAGAAAGAGAGAAAGCGAATTTCATAGTACGCAACAATCAGTTTGCGTTTGGATAACGTACACAATTCGTTTGGTGATATCCAGTGATTTTATTTATCGATTCGAAATCTTTTAGTGGTATCGATCTATATCGATCGTTGGCGTTATATTAATAGAACAAAATTACAACCGAGCTAATAATTGCAACGTAATGCTATAAATTATTTAAAATTATCAATGTAATAATGATATTCATGAAAATACCTAAAGCAAACAAACGATACAACGATAATACAATACAATTTGAACGACAAAACTTATCCTAATATTAATGAAAATCTGGACACCGCGATTCAGAAATTGACGTATTTAGCATAGCGCCATCTATGGGCTTATAGCCGCAACATATTATAAGAACAAAAATACTTACGTCAACTTTAACTTGTGATAGGAATTGAACGGTACCTTGCAATACTTATTATAATAATTCAATTATTTCAATTTGTAATTTGAAGCTGTTTCAAAGATGAGACCGGACAAATAGACAGACAAAATTAAAAAATAAATTGTTTTGGTTTTGATAACTCGCAAATAGCCATATTAAATTTTAGAGAGTCAGTTATTTTAAAATCACAGACACACTTCAATTTTATTTATTTGTATAGATAATAAATAATTTAAAAGTTTATTTTGAAAATCAGAATATCTTCGTAACTTTGTTTCAATATTAAATAACGTAATTCGAGTGTGTCATTTGTTTATTAACTAAATTCCACTAATTGTATAAATTTAAGAAACTATAGTAGCGTATCGCTCGACTAATCTGTATTATCGCAGCTTAATTCATTTTTTACTTATATACCAATCGAGTTTATAATAAAAATAAAATTATATAATAAAGACGAATAAAAAACCTACAATAAATCATTCTATTTCAATAAAATATAAGCAAAACATACTATGTACTACCGTGTGAATTAGTTTCACTCGTGCCGTCATAGATGGCGCTACTGTACTTTTAAATCGCGCTGACGACATACGAAACGCATAATGTAAACGAGAAAATCCAGAGATTTCTCGTTGCCCCAGTGAAATCTATAAAGCCATACATTAAAGCTATTGTGTAAATTTTTACAAGGCCAAAACATTCTTATACGGGATGAATTGGTCTAATCTAATATGATTTGAATTTCAAAAGTGTACATAAGCCATGGGCGTTTTTGGTTTTTAACGCAAACTGATATTTATTCGATTTCAGATTTACAAATCGATTTCAAAATCCGATTTTAGATATCCGTCATATTACATACCAAAAACGCCCATGAGTGAGTAGTAAGGTCGATCATTGTGTAATAAATTTCCATAGCAGAACCAATAAACCGAAATCCGAATCGCAAAATTCGCGCTATCCTTTTTATTCCGCTTTACTCCAATTGGTTAGAAAGAGAGAAAGCGAATTTCATAGTACGCAACAATCAGTTTGCGTTTGGATACCGTACACAATTCGTTTGGTGATATCCAGTGATTTTATTTGTCGATTCGAAATCTTTTAGTGGTATCGATCTATATCGATCGTTGGCGTTTGGTTCGGCTAGGACGATTTTTGAAATTGGATTTTGAATTCGTTTTGAAATATCGGACGCATGCCTAGTGTACATTATTAGTACTAGCCGCCCGATGATATTTGCCAATCGATCTATTCGCCTATACAGTAAAGTGCTAGTGTAGTGTACGCCAAATAATGTTTTTTTATAGGAAAATTTATGACATGTTGAGTCACATTATTGCAATTTTCGTATGGATCTTTAATTTTTCGCTTTACTCGCTGATAATGTAGCTTTCTGTAGATGAAAGAATTTTTAAAATCGGGTTATTGGTTTTTGAATCTATTTACAAAACATCAAATTTTAACTCTTTATAATATTAGTATAGATATAAATAGTAAAACGTTATTGGATTCTATAAATAAAATAGATGCCCTAAGATTTTATACTTACCAATTAATACATTAATATATAAGGCTTATTATTATATACAAGATTATATAGATGCAATTAGCAAGAAAATATTATTGTTTACGACTGTTTTTTTTTTATATATACGTCGAATATAGAAGACTTTTTTTTATGATTTTCAAAAATCTATATGAAATTCACAACCAGCTCCACATGTCTTTAATGAATTAATCAGGTCGATTAGTTCATTAAAGACATGTGAAAAACCTCAGGTAAGTAGTCTGCCAATATGTTGCTTCTGAATGCAGCGCCGGTTTTTTGCCTGGGCCAGCCTACACGTTAGTAAGGCTCCAGCTCATCGGCATGATTTTAGTCAATTTCCACAAAACCACAATGAATTATATAACTAAACCTTCCATATAAATCATTCCGTCCAATGGTGAAAACCGTACACAAAGCAGATCAGTAGTTTTTTGAGTCAGGGACAGATAAATGCCCTGACGATTTTTTTAAATGTTATAAATTCACTTAATGGTTCAAGTTAAGCTTAACTAAAGGTGTCACTGCTGAGATGACGAATGACAGAGAGAAGTGGAAGGAAAAAACATGTTGTGCCGACCCCACGTAGTGGGATAAGGGAAAGGGGAAGAAGAAGAGGTTTAAGTTAAGCATTAAATCTCCTTCCCCGTGGACCGTAGCCTTATGTTATATAATCTATACAGCCCTTCCCAATAAGCGAGATACCTAACGAAAACTTATTAGTGCATTCAAACAAACAATCTTTTCAGCTTTATATAAAAGTATATATGTACTAACATGTGTTCTCTCTCTGGATCTCTCATCCTATCGCTCTTGTCTTCTAGAAGTTGTTTCTCGAGTGGGGCCAGAAGGTCTTCCAGCTCCTTCTGCTGAGCGAGTACGAAATCTAGTTCGTGTTCTAGGCTTTGTTGTTCGTTTTTGACCGTCTCCACTGCATCGTTAAGTTCTAGTATCTGAAAGATTTATCAGTAAATTATATCAGTGCTCCGTTGTTTTTTATTTGTAATAGATGGGCTGACTGGCAAATAGGGCAACTGATGGTATGTGGTCACTACTGGTCACTACCATTGACATTGGCGCTGTTAGAAATATTAACAGTCCCATTAAACCAATGCACCATTAACACTGGGTTACTATAAAGTTATATCCTTTGAGCGTGTAATTACACTAACTCACTCAATACCAACAACACAACAATACTAAAAACTACTGTTTAGCAACAAAAAAAGTGATGAGTTTGATAGCGGTAGTCTAAGTTTTTTAGGTAGGTTAAAATAAACTATGAATCGGTGGTACCATATCAGACAAGCTTGGACAAATTAAATAAATAAACAAACTACACCCACCTTCTCGCCATTGGCGACCAGCAGCCTGTCCCAAGCGTTGATCTGTGTGGCTTGGTTAATGAAACTGCTCTCCTGTTCTTCAAGTTCCAACGTCCACTTGTTGATGCTCTCCTCTAGCTGTGAGAATGTTATCGATGATATCATCGCTGGTGGTCCTGCGGCTGTTGTACTGTAATGTATACAAAGCATTTTATTATTTCATTTGTTGAATTCAATCCTTATCTATTGGACCAAAATGACTTTCTACCAATAGGCGAAGTGATGATGCGATTGGTGCTGGTAAAACGAGCTTTTAAGCTCATTTTCTTAGTACTTGGTAGCAACACTAAATATATTTTTCATTACTCTAGTGTCCGCAGCCTCGAGAGTACAATTATATTTTATCTGAATTTCTCTAGTTCGAAATATACAACGAGGCTTACTTGGTGGTAAGGCTTTGTGCAAGCTCGTCTGAGTAGGTACCACCACTAATCAGTTATTCTACCAAAAAACAGTAGCACTTGGTTTTGTTGTGTTCCAATTTAAAGGGTGAGCGAGCCAATGTTATTTACAGGCACAAGGGACATAACATCTTAGTTCCGAAAGTTGGTGGCAAGCGATGGTTAATATTACAATGCCAAAGTCTATGGGCGATGGTGACCACTTACAATCAGGTGCCCCATATGCTATAAAAAAAGTGGCCAGGTTTATATTGTTATTTAACGAAATAGTTATTTATTTAATAAAGAGATGTTCTATAATAATCATATAAGTGGTATATTTCAGTTGAACTGAAATTGTAAACAAACTTGAATATAGTAAATTTTGGGTTTGATTTAGGGAAAACGTTTTCGTTTAAATTATGATTATGTACCCTGTAGCAAATATATTAGTTCTTCATAATATATAAACGTTATATATAAACACTTTTATTATTTATATAATCACTCACGTAGTAGCCGTTGTCAATGACGGTATGGTCGCTGCAGTTGATTTCCCCAACGCCGTTATACCAGACGGCGTTGTAGTTGATGCTGGAAACGTCAAAATAATTGATGTTATTAAAGAAAAACAAAAAAACTCACACATGTAAATTGAAACTTGTAAAGCGGTAGTAATAAGACTATAGTGATGCACTCTTGATCAATTTCGATTTTTAAAAGAGATTAGCTAACTGCGCACGACATATTATAGTGCACAAGAGCAAACACACCGTTATTATTATTTTTTATAGAATAGGAAGGCGGACGAGGATATGGGCCACCTGATGGTAAGTGGTTATCAACGCCCTTAGACATTGACATAGTAAGAAATGTCAACCATCGCTTACATAGCCAATGCGCCACCAACCTTGGGAACTAAGATTTTATGTCCCTTGTGCCTGTAATTACACTGGCTCACTCACCCTTCAAACCGGAACACAACAATACCAAGTACTACTGTTTTGCGGTAGAATATCTGATGAGTGGGTGATACCTACCCAGACGAGCTTGTACAAAGCCCTACCACCAGTAAAGGTCTAAGGATTAAGTATGTATATATAAAAGAAAAGTAGTATATGTAGTATATCAGTTGTCCGGTTTCCATAGTACCAGCTCAGTTTAGTTTGGGTTCAGATAGCCCTGTGTGAATGTCCCAGGATATTATTATAATAGTTCAATATCTATTTAAATAGATAATAAATGACCACCAAGTAGCCGATTTGCTCTTTGATTAAAACATGTCTCTTTTAGACACACAATGAGTACACATACCATTTCTTTTTATAAACTGACCATAATGCGGAAGTTAGTAAAAGGACAAATCAAAAAGGAACAAAAATGGTTAAACTCTATGGTATAGATATTCTTATAAACTTGTAGATCTTGAAATTACCGCTTACAGACTTCCTTATTTCATAATACTATAGAAAAAAAAGTAACCATATAGAATAATTTATTAAAAATTATCTAATAAAGATGGAATTAATTACTAAATATATTGAAATAAATAAGAAAAATGAATGATGAATTAGAAATGTCACAAGTTAATCGTGTCCATATGACATTGAAGAATTAAAATGTATATATAAAAAAAAAGAAATTAAAATGTATATATGGCTTATAATACTCACACATATGTAGTGTCACATCAAACACTATTGTTAGAGATTTTTTCCCAAAACGAAAACAGATAAAACAGTTTACTTTCCACTATTTTGGTATTCAGCTATTATTAGACAACATTATTCGCGAGTCAATATGTGTAACAAAAGTTATTATTTTAAAGCTACACATAAAATAGTTAATTCTTTCTAATGATTTGCAAATTTGCAAACACATATAGAGAACTATTTAAGTGTAAATGCACTATAAAACTATTTTATACATTTCACTTTATAGATTTCAATAAAAATATGAAAGTTGTCAAATTTATATGATGACACTAATCGCTGTACTTATTGACAATCAAATGACACTATAAACTAAACCAACTAAACCAAAATATGAGTTAAAACTTTTTGGGTTTTATTATTTTTTTATGTAAGGCTGAGATTTTTTTTTGATAGTATAGGAAGGCGGACGAGCATATGGGCCACCTGATGGTAAGTGGTCACCAACTCCCTTAGACATTGGCATTGTAAGAACTGTCAACCATCACTTACATAGCCAATGCGCCACCAACCTTGGGAACTAAGGTTTTATGTCCCTTGTGCCTGTAATTACACTGGCTCACTCACCCTTCAAACCGGAACACAACAATATTAAGTACTGCTGTTTTGCGGTAGAATATATGATGAGTGGGTGGTACCTATCCAGACGAACTTGCCCAAAGCCCTACCACCAGTGGAGTTTTTCGAGCGTCAGATGACGTCAGTGTAAGATTTGTTATTGTGTGATTAGTGCGTAAGACTGGTACACGGTAGGGACTAACTGAGAGCTTTTTTGTTAATTATATCAGAAAACTCAATTAATTTCAAATTTCGAAATACTGTTATAACACAAGTTAAATTCTAAAATTTATTAAAAACTTACTTGTCCCTGACGTTGCAGCAGTCGAAGTCGGTTTGCCAAATGACAAAGCTGAACTTGTGCCGAAAGAGAGACCGCTGGATGTAGTACTCGCAGTCTTAGCCCCAAAGCCAAACCCAGACTGAGTGCTAGTTGCCAAGCTTGTTGGTTGAGTAGTTTGGCTGGTTGTTCCAAAGCTCAGGGTAGCCGTTTGTGTTGTTTGAGCCGTCGTACCAAATGTCGATGGTTGGCTTGTTTGACCAAATGTTGGTTGAACCGTTTTTGCAGATGAAGTATTTGGAAGTGTTGGTATCGCGAAGTTTGGCGGCTGACTCGTTGGAGTTTTCGCGAAGCTTAGTGCTTGACTAGTTTGAGGTGCCCCAAAGCTTGCTTGAGTTGCCGGAGTTGAACCGAAGGCTGATTGAGTTGTTGGCGTTGTTCCAAAAGCCGACTGTGTTGCTGGTGAGGTTCCAAAAGCAGATTGTGTAGTGGGAGTTGTGCCGAAGCCTGATTGTGGCGTTGACGTTATCCCAAAGGCTGTTTTACTCGTTGGGGTGGTTCCGAAGGCTGGTTGGCTCGTTTGAGTAGTTCCGAAGGCCGGTTGACTCGTTTGAGTCGTTCCAAAGGCCGGTTGAATCGTTGCAGTCGTACCGAAGGCCGTTTGGGTGGTCGGTGTTGTTCCAAAAGCAGATTGAGGAGTTGAAACTGTTCCAAAAGCTGTTTGAGAAGTTGGTGTCGTTCCAAAAGCTGATTGAGTAGTAGCGGTCGCTCCAAAGGTTGGTTGAGTTGCCTGATTTGCTCCAAAAGCTGGTGGTTGACTCGTTTGAACATTTCCGAAATTCAAAGATTGTTGTGTTGTCTGCGGTGCTCCGAAACCCTGAGCTGCAGTTGTTTGACCTCCAAAAGATGGTGTAGGTTGGGTGTTGCCAAAATACGAACTCGATTGAGTCGTTGTTGTGTTACCAAACGTTGGTTGTTGAGTGGTGAACGTTGATCCGAAGCTTGGTGGTTGTTGCTGCTGTTGTTGTGTTGCTTGACCAGTAGTTTGACCGGTTTGTGCGAATGAAAACGACGGTGTTGCCCCAAAACTCGATCCTGAAAATATTTACGTAGTATAAATTGATAACACATCTTTTTGTGTTAGTGTAAATTTGTGATGCCACCAAAAAATTATAGGAAAAAAAACAACATAATAAGGAGATAGAACGAAGTTAAAATATTTGAATTATAAACATACCTCCCGCAGTAGTAGAAGCAGTATTAGCATTGAAGCTGAATGGTTTGGAACCGAATGCAGATTGTCCAAAGCCTAGTGATGGTTGCTGTCCCGCTGTTGTTGCGTTTTGGTTGAAAGGCTGTGCCGTTTGTTGGGCAGTTGTTGTGACCTAGAAACATATTAATGGGACAATTGTATAATTACAAAATATAATTTGTTTATGAAATAAGTATATTAAACTAAAATTAATTTTAATTTTTTTATGTTAAGGATGATAATTGTTTTTTTTTTGCCCTGACTTCGCGTGAGTACGATTAGGCTCTATCCTCATGGATGTTATTGTGATTTTACGGATGTCATTCGTGTTGTCATGAATGTGATAAAATATAATAATTAGCAATAAAAAACCGACCATTTTTTGTGCTTTCTCAGTTATAAGGTTCACTTGTGATCAGTTGGATCACTATCCAGTTAAACTCGGTCAAGTCTATAGTTAAATAGTATTTATTTTCTTTTTCTCATAAAAATTTATTATTACATTATATATCACATTGATTTCAATAAAAGTCTTTAACGGTACTTTGTTTACTGATTTAAATCTTCCTCAAGTAATTAACAATTATATTAAGTTTTAATAGTTTTAAATATTTTTAATATTAAGTGATTAACTTACCGCAGCTGTCTGAGGTGCAGAAAACCCAGAAGCAGGTGTGTTAAAATTAAAACTACTGCCCGTTTTACCGAAGGCGAAACCAGAGCTCGTAGGAGAACCAAACATTGATGCTGAAATTGAATTAAAATATATTTTATAAAACATACACATAACAATAAAACTATATTTAAAACTTCTACAGTATTTATGAATAAATATGGACAAAGGCATCTAACCTCTCTTTAAAAACATTTGGAATTTATACCATCACTTCACTCCAGGGAGACACATGAGGCAGAATTTCACATCTAACACATACATTCCTCAAAATATTTTTTAACAGCAAAGCACAAAATGAATTCTACTCTTACTAGTGCCCAGGTTTGAATCTGCTATATCTTTTTGGCACTGAGCTATCTCAGCTCAATAAAAGTAATAACAAGTTAATATAGTAGTTGAATGTAATATAATAGAGAAATTTTGCCTACACCTAAACTAACAAAAACAATTTCGATAAGATAGTATCAGTTTAGACAAAAGAAATAAAACAGTATTTAGGACAAGACTGAATAAAAAAAATCCAACATACAACTCGTGCATATAGTTGAAATACTTATTATTAAGATTATTATAGGTATGTATTAATGATTTAAGTTTATATAACATGGTTATTTATTTCTTATGTAAGTATGTATTTGTTTTTGTGATGTATATTACATATTTTTATTAAGTTTCTAAGTATTTAATAAATTTTAATTATAAGTATATTCCTACCTAAAAAATTTCTTATTATAGGGGTTGCCTGGAAGAGATCACTATAAGTGATAAGGCCACCTTTGCATACTTTATGTACTACTTGTTTCTTTATATAATGTTTGTAAATTGTGTGCAATAATGACTTAATAAATAATAAATAAATAAATTTTACCATTCTTTTTATCCACATTAATTCAGTTTCGGTTAATCAAATATTCAAACAGGTATTAATAATATGAGTGGATCATTACCTTGAGTTGCAGGTGTACCAAAAGCTGGAGCCTGTTGAGTAGCTGTTCCAAATGCTGACTGCGGTTTGTCCGTTGCATTTGCCTGAAATATTATTAATGACATATGTTTATTAAAGAAAAGTTACCAAAAAGAATTTTATTATAATTGGCAGCCTATAATTGGCAAAATGAAAAATGTTTACACTCCTATGGCACAGAAAGTGTCCATAAATTCATTTAAATAATGTGTTTGAACTTTACTTGGTTGGATTATGAGTGGATCTAAGATTAAATACACATGGCCTGACTGAAATTGGTCAAGTGGTCAAGACTGTCATCATCATAACATAATAATAATATCCTGATTTTTATGAATTGTTCATCATTATCAACTTCATGCCTAAGTATTTAGTTTGATCTGTTTTATTAATAACGGGATATTTAGTATGATCTGCTAGATTACAGGAATGAGCTAGTAATTGATGTTATATTGTATTATTAGGTGTGTTGCTTATTGAAAAAAATATGTATTGAGTTTTACTTGGATTCCAAGTGAGGGTATTAAAAGCCATCCAGTGATTAACCGTAGTAAAACCTTCTTGTGCAAATTCAAATATTTCATTCCATGTTTTACCGTAAAATGTAAGAGTGGTATCATCTGCATATGATATTATTTTACAATTTCTTAGCTTTAGGTTACAAAGTTCATTTATATAGCAAAGAAATAGAGTTGGGCCTAAAATGCTACCTTGCGGAATTCCATAAGTAACAGATCTCTCATTGCTGATAACGTCACCTATTTTAACCTGCTGGGAGCGATCTAGCAGATAATTTTGTAAAAGTTGTAGTTGTCTATCTTTAATGCTTAAACTGTCTAGCTTCTCGATCATTTTATTCAAAGAGACTGTATCGAAGGCCTTTTGAAGATCAAAAAAAATAGTTAGGCATTTTTCTTTATTGTCTAATTTGTCTACTATGAAATCCGTAAGAGAATAAACTGCATCTGAGGTTGATTTCCCTTTTTTAAAGCCATATTGTGTATCTGCAATTAAATTTTTATCTTCCAAATATTTAACAAGTCTATTATTTATAATTTTTTCAAGAGTTTTAGAGAGGGATGGTAATATCGAGATTGGACGGTAATTTGATACAAGATTTCTGTCTCCGGCTTTAAAGATGGGTATAACTATGGATTTCTTGAGAATGAGAAACAGGAAATATACTTTCGGATAATTATCTATTAAAAACGTAGGTCAGTGAAGTCACAATAAATTCAATTAGACACTTGAGTACCTTGGACGTTATGCCATCCCAGCCAGGACTATAGTTTGATTTAAGGTCGATTCTAAGTCTACATATTTTATCTTTTGTAGTGCTTAAGAGAAGGAATGAGTTTTGCATAGATGTTGTTCTAAAGATGTTAGTCAAGTTCGTTGGTAGGTTTGAGGTTATTTTTGAGGCCAGATCAGCACCTATGCTTGCAAAGTATTTGTTTACTGAGTTTACTGATTCCAAGGGTGTTTTATTTATATTAAGGAGTTCAAAAGGTTGGTTTGTAGTTTTATTTAAGTTATTAATATTTTTTATTACATTCCCTATTTTTTTTGTTATTATTTCTAGCGGCTTTAATTTCATTTCTTTCGTAGTCCCTCTTACATTTTTTTAAAATTTGATTACAAAAATTCCTGTAACGTTTATATATGATTCTTAGTCTCATTATTTACCTCTTTCTTTAATTTGTAGAGCATTCTATTCCTAGTTCTTATACATTTCAGCAAACCTATGGTACTTCCTCGAAGTAAAATAATTAAAAAACCCTGGATCGTTTTTCGAAGGTAAAAGACAATAGTTTTGTTTTAAAGATCATATGGTCTAAGCAATTGTTGGCTCTAGTAGGTGTGTAATATGCTGGAACTAAACCAAAAAATGACAGGAATTCAAGATAATTTGAAGTATCCTGATTTAAGTCAGCAATATTAATATTTATTTTACTAATAGGCCAATAACGATAAAAATTATTTAATAGGATCACCAACAGTTATAATCTTATGTTTAGTTAAATGCGTTAATAGACTTTTCTTTTTATAAGAAATTTCTTCAAAAAGTTTTATAATATTATTTAATTGTTCTTTTTTACAAGAAGAAAGTTGAACAGCAGAAGTAACAGAATTTATAATTATAGAATTATTGTTTTTAATTTTACTTTCAAAAGTTATATTTTTAAATAATTCATGAGCTAAATTAAGTGCGAACCAAAAATCAAATCCTAAAATAATATCTGGATTTAGTGAAGGAAATACCATGAATTATACCATGCGAGGTACATTGTCACAAGTAATTGGAATATCTATAGTCCCTGAAACATCTTGTGAACTACCATCAGCAATACAAGCTTTATGACAACTAGTCTTAAGTTTGAATCCTAAATTGAGAGATAGCAAATGACTATTAGAACCTAGTACGCTCTTATTAGTACCACTATCTAATAAACCTGTAAATGATTTACCGTAAACTTGAAATTTTAAAAATTGACGTGTGTCTCTATTTTTTATAAATAAAATAGGAGCAAATTTATTCATTTAAAGAAATAGTTTTAAGTAATTACACCAATTAGAAGAATCTTTACGAATTTCAGAAGCATCAGGTTTAGATAATTTAATTTTTGTCAGATCAGCTGATTCTTTTATTAAGAATTTGTGTCTGACAAAATTTTACTTGTTTTTTGAAAGATTACAATTGTTACAAGATTTAGTAACAACATTTAATTTACCACATTTAAAACACATACTACTTGGTATCTTTTTACAGTTTTTATAAGTATGGCCAACTTCTTTACATTTTAAACATGTAAATGCTTGAACTGAATTAATATGTTTACTTTTAAAATCTGAATTTTTATTATATTTATTGTTAATAGAAAATTCATCAATCTGCTTTGAAAGTTTAACTAAACTATCGATAGACTGCAATGAACGACCTACCAAATGAACTGAGTCGTTAGGCAGCATATTATGTTAAATCAAAATCATACAAAATCTCTAAAATAGTGTTTTCAGATATAGGATAAGTTAGTCTAATTGACATATCAACAATTTCAATAATGAAATCTGATAAGGTTTCATTTTGTTTTTGTTTTCTAACTCTTAAATTATATTCCAACTGATAATCAAAATTCGATTTATCAAAATGCTTTAACAATGAACTATGAATAGGTTTAAACGACTTAAGTGCAATGTCAGTAAGAACTTCAGTAAATGATGGCGATATTTAAACATCATAAATATCTCGACTCCAACAGTAGTTCTTCAAATGTTAACAAAAATTCACGTATACACGTTATACCATTAAACTTATGTTTAAAGTTAGACAAATCTGGTCTCTTATAATATTGAGGTTGTTTATTATAATTGATTGCTCATAGATAAAGTGTTGTTAAAGAATTGTGGCAAGTCTGTCGACAAGTCTACTAAGTCATTTAGCCTGAGAAGTATTTGTTTCTAAGATCTGAGAATGGTCAACGTTCGGATCAATGGGATTATTTATTATAGGAATTCTCATCACAAGTATCAGAAGTAGAAAGTTTTAAAGTTATGTTATCATTTCCATCTGCCATAGTTATATCCCAAATATTAATTATTTTGGATATATATAAGATTTCAAATCAAAACTTTACAAAGTTATAAACTTAGCATTCAAATTACATAAATACTTATTAACACTAGTATTTATTACAAAATTATTATATCAAAACAATTATACATATGCTGTTAGGGCGCCAAATTGTAATAAAAAAATTATGGGTTATGGTTACAATTGGTTATTGTAAATTGTGGTTACAATTGTAAAATTGTTAAGTTAAATTTAATTTCTAGAGAGGCAAAAAAAGTAAAAAACAACACAGTAAGTTGTTGTCTAAATGAATACAAAATTAATGTTATAAATATTACCAAAGTTTAATTTTCCAATCCAAATAACAAAGTATACTATTACTATTTTTGAAACCTTTGAATGCCAACTTTTTATTTACAATTTTAAGTTACAGTTAATATAAATCACACGCAGTTTTACTAACGCGGCGAAAATAATATGTATAAATTACATACCAAAGTCCAGTTCTTTAAGTCAGTTAATTGAAGTTTAAACCTCCTTAAAGTCTTTCCAAAGAAATATCATAAAGACATCTTGAAATATATCTTCAAAAGTTAAGTTTCCTATGAATCCAATTCGAAATTTCAAGTGTAGTTCAAAAATATTGACTGTTGAAAGCAGCCATCCGGTCTATCCCGGTTATTTTCCAAAAATATCACTATATTTTATGAGAAATAGTATAACAATTCCTACGAGGTGTAACAGGATAATAGCACATCCACGATTATTTAGGATTTTAATTAATTTCACCAAAATGTGGAATATTGTTCATGAAATTAGCATTTTTGAACAATATTATGAAATTACACAAAATAAAAGTTACAAAAACTTCAAAAACTAATTTAGGTCAACATTACGACCCAATGACGGAAGGAAAGTGAACCCTTCAACAAAATGTCAAAGAGCATTTCAAGATAATAATCGAATGCGGTATTTTTCAAATGTTGTATAAACATAATCTTAGTTTCACCTGCCAAAGTTAATTGACACATGACAACTAATGTTTTTTAGGTTATAATTTTAATAAATTTGTCGTATTTATTTTAAAACAAAGCAACCATGTAATGTACGCCAAAACTACGTTACAATACTACTATTTATACTACTATTTCTTTTCTACTTTTAATATATACTTATATAGATAATTACAGCCACACTCAGGACAAACAGACATGTTCATGCACACAAATGTCTGTCCTGGGTGGGAATCGAACCCACAACCTTCGGCGTGAAAGGCAAGTATCTACCAACCATGCCGACGGCCCCTCAATATATATTACGATAATGAATTTTATGAGACAAAAAATAAGAGTTTTACTGGTTTTTGTTGTCCAAAGCCGGGACTGCCCACTGTTTGCACTGGTGGTGATGTAAAACCTCCGAATGATAGAGGTTTGTTGGCACCGAAAGCAGAAGTCGCATTTGTAGCTGGTGTTGAAACTGAAATTGATTACAAATGAATCATTAACTGATGAAAACTGTAGATGAATTTATTGTAACATCCTGTGAATATACCACTGGGATAAGGCCTCCTCTACTTGTATGAGGAGAAAGTTTGGAGTTTATTCCAGCCACCTCACCCACCCATGTTCTAATGCGGGTTGGTGTAATACACATGTGGCAGAATTTTAGTGTAATTAGACAGATGCAGATTTCCTCACGATGTTATCCTTTACCGTCAAGCAAGAGATGAATTATAAACTCAAAATAAGCACATGTAAATTCAGTGGTGCTTGCCCGAGCTTAGATCCACTTACTGGGCTTAGATTATTACTACTAGACCATCTCGATGGTATCTCGGGAGTTATTGACTTGCATTAGTTAATGGAAGTCAATATCTCCCGACGTAATATAATATTGGAAATAAGAGTAAAGAAAAATCATTTTTATACATGTTTTGCTCAAATTATCAATAATGATTAGGGTCTACTGATTACCTATGGGTGAACAATAGTAATTATTATTTTTTAAAGATTAAATGGTATTAATGTCTAGTAAATTAGTAAAGTATAAATAAAAGATAAGATTAGATTTTTTTATAACTTACATAAACTTGATGAAGCTGTAGTTTTAGCTCCAAGGGCAAAACCACCAAAAGCTGGTGTACTACTTGTAGGACTACCAAAGACATTTGTTTTATTATCTGTAATAATTGACATAAAAAAAATTATATTATTAATTAAGCAAAAGGTATTATTTATTAAGCAAAAGTAATTAATTATATCAATTATTTAAAAAAATGGGGTCTTTAATTACAGTGAAGTTATCATCAGAGGACCAGGAGCTTTGGCACACCTTGGGAGAGGCCTATGTTCAGCAGCGGACTATGATTGGCTTTTGATTGATATTATCAGAAATGGAAGTAAAATTATAGGAAATAGTATGTTTTATATGATAGTTTGTTTAAGTGGAATAGTACTGTATTAAAATTACAGTTTCTTGCTGGTTCTTCTCGGTAGAATACTTAACTAAGACTTAAAACATAATTTTGTAAAATGATGATTCAAAAGTGCTTTTAAAGTTATGATTATGTAGATATTCTTTTGTAACTGTACCAACCAGTGCCTCCTTGGAATGCTTTATTGTCTCCACCACCAAAAAGTGACCCTGAAAATATTCATATTAATATATTTAATAAAATATATAACACATTTACAATCAT
Organism: Nymphalis urticae; assembly: GCA_905147175.2. Taxonomy (NCBI): domain Eukaryota; kingdom Metazoa; phylum Arthropoda; class Insecta; order Lepidoptera; family Nymphalidae; genus Nymphalis; species Nymphalis urticae. The sequence continues at coordinate 6,027,451 of LR990008.1, forward strand.
AATAAATTAATAATTGCAAAAATAATTAAATGCAAAAATGCTACAACAGAAAAGTCCATTATTTGTTAATAAATAAAGTGAATCTAGATAAGGTAGTTGTTGGTGCCTTTGGTTATTTTTCTATTATTTCGATTGTTTAGTAGTTTGATGTGCCTGCATGTTTTTATTTCTACACAGCATCACTATCAAAATTAAGGATAACAAATTTAAATTGCCTCATATCAAATGCATTACTTTTATGGATACTTTCTCATGAAAACTTTAAGTATATAATATAAATAATAGTATAATAAGTATTCTACAAAATTTAGGTTTTTTGAAACATAACTTTATGACACACAATTCGTTATATGGTCTACCGATATAGAAAATAAATTTAAGGTTATGATGTTGAAAATTAAAATGAAAAAAGTACATAAAACAAAGCAAATGCGGGTTTTATGCGAAAGATAATATATTCTAAAAGGTATATAAAAATTTAAACTAATATCGAAGTTATTTTTAATTATATATAATGAAAATAATAATCGAGTAAATACCTGAAGATGTAGTAGTCCCAAAAGTACTACCAGAAGTTGTTACTGCTTGACCAAATGAAAAACTCATTGTTTATAATTAATTATTAAGATACCAGTATTTATTGTAAAGTTATTTTAAATAGTTTTCAGAAAATTCAGAAATAGTCGCAATACATAAAACTATATCAATGTCACAACAAATAAATGCCGCCGACCACCGTTAAGCAGTGCTGCCAGATGTGATAAATTATATTTACGTTTCATTATTTGTAATAATTTATTTGTGACGATTATATTATCCATTTAAAATTAATTTAATTTTTAAAATAATTGGGGAAATACAAATAATAAAGCATACCAATAAAAAAAAATGACGGAAATTATTTGTTAGTATGGATTATAGAAAAACAATGATTATTGAATAAATTACATTAGTAACAAAATTAATTTGGGTTTGTTGTATAAATAATTTATGGGAGTAACTAATTTTAAATAAATCATTTATTTAAATTGTTTTTATTACAATGTATTTGTGCTAATTTGTTTCTTATTGTAAGTTTTATTTGACTTATATTTTCATATGATCTTCTTACGTAACATAAATTATTTCGATACGAATGATTTGAAAAAAAAATTGAAGATATGTATACTCTAACAAGTAACAACACACAACACCAAACGAAAAAAAAATCCCCGAAAGCATTGTTCATTCATACAATAAATAACGTAAGTACCATTTAACTACGTTGTCGTGCGAAAGAGATGTCGTATTTAAATTAAAAATGGTACGAAAAAGAATGATATGTGAAAGAAAAATTAGATTAACCAAAACGTCCTCTTTTGGCATAGACTAATCAAAACAAATAGACAGAAGGTACAATTATATTTGTCAAATCTTGAAAAATATTTTCTTGTACTTGTAGTTATTCAAGATTCACCAAGAATTTTTACTATTAATTCTTATAATAGGTAATAAATATAATTCATTACAATATGCATAATTATATTTTAATAAGGCTTGATCTTCTTCACCAAGATGAGTCCCAAAAAAAAATTAATTATAAGCACTTATTAAAAAATATCTGTAACAATATGTCTTTACGCAATAAAACCTCGTTTAATAATTATTTGTGTCAATTAAAAAAAAAGTTCTTTAGTAAAAAAAATATATATATTCAAACAACGTTATATCTAGACCTCGGGAGAAATGGCACAGGGTTCGAGTCGGGGGTTAATAATAGTTGCACGTTGACGTTTGCCCTCCGCCAACGGTTCCACATTACGTAATGATCTTTCCATAGGAAATATACTGTCACTGAATAGCCACATAGAACTATTGCCATAAAGAAATCCATCGCTGTTTCTGTGATACGATGAGATAAACCTAAAAAGGAAAAGATATATTTATTAGTAGGAATCACCGTACAGCAATACTTAGAATTGATATGTTCCGGTTTGAAGGGTGTGTTAGCCACTGTAACTACAGGCACAAAGGTCATAATATCTTAGTTCTCAAGGCTGGTAGCGCATTGACGTTGTGAGAAACGGTTAATATTTCTTACAGCGCCATTGAGTATGGCGGTGGGGCCCTCTGACCATCAGGTGACAAAAATGACCGATCAGCCTATTTAAGAAAAAAGAAACCTAACATATGAAATTCAAAAACTGAACAAAAGTGCATTAGCATATGCCGCTATATAAATTCTATTCATTAAATAATTAACAAAATTAATCCGATGCCATTAAAAATTAAAAAAAAATCAAATAAATAAAAACAAACCTTCATTTTTTCTAACGGCATCGGGCTTACCAAAATTGTTACCCTCAGTCACAAAATATTGCGTGCCAACGATGCACACGGCCAGCAAGCCGGCTGTCACTGTCGAAATCAGCCAAAATATCAGGCAATCGGACTGAAAAGAAACGAATTGTTAATTTTTGTACTTTAAAATATGTAGAATGCCTAATATTGGCAAATGGGCTATCTGAAGATAAACGGTAACCACCGCGCACAGACATTGGCAGCGCAAGAAATATCAAGTTATTTATATCAATGGACCACTAACATTGGGACCTATGACGTTACCTCCCTTGAGCCCGTAGTTACACTGGCTCACTTACTCTTCAAACTGGAACACAATTATATTAAGTATTGCCGTTCGGAGGCAGAATTTTTTATAAGTGGTCATTACCCAGATGAGCTTGCCTGAACCTCTACTACCAAGTGAATCCAAAATCAATAAAATTAAGCGATGTTTATTTGCACAACATATTAAAAACAATTATAAGCAAAACATAATGTTAGGGAATATGTACAAGCAGGTTTTATCGCTAGGAAAACGATCTCATCCAGACAATCTATGATCATAGAAATGGACGTAGTAGGCGATTGTAGCGGTTTGGTACACACTAAGAAAGAAAAGATGAATATAGTATACTAAAATATATAATAATAAAATATATATAATAATTCCACGAGTTCCAAAGAATATACGAAAATACGTAACATTAACTTTACAGTAATACGTTCATTATATAAATAGACGAAATACATATACGGGTTTTTTTTTTTTTTTTATATTAGCCGGGAGGGCAAATGACTCTACTCCACCTGATGTTAAGTGGTAGTAGAGTCCAAACGCGAGGACGGCCAGTACAGTCGGGAAGAAGGTTCTGCACTAGCCGCCCTCGCCTTGCCGGCCCGCAAGATGCCTCTTCACGCCTCGTTTGGAGGAACCCGGGTCGTAAGAGGAGGGGAATACGTGAGCTGGTAAGGAATTCCATTTCTTGGAAGTGCGACAAAGAAAGGAGTTGCCAAATTTCTTTGTGCGCGATGGAATTGATGTCACAGTTAGTCGGTGACATCGAGAGCCAGCACGCGTAGACTTGTGAAGGAAGGGGGAAGCAGGAATTAGGGAAAATAATTCCTCGGAACACTCGCCGTGATACAGTCGATAGAAAGCGCTCAGCGCAGCTATCTCTCGACGCAATTGTAAAGGCTCGAGGGTGTTAGTGACCTTTACGTCGCCAATAATGCGGACCGCACGTCGCTGCAACCGGTCCAAGGCCTCAAGTAGGTACTTAGCGGAGCCATCCCAAAGGTGCGAGCAATATTCAACGCAAGACCGTACCTGTGTTTTGTACAGCAGGCACAGTTGTTGTGGCGTGAAAAAACGCCGCACCTTGTTCAGAACTCCGAGTTTCCGTTAAGCTGTTTTTATCACAGCCTCGATGTAATCCCTTGGACTAAGGTCGCAGCGAACGTCCATCCCCAGCATGGCGATTTTGCTTTGTATCACCAGCGGAGTGCCACAGAGGGAGGGAAGAGGGGAAAATGGTGACTTTTTTGCTGTGAGAGCGCATACCTGTGTTTTCTTGGCATTAAACTCAACAAGATTATCTGAGCCCCATTTGGCGATAAGCTCTAACGTCCTATTGAGTTCAATGACAAGATCCTCCCGCCTCTCCTGAATTTCCGCTCGCCCAGCCACTGTGCGTCCGTGGTATCCACCATGCACTGTACTATCGTCTGCATAGCAATGAATGTTCCCGAGATAGAGCATATCATTGATATGCAAAAGAAACAGAGTGGGAGATAGCACAGATCCCTGGGGGACCCCAGCATTCACTACATAGAATTGTGAAGCGCAACCATCAACTAAAACACGAAGGCTGCGCTTGTGTAGGAAGCTGGCAATCCAGTTGCAAAGCTGAGCAGGCAGACCATATGCCGGCAGCTTGGAGAGAAGACTTCTGTGCCAGACCCTGTCGAAAGCCTTGGAGATATCGAGGCTGACAGCCAACGATTCCCCATGCTTGTCGATAGCTTCACCCCAGAGGTGTGTTACGTACGCTAGAAGATCACCTGTAGACCGTTTTGGTCGAAATCCGTACTGACGATCATTAATCAAACAGTGATCTTCTAGGTAATGGATCAGTTGGTTGTTAAGAATCCGTTCCATCACCTTACAAAGTACTGAGGTGATAGCTATTGGCCGATAATTTGCCGGGTCAGACCGATCCCCTTTTTTGGGAACCGCTTGCACATTAGCTCTTCTCCAAGCCTCCGGCACACATCCCGAAGAAAGAGAAAGTTGGAACAGGCGCGTTAACACGGGAGACAGCTCCGCCGCGCACTTCTTTAGCACTATGGCTGGTATTCCATCGGGACCGCTAGCTTTCCGTACATCAAGTGATTGCAGCTCCGCTCCCACATCACGCTGCCTGATTTTGATGTCAGACATCGTGTGGCCACAAAAAGGTATTACTGGTGGCAGAGCACTACAATCATCGATGACGGAGTTGTCGGCAAAGAGTTTAGCCAGGAGATCAGCTTTCTCTTGCGGACTGTGAGCTAGCGATCCGTCCGGACTTCTGAGCGGTGGCAGTGAAGGTTGGCAGAAATTGTTTTGCACAGACTTGGTCAGACGCCAGAAGCTACGGGAGCCCCGAGGATGTGAAATAAGGTCATGACCAATCTGTACAATGCGCTGTGCGTCCGCTCTCGTGTAAGCCTTCCTACAAGACTTGGAGTTTTTATTGTAGATTGCTTTCAGTGAGTCAATGTTAGATGCCGCTAATGCAGCCGTTGATCCACTCGCGATATGCCGCCTGCTTAGATGATACAGCGTCGACACATTCGCGAGTGAACCAACGGTTACGCGCACGCCTACTGTCGAGATCTGAGCTAGGAATGTAGTATTTCATTCCCAACATGATCTCGTCAGCAACAGCAGCGGCACTAGCTGTCGGGTCATTCCCACTGAAGCAACGTTCTTTCCAAGGGACTGACGCATAGTAATCGCGCATACCGTCCCAATCTGCCGACTTGTAGTGCCAAACGCGACGTTTGCATACCGCTGGTGGCGGCAGCTTAGCCTGTGGCACTTTGGTAGATATGAGGCTGTGATCCGAAGAACCAAGTGGAGCTTGAACCACAACCTGATATTCTACCGGGTGAGAAGTCAGCAGAAGGTCCAGTAGAGAAGGCGCTTGCCCATCAATGTCTGGGATCCTGGTGGGCTGATCAACCAGTTGGGTCAAGTCATGTGTGAGAGCAAAAGCATGAGCAGTCCTCCCAGCATGGTCAGTTTTGAGGGATTTCAACCATGATTCGTGGTGAGCATTAAAATCCCCCAAAAACACCAATTCCGCGTTAGGAAACTGCTCTTGCGCAGCATCTGCCACCTGACTAAGGTGGTCGAATAATCAGCTTGTCTCCAAGTCACCATTGTGGGATCTGTAGAGGCACACGTAGACCCGACTCTGACGAACCAGATCCACACGTACCACCAACATGGAGAAGGAGGGGTCCTCCAAGCAGCGCAGTCGGTGACAGCAAACATCCGTCCTGACGAACAAGCATACTCCGGCTTTCGCTTTGAAGGATTCTTCAAGCATGTAGCCGGGATAATTAAGGTAGCTGGTATCGGCAGGACGGAGTATTTGTGTCTCCGTTAGAAACAACATTGCTGGCCGTGCTGTCTCGAGATGGTGGTGGACAGCGTTGAGGTTAGCGTGGAGTCCACGGATGTTAGTGAACTCGACCTCAAACAGCGTGGGTATGGTGGGGGTGTGCACCGCTGTACGACCGTCATTCCTGCTTTGATGCGCTACCATATGGGAAAAAAGAGTGGAAAAGAGACGTGAAGCGAGCGACGTATTGCCACGATAGGGATGGGCAAAGTGTGGAGGCGTGTTTCCCCAAGTGGAAAGTGCCAAAAGGGAAACTACACTGACCCACCGGACGGAAGGGCTTTACTTATAAATATTGTTTAGCGAGCTTATAGTTAAACATTGATATTTATCTTTCTTTCATCATTGATTTGATATTCGAAAGAATAATACAGTTTTTTTTAACTAATCCTCAAACAATATTTGTAGGTAAAACCGTTATATTATAAAAATGACATGGAGTGAATTGACATTTTTCAATATACATTACAGAACGATAAATTAATGAACAGTTAAGACTGAGAAAAATCCATATAATAAAGAATTATTGAAAGCTTAAGTTATATATTTTTGAGTCATATCTAAAAGACAATGATGAGGTTTAGAACCCAGGTTATATGTGACAAGAAACACAGAAGCTGGTAAACTGTTTCACATCCTAGCAATACATATCAGTAACGTTGACTTAAAACGGTTCGTTCGGGCAGACTGGGACTTCCACAATGATTTCTCTCTGTTCTGTTGTCGAAGGGAAAAAGGAAGAAGATTATGAATTTCGTGAGCACACTAAGTAAAGGCGACACTGTTTAAAGTAAGTAACATAAATTCATCTGTTATTTTACCGTCAACCATAAACGCCAAATAAAAAATTTATTTTCGTAACACTTCGTTCTGGTTCGAAGTTTGTGTTAGTCAGTATTATATAATAATAGAAACAAGGTACATATACATCATACAAGTGTCTTATTTGCCTATATACCTTATTGGTTAAGTTACAAAAAAAAAATATTCTTATATAATAATACTTTTTATTAATAGAAAAGGAAAAGCGTTTACATTTTATTTTACTCATTAATGTTCCTGGCTTTCGATTTATCTAAATAACAGAGCATGCTTAATCCATGTCTACGTTGTTTACGTAAATGTCAGACAAATTAATGTTGGGCACATTTTAGAGCTCCGGTAATTTAATAAGTGACAGAAGCGATATAGAAATTCAATATGCTCTCTTGTCACGTCAGATGGCAGACGCCATCTTTAACGCGGTCGGCGGGCGACTACGACCTCTTGCGGTCGTGGGTAAAATACTGTCGGGTTGAGGAGCTCTGGAATTTTGCAAATTTGAATTTGGTATTATTTATGTACTGGTTTTATTATAACTATTTCGGATACTATTCATAACTCGAACGTTTTAGTTACGTACGTAGTGTTATTCGAATTGTTATATGGTATTGGTGGTGTTAGGTTACACAGAGTCGAGACACAGCCCCGGATGTAGAGGGAGATCAAACCGGAGTAACTGCCCCGGGCGCCAAGGTAACGAGGTGTCAAAATTGAACAGCGATTTACGCGGAAAACTTACTAAAGCATTATCTGAAGTACGAGTTTATTACAGCTATTTTTTTCTTTACTGTATGTGAGAGTCAGTTGACTTTGAAGTATAAGTTGTCTTATATTACTGTGTCGTAAGCCGAGATGGCCCAGTGGTAAAACCGCGTGAATCTTAACCGATGATCGAGGGTTCAAACCCGGGCGAGCACTACTGAATTTTCATGTGCTTAATTTGTGATTATAATTCATCTCGTGCTTTACGGTGAAGGAAAACATTGTGAGGAAACCTGCATGTGTCTAATTTCACTGAAATTCTGCCACATGTGTATTCGACCAACCCGCATTGGAGCAGTGTGGTGGAATAAGCTCCAAACCTTCTCCTCAAAAAGGAGAGAAGGCCTTTAGCCCAGCAGTGGGACATTCACAGGCTGTTACTGTTACTGTATTACCGTTATTAACTGCATACGCAAAACTGTCACTTCTATCTGGTTATCATATACTCTGGATTAATCCTTTAAGCTGAAACTTGCGAACAGATGCCAGACCGACTTGTTCCTGCAACTAGTGTAATATCACAATCCATTGTGATATCAGTATTATATTCATTCAAGTTCCGATATGAGCTGGGATGATTGAAAACCTACTCAATTAAATTTTTTCATTCCGAGATTAAACGGAGCGTCATTATAGAGAATTTAAAAATGCCAATTCAAAAGACATGTACCGACGCGTAATGGTACAATGAAATATTATGCGTTTATCGAAACGCATTTAATTTCTGCCTTTCTATAAATAATAATAATTATTGAATATTTCGCGTATAACATTACAGTTTCATTAACTTTGGTTTACTAAATTAAAAAGTTAATTAAAGTTAAACAGGTTAGGCCTGTTTAGTCAAAGTCAATATCTAGGTGTTGGTGAACCTATTTGTGGTTGATGCTAAGTAATAGTCGATGTGAAATTTATATTTCTTGAAATCATTTGTAATTAAAGAATAGCAATTGGCTTGAGTTGCAATTTTAACATGAAAAATAGATCAAAATTCGTTCAAGGAGTCTTTACTTTTATTGTTACTGTTACCAAGAAGTCGCTTTCGCAGTGAATTTTTTTAGTTTCACTTAATTTGAAATCGGCATCATCTTTTAAAGTATTCATTCGAATGATATAGTGTAGGATAAACATATTTATTGGAATAAGAATTAATAATGAATTGGAGAAAATGACTTCGCAAATAGTCTATATATTTTAATAATCTGTAATAGATAAGAATAGTTATTATGAGTGTAACTTAGAAGATAAATACATGTCTTAGGGGACTTTTCCGTAGGCTTTTTTAAGACCTACAGAACCCAGAGTACATCATCATCATAAGTACATCGACATAGTTCAGCTATTTTTATAAAATATAATTACTAATTTTAAACGCAAACCTTCCTCCTAAAAGGAAGCGGAGAAAAAGACAGGCAAATAGATTTTGTTTTATACTATTTAAGGATGTATTCATTTTATATATTACTTTAAATATCGATAGATAATACCGAAGTATCTTAATAAAATGTTTATAAGTGTGGACGAATTGATTTCTAAAAATAACAACAACACAAACAACACACAAACAAAGAAAAAAAGACAAAAAGAATTACACTGTTAATATTGACTCCAGTAAAATATGTAATTTTTCAAACATTTTCATATTCAAAAGCTAAACACTCTAAATTATAGCGTTATTTTTTAATAGAATGGGTAGTATGTGAGTAGACTGAAAATTAAAAATGTACCCAATCAATATATTTAGGAAGAATCATTTAGATTGTATCGGGTCGAAATCGTAAACAAAACTGTACCGACATAAATGGCCTTTTAGAAACGAAGTCCCATTTCGAGCGTTCGAAAAAATTGTTACAAAAAATTCAGAGTGCGGACAAAAATTCGAAGACGTATTGCCGGATGGTCGAGCGGTCGTAAATGGTACGCGAAGTAAAATGGGCCGAAATTAATGTGACCATGACACAAGAAAGGAACCGGACACTATTCAAAAAAAAAAAAAACTACAATCTTTACACGCACATAAATCCTAAACGATCCCTGGTTATAATTTATTAAACACATTAAAAAAGGGATTGATGAAATACGAAAAAATAAGTTTAAATATATTACACGCGCTAAACTGGGATCGCTCGTTATTGAAAATGAAATAAAAAAAATAATGAAGGATATCAAAAGAGGTCAGTTATATAAAAATTGGAAATATAAATCAAACTATTGTGCCATTTTAAAATATAAAGCGTATTTAATATTTTATATACCCATGAATATGAATATTAATATTAAATAAACGTTGGCGTATTTCAATACCTATCGTTTATTTGTAAAAGCTTTACAAAACAAACAATTGAAAAAAATTAGTTGTTATTTTAGATGTTATAAGAATACATAATCAACAGTTTTGAAATATATATTTTTTAAATACGTGAATTGGTGCTACCAACAAAAAGTCCACAGTTAAGAAATAATATGGCCGTATGATACCGCATAATATTCACCTGTAGATGACTCCTATTTCGTGGATTGCAGAACCACAGCCGCAGCGCTTGGAGGACTGTGTAACGGGGCGTGCGAATCGCCGGATAGCTATAAAAAAAGTACAATTTTTTAATCAATATTTTCGATCAAGGTAATGTTTGATAAAGTTTAAGGATCTGCGGTTAGGTTTTTTTAAGTATTGTCTTTAATATTTTTTCCGTTAAATTACTAATGTAATTTGAACACGTTTTTTGACTATAAATTGTAGAAGTAAAGATAACAAGATAGTGTATAAATTGTATGTAGGTCTGAGGTTAATACTATTTAACATCTAGTCTCAAGTGTTTAATGAGTTTCGATCGCCAGCAGACCGAGGAAAATCGGGAACTGGTTAAAAGCGGTATTGAAACGACCGCCAATATTTTATCTCTAAGGGTTGCCAGAGAAAAAAATCCTAATTTGTTTTGTGTAATATATTTTTTCCTGGTGTCATTAGATAAATAGTCAAAGTTAAAAAAGTGAGTTATATAAACTTATGTTTAAATAGGTAAGATACCTTAGCTACCTTAGACTTATTGGTTTTGATTCCGAATTTATTAGTCGTAATACGAAACGAAGCAATAAGGTAAGTATATAATAATATTACTAAATATATTATTTGTTTAAATAGAATATTAAGTAATATTATAAAAAAAGAAGTATCTGTATGTTAGTATGTCGTATTGTCTCCAGTGGCCGGAGAGGTAGTTCATTTTTCGGCGATTAAACGAAAAATGCCGCAGGCAATGCAGTTTATTTATATTTAATAAAATCTTTTTTCATGCTGATAATTGTATATCTAAATAATTGCATACCTTAATTAAAATTTTAATCATTTTTAAAAATACTCTCCGTAACTCCGTAACAGCCTGTGAATGTCGCACTGCTGGGCTAAAGGTCTCCTCTCCTCTTTTTGAGGAGAAGGCTTTGGAGCTTATTCCACCACGCTGCTCCAATGCGGGTTGGTGGAATACACATGTGGCAGAATTTCAGTGAAATTAGACACATGCAGGTTTCCTCACGATGTTTTCCTTCACCGTAAAGCACGAGATGAATTATAATCACAAATTAAGCACATGAAAATTCAGTGGTGCTTGCCCGGGTTTGAACCCACGATCATCGGTTAAGATTCACGCGGTCTTACCACTGGGCCATCTCGGCTTCATACTCATAACATATTTAATTTTTTTTTTCATAGATTCAACCTTTAAAAATATATATATTATATGGCAACCCTTGATTCAGCAGTTCGGATACTCGAACGTGCACGGTAGATCGTCTCGGTTCAACCGTAATCAGTTCGATTTCCCGCAATTAGTTGATGTGATTTATCTGCCTCACAGACACGTCCGTTCCGTCAGATTGTTCTTCCAATGTATCCGTAAATGTCTTAATCCTGCTTCTTGATTGTTTGTAAATGAACAAAGATAATTAACAAAATGATACGTATATTTTGTTTTCTTATTTAACTTACCTTTATTAAAACCTAACCTATTTTTAGCGGCACTTGTAATTGTTCCATCGGGGTCGAAAATCGGATTGATATTTCTTATTATGACGTTTTTATTTTATAGATCAACTTTTTTTTTTCTTTGATCAAAACGTACAAAAATTATTCAATCCAATAAGTAGGTACCGACTAAGCATATAAATAAATATGTTGTAATTCTCTAATTACTCAACGGACCGTTATGAAATTTTGCATACACTGTCAGGGGTATAGAAAAGGACATAGGGTACCTAATACCCCCACCCTTTCACGCGGGTGAAGTCGCAAACAGAAACTAGTGGTTAATTTCAAACAGTGTTCGTCTATCAGCGGGGGTGACCACTTACCAATGTTATTGCCTTTTTGTCTATACCTACATGAAATAATTTATAATATTTTATTCTTATATTGATATAAAATATAATCCGTTTTTAGTATGAACTAAGAAGTCCTTATGAAATTTTCAATTAAAATTCTACGCAAATATTTTAAAAACTGTATGGAGTAAAAGAGAATCCTTTTAAGTATATAAATTATAAATATATAAACAAATTATTTATATAAGTATTATTCTATAATTGTTTAAATAAAACACACAAACAAAGTAAAAGTTCTTCGAAATTCAATCTTTAAAATTGGAACAAGCGAACTGCTATCTACGGACAACTGTTACGATTGGGGCCATTAAATAAGTTTTACTAATGAAATATTACTGGCGAGATTCGTTTTAAAAGCTTTTACAGCATCGCAGACGAGATACTATTTGTATGATTAAGTTGAAATTAATTAAAAAAATTAAAATAAACGTTATATGTACATAGCACAGTCTCTTGATAGCCGTTATTCATATTTACTAATATTATAAGCACACGCGACGTAGCCTAATAGTTGAATTTCACAACTAGTTTGGTGTAAGTTTAGTCCAGTAAGTATGGGTGATACGAAAATGTTTTTTTTTTTTCAAATTACATCGTGTCTTTTTTTTAATATAGAAGGTAATATAATCATTAAGTACTATGTTTTAAAAATGATTTCTGGTAAGTGATGTCCATTGCGTACTTTTGTATAACGATATCTGCGTCTAATTCTAATAACAAATTGTAAATTTCGCAATAGAATTGAAACATAATCATTGCAACGGTGCCCTTATTCTACTAACACAACTAAAAGCTCTGCTCTGCTCGAGTAAAAAAAATAGTTTCTTTGTTTGACAATTACAAACACAAATTGAAGTTTTCTTAAAAACTTCTTTAAGGGTGTTTGTGAAGAAGTTTTTCTTTGAAAATCACTCCAGATACTAAACATAGAAGTACTTGTAGTTACTCACTTTTCATTCCTATTTCTCTCAAGTCCCTTAATTCCATAAACAAACATACTTAGAATATATCGATGTGAATTTGCGACCAATATCGTAATAATCGAACGAACGTTCCAAATTTAAAAAGTCGTAAGTTTGCGCCACACATACTCTTATTTGCTCCGTATTATTTGCATTCATTGCATGGTATTCAATTATTTGTCCCATTCAGGACACATTTTGTGCAATGAAGATAAATTCAGTAGTCATTCCACCGTTTAATTACCGAATCTGCTAATCGGATTGGTTTATTAAATTTTCAATAATTTATCAATGAACACGTCACACAAAAAACGAATATAATTGAAATTCGAATGTTTGACTGTTGTGTGTTTTTCATCTCAATTTAAGCTGTTTCAAAAATACAAAACATTGTATATGGTGATTCATTATAACCGTTACATAAGCAATTATTCACAATTATGACGTCACGTATCCCCAAATAATAGTAAATATATAGTCTGTTCCAATCACAAGAGGAGTATTTTTTTTTTATAGAATAGAAAGGCGGACGAGCATATAAGCCACCTGATGGTAAGTGGTCACCAATTCCCTTAGACATTGGCACTGTAAGAAATGTTAATCATCGCTTACATCGGCAATGCGCCAGCAACCTTGGGAACGAAGCTGTGATGTCCCTTGTGCCTGTAATTACACTGGCTCACTCACCCTTCAAAGTCAAGTACTGCTGTTTTGCGGCAGTATGTTTGATGAGTGGGTGCCTACCCAGACGAGCTTGCATAAAGCTCTACCACCAGTAAAAACAACAGACAAACAACATACGAATAAACAACTTTGACATTTAATTGACGCGTTATCATTGGTCGAGAATAATAATAATTGAATAATAATGTACGGTATTTATTTTGGAAGTTAAATTGAACTGAACATTTGGTTCGGTGAAATAGTGTTGTATTATTAACAAATATATATTAATCAAGAAATGTTTTTAGTGCATTGGCAGAACTATTGGCAAATATCATTGATTACATTAACCAATTAGGTAATTAGGTTTGTCTTTAATTGGAGTAGGCTACACAAACGACATGACTGTTTTTTCTTTCTTCACAGGATTTTTCGTTTTTTTTTGTATATACATTCTATTTATATAATATAGCTGTAAAAATATTCAATAATTACTTACTTTCATATAAATAATTGATTGCGTTTTTGAAATACAGCCGTGAATACTACCAATGATGCTTGCGAACGAAGGATGAATATTTTTAATTTGTTTTTGGAATAGTTAAAATTGTTCCATAAAACAAGTAGAATATCAAGTAATCAATGAAAGGTCATGATTACAAAGTCAGCATAAATAAAGTCATAAATTACTTAACTTTTGATGTTACAGACGATAAAAATTAATACAAACGAAGTCACGGGTTAAAACTACTGAAATAAAGGATATTAAGGTCACCTGTAACCGCAAAGCTCGCAGTGGTTCCTGCCCACTTGATTAAGCCACCTTTGCAAGCAAGAAAGGTGGACGTTTGCCAAGGATCCCTTGCAGTTGCAAGGCGATATTAATCTGAAAGATTAAAAATAGAAAAAGTATGTTTATTATCTCTCTTGAAAACTTTGAAACGTTAAATTCTATATCAGATTAGTTCTGATCAGTATTGCTTAAGCAAATTTCTTATAACAGACGTATATCCCTTGTAATCGTCAAAAATTGAGCAATTTTAGTACGGCTTCATTATATGTGAGAAATATTACGAACATAATGTATTATTAAAGTCGATTTTGGTTGTAAGATCAACTAACGGCTAGCGTTCGTTGCAATGCTTAGTCCAGTGATTCTCACCCTTTTTTTTGCGGCACACTTTTAACGATTTCAAAATTTGTCGGCACACAAGCAAAAATATAAGTTTAAAATTTATTTACTTAAATATACACACTGCGTAAAATACATTACGAACCCAATCAAATTTTATGGACGTAAATATCAATTTTTTTAAATCTTTTATTTTCTGGATTTTTCTTTTTAAATCATATTATTTAATAATATTAACATAATTATGTCTAAAATTTGGCGGCACACTTTTTGAATTTCGCGCCACACAAAAGTGCCGCGGCACAGTGGTTGAGAATCATTGGCTTAGTCCTTAATGCCCTTGCATAGTCCTTAATGCTTCCTTAGTCAATACGTTGACAGTTCTATGAGAGTAATCTTCATGTACGTGCGCAACTACTATACTCTGCAGAGTATCCACTGAATAAGAATGAATGCTATTCATTGAAAACTAACAATAACGAGCGGTATGTATATAAGAAAAGTTATTTTTTGTATGTGAATATAATCACCGATATATTTTTACTAAGAATTTTGATTACAAACTTAGTGTAATTATGGGGATAATAGTAATTAGATACTATTGTATATAGATAATAATAATTGTAGAAATATTTTCTAAAATGACTTCAATAATTTCATTTGAGATTGTTAAATTAAGATAATTAGAAATACAATACTTTTTATCAATATTTACACATATTTTTTAGATATGTTGAAATTGTTTTCCAAAAAGCTTTTTAGGCAAGTATGTCGAAAATAATTCAGTAATGTCGAACGCAATTTCAAACTCATTCGACGGCTCTTAATGAAGCTTCCGTACCCAAGCAACCCTGATAATTATGTTACTGCTGGTACAGTACTGGGGTGGTATATAAAGCTGTTTATAAATATCGGTTTGAAACATTAGAAAATTTCGATACTTTATGAAAAATAATACGGATAAAAATATGCCACGTGTGAATTCACCAATCTTCGTTGGAGCAATGAGGTGGAATAAGCTTCGAACATTTAAACCCTACTGACTATTACATTTGTTTTAAAAAAATGGCTAAATTGATTGAGATAACTGGACGTCCAAATGTTAAGCGAACAAAATACGACTTATAAACGTTTGAATCATCAAAAGAGTTTTTATATTTACTATTAAAATTATATATTCTGACCTCTCCTTTCCTCTAGTCATACAAATTCTGCAAACGTTCGAGCCAATACTTGAAAGGGAATCTCTTTGTGTCACTGCGAAATCTGATTTCTCAGTTAAACTGTCCGAACGCTTAGTTTTATTACCCTCGAATACTTTTGGCTGCTTAATGTCTGTATTTGTAACTAATGTTTTGTTTACAGCTGCGTTGTTTGTTGTAAGACTAACATCTGGAACGTTCTGTACCAAATCATTTGTAATCGTACTTATTGCGGCGTGTACATTTACATTTGATGTTTCGTTTAAATTGGATACATCTTTGTTTAGTTTGAAACAAGATGCCATGAAACGTTTCAGCTCTATTAATGTTATATCATCATTTTCTTTGTCATTTGTATCTAGAATAGGTATTTTGAGTTCTTTAAAGTCAATATTTTGTGCCTGATTGGGTGCATAGCTTAGTGAAGTAAGTCTTAGTGCATTGGCGACATCTTTGGTTGTGATAATTTGCCGTATGCTATGTTCCGATTTCGACACTCCTGGTTTAAGTCTAGTGCTATTTTTGAGACAGTGTGGAACAGCTCCAGGTAAGCTTATGACTCTAGATGGACCAGCGTCATCAATGATTTGGCCAATCGGTTTTTTAGTTACATTTTCTCTTCCATCGTTTATTTCTTCTTTCGTAGTATTTTCTTCATTGCGTTCAGTTTTTTCTCGATCGTCCATTAAAAAGTTTGCTTCATTTATATTTTTATGTAAAGTATATATTATTAAAATAAATCTTGTAAGAATATAATATGTGATGACAGCTGGGATTTAACAAGCGTTTTGACTTTGGTATTTTTTGAACATTGCGTTATCTATATACAGTAAAAAGTTTTTAGAAAATAGTTCATATTCAATTTGGCTTTGACATATTATTTATCAAATGATTCGAATTTAATATTTAGTGTTTATTATAAGAAAAACGAGAAATGTTATATTATATGGTAGCTTATGTTATGGATGGCACAAAGGATATAGTAATTAAGCTATTACAACGTTGGTGTCTTCAAATTCAGAGTA